>OW052057.1:14890541-16090541 GCA_932526445.1 Phragmatobia fuliginosa
ACGAGTATATAGTTGAGAAGACTTTTATTATGATAAAATTAGAATACCATGACCATAGGAAATAGACAATAATGTGTAGACCATAGCTCACATAACATTTATTTTTAATAGTGTTACCACTATATTATAATTATAACATCTCCCCTCTTTTAAATTAAATGGCAAACTTACACCAGTTGCATTTAAGACAAGTACAATAACTAAACATTACTTACTACAACAAAACACTTAAAATAACAAATAATAAATGAGATGCTCATGAGACATCACTACAAATTTAACCTCTTTGGCCTATTGACAACTCTACCAGATCTGGTTTTGAATTCACCAGTATTATTCTGATCAGGACCAACTTCTGTAGGAAGTATTTCAAAATCAATAACTCTATTTTTTTCATTTACACAGATATTATCATTAACATCATTAACACTAGTAGAATAGTCAGTAGCCACACTAGTATAATCATAAAATTTCTTAATTTGTACCCTATTTCTCCTGTATGTTCTTCCATTACTACTAATTACATAGCTTCTTGGTTCAGGACCTACTTTGATTATTACACCTTTACTCCATTTCTTATCAGAAGGAAGCAGTTTAAAAATTACAACATCATTTGCATGCAATGGACTTAAATTTTTACATACATTTTTGAATGACTTTGACTTATTTTCCAAATATTTATGATACAATTGAGGTTTGGGTACTTTAGGTTTTAATTGCTTTGTAGTGGTTGGAATGACTGTTCTCAATTTCCTTGACATTAATAGTTGTGACGGGGAAGCTAGACTATTTGTTGCTGTATTTCTATACTGAAGTAATGTTAAATAAATATCAGAATTTGCATGACTTGATTTGATAAGCATATTTTTTAGAGTTTGAACTGCTCTTTCAACTTGTCCGTTTGACTGAGGATAATTAGGACTACTAGTAATGTGTTCAATGTCCCATGACTTCATAAAATTTTGAAATTCGATTGAACCAAATGGAGGACCATTATCAGAGACTAAAATTGATGGGATACCATGCCTTGCAAAAAATGATTTTAATTCTCTAATAACAGATTGAGCTGTTGTTCTTTGCATTAAAGCTAACTCAATGTACTTTGAAAAATAATCTATACAGACCAGATATTTATGTCCCTGAAAATCCATGAAATCAATTCCTACTTTGCTCCATGGAAGTAGTTTTATTTGATGACTAAACAATGGTTGCTGACTGTTATTATTACTGAATTGCTGACATGTTGGACAAGACCTGACTACATTTTTAATATCATTGACCATATTAGGCCAAAATAAAGATTCTTTAGCATATTGAATTGACCTAGACATACCAAAATGACCCTGATGGATTATTTCCAACATTTCTTTTCTAAGAGAATGAGGCACTATGACACTTTCACCTTTAAAGACAAGTCCGTCAGCGAGGTATATTTGAGCAATAGATTTTAAATATGGACGAACCTCGACAGGAATATTATTTTTGTCAGAAGGAAATCCTTCTTTAACAAATTGAATTAGACTATTTAATGACTTGTCAGTACGAGTTTGTTCTTTAAATTTATTGAGCTTATCTTTAGATATTTCAAGACTTGATATTAATACTCCGACATGAACTTCAACATTTTCATTTAGCTCATTCATAGACTCTGGTAGGGGTGCTCTCGATAGGGTATCAGAAATATACATTTTCTTGCCCGGGACATACATGACATCCAAGTCATACTGTTGAATTTTTAACATTAGACGTATTAGTCTGGGAGGAATTTTATTTAAGGACTTTTTAAATAAAGGAACTAGCGGTTTATGATCTGTGTGAACAATTACTTTATGCCCATATATATATTGATGGAATTTCAGACATCCAAAGGCAATTGCGAGTAATTCCCGTTCTATCTGGGCATAATGTTGTTGACTATCTGTTAATGTTGCTGAAGCATACGCTATTGGTTTATTGTTTTGCAACATAACTGCACCGACTGCTGATTGTGACGAATCACATGACAAAATTAATTTTTCATTTTGATCAAAATATGCTAACACTGGAGCCTTTGTAATTATATTTTGTAAATTTTTAAATTCCTGTTCATGAATATCATTAAACTGCCAAACTACATTTTTCTTAAGAAGTGCACGCAAATTTTTAGTTTTCTCTGAGTAATTTTTAATAAAAGGCGACAGATAAGTTAACATCCCTAAAAAGCGACTTAATTCTTTCGTGTTATTAGGTTTTGACATATTTACAATAGCTGTAATTTTATTAGGATCAGGACGCATTCCTTGTGCATCAAATAAATGACCCATGTATGTGACTGACGGTTTGTTTAGTTTACACTTTGACATATTGAACTTCATACCAATTTCTCTAGCCCTTTCTAACACAGTTCTTAAAATTGTGTCATGTTCTTTCTGGGACAACGCATAGACTAGTATGTCATCAAAATATATAATAATATTTGGAATATTTTTGAATAGATCAACCATAATAGCATTAAAGATCTCAGGTGCGGAACAGACCCCAAATGGTAAGCGAAGAAATTTAAACCTTCCGAACGGAGTAATAAATGTACATAACTGTGACGATTCATTATCTAATGGTATTGTCCAAAATCCTGAGTTTGCATCAAGTGTTGAGAACACTGTAGCACCTTTTAATTTTGACTTGACCGTATCTATACTAGGAAATGGATAATGTGGTCTTAATATGGCTTTATTCAAGTTTCGTGGATCAAGACAAACTCTGAGTGCACCATTTCGTTTTTTGGTGATGACTATACTGCTGACCCAACGTGTTGGTTCATCGACTTTTACTATGACACCCAATTTTTCCATCCTAAGCAACTCTGACTCTAATTCTTTAAGTAAGCTAAAAGGAACTTTACGAAGTGGTTCTATAACCGGATTGACTGATTTGTCTATTTCTAAATGACATGGCTTTTTGACACAACCTAGACCCTCAAATACATCCTTAAACTCTTTAAATAAATTATTTTCAACTTCTGAATTAAATGAGACCGAATTAATTCTTTTAACCATTTTAAGCTCTGAACATGTTTTTAGCCCTATGACAGTAGCACAATTAATTTCCAAAATTATAAAAGGAATCTGACTTTGGTTTTCATTAATGCAACACACTAAGACAGTCTGACCTCTAACAGGCAGATTTTGTTTATTCAATGTTACTATTGTAACTGAAGACGGTGTTATTAGATTTTCAGACAGTTCTAGACTTTTAAATGTACTCATACTCATCACATTTGCTTGAGCACCAGTATCTAGCATACCAGTTATGACATGATTATTAATTTTAATTTGAACATTCCAAAATTCCAGAATATTAACTGAAACTTCACTAAAAGCATAAATTGAACCCATAAATAATTCATCCCTTTTTAGACTATTGTCACTATCTTGAGACTGTGACTGGACTACATTTACCGAAGACTTATTACCTTTATAATTACCTTTTTTAAAATAACAGCATTTAGCATAATGACCCTTTTTATGACAATTATTACATTCTACATTTGAAGCTGGACATTTGAAACGGTGTTGTTGAGCACATCTAGTACAAACTTCTGACCTGTTACAACTACGACTCCTGGTATGACCATCTCTGTTAGTGCTTCTGCTCCTGTTGTTACCATTTCCTTTATTTTGCTTGTATACTGCTCCAAGAACGTTTTCCTCGTTTGATATTTCGTTTGTCTGTATTGTGGAATGCTTTATAGCCTGGGCCAATTGGACGACTTCATCAAGGGTAGTCTTGTTTTCTTGGATTAGACGTTTTTTAATTTCAATGTTGTCTGCGTTTAATCCACAAATAAAAACATCTTTTACTAGACTTTCTCTAAGTTTATCAAACTGACAGTTTAGACTTAAGTTTTGTAACACTGTAATGTAATCATTATTGGATTCGTTATTTTGCTGTTGTCTTGTAAAAAATTTATGGCGTTCATATGTAAGGTTCAATTTTGGCGTGAAATATTCTTCAAATTTCGTTAACAATGCCGAATATCCAATCGTGTCAATATCCAGATTAAAAGAGTTGAAAATTTCGATGCCCATATTGCCTAAATAATTTAACAAGATGGCTACTTTTCGTTTGTCACCTTCATTTTCAAGCCCTGTAGCTCGTATAAAAATTTTAAACTGGTTCATCCACCTTTTCCATTCTTCCGCCTTATTACTTGCATTGTAATTAAATTCCGGTATTGACCCTCTGACTTGTATAGTTTGTGCATTTTGACTACGAGACGACGACGACGATCCTGGTAACTGGTCCGGCATTTTTATTTTTGGTATTTTACTTTTTCTTGCACACTTATTGAATTATTTACTGTAAATTGACTCACTGGATTTCTGGTTACTTCTGACACCATGTTATGTAATAGGATGTGGCAGAATCATATTAAAATAAAATATAGTTGAGAAGACTTTTATTATGATAAAATTAGAATACCATGACCATAGGAAATAGACAATAATGTGTAGACCATAGCTCACATAACATTTATTTTTAATAGTGTTACCACTATATTATAATTATAACAATTGATTTCATGGATTTTCAGGGACATAAATATCTGGTCTGTATAGATTATTTTTCAAAGTACATTGAGTTAGCTTTAATGCAAAGAACAACAGCTCAATCTGTTATTAGAGAATTAAAATCATTTTTTGCAAGGCATGGTATCCCATCAATTTTAGTCTCTGATAATGGTCCTCCATTTGGTTCAATCGAATTTCAAAATTTTATGAAGTCATGGGACATTGAACACATTACTAGTAGTCCTAATTATCCTCAGTCAAACGGACAAGTTGAAAGAGCAGTTCAAACTCTAAAAAATATGCTTATCAAATCAAGTCATGCAAATTCTGATATTTATTTAACATTACTTCAGTATAGAAATACAGCAACAAATAGTCTAGCTTCCCCGTCACAACTATTAATGTCAAGGAAATTGAGAACAGTCATTCCAACCACTACAAAGCAATTAAAACCTAAAGTACCCAAACCTCAATTGTATCATAAATATTTGGAAAATAAGTCAAAGTCATTCAAAAATGTATGTAAAAATTTAAGTCCATTGCATGCAAATGATGTTGTAATTTTTAAACTGCTTCCTTCTGATAAGAAATGGAGTAAAGGTGTAATAATCAAAGTAGGTCCTGAACCAAGAAGCTATGTAATTAGTAGTAATGGAAGAACATACAGGAGAAATAGGGTACAAATTAAGAAATTTTATGATTATACTAGTGTGGCTACTGACTATTCTACTAGTGTTAATGATGTTAATGATAATATCTGTGTAAATGAAAAAAATAGAGTTATTGATTTTGAAATACTTCCTACAGAAGTTGGTCCTGATCAGAATAATACTGGTGAATTCAAAACCAGATCTGGTAGAGTTGTCAATAGGCCAAAGAGGTTAAATTTGTAGTGATGTCTCATGAGCATCTCATTTATTATTTGTTATTTTAAGTGTTTTGTTGTAGTAAGTAATGTTTAGTTATTGTACTTGTCTTAAATGCAACTGGTGTAAGTTTGCCATTTAATTTAAAAGAGGGGAGATGTTATAATTATAATATAGTGGTAACACTATTAAAAATAAATGTTATGTGAGCTATGGTCTACACATTATTGTCTATTTCCTATGGTCATGGTATTCTAATTTTATCATAATAAAAGTCTTCTCAACTATATTTTATTTTAATATGATTCTATTGGAAAATGAAAAAGTTACTCTAAAAGAAGACCAAACAATCACGCAGAATTACCTACTTATTGGTTCCCTATTTTATTTTTGTTACTACTTATTTGACATTTTTTTGTATCTGTTGGATTTTTTTGTAAGTTAAGAAGTATTGTTACCTACTTAATGTGAAAATGAAACTGAGATAAACTTGAATCCCCTAAGTTTTTTGTAAAATATATTTTTAAAATGCTCAAATCAAAACAGTCTGTGATATTGACTAATTTTATAGAAATAAGTACAGTAAGTGATGTGACTTAAATAATATGTCACATCACGACGTTTTTGAAATGTTGAATAATATTGTGAAATGACTAGAAATTGTGCTCGTTGTAAACATAGCTTTAGAGTTCCTAAACGTAACGACTGTTGTCCACATACGTAACTGTCCTGTTTTGGCTGTTATAGTTTTTATTTTTTTATGAAAAAACCTTTGGGAGTTATGTTTTTGTTAATATATATTAAATGTCTTTTTGTTATTTTTTGTATTTAAAAAAACTTACCTATAATGTTAGTCTTTCAGAATAGTTATTTATTCACAAAGTTTGATAGTCCAGAGTGCCATTTAGTTACGTACAAGACATATTTTATATTTTAAACAGCACTAAGAGGCAAGATATCACAAAGTGGTATTAAATTTTAGAAGATTTTTATGTTGTTGATTAATTATAAATAAAGCTGATTAACTTTGATATGATTGAGTTATTATTTACTTTGAATGAAAATGTAACGTACAAGACCCCTGTATTGGCAACCCTCACTATAATAATACATTAAATAGAAATTATACTCATTTAACATTGTTTGATTATGGTTTTTCTTAAACCTTAGTTCATTGTCAATGTCTACATTTCATCGTTTATTTAAAATTTTGTTATGAAAATAAGTGGACATCCTGTGCGTAACGGAGCAAAATTTTGAAAAACGCCCAATTATAGAGCTGGTCAAAATTAAGAAGACTGGGTTGTAAAGGGAAAGGGTGACATGTCCCTTAAGAAAGTCAACGCAAAGTGATATGTGGGCGTTTTTCAAAATTTTGCTCAGGACTATTTTGCTATGTCCTACGAGTTTGACCATTGATTAAAAGGCAAAAATGTAGGAAGTGAGTATCAAATTATTTTATGTTAGGGTGAAATGTTTAACTTACTGTAAAAAAAAAGATAAACATAAGACTTAAGCGGAAAACATATTTTAATATTTAATAAAATACCAAATATTATCCTACTTTTTTATGTGTCCTACATAATATCCTGGAGTTTGATTACGTATTTTGGAGAATATATAAGCTATATTTAGATATCTTTAGTATTACTCGAATGAAATAACTCATTTTATTTGTTTTTAAATAAAATATAATAAGGTTGTAGTATATTTTTCTAATATAAATACTGAAATTATCGGATTTAAAAAACTGGCCACAGCGGACAGTCCTGTACGTAACGGTATGATTTTATAAAGAATAACAATAACATTTTCTGTGGCTCTAACTATTTTCAAGCAATGTCATATTAACAATGTTTTTATCATTCATTCGCTCTTTTCCTTTGAATTAAAACTGAAGAAATTCAATCGTCAACACTTGCGGTCCGTGACATACGTAACGGGTCTGTTTGTTTGTCCGGTACGAACATTGATTTTGAAAGGTAAGACCCGCAAATTTTATATACTACTCGTGTTAAATTATAAGTAAATATGTTGTAGATAATGAATGTGTACTAGTAAACTACTATAATCAACTTTTTTTATACCAAAGAAACATGTGATGACAAGTCCGCGTTATACGTAACGTCCAGACGTGACGTGATTTAGTATGAAAATAAATGGACATCCTGTACGTAACGGTGCAAAATTTTGAAAAACGCCCATGTAATAACATTTTTGTATCACTTTGGGGTGACTACAGACCGTGAAAACGACGTCTTTCATATTAGGAAAATTTTATCAATGACAATTCAATTTTCGATGGAAATAAATAGCTCAGTACTGCATGATTCAATTACGTTTTATAATACTATCGAAACAATCCTCAAAGTGAAAACCTTCTTCAATTTTCATTTTTTTTGTAACAATGAGATCTTACAACTCAATTTTGGGTGCGTCATTTCTAAATGTCAAGTACAAAATAATCATGCATTTTATTTAAAATATTTAACAAAATTAAATTTATGTTGCTGTTTACGAAAAACAATACTAAATTGTAAATTATAACAATCTAAGTATAGCATGTCGGCAATGGCGCTAATGGAAGGCCGGAGCGAGGTACGCACTTAGTACTGAATATTTTTCATGTATGTCTGTCACTCGTCTGTCTGTTTATTTTAATGGTTGTCAATTACCAAAGAATAATAGTTCTTCTATGGTACTTGTCAGGGATACACATCAAGTCGATACGCAGGAAAATTATACAAAATAAAAATAGGGTTCATTTTACACGATTTACCTTCACCTGTATTTTTGTTTTTAACCGACTCCTTTGGGTGCGATTTTGACCTACTTTATGCGGCCAGATTTCGTTCATTCTTTGTAGATTTATCGAGGACCGATGACAATACACTGATTTGAAATAAAAACAAAAGAAAATGTTTAAACAAATTAGTATTTTTAGTCTAGAAAAAAAAAATTAAAATCTAAACAAAAACGCCTATAAACTAAAAAGTAGAAAATAATTTTAATGTAAGCGTGGGGTGCTTTCTGAAAATATTTCAATAACGTCGCCCCAAACTTTTTACATTAAAATTATTTTCTACTTTTTAGTTCAAAAGCGTGATTGTTTAGTTTTTTAAAACTATTTTTTTTATTAAGAATACGGAGTGTCACCTTTATTCATCATATTCATGCCCCATACCGTAGACATATCTGTATTTTACACGCAGAACTACCTTGAGAACGGCACTGTGTACCGCAACCGGTTCCGGTGGTATATGTTCATCGAACATGGCCATGGTTTTGTCCGTCAAGGCCGTAGGCCGATGCGCATAAATGAGTCCGCTAGGTCATTCTGCATCAGTTGTAGGTATATGCTTAAGACACTAAATTAAAACTTAAAAAAAACTTGAGGCCTATGTCCAGGAGTAGTCCATAGTATTAAAAGCTGATAATATGGTATGTATATGGTTATTAGTGCCTGGAGATCTGTCACAGGAGTAACCCTAGTATAAACTCTGGTCTCTCGCTAAGGAACTCATAAATATGTTAATAGTCAACGGTAGAATTGTACTGTATGAAATTGGTTTCTATCTATTGTATTTGTGCCATATCTTCTTTTGTAGAGAAATAAATAATAATAATAATTATTATTATATTAGGATCAGTAGTTTATCAACGTACTATTATCACAGAAAAATGGTCAACCAACAGTCACACCGAGTTCTTCAGTACTGCCACTCGGTGTGAAAAAATCTAAGCTAACGCCTGGTCTCGTTATTGGAATAAGTTTGGTGCTGATGTTCATCTCTGTCGTAACATTGGTGACCACATATGACTTTGCTGGTGAGTAGATACACCTTATTACCGAAGAAGTATTGCTATATAGAGTATAGTCGAATGTTTTTTCGTAATTTACGTTACGACAACATATCGCCAAAGCAACTGCTGCAAATTATGTGCTGTTGCAGAATCTTCGTCATATAACTTATAAAGCCGACATCGATTTATACAACCTCTACGTATTTCAGGGAACGGAGCAATCTGGATATTTCATAAAAGGCTGCTAAAAAGTTTGAAATTATGTATTGAAGGTAGGTAAATAACATTAAAAAAAGTTTTTATTTTGTGTGTTGTTGACAGGGATACCGAATTAGTTTCACTGTCTGACGCCAGGTATAATTAAAAAAATATTTTTAAGGTCGGTTTCAATGCTCGACCGACCGTTGGTTTATACGTCAGTCGCGCTTGTGATTTATCTGAAAACTCTTAAATTGTACAGTGCTGAACCGATGATACATACATGGGTATTTACTACGCACTGTGTACTAGGACCCTCGGTCGGTCGGACCACATACCTGCCGTCAGTCGACTGATGACGGTCGGGAACAGATGTACACATTCAGTGTTGCATGCACCGACCAGTGAATAGACCGCACCGATATCTGTATCATCGTCGCCAACAGTGTTTTCGAACCGAAAATGAACAAATATATCGAAATCGAATGTTCACTCAATCTATTTTTTGATTTTGTTGATAATTCATTTTAAATTCTTTTAGTCGACATTCTGGAGTAATGAAAAAAAAAACATCTTCACATAATAATCAATGTATGTGTGTACATAATTTATACGTCATCTGTTTCGTCGACGTCTACGATAATAAGCAGCAATAGTCTATTCGTAAATGCATACATGGTCGAGGGAGAACTGAATGATATAAGCTGATGGCTGACGGTCATTTAATGCGTATTGTCAAGACATAGCCTACACACCGACGGTTGATGGAGCATTGAAACCGATTAACCGCTATTTCTTTATCTAAGAATAATATTAAAACCATTCCTCTACTCCTCTACAGGTTTATTTTTTCTTTTGTTCACAGTTAGCATGCTAGGAGTAAAAAAAATCTTCTATCACTTTCACAATAAGGAGATGGATGTTCAGACAGAAGCGCCAAGTTTCCAGTGTCTTTGTCCTACGCAAGATTCCCCTCGAGATTGTCCACGTAGAACACTTCATCAATATCCCATTGCTTATAGACACCTTTGTCGGGACTTGGTAAGACCCCTTAACTCGAGCATTTGCCACTTCTCTAAATGTATTTATTCTGTTACTATCATTTACCAAATTTGTTTATAGATGTTTCACAATCCATTATCAATGATTGCTTTGTTTGAGTCTATGTAGATAGCGATGTCTTGTTTCCACAACTTTATAAAAAATCTTATTGTACTCCTAAAGCTAAGTCGTTTTGCGCCGTTTGAATGCTTGGATTTGTAAAACAATACAATATAACATCAAGATCAAGAAGATCTCCTAGTGTATGTATGCTAGTATAATAAATGTATGTTTAATACATGCAAACACCGCACATGTTATTTAAAAAAAATATATTATGTAAAAGTTTTAATAAAATGTATATAGCCGTATTCATCTGGGCCCTTATTACGTTTCTATTTCCTCTTTATTATTTATACTCGGCGCAGTAGTTTAGACTTTAGGTCTTTACTTCACATCACGTAGTCACTAAAAAAGGCTCTGTTTTTATAGTCGTCACAAAATAAGAAGCCCGTTTTGACATTTGTCATTTGACATGCCGCATGTAAGAAATTGAAAAATCTAATTCATAATCCTATTTAATTACTATGTTACCCATACACTATCACAACGCGTATCATAAATAAATATCAAGTTTAACTTGATATTGAAAAATTGCACTCAAAAACACGAAATAATCGTATTAGTTACGCCACGATGACAAATGTCAAACCGGGCTTCATAATTTGTGACGACTATAGTTTATCTCCTCTTTCCACTGTAAGTTAATAAAATCACACTCAAATTTACAGTGCGATTGTTTCCTGCTTAATGTTGCTCCCTTAGTCGTCTCCTACACCCCCAAATCTGTCTCCATACAGACAGCTGGTAATGGCAATCGTAATTTCATCCCTTAATTCTCTCTCCCTTAATTCTTATAATTTACTTACAATTTAACTAGAACAATTTTTAACTTTCGAACAGACACCAGTCCACCGTTTTATGAAAAAACTTCGACCAATACAGAACAATACTCTGCAAGCAACGCAGAGTTAGCTTGCTACAGGTAATATTATCTTACAAAATCGCTGCCTAATCATTTACTTTATAATCCATATAAAGATAGTAATATATTTGAAACCTTCAATTCGTTTAACCATCTGTGCCATTAATTAAATCTTTTATTATAACAGAAACATGAGATGGAACTCCGTATTTGTGTGTACCGATGCTGTCGCAACCTACATCCAGGTTACCATCAAATTTGGCCAATTATTTCGGAAGTTATAATTAAATAATCAAAATTCAAAAACTTTCCCACGCGATAAGAAATAAGATGGTAAAGATTAGCTAAAATCAAAAAACACCCCATAACTCGAGAAGGGTGCGTCCTAGCCCAAAAATAACCAAATTTCGCCCCCCCCCCTTCCTAACTAACCCCCCCATCTCCGAACGAAACCGACCCCCCCGGACCCACCCCTAAATTTTCAACCCCCTACCCCTACAAAACAGTTTCGACCAACTTAACTGGACCTTTGACCATAGGGTGGCAAAGCAGTTTTTAATAAATTTAAAAACTTTAAAAATTAATAACTCCGGTTCGGCTGGTCCGATTTTGATGGGAATTTCAGGGTTGAGATTGGGATAGAGCCGACTATTTTTCTAAAGGTGGAAAGGCACTCTAGGTAGAGTCCTAAAAAATTTTTTGTAAATCACTGTTATAAAATTAGTATATAGTATTAAGTAAGTAGAGACTTAACGACCGGCTCAGGTAGAGCCAGTAACCGACATAGAGCCAAGAATTTAAAAAATTATTTTGTTATTTTATTTTCGCTTTCTTTTGTTTTTGACTTTTGGGGTATATAGTTACCCGCTGATATATGTAGAGTCTTTCTCTACATAGTTTAAATATAAATTACCATTTAGCAAACTTAGTGTTAGTTAATTCATTATTAGTAAGAAGTTTAAGCTAACGACTCTACTTAGGGTAAAAATATCTTTAGTTTTCTTAAGTCTTTATTTCGTTTATTTGTTTAGTTATTTAACGCATTGTATCACGTTTATTGACAATACAATTAGATTAGTTATTAGGTTATACTAGATTAAGACTGGGATTTAATTCCCAATACTACTACGGAGCATTAAAACAGTATTAGTCTTTTGACTATACAAATAGCTAGAAATTAGAAATAGGACCGGGATTTTACGTCCCCAAATTATTGTGTTTTGACAGTAGAACTTAACTTCTTTCATTGATTTTATTTTGACCTCGCGTACCCCTAACATCAACAACATGAGTGGCCCTTCTACCTCTAAGCCATCCCCTAAATACCCAATAAGCAGAAGAAGCTTAACTGGGGATCCTAAGTGCTCGTCTTGGCTACAGGAAGCCACGAGCTACAATAAGAAAGCAAAAGCGGCCCTGAACGAGGCCAGAAATCTAAAAGGGGAGCTCAAAACACAGAACTTTGAAATGATCGACAGGTTGACCTCCTTAGTCGCAGCTATGGAAAAACACTATGGGCAGACAGGGAATGAGGAACAGACCGGGAAAGCCGGTAAAACGGTCGATTCTATCCTCGAAACTGTTACCACCAACAGGGTCTTCTTAAAAAATATAGGTGAAAACCTAGAACAAAAATTTAAAACTCTAGAGAATGACCTGTCTGAGAGGATAAAACAGAGTGTTGAGGCCATAAACGCCACTATCACCTTGGCAAATGACCAACAAAACCGACAAAGTGAGGAAACCTGCGATCAAATAACAGAGATAGTCAAAAAGTTCAATAACATGAATGAGACCTTTGTCGACGGCTGGTTTGAGGTCATCGCAGAAAAAATGACCGAGCAGACAAAAATAATGGAGAAAGTTAAATTAAGAACTGAAGTCCTAAAAACCGGTACCATACCCGGGCAGGAGAGTGGGGAGATTGCGAATGAAATCAGTAAGATTCGAGCTGCAGTAGAGGATCTCCGGACACGGGAGCCCGAGCCCAGAGAAACTCTCTCGTACGCAGATGCGCTCCGGCAACCCAAAACACCTTGGGACCACAAGCCGACGCACTCCCTTATCATCTCCTCAAAGGAGGAAAAGGATACATCAGGTCAGGTCATCGAGCACATCAGGGAAGCACTGGATGCCAGAGTGAGTGGGGTCCGGGTGGAGAAGCTGAGGAAGATAAAGGACGGGAGGGTCATCCTCAGCTGCTCCACCAGGTCGGAACTGGATAAGGTGGAGGAAAAATTAAAAGCCAAAGAGAACATCTCCTACGAGCAAGCGAGGAATAAAAACCCGCTGGTGATACTCAAGAACATCCTCTCATGTAACACCAATGAGGAAATAAAGACGGCCCTGTGTAATCAAAACCACAGCGCATTGGGGGACCTGGCGGCCGACGTAAGCCGGGTAGAAGTCTTATATAGACGCAGGGCTCGCAATCAGCACGAATGTCACCTTGTGCTTAGAGTGACGTCCGCGCTCTACCAGAGGCTTATGTCGGTCGGCAGAGTGTACATCGACCTCCAGCGTGTCCAGGTAGAAGACCAGACGCCCCTGGTACAATGTACCAAATGCCTGGCGTATGGGCACGGGCGTAAAACATGCACGGAGGCCGTCGACATGTGCTATTATTGCGGAGGTCCCCACCGGAAGGCTGAATGTGACCAGTTCCTGACCGGCCAAGCACCAACGTGCAAAAGCTGCGTCAGAGCCAAACTGGCAGACACCTCCCATGGTGTCTACAGCGACCAGTGCCCCGTCCGCAAAAAATGGGACACCCTGGCGAGGACGGCAGTGGCTTACTGCTGAAATCGCCAACGGTGCCTCATATCACAGCGGACCTAAAGACCTAAATGAGCTAAGAAAAAGAACACAAAAATTTAGGAGACTGTTTTATAAAAGACGTAAACTCACAATTAATATTAGTAACATCTGTCAAAGGTCAAAACACACAAACAATAATAAAATTGTACAGTCAATGAACAAAACTTGCTTTGTAAACAAAGAAAGTCAGTTCATACACAGATTGATAAGCACAAACGGCTTAAATAAGCTCTGTTATAAAAATAAGATAAATAGTTAATAGAATATGCTTAACTTAATATTTTGGAAAATAATAAGAAGCATAATATATATAGGATACTAATTAGATTTAATATTATATAAGCCACAAAATTACTAGATTATAATTTATGTGTTTAACTTTAGACAAAATAAGTATAAAATGTATACCATACACAAGTAATGTATACATAAATGCCACATATTAAAATAAGATTATATATAAGTAATATAAAAAAGAAAAAGAAGCATACAAAGTAAAAGAAAAAACAGAAAAGATAAAAATAAAAAAATACAAAAAATAAAAAAGAAAAAGAAAACAAAAATATAAAAAACATTAAAAATAAAAATAAAAATTATAAAAAAGAAAAACAAAAAAATCCACTTATGTATAACTTAGTATTAAGATAGCTCCTAAGAATATTGTTCAACTAAAATAGATATTATCACATAGTATAAACTTAGTATTAAAAATAGCTCTTAAGAATACTGCTCAACTAGAACGGACTTCATCAGATAGTATAAATTCAGTATTAAAAATAGCTCCTAAGAATATTGTAACTAGAACAGTTATTATTATATAGTATAAACTGCATCAGTAACTTGCTAAATGCTTTAAGCCTTCAGCACCGCAACAACTTATGTTGCAAATTTATTATATAACAACAAAACATTTAAAAATTAATTGTCACTAAAGGGCCCAGATTATGTTTGGGGAGATTACGCGGTCCGGACATAGATCCGGACAAATAAAAAAAAAAAAAAAAAAAAAAAAAAAAACCTACATCCAGGTAATTCATACACATTTCTTGAACTACAAATCCATACCCTTATTAATGAGCACTAAAAGAATATTTTATGGTATATGAAGCAAATGTTGATGTGTCCTCAGTATTAGAGAAAAAGGTCAGCCGGTAACCACACTCACTTATTGAAAAGGCAGTGTTACCATATATTTTCCCAAGCCTCTTTGGGCTGAAACATATACGAGAAGCCTATGTACAGCAGTGGACTGTGATATTCTGATGATGATGATGCCTCTATCACGCGTTTAGAATAATTAATAGTTTTTTCACAAGTTAAATGTAAGACTTTCTTTTCGGTGAAAATTGTTTTGGAAAGAAAGAAAAAGAAAAGTATTTTAGTAGTACAGTAGTCATCGAAAGTCAAATTCCATTTGAAATACCGACCGTTTATTCATGTAGACCGTTTTAGGTACTTACATGGGTCATGACAATGATAAAAATGATATGATGATCCTATACTAACTGGTCGGCGCGCTCGTTACTGTTGATACCGGCGTGGGCTTTGATCCATACAAAGCCACACTTTTCTTTGAATTAAGGCCTCACTTAGGTTATGGCACGCCTGGGACGTGAGAATATTCAGGATTTCGAGATTCGTCACCGTGTTGTGCTGCTCATATGTCACTGTAGATGCCACAGCTTTCCGCATCGTAGTAGAGGATTTTGCTCAAAGCTTTGCATATGGTTAAATGCTCGCCCTGGTGAACTGTGAAGTCCGCTGGTAAGCTTAGTTTCTAGCTTTGCTTTGATGTCCCATGCGCATTATCCTGGTGCTAACCTTGGCCTGAAACTTGTTGCCGTCTGTAAACTACTAGGTCTTGATCTCTCAGCACTAGCCAGGTCGACTCCTAAGACCAGCCATAGTCACCCGGCCAATAATAGGGCCGAGTTAAGGGTATAGCATGCACTCCCTGTTCCCTCACTTGACAATCCGATAGGACGGCTATATAGAGCAGGACCGATTGCTTTACGTGTTCTACGAGCCACGGGGTCTATGACCTCAACTCCTGACTTTTATTAAGCACTAGCTGACCCGGGCAGACTTCGTACTGTATCATTCGATAAATCGAAGACC
Organism: Phragmatobia fuliginosa; assembly: GCA_932526445.1. Taxonomy (NCBI): domain Eukaryota; kingdom Metazoa; phylum Arthropoda; class Insecta; order Lepidoptera; family Erebidae; genus Phragmatobia; species Phragmatobia fuliginosa. The sequence goes on from OW052057.1 coordinate 14,906,921, forward strand.
TAAACTTTTGTATAAAATAAACTTTAAACAAACAAAAGGAATCCATAATTAATAAAATAATGCATTTATAAGACCAAAATTAGCCAAATCGGTCCTGTCGTTCTCGAGTTTAGCGAGACTAACGAACAGCAATAGATTTTTCACTTTTCGACCCGATCCGTCAATTGAACCCGAGAACTATTCACGGGTAGTAGCATACGCTAATCGCTAAACCAATTAGGCAACTCTCTTTAAATGTTACCAATATTTTAATTAGAATGTGTATTTCTTTGCAGACTTGGAGTGGTTTTATTATTAACATCACACACAACAGCAGTCGAGAACCGAAGCAGTATGAGTTCTTTGACTAATTTTTAAGGTTTAAAATAAACTGAATTCAAACATCTGAGAGATTTGTATATTCTACTATTTATAATAAACTAATACTTGTGTTTATGAATATAACAAATCTTAAGAATGTTTGAAAATAATAACTGAATTCCTTAAAAACTTCTCAAAAATGTCATACACTTAATGAATCTTTGGTCTCAATATTCAATTGTAGTGGTCGAATATTATCGTTTATTATCCGACTCAAGTACTGCGATATCCAAGCAGTTCTTCGGTAGAATGTTTTTAGTTGAACAATGGAATCATTCCATAAAACGAATCTGTGGGATCACAGATCTACTGTAATCCAATTGATTTATAAATCAATTTATTATTTCAATAATATTTATTTTCATGTATAACTTTTTTAAATAATTGATGTGTTGTATGTTCACCAACATTCACCACATCTAAATTAAAAACTGATTAATGAAACATTCTTTAGTCTTATAAAAATGTGTAATAAGGTAATAACTAAAAGCTTATCATTTAGTATCTTTTGAAACACAAAATATAATTAATTATTAAATTATGGTAAATTATACTTTAAATAAATTGATTGTTTGTGAAATAGTTAATGATTTGTTCTTCTTTTTGTTTTATGTAAAATTTTATGGGAAATAGAAGACTTAAAACTTGTTGGTTGTAGTGACAATAGGCTTGTTAAAATATATGATGGTTTAGTTGAATGTTACATTTTATATTTAAGCTTATAAATATTTACAAAGATATATAGTTCATTTTTATATTTATATTACGATTGGTGTACAATAAAGAGTTAGCATTTACTTATTTTGAATAAATGTTTTTTCATAAAATATATAACAGTGATTTTAGTTAAGAGGTTCCATTTAAAATGCACTCATTAAATTACAAAAGGTGTTTATTTTAAGTAGAGACCAATATGTTTTTAATATATTCAGTGTGGACGCACTGTGTAAGTAACCGTGTAAGTGTGTAAGTAAATAAATAATAATAAATAATAAATTTGAATATTTTGAATATTGAATTTGATATAGGCACATGAGAACTTTTACTTCATACACTTTGGGATCGTGAGTAAAACTGGAAACACATTATCGGACGTGGCTGACCGACGTGGCTGATAGCCGCGACTGATAAGTGTGCACAGTCTCATCAGTCAGTCTTGTGCTAGATTTCTGTCAGACGTCCGAACACTCAAGGTCAGTAAAAGGTCGGCCGCGATCTAGATTAATATCACTGAGCTGTGCAAACTATCAGACGTAAGTCGTGGACGAGATCTTTGCCTAACCTTGAGCGTTCGGACGTCCTACAGAAATCTGGCGTAAGACTGACTGACGAGACTGTGCACACAGTTTTTATCAGTCGCGGCTGTCAGCCGCGTCCGATAACGTGTTTTCAGCTTTACTCGCTATGAAATGTTGCCTTTTTTTCGGTCACTTGTTGGATGCAATAGCTTCGAAATAATTTCCTTCTTGTAAGCCATAATTGCAAAAGTACATACAAGTCATTAGTAAAATAATTAAAAATGTTTATTTGTGTTTTTGTTGTTCCAAAGAAATATTTAAATTATGAAGAAAATTCTACCATCAGTGATTTAAATTGGTAGAAATTGAAATCGTGATGTAGTCGCATGTAATGCGGTCAGTGACTCACGCTTCTTTGACATATATTTTTATTTTATTTTCAAAAAATTCAGTATTATTCACGTTTAATGCTTAAGTTTCATAATTTAATTGTATTTATTTTATAATGTTCCTTTTATGATATAAGAGAATAACGTGTTTTAAGGCAGCTCTAGTGTTCATAAGTGTGTGTTTATTTTACATTAAAGTCATTAAACATAAAACAAAAGGTTACTATGGCCGAAAAGGTAAGTTTACCATATTTGTTACTGAAATATGCATACAATATTTGCTTAGCTATATTCAGAGGTATATTTATGAAAAAGACCGTTACCATAACTTAGTAATTCTGACATCTTCACCACTGGTGGTCCATTGTATTGTTTTTACGTGTTTTATAGAAACTCTTTGCAGATGTCTGTCTAAAAAAAATAACACCTGTCTTGTCTCTGGTATCTAGAGTTTCATTTTGGCATGTAAGATGAAATTGAAAGTGTGTATTTTCCTAAATTAATTAATAAAAAACATATTAGATGTAAATTGCGGGTGTAAATGAAACATTAAGAAATGTGATGAAATTTTAGTTTACTTTACAATTTAATCCAATAATAATTAGAAAAATGGCTAGATTAGATGAGGTAAGAGATAACATAGTACTACAATCGTTAAAATAACCAGTTAATCATTGGAATATGTTTATTGGTTTCTCAAAACCAACAGAAGATTCAAGAGAATCCACTACCGGAGGAAGCTCCCGCAGAAATACCAGTGGAAACAGATGATAAAGCCAAGGAAAGGCCTCCAAAGCCCATTACAGCACCTGATAAGACAACAGCTTCAGTGACATTACCAGCAGCCTCTCCCACACCAGTGTTACCAAGAATCTCGGTACCTATGTTCTCAAAAACGTCTCCGAATGACCTGTACCGGAGATTGTTGCCAGCAATGTTGTTTGTGTTGACTTTTGTTACGGTTATGACAATGTTGCTCATTTATATGGACACTGTTGGTGAGTACATAACATTTCATCAAACTACTCTATTACTAGTACATGATATTTTGTTAAACATTGTTTCAAAATATGAACAAATAATAAACACAGAACATTGTTTAGCTAAAGATTTTTATATTTTCTAGGACTGTTCATTTATAATAGGGTAAATACAGTTCTTTGAATTTTAGACAAAAGAGGATGCGAGTGTGAAGTTGTAGTAAAGGAATGGCTCTTATGTCAGTCTTATAATGATACCGAGAATTTAATACATCCAATAAGCTAAAGCATCCACAACACATACACACATGCATGCATACGCACACATATGCTTACAAGTTATTCAGATATTAATTAATAATTAGCATTAAATCGTATTTTGTTGGTTTGTACCCTTTATTTATTTAAGTTTAGGAATGTAAATACTGTAGCAAAGTTATAATGTGTCATTGAAAGACTGTTGGTACTTATAGCTCAGGTCTCCCTATTTTAAGTACTAGCTGTACAAAAAAAAATGAAAATTACTGTGTTTACATTAAAAATTGTACTCCATAAGTTTTAAACATTGTGTAACAAATAATAAATAAATATTTCAGACATCTTACACACAATATCATCTAATACTAAACTAAGCAGAGCCTGTATTGTGGGTAATAGACAACTGATATAAATATATAAACATACTTCTTTTTATAAATACATATTATATATACATAGGAAACACCCACACTCTGAAATAAATATTTGCCGATGACACAAACATTTGGACTGACCCAGGAATCAAACCTGAGGCATCTTTATCTTTATTAACAAAGCAGTTATTTCTGTATAATAATGTACATTTCTTATTTGATTAGAGTATATTGATGTTAGAAGCGTTCACAGCATAGTTGGCCTAGATGATTGTAATCAATCACCGAGGGTAAGCAACTTTGGCTTGAGGCATGATACCATAGGAATTTTTACAATTCTGGAGTTCACATTAAGCAGTCGGTCTCAGTTATTATGGAGGCCTTTGATAACTTATAATTATCCAACAGCAATATTACATAGCCACATCAATGTCTCACTCGGCCAGTGTGGTGACCTTAAACCTCTTCTGACCCATCTCATGTTAAATTTCAATGAAATCCGTGCAGCACTTTACAGAGTTACTTTCGAACGTATAGTATTAATATGGATCGCACTTGTTATGGTGAAGATGTAAAATACTTGGGTGTATGTTAAGCGTTGGGCGCACAGAAGTTCCGCGCGAACATGTCCCGCGACTACGAGCTGGCCAGCATCGCACAGGGCTCCGCCGCGCTCGTCGCCTTCGTGCAGCAGCTGCACCTCGCCCCTCCACCCGCGCAGCCCCCCGCCCTGCCTCCGCCTCAACCCACGCCGCAAGTCGCCATCATCGAACAGCTCTACGGGGAGATCGTTAGTTCCATATTTACCACTTAAATAAGTTATAATAGTAATGTCACCTTACTAAAATAGGAGGGAACACCTGTCAAATATTTGGATACCATGTACCATGTGCATAGCATACATAAGCACCCCTTTCGATTAAAGATCGATATTGCAGCCGGTGCGTCTCGACTTGTGGCGAGTCTACGGACACTTTGTACTGTGCCTCGTCGGAGATGAAGGCGTATTGATTACCGGGCTAGAGCAATCAGTACACACATATGTCTTAACAGAGGAGGTGTTCCAGACAGACAACAGACTATGGCCTGACGGTTGATATTATTGTATATCATATCACATGGAGTTACTGCTAATTCTCTATTAGAATATATGTAATATTACATGAATTATCAACAGTCAAGCAGATGTTGTAATATATTTTATTTATGTTGTTACCATAGTACAACGGCACGTTTGTCGAGTTCCTGCCCCGTGGTCCTCGCGACCAGACCAGCATGTACTTTGAGCGCGCCCGGCAGTGGGACGGTGTGGTGGTCAGGGCTGCGGCCAGGGATTATCTTGCTCTCAAAGGCAACGCCAGGGCTCTGCACGCGTGCCTGAGTCCTACTGCTCATCCCAGAGAGGTATGTTCACCCACCAATTGTACATTATCCAAAGTCAACTCAATTAATTCGTTTATTGCACTGCGGTTGACTACACGCTCACACAGAAGACCAATCTAAAAAAGCGGCCAAGTGCGAGTCGGACTCGCCCATGAAGGGTTCCGTACCAGCAAGTAACATCATATAAAAGTTCTTGTAGTTCGTTGTAACTTTCATCGATGTTTTTATACTAGTGTATTGATTGGATGAAAGGTATATTGCGTGTTACGATTTATGACGTATTAAAAAAAAACTACTCACTAGATCCCGTTCAAACCAATTTTCGTTGGTAGTTTACATGGTAATGTACAACATATATTTATTTTAGTTTTATTACTGTCTTATTTTAGAAGTTAGAGGGGGGGGGACACACATTTTTCCACTTTGGAAGTGTCTCTCGCGCAAACTATTCAGTTTAGAAAAAAATGATATTAGAAACCTCAACATCATTTTTGAAGACCTATCCATAGATACCCCACACGTATAGGTTTGATGAAAAAAAAAAATTTGAGTTTCAGTTCCAAGTATGGGGACCCCCAAAATGCATTGTTTTTTTTCTATTTTTATATAAAAATCTTAATGCGGTTCACAGAATACATCGACTGACCAAATTTCAACAGTATAGCTCTTATAGTTTCGGAAATAATTGGCTGTGACATACGGACGGACAGACAGACAGACAGACAGACAGACTTGACGAATCTATAAGGGTTCCGTTTTTTGCCATTTGGCTACGGAACCCTAAAAATGACAGGATTCGTGCTGTCGTGTTTCTTTAACGCGTGTGAGACTGGAAACCCAATAATAATAATAACATAATAAAAGTTGATTTAAATCAAATAATTACAGAGTACACAGAAACAGATATGGTTGGTAATGGCCGCTATAGCCGTTAACGCCCACCTCCGGAAGACAAAAAACAATATTAGTTCTGTAGTTACAGGTCAAAACATATAAAAGCAAATGATTTAAATAACATTTTTAACTAAGGTACAGGATTGTTTGTGTTTATGTATATGTGCGTGTGTGTTGTATGTGTGTATTGAGTGTGTGTTGTGTGTGTGTTTAAATGCTTACTCATTGAATTTGTGTTAAGAGACTTTCGGTCTCAATATAATTTAGGCCAAGTAACCACTGCGTTACTTTATATTTACACTAGCTGACCCAGCGAACTTCGTACCGCCCAACTTTAAAATTCCAGAACTTGATCGCAGCGCCACCTACCGGGTCCAATTGCAAATCTAAACCATTCCCAGATCCCCTTGAACACACACAAAAAATTTCATCAAAATCGGTCCAGTCGTTTGAGAGAAGTTCAGTGACATACACACTCACACAAGAATTATATATATAAAAGATTCCTGTAATAATGCAGTTGCGTCTCATTAGGCCATCATAGTGACGATCACTGTGCTGCATTGTCTACATTCACAATGAGGATGGTGACCTCTACTGGATTCTACACATGCTTTCTATTAGGCAGAGTAGAGTCACTTTGGTAGGACTACAAACATGGTATAAAAATGTTATAGGAAATATTTATGAACCTCGTTAGCTATGGCCAATGATAAAAGTTACCGGAGCAATAGTTTCTCCCTCTGATTTAAATCTGATAAAACCATGGCAAGGCATTTATTTGCCTTTGAGTTTAGGTGTCCATGGTTGGCGTGAGGTACTTACCATATTAAGGTGATTCGTCTGCTGTGAGTACGTGTTTATGTCCGTGCAGCATTAGTTAGTTACCATACGGTTTCATAAAAAAAAAAAATAGCCACTGCTGCTCTGATATTTTATGTAGCTCTATAATTTACAGGACAATAAAAAATCTAGATAGATATATAGATCTTCAAATTATTTCAGACACTTAATCGATAAAGAGTGGAGTGTTTCTAATCGGTGATGTATGCAGGTGACGTACCAGGAGACGGAGAGCGCGGAGTCGGTGTTCAGGTCGCGCGTGCTGTGCCTGCCGCTGTTGACGGTGCTGCTGGCGGCGGACGCGGGCCGCGCCGGGTACGTGCTGCTGGGCGGGACCAGCGCCCTGCCCGCGCTGCAGCACCTGCCCTTCCACGACCCCAGGGTGCATCTACAGGTCACTAGCCACTGTCACTTCTAGCTAAGCTTCTTATAGTACGAAGTATCATTAATCATAATATGTAACACAATATGTTAATGTTGCACAAGTAGATCCAATAAATCTATTACGAGTTAGGAGTGCCACAAGGATCCAATCTTGGCCCTGTGCTTTACTATATTTTTTTCTTCAATAATTAAAATTTACATATAACAAAACAATTTTCCAATCAGGAGTATCGGAATTATTAAAGAAAGGAACGAGAATGCGTCTACAAAATAATGTTTTTTAGTATATTTTTATAAAGAGATAAGTATCTGTAAATAAACTGCCCATGAAATATTTGTCATGTTTAAAATAAAATTGTGTTTCATATCTTTTGAAAACAAAATTTATCGGTTTGTTTTGTAAACATAAGTCAAGGAATGCTTGTTTAATGTCATTCTTATTTGGTTTTACTATACTGCGAAGCGAAATGTGAATGCGAAAGATAATAGTTTTAGCAGTTTGTGTATGTAGTACGTATCTACAAATAGTAGTAAAAGATTTTAATTTCATCGAAGGTTTTACGTAATCGAGTTATACATAGGTTTAACTTTTTAATTTATTAAAATAGAAAATTGCTTTTATTTTGAACAGGTAATTGAAGTTCAATTCACGAACGCGAGCATTCGAAACCAAACGAGCCAATTCCTCCAGTCCAAGAACTACACCATCGCAGCCACCTTCGACGACAGCGTCATGTACACCCTCGCCAAGGGACTGTGAGGAGACAGGGGACTAGCGTGACGGTAGGTGGCGTTAGTGACCACAGGTCTGTCATTGTGTGTCCGTCTGTGTGCGTAAACGTGGAAACGTCAAATAATACATTTAGTGAGGTTTGTCTTTGTTTAAAATGTTTTTTTTTCATTACTAAACTTGAAATAATAACATTATAAATTTGCACACACAATAAAAATAATAAATTAATATAGTTATGATATATTTTTGATTAAATTAAATTTTGTATATCGGTGAACAGACGCCATCTATTGATCAGAAAACGAAACACAAACGTTAATCCTAATCGTAATAATAAAAATAAGATTAATTTTTAATAATCTCAGTGAATCAATCACGTTCAATATTAATTTAATGTGATTTAATTAAGTTATAATAATTTTAAGTGATTTTAATCGGATTAAATTATTGATTTTGAATTAGTACTGATTATGTAATGACAATTAATATTCATAATATGCCATACTAATAGTATAGTATGTTTATGTATCTCGTCTCCATTTATATTTTAAGATTTAATTGATTTGATTTAGTGTATACCTAAATTGTTATGATCAATGTATGTCTGAAAAACAAAAATCTTATCTGTGGTCACCATAGACAACTCATTTTTAAATTATAACGATAATTTGTAATCAAACTGTAGTAATTATAGATGTAAATTTATAGTTGAAAAATTAAAATTGCATTATTGAATATTTTATAACTATTGTGAATAACAATAAGTTATTACAATCGGCCATAGTGTAATCGTTGTCCACTGCTGGACACCACGCTTATCGATTTTGAACTGCGATAGGCAAATGATGGTGGAATTGTTAAATCGTCTGACTTGTGATCAAGTCCTTATAAATTCGGATACGATAAACAGTCCATGAACCGATGGGTAGCAAAGAATGCGCTATTCTGACCTAGCTCTTGAATTTAACTCACGCTCTCTCTCTCAGATTGACAGCCTTTCAATTAAAAAAACGTGCTTCATTGGTGGTGACCACAATCAATATAGACAGTGTTGTGCAGAAGGGATCTAATCTTTAGATAGTCTAAAGGTGAAATATCGATATTTGCATACTAGTTCGTGTAAGTTGGTAGTCACTGTAAAGATGTGCTTCATCAACAATAAACGTATCTTGATGGCGAATTTCACTGAAATCGGTGCAGCGGTTTTGTAATTACCTTCGTAGTTATAATATGACTAGCTGCGCCCCGCGGTGTTACCCGCGTATATAATTATGGTTGCTATGCAAGTGTGTTATGCATAGCAACCTGTGAAGTTTTGACATGAGATAAACAGTGATACATTTTGACATCTACGATTTATGTATTTTTATAATCACCTAATTTTCGCCCGTGTATCTCGATTATTGCATGCGATATATAAGCTATGTTACTGTAAAGTTTCATCCAAATCCGTTCAGTAGTTTTTGGCTGCGGCAATCATGGGTTCGATTCCCGGGTCAGACTAAATATTTGTGTGATGCACAAATATTTGTTTCGGAGTCTGGGTGTTTTTCTATGTGTAATATGTATGTATTTACAAAAAAAAGTATGTTTATGTATTTATATCAGTTGTTTAGTACCCATAATACAAGCTCTGCTTAGTTTGGGACTAGATGACTTTGTGTGTAACATGTCCGGAATATTTATTTATTTATTACATAAATATATTATGGGGATGTTAGGCTAATTTGTGAAAAACTCGACAGGAAATTTTATCACAACTTTTTTAATGCGAACCAGTATTTTCTGAAATATGTGCAGTTAATCAAACTCTTCAGCTTATTAGTATGTCTTTGATTAAATCTTTTGTGCACAACACATTATATATCACTAAAAATTATATACAGCGATACCGTGTCAAAAATACATATTATGTTGAAAAGAGTTAGGAATTCTCAAAAGTATATAAAATAAGTAACAATTAAGTATTGTTTCACAGTGACAAGTGCCTTAATCATACTGTTGATAGATCTTGAGCAAGCGTTACTTTGTTATTCGCACTGTTTTGTCCACACATTACTTAGTAGTCTAGTTAGGATGTGGTGGACGGGTCGGTGTTGCGTGCTTTTGGTACAACTTGATATATACAATAAAATTTGTTAATAAAGATATTCTGCTACGTTGTTGAAGGTTTGATTCCAGGAAAGATCAATTTGTATTAAAATTGCGTACAAAAATGAGGTGTATGGACTTGAAGTTGAAATTATCCATGTATTTAGAGGTATTTTGTAAAACTATTTTCTAAGGAGAGACTTATGTCCAGCTGTGGACTACATAATGATCTTTAGTAGTCCGCTACTGTACATAGGCCTCTCCTTAGAAAGGAGTTTTGGGCTTACTATATAATGCTGGCCCGGAAGAGGTTGATTTATGATTTAAATTAATCTTTCCTTCTCTATCAGTACTGTGGTCCTGCTCAGTTTTCTCACTCGACACTCACGTCATGAATTCCGTATTCTCAATCAGAACACGAATTAACGTAAATACATGTATAATTTCAGTTTTATGTCTGTTCGTAGAAATTTGTAGGTAGGTGATAAAATGGTTGTTTGAACGGTTGCTTAGACATGCTAGTACACCGCACAGAACATTAGATAGGACTATACAATTGTGTAACTTTGACTTATTATAGTGTTTGAAATGCAGCTATATTCAGAAAACTCGCAGTTTTGTCGATATTAATAGTTTTATTTTTCTCTGTATGTAAGTACCCTCAGACTGGATGAAAAATTCGACGGTGGGTATATTTCGAACTGAAATGTCCTATTCGTATTCTAGCCTCCTGAGTCAAGGGTTTTAGCAGCTAAAAAGTCCTTTGGATTTTCATGGGAGCATAGTATCATCTCCCACAGAATGTACAACTAGATAGCATCTCACGTTATTTACAGGGCGTCGGTTACGATGGTACATGTCGACACGTCTGTAACGCTTTATTATAAATATTCCGTCCGTATTATAATAAGTCAATGAAACATGAACAGAACACACAAATTCTGAGCGTTTTATAATTTTTTTACTTAGATTTTTTATATGTATGTTTGCTTTAAGTATCAAATAATTTCGGTTGTAACTCCCTTTAGTGTACGTTTACTAAATAGTATTATTATAATTTAACTGAGTTAGTACCGCTCTCTGATTGGATCTGAATGTATTTAAGTATTGTACCACTATTATCTAAAAATTCATAATATAATATGAACATGGTTTAATAACATAACAGTTCCCAAACTCTTTTTATCATGAAAGGAACGGAGAAGTTAGTAAAACAGCTCATTATTAACAAATAAAAAACTTAAACTGAAAAAAAAAACTGATTATTTAAAACTCTAAGAAGCCTGTTTGGTGCAGTTATATTTTTATTTATTGATCATTTCAAATGTTAAATCTCGTTTTTTAATGTTTCCTTAAAAAAGACGTCACGTCCGTGCACGTATACGCTGTCATCGAATGGCTCGACGGATGTGATCGCGCCCTCCACACATTTATATACAAAGTTATAATTTAACTGAAATTTCAATCAGCCTTTGAATGACAATAATTATTTTTTGTAAGTGAATATTTTCATTATCTTTGTATTGTTATAGAGTTTGCGTGATTCCTACACTCGTTACAGTAACTGGCTGTAGAGATCGGACGTTTGTGTTGATCAGGGCGTTGTTCGAACCTAACCTTTTATTCTGTTGTCATTCCGAGAGCTAGCGGTGACGTAGGCCGTACCATTCCATTGATTTTATTAATTCCATTTTTTTAATTTTAATTATATATAAGACTGATATATTTAATATTTTTTTAAGCTCATAAAATATTTATTTTGTGAATGAAGTAATTTCAATGAATTGTAATACAATTGTAATTAAGTGAATGCATTAATTGGATTAATTTTAGCGACGAAGATGTTAATTTTAAGAATATTTTTGTTTAGGCTTAGTTTAAATGCGCTCAATTTTTCACGAATAAAATGTAATGGCTTTAAATACCTCGTTGTTTGATTTATGACCTTTAATTTAAACTCTTGATGATCTCGATGAATCCTAAATTCAATCTCAGCATTTTCGTGATCTCGAATGGATTTCGAAAAGTATTGTTTTGATTTGGTAACTGAAACATTATGATGCTAGTAAGATACAATATGAATTGCTGAAAAAAATTCGAAATACAACCTTTATATAGAAAATTTATGTTCCTAAACTAAAATGGAGCAACGCGAAAATTATTATTCGACAACAAAGCGAATAAAAGCATGTGACATTGGTTCATCTACGTCCTATAGAGCAAGTGGTACAGGACGGCTAAAAGTGGTTAATCGTGTAATTTGTCAATTGCTACATCCTGTGCTCGTCGGCGTAATTCATCATGCATCGTGTTTTCAACAATAAGGTAAAAAAAAAAACATTTCACATCAAAATTACAGCATTTCTCTTTTTTCAGATTGCTGGCTTGGCTAGGTTAGTTTGGCCAATAGAAATTCTTTCAGTCAGTAGAACAATGCATAATTTTAACAAAAAGGAACCGACTTCAAAGAAAAACTATTCCGATTACCCAAATCGCGACAATTGTGTCTATGATATTGGAGGAGTTCCCTCGATTTCCTTGGGATCCCATCATCAGATCCCGATATGATGACGATGGGACCACCTGTAAGTTACGCCCATTCCAATGTAAAAAAATTTTTGAAATCGGTTCATAAACGACGAAATTATCGCTGAACATACATAAAAAAAAAACATTCCGACGAATTGAGAACCTCCTCCTTTTTTTGAAGTCGGTTAAAAAAGAGATGTTATGGAATATTTATTTTAAACTTTATGCGCTTTGTACAGCGGCAGGCTCAATGATGCTTTGGCATTCTCTTCTCGTTAAAATCAGAATGGTATAGAGCCGCAGACTGGAGATCGTTAACCAATATCTGTTCGCCATAAGCGCAGGCCTGGAGTAATAGGTGAGGTCATCTCTCACCCTAGCAGAAGCGCGCGCCCTTTTTTTAGGTCAGGAGGGTTTAGGTGTCAGAGGGGACGGAAATGACGAATCTATAAAGTTCATAAACTTCGGAACCCTAAAAAAAGAGGGGACCCTAAAAAATATTATTTAATGTATAAAAAGTATATTTCATACATAACACTTAACATGTGAACATATTGTATATACGCCTCTGTTATGTCAAAGTACCACACACATCTACATCCCATAAACATGTCTGTGTGTGTCTGTGTGTGTGTGTGTACACGTGTGTGTGTGTGTGTGTGTGTGTACACGTGTGTGTGTGTGTGTGTGTACACGTGTGTGTGTGTGTGTGTGTGTGTACACGTGTGTGTGTGTGTGTGTGTACACGTGTGTGTGTGTGTGTGTGTACGTGTGTCTGTGTGTGTGCAACTGTCAAACTGTATAACATAATATCACGACTCACGACCCGTGCATATACACGGTTAGTTTTTAATTACCAGAGAAAAACTAGGGGCAGATACAGAACTTATATGTATACTAACTCAGATTAGAAAAGAAAGCCAGATGGAACGTGCTCGTCAAATAACATGACGCCGATTGATTATTTTAGTGTGCGTGACAGTCGCCAGAGACACTGTAGGAACACGTACATCTGTGTGCGTGTAATGATACCATACGCTGTAAAAAGTTCCCTTTTTTTGATAAACATTAAGATTGAAAAAAGGGTATTTTAATATTAAAAAACTTTAAAAATTATGGTTTTTATTTCAGTTACTGTTACATACTGTGCAAACTCTTAGCAACCTTTATTTTGCACTAACTTTTTATAATATTGTCGTTTTGCGTTTCGTTTCGTACAAAAATAAAGAAAAATAAGTAAACATAACAATTATATATTGGACACGATTTTAAATCTACCTATCATTATGGGTAACTACGGAACCCTATTCTACGCGTAGGCTGAGACGCACTTTGCCGATTTTTTGTTCTTTAATTTAGATAATTAATCGTTTTTTGTTTTGTTAATTGTTTGATTTGATGTTAATTTTACTAAAAAATAGATAATTTAATGGCAATAAAACTGATTCCGGAACCTGTTTTCATTTAACTATTTTTAAATATAAATTTGCAATGTGGCTTACCACTAAGGAGGGGGGGGGGGGGGGGGTAAGTCTCACAAATGTGATAAACTGTGACAAGGACGGGGGAGACGGGGGAGGGGCAAAAAAATCATGAAATTCGTGTGACGTAATTTTTTTCATATTCTGCAGTTATACAGTAAGTACCTGGGAATCAAGTTTCGTACTATTGATCATTCTCAACCATTCAATTATGATGTGAAGCACAAGTTGCAATTTGTAGAAACATCCACAAATTCTTCCTATGTAATAATTATCAGAAATAATTGTATCTCCAAAGAATACTTTCAGATAAGGTTCGGAACCAAGTCCCTAAATATAGAAATGAGGTCCACTAATGTCTGGATTAACAAGTAATTTCCCTAATTAAAGGGAAAAAAAAATTCACAAAAACTGGTATCACAGTCGAACTACGGTTGAGGTTTTGTGTTCCGACACAACATTAAAATTATCGGGTAAATAAATAGTTATAACAACTAAATAATCTGTATTTACATGTAAAAAGATATTCCATATTATTATTTTTTGTTTCTGGGAACTATTCCTACAGTGTTTGATGATGCAAGACGGCATTTTGAAATTAAAATAAAAAATCACTCGTGACGTGTACACAACATGGCGGTTTGTCACATGGCAGTGAAACTGCCATATAAATTCCGAACACAAAAATTCCTTGTAAACCAATGCCACCTGGTGACTGTGGTGATACAATTTTTATGGAATTGTTAAAAGAATTAACTAGATGGCAGGGTTATAGCTCTATGAGTGAAGTACTTCAAAAATATTTCGGAGTTATATAGGACACCAAATTTTTTGATTTTTTAATTAAGTATTTGATTATTTAAATAATAACAATGACGTATAAATGTGGTTTTCTAATTATTTCACTAAAGTCAAATTATGATTTTCTGCATACAATAAAACGTTGAACTAAAGTAGCAATAGTTTAAGTAATAATAAACAACTGTAATTTAATCGCAAATTAAAGTCCCAATATACTATGATATATTCGTTTTTGTTTCTAAAATTATACTTAATATTTATTTTTTAAAACTTTATTTTATTGACTGTTATATTTAATATGGTTTTAAATATTTCATATTTAAAAGAATAGAAAATTTAATCGCAAATTAAAGTCCCAATATACTATGATATATTCGTTTATGTTTCTAAAATTATACTTAATATTTATTTTTAAAAACTTTATTTTATTGACTGTTAAATTTAATATGGTTTTAAATATTTCATAATCGCAAATTAAAGTCCCAATATACTATGATGTATTCCTTTTTGTTTCTAAAATTATACTTAATATTTATTTTTAAAAACTTTATTTTATTGACTCTTATATTTAATATGGTTTTAAATATTTCATATTTATAAGAATAGAAAATATAATTTATTGCTTTCAATTCAAGAAAATATTTATATGGCAACATTTGGATATGTCAAAAGGAAAAACTTTTAATAAATTGATGAATATTTAATTGACATTCAAATACTTTTTGGGCGGTTGCGTGTTTTAAAAGTTTTTGTGTTTTATTATATTATTGATTTGTTTTTAAAACGACGACTCGGACTGTTTATGGACTCTGTGATTTCTTCTGCAACGAATTAACCCGGCTTCTCAAATTGTATATTGTTTCCTGGCTTGTCTTCGGATTCTGCTTCTTTCAACAAAATGCCTAAAACATCTGAATTGAAATGTTATTTTGGGTGCATCGTTGATGGTAAGTTACAGAAAATCAAGAATCATCATATATTATGAAAGGGATTACACAAAAAAGTCTTTATCTTATCCTACAACTGGGTTTTCAATTATGATGAAAGACTTTTTTCGCTAGATGCATACAGGAATCACCGTAGTCTATAATGAATACCATTAAATTTAATGTTGACATTTGTTGTGAATTTGAAATATTAAAAAAATGTGAAGAGCACACATAATAACGAAATTTATTCAATTCAATAACATTTTTTCACAATACACAAAACAACAACAAAATTCAATAACAATAAAAATAATTCTTTACAGTTGGTGTACAGTGGTCAACAAGATTTTAAAAGGCAAAATCACAAAATTTAGTAGAAACGACAATATAAAAACAGATGCTTTAAGGTATTATAAAACTCGTGCAAAATATATAACTAAATAACCACTCAAACGTCCAGCCCGCGCGACTGTTTTCCGGTCTAACGTCCAGCCGTTCGCGGCTCTCGATCCACGCTCAACTCGCCAGAGCTGTCGTAACAAAAACTTAAATAACTACATAACCGTAAAAGCTAGATTAAAGAAAAAAATATGAAAAAAAAATTTAAGCAATACAGAATAAACTTATCTACTTTTTCTAATAGTAAGATATTAAATAAGATACGTAAAATCGGGATAAACATGTAAATAAGGAAAATAAAACATAATCTTTTCTATCTTTACAAATTATAAGGAAAAAATATTGCAATTTACGACAAAAAAATAATTTTACGATAAACTAGACTCAATTCCCTTTCCAATGATATATAAATAATAAATTTTAATTAACTCTAAGTATTGAAATAAGCCAAAATAAAACACCTAATCGTCATAATTTTACCGCAATGTTTCAAGCGCTTTCGGCTCTCTCGCGAAGGCGAAATAATAGCAACATGGCCGCTCTAAGGCCGGCCACTCACGTTATTTTAACCAACTTGAAAAATGGTATGTGAATTGAATTGAACAGGATCTATTTTTTTCTAAGTTTTCTTTTTGTTAGGGTTTTAAAATAAACACAAATAATAAAATTGATATATAGTTTAATTTATTCTAAATTGTAAACATAAAAATCACAATAATGTAAATAAAATGTAATGTAAATAAATTTGCCTATATATGATACTCCATGAAACACATATCGATGCACAGATTCACATTGCATTCTAGACACTTCCAAACAGTCCTAGAATTAACTTTTCTTTGTGCGCACCACCAACAGCGGCTCTGTTTGAACCCGGTTCGAACCGGGAAATGGCGGTGCTCGAGTTGGGGCCTATTTGTACCTCGTCTTGGTTGAGTTGTCGTCTGCACTCCAGGTCGTATATTCATAAGTCGTGGCTCCGTCGTTAGGTCAATATGTCGATGTATTTTCAGTAAGTCTTCCGCCAAGGTTGTTCTGAATTGTCTGTGCGATATGTTGTTATGAAAAGACTTGTAAATAACGAAGCAGTTAAATATTGCAGAGTTAAATAAGCGCCGGAAAACTTTCTTGTACCAAATTTTATTTTTTGAACGTTCCATGGGCTGAGCGGACAGAAATTGGTCTTTACGGTCCACTCCTCCCATGGACTTGTTGTAACTCAGGACAACACTTGGCTTGTAGCTCAGTCGGTTATACTTTTGTCTAGTACCGATTTGAAGATCATGATATGTTGAAATCATGCTAACTAAATTAGAATCTCTCCATACAATGATGGACAAATCAGTACAGTAGCTTGCTATTATTTCACCTTGTCGAAGTTCCGTCTTTGTCAGTGTCTTCAATGAATCGGGAACGAATTCCCGATTCAGTCTTAAAGTCCCGTAACAATCTGTTTGTTGTCGTTTAAGACATCGCGCTAATAATGGACTGTTGTAAAAATTATCCATTATCAACGTATGTCCACGGTGAAGTAATGGCTCTACTAAATCATACACAATTTTAGCAGTAGCATTTCTGGGGCGTGCATCGCAACTGTTAATTTTAAATTGGTCTGGGCCATCTGCGTTAGTATCGTCAGTTGTCGTTGTGGGCGCAGTCCTGGTCTTGTCTTTTCCAATGTAGATAAAAAATTTCCAAAGATAGCCAGAGACAGACTCGCACAACTCGTAAGTTTTGACCCCGACTTGCGCAGCCTTCGTCAAAATCTTTTGTGCGAAACTTAGTCTCCCATGCCACTTAAGAAGAGATTCATCTATCACTATTTCTTGGGAAGGATAATACATGGTGGAAAATTTGTGGTTAAAATAGTCGGTCACGAATTGTATTTTACTCAGTCTGTTAGGTTCGGTAATTGTCTCATTGTCAACGAAATGCATCATTGATTTAATTAAAATAAATCTGTTGTAAGACATGGTTCTGGCAAAATAAGGCATTGTGGCAAATCCGTTATAACGAAAGTAAGCCTCCTCCTCCGGTAATGGGTATAACCCTTGTAAAATAATTATGGCTAGAAAAGTAATGATTTCATCCCTGTCCGTCGGTGTCCATCTGTAAATTCGCGTAGTCTGTAAGAATTTATTTTGTTCTTTTAATAATTTAATTTTTTGGTCGGCATATCTGTTGGTTTCTGTGCAAATTCTTTCAACAAAGTCCATGTCTATCATTTTGTAAAAAATGTCTATGATTCGCGTCTGGTCTGTAATAGTAAAAGTAGGTCCAGAAGTTCCAGTGAAATTCTCTCGACGTCCTGTAAAAGTATGACAGTCTTTGGTCCATTTAAAATCGTAACAGTCGTCAGATGCAAACTCCCTTATTGCCAGGTCATTATGTCGGTCTTCTATATTCAGTACATGGGCCTCATGTGATGTAAAATCGTCCGGAACTGAAGGCTCCATCGAAGCGTTGCGAGGCAATAAGTTATTCATTGTGACTAGCTCCTCATCTTCTATGTCCATGTCACAATCACTTAGTTCGTCAGTGAATTTTAGCCACTCGTCAGTTATATCATTAAAGTCTTTGTCGTTGACCCCTGGAAAAAAGTCTTACCATTAATATCTCGCAGTCTCAAAAACACTGAATGACTTTTAGAATAAGTAGTAAAATATGTACCAATCGAAGGATATTGTCTACTTGTGGAAGGTGCATTCCAAGGTTCATCGTCAGCTTTTTTTGTGATTTTGCTTTCTGAAATTTAATTATATATTAGGTTATTCCTTCAAATATACAACCAAGAATAGCTGAAAAGACAATTTAAACAGGACATTTACCAATTAATATAATTTCTTTGAATATTTAAATTAAGGTTTATTTATTATTCGCATAAGTGTGTATAGTATGTGTTATTGGTAATGTGTACAATGAATATTACAATACTTTGAACATCAACATACAACATCAATGTACTTTTTTTTATATTTTTAGGGCAAATTAATTCTATTACAAAATTATCTATAACTTTTGCAATAATATTTACTTACGAATTATTTCATTTTTAATGGGAATACACTCCAGTTGCATGATATCTTTAACATCTTGACTCTTTTCTTGGACCTCTGTAAAAAATAGCACCAAGTAAGCACTAATACAAGATTATCTATAAATGTGGCGTAATATTTACTTACGAATTATTTCATTTCGTATGGGGATACCTTCCAAGTGCAGGATATCTCCAACTTGATGTCCCTCTTCTAAGACCTCTGTAACAAATAGCATCCAGTTGACTGTTATATAAGATTATCAATCAATTTTGGTTATTTATAGGGCATTTACTCACGAACATTGATGTCCTCGGTAGGTACTTCGCTTTGCCTTGGGGGAACCAATTGAATATTTTCTAAAACAATAATAATAAATTTAATTGAATATTAACACATAAATGATAATAATAAAAATTAGCTTTAGGACTATAACAAACCTTACCCAGAATAAAAATTTTATTGTTTTGGCCTTCAAATATACATGGCTTGCGCTCAGGAGACGGTATCCTACAAAAAAAGAAGTTCTAAAGTTGTGATTTAGTTCGAAATTGCAGTAAACAGTAAATACACTTACTTACCGGTGTCTTTTACGCGGTGGGGCATCAGGTAAGATGCACCTTGCAGTTTCTGCTTCGCGCTTGCGATTTAAAAGTTCCTGTTTGACCTCTGCAGGCAGCGCTGCAACGCGCCGCTGGGTTAATTGGCGTTGGGTACGGATGATGTCTAGGTCACTGTAACAATAAAATACTATAGCATCAAGAATAAAAGTGATTATATATCTGGTCACATTATACTTGCCTGCATATTTGGGAGGGTTGACTATCATGTATGTCCCCCCTGCGGTCACCACGGCTTCTCTGGCTACCACGGCTACCACGGCCACGACGGCCACCACGGCTACCATGGCCACCACGGTAGCCACGGCTGCTGCGATCCTCGCTACCTCCACGACTGCCACGAGTTCCATGGTAGTCACGGCTCTCGTGGTCCTCACCAAGTGAGGTGAGGTCAGGTAATCGTGGAACTCCACGGCTACCACGACCACCACGACTGCCGCGACTTTTGCGACCCCCGCGCCTCTCTACCCCTCCACATGCTACATCAAACTTTTCAGTAGGAAATCTGCAATTTATATGTTTATCTGAAGTATTATAAAAAAATGCGGACAAGCAGAACAATAACATGAAGCATGCGTATCTGAAAATGACACAAAAAGTGACTCTAAACAAAGTAATAAGCCAATTTAAAATTTGAAGTTATCTGCAAAATTCATGAACCAAAACCAATTCATATAATAATTTTCTCGGTCATCTTATAGCATAGAAACCTCAACACAAATAATTATTTTTATTATTAGAATCGGTTCATAATTTTATTGACGAAGATCAAACCAACTCCTTTTCTTAAAGTCGGTTAAAAATAAATTTTGTTAACCTCAAAAGTGCATATTATTTCTAAATTTAGCGCAAACATGTTATTAATATCTCAAAACAAAAAAGCAATTTGAAACATTAAACATAATGTAACCGAAACCAAGATAAAAAATAAATAAAGAAAGTTAGTCCAAAACCCAGAAGCACATTTTATTCCAGTATTAGCATCATCTCGTGCAATTAAATAGCATTGTGTGCAAAATAAAAAATATTGCAACTATAATATTGACGTGTATAGCGAACCTTATTTGTTACGTTTGATGAAACGTCCGTGGATACCAAACAGTCCAAAACTTAAAACCTGAGGAACACATCTATATTATTGAAGAATCTTCAATGAATTTAATATATTTCTATTATGTAAATATATTATTCTACTTATTACGAAATGTAATAAGATATTTTATATAGTTTTGTACATAAAATGATTGTAAACAAAATTAAAACTGGTCAATACGAAGAGATCGGCCATTTTGTTCGAAGCTTCAATAGTTTATAACTTAAATTAGATTATATTTATTACATAAAAGTGTAATATGTAAACATCATCATGAAGCCCTAATCTTAAAGTTCATTTTGATGTATAACACTTGTAATATTAATGAAATAAAACTATAGTACTTACGACATAATTGCTGAGAGTTCCAAAAACACTTCACAACACAAACGCAACGCGAGTCAACTGAATGTTAAAAATTCTCATTTTTTAGTCAATACATGTTACACTGCCATCTAGAGTTATTTAGTCGAATTATTTAATCAGCTTGCCATAGAGTCAATAAAAACTTACTAAACAGTGCTAATTTTTTTAAATAGATGGGGTTAAAGACAACCAGTCGCTCTGGCAACTGTAGTATCCATGGGCGTAAGACACTCCTTTTTTTTTAGACGCTCTGGTATCCATGGACGCTTGAGTGGATAAAGTATGTACTTGCGTTTTATTTTATTTTATTCAATTTAAATAATCCGTCTATAATTATATTTTCCGATTTTTTAGCCACTCAAACGTCCAGCCCGCGCGACTATATTCCGGTCTAACGTCCAGCCATTCGCGGCTCTCGATTCGCGCGCAACTTGGCGGCTCCGCCAAAATAAAAACTTCATAACTACTTAACCATAAAAGCTGGAATAAAGAAAAAAATACTAAAATTCTTATAAGAGATTACAGATAAAACTTATCTATTTTTTTTAATAGTTACTTAACATATAGAATACGTAACACTGGGTTAAACTTATAATTCAGAAAAAAAAAGCATTATCATTTCAATCTTTCTAAAATATAGGGAAAAACAATTACATTTTTGAACAACAAATTAATATCCCAAAAACTAGGCTTATTTTCCTTTCTTATGATATATAGAAGATAACATTAATCTAACTATAAGTATTTAAATAAATCGAAACGAAACACATACTCTAAACTATTTGCAACTGAAAACCTAAGGAACACGTCTATATTTTTAAGCAATCTTCAATGAATTTGGTATATTTTTAAACATTAAATGTATTATATTGTTTATTAATGAATGTAATATGATATTTTGAAAATTATTTTAATAGAAATAATGTGATTCATGTGTAAGACACAAAATTGGCCGACACCATGAGAACGTCGGCAGTATCAATAGTTTGAGGTTTAAATTGGACTACATTTATCACATATTACTGCGCTATGTAAACATTATCAGAAAGCGTAAATATTATAGTTTATTTTGATATATAAAACTTGTAACTTAAGGAAAATAAAAGTTTAGTACTTACGACATAATTACCGAAACTCGCAAACATACCTACGTAACACGAGTCATCTGAACTTAAAAAATTCTCATGTTGTAACAAAAAAGTATTACACTGCCATCTTACGTTTTTTAGTCGAATTATTTCATTAGCTGTCCAAATAATCAATCAAAAACAACCAAACAATGCTGCATTTTAAACTAGATGGAGTTAAAGACAACTAGTCGCTGTGGCAACTCTACTATCCATGGGCGTAAGACACTACTTTTTTTTTAGACGCTCTGGTATCCATGGACGCTTGAGTGGTTAAAAGTAAATCAATTCGAATATACACGGATTATTTAAATTGCAACTTAAACTATAATGTTATAATCGACGAGTAAATAAATATATGAGTAAGGCAAAAATATATGAGTGCACAGCACCATCTAGCGGAATTCGTGGAACCATCTTTGCAATACTAATGCCATCTTTTGGAGGTGGGGTTAAATTTAAAAAATATATTCAGTGTTGCTTATCTATATCAGATATAGTGTATTTATCAGATATAGTGTATTATCTATGGTTTGTCAAACACTGGCGCGAGAATGTATTCGCTTTTTAATTCATATTTGCTTTGTAGCTTCATTGTCGTGTTCTTTACGATCTATCTGGATTTCTTTTGTAATCTGAGTATACTAACATAAAACACCATAGAACAAATACCCAAAAAAAACAAAAATAACTGAGTTATTATGGTTTTTAAAATGTTAAAATACGCCCATAATTTATTGTCACCCAAATATTTTACTCACGCGTATTTTAATTATCAATGAATAACATTTTCTGTTTCAATGAGTACGACGCATCGCCCAATACTGTCAAATCAGTTCAAAGTTCAAAGCATGCCGCCATTATGCGCACGCGTCGCATCGTAGGTATTAGGTACCCCGCTCGCACCCGCAACTCGCAGGCTAGGACATTGACACTTTCTTGTTACGTAATATCATGTCGTGAATTAAATCATTCGTTATGAACAAAAATTTGGTAGTTTTTGGGAAAATATTAACATTTTTTTTTTGTTTTAATTACATAAATATGTGCAGTATCGAAAGCTGAATACCACATATTTTTTTCTCTAACATTAAAAATTAGTCGTGTATAATACAACATGTTATTAATAGTGTAACACTTACATAGGTAACACTAAGTTTTTGACACGTCTACGCCTGTCTACATGAAGCGGGTATAAAAAATATCCTATTACCTACATCGGATATACACCTCTCTACCACACCACGTCCGTTCATCGAAGGTACTACATATTTACGTAACTTGTGACAAACGAACAGATCTAAAACTAGGTGGCCCGAGGTAGATCGCAGTTCCTTTCGAGGGTACACCTGGTTCCGTAACTGTAACGGCGGTTTTAGTCGGTTTGAGTCCGACATAGTCACTAACTGGTGGTATATATATGTATATTTAGAGTTGTAGTAAGGGTGCAGAGAAAACAAACACGTTAATAATTACTTTTATTCATACATTTCATCAACATAGACAATTCTTTAATGATTCTATACAATGTAATGACCTCGTGTCTCAAGCACGGTCCGGCTTGTATTACTTATAACTACAGTACGTGGCTATTTCATAAACTAGATACAGCATGTTGACGATGCCCCCAGACCAGGTGGGTTCTAAATAAAAACTGCTCAATCATAATAATTACACAAAAATAAAATATTTCAATTAACCATAATAATTGTGCGAACAATCTAAGCGACGCATTCAACACATAATTATACATTTCATGATATAAATTCTAAATAATAATAATATAATTTCATTACCTAATAAAATTCGTTTCTAACAATAACTACGGATTATGTTTAAAATGATAATTATTGCTTCATAATCTCCATCACACGAAACAAATGGAAGAACTACGAAAATTAACAAATAGGTAATTATATTTACACGCGCCTTCGCTTCGGTCGTCACGACCTCTCATGTAACAATATATACTACATATGTTTGTAGTTATTTAGGAGATCAGAGCGAACTCGACTGTTATTGTTCCAATGATTGCCTTATGACGACAGATCCGTGCGACGCAACTATAATACAATAACCGATAGACAAAACGTAATTTCAAAATATAAACCATGCACCAACATTACATAAGCACTCCAAATATAATAAACCATCGGTTTGATTTAGTCCCATTGATGACAACCTTCTAGAAATGTTTAGTAATGGAATGTACTGTTCTATGTAAAATATTTAGTTAAAATAATGTACAACAAATGATCTAAATTTTATTAAAAACGAACTGAAGAAACGAAAAGCAAACGAATGTTCTAGAAAAGATCTAACATTCCGGAATATTGTATATGAATACATGATTCAAATTATTTTCATCAATACAACTATTTACTTGAAGTTCCTATCTCATTTTTAAAACTATAGTTTATCTAAAATTTGCTCAGAATATTCCAGGGAAAATATTTGCATTTTATAAACGTTATTACAAGATGGATGAACAGTTTTGGGACAAAACCAATCCAATACAGCGCAGTCATACAACAAGCCGCTCCCTACGCGCCGGCAAAAACAATAATTTTGATACTTTGGTCCCAATCATCATTGATCTACTCGCACCGGACATGTTGTATGACAAACCATTACATTACAATACACATTAAAATAAATTATACTCGATATTTTCTGTATAAAATAGTTTTGACATATTCTGATGATATTTAGGCTTTACATATTTGAGTTTTTAAAAGAAAGATTACAATTTTCTTCGTATCTTCAATCTTTTGCGATGGGGAGTAGACAGATGTACTATTTTATACAGGAAATGTCTCAAATTAGCTGCCGAACACAACGCTAGTGCGAAAATAAACGGAATGAATTAAATGCATATACGTCTATTCAAATAATACATATGAATTTTATATAAAAAGGAATTTAAGTACAAAGCTATGGGGAAATAAACCTACATGTTTTGCCCAATAACGGATTAAATTAGCCCACTTTCTATTCTTTGCCTACCCTCTTATTCGTGATATTATTGAATACAGTTTTAACAACACTTTTTTTAATTCTCGACTATGAGCTAAGTCAAAAGGAAGGGTAATAGTTTTGGCAGTCAATTTATGTTTGTATGTTCCTCCGTAGCACTTGATTCGTAATTTTGGCCCAAGTGACATAGGCTAAAGTTTTTTGTCGGGATATACTTTTTTAACTCCTTTACATTGTCACGCAAATTTATAAATATTAGTTCACGAGTAAATTATATAATGTATAAAAAGTATATTTCATACATAACACATAACATGTGAACATATTGTATATACGCCTCTGTTATGTCAAAGTACCACATACATCTACATCCCATAAACATGTGTGTGTGTGTGTACGTATGTAGGTGTGTGTGTGCAACTGTCAAACTGTATAACATAATATCACGACTCACACCTGCATATATAATACACAAGTATAATACAACATGTTATTAATAGTGTAACACTTACATAGGTAACACTAAGTTTTTGACACGTCTACGCCTGTCTACATGAAGCGGGTATAAAAAATATCCTATTACCTACATCGGATATACACCTCTCTACCACACCACGTCCGTTCATCGAAGGTACTACATATTTACGTAACTTGTGACAAACGAACTACCTTTATAATTGTTTCTGTTTGTGTGAAATCTGAAATCAAGAAAAGAAAAAAATCTGGTTTTTAATTTACTTACCCACAAGAGTTTTGAGCATTTCAATATTAAACAAAGTTTGAACTTTTAACATTCAATAATAAATACAAGTTATTTAACAATTCTTGAAGATTTTTTCCTAAATTATTAGTATTTCTATTGATCAAAGAAATTTACTTCACATACGTATATAAAACGTAAATTATTATTACTTGTAGATCCAATCGTTTAAATTCAGCGAACTAGGTACCCACATTTTACTCCAATGTTCTTGTAAACTTCTGAACTTTATTATATTTTTCACTTAAAATTTGTAACTTTGTAACAAAATGTGTTTCAGGTAATTAATTTATATATTTATATTATTATTGTGTATTGAATAGTTTGTATATACCACAGTACAAGAACGCCTGGTATAGTATACAGCCAGTAGTACCCTCGCTTCTATCAAACATTTAAACTTCCTTCTGGTTCAACTGTGAGATTGTCACTTCATTATATCTGAGGCATTAGTGGTCTACGAACGTTCGGTGAGCTTCTCTTAAACAATAATGTGAGCTATAATAGTTGCTAGCGGCTGTTGTTGGAAACCGCGAGTAACGCCGCGGAGCTAAGCTAGTCTGGAAAAGTTATACTAAGTTAC
Source organism: Phragmatobia fuliginosa (assembly GCA_932526445.1). Lineage (NCBI taxonomy): Eukaryota > Metazoa > Arthropoda > Insecta > Lepidoptera > Erebidae > Phragmatobia > Phragmatobia fuliginosa. Next base: position 14,933,547 of record OW052057.1, read on the forward strand.
TCCTTGTATCTCGCTATCTGCCAGTGAAAGTCACGTCAAAATCGGTACGGCTTTTACTCGGAACAAACGATATTTCCATATGCGTTTAGTAAAAACTGTTAGTTTGATATTACAAACCGACACTCCAATTTTATTTGTTTGTATAGATTATATCAAAGTATCAGTTACATGCGCCAGTTATTGTATAATAATACATAAAATAGATTTATCAAGAAGAAATTATAAAAAGGAATGTGATTTGAGAATTTTTTGCAATAAATTATAAATAATTATACATCTTTGTAGACAGTGATTTCGAAAATATACAATAATAACTAGCATACGTTTTGTTAAATACAATAATACATAGAAATTATTAAACAAACTCCAGACTGACAATACAACGCCATTTTCTCATAATTTCTATTTGTCTCTTTCGTATACGGCACGCGAAACGAGTGTGAGAAAGACAGCAATATATATATTTTATATAGATGTACAATACACAATAAAACCACTACACGTGTGTTCCATATAATATCATCGATATATTTATGATATGTACTCTATGTACACGCAGTGGGCCCGACAATGTGTCTAATATCAAATTCGTACAAAAAATTGTTATATTTTAGTCCTAATTTCGAAACCCACCCTACATACATCTTATGAGAGCAATGGTACAATCTTGTAACACATTGATTATTATAGAAAAAACATCTTTGCTATCTTAGAGACACACTTTACAATTATAAAGACCAGCCCCTTGGTCAAGTTGCAAAAGTTTTTCGTTTACAATTCCATTTCTCAATTCTTTCATTGGCTAATGTCAGTCAGTCACGTGATCAAAACAAAATATTAGTCAATGAACAGAATGTCCGTGTGGTGACGGATTAAGAATACAGAGTGTCACCACCCCTATTCATTCCATGGGTGTCTTAAAAGGCGACTAAAGGATAAACTACGCAAGACAACATCAATGCAAAGAGAAGGAAACTTGAAACCAACCTTAGAGGCTTACGCTTGGCCAGCGTGGTATAGTAGGCCAAAACCTCCTTTCTAAGGAGAGGCCATTTCCAGCCGTGGACTGGTAAAGGTTGTTGATGAAGAGAATAGAATAGAAAGCTTTGCAACTTGCCTAGGGGGGCAGTTACACCACAATTCTGCACCTATGTGTATTCAGTTACGGCAGAACTTTATCGGAAAACGGGTGAGAAATAAAAATTACTGATAAAATTTTATTGTCAAATGTTTTTTTTTAAAGATACAGGTAGTTTTACAAGCTATTTATACATATCAGCGATATATTGACGTACATGGCTACCTTCGTCATCCCGGCCTCAACGACCCTAATATAATCCAAACCCTGCTTACCCTTCCGCGAATTGAGGTACCTGCACCATTTACCGTCTTATTATTTTCTTAAAGTGAAGTTCGCACTAGTATATTCCTATATCGCAAGAGAAATTAAAAACATACATGAAAGGAAGAAACCCTCAAAAGAACAAACTTTGGATTACGCAAATCGGTTTGAACCCACAACACTAGGCGCAGTAAATAACGGGGAGGTGACTGCTTAAACCACTATCGGTGCAGTTTTAACTATATGTATGAAGTAGTCCATCTTCTCAGAAAAGCAATTTATATTACCTTCCCGAGTTGATGGATATTTTACTATCCATCGGATGGACTTTGAAATATCGAAGTTCTACAAACGAGAATCGAATTTATAATACTTTTATATGGCAACTGTATATTGGTTGCATATACAAATAACATAGCACTTACTTTAAAGGTATAAGCAGAGGACTATGACACTATATTGAGTTGAGGATTTACAGCAAGAAGTGATAAAAAATATCTAAATAAACATAGATAGATAAAAATAAACAAAAAGCTGGTCTAAAAAATTGGAGTAATTTACTTCATATGTCATCAGCTGTCTGGCAGTTAAAGTGCTGTCAAAATCGGTCCACTCGTTCCAAAGGATACCCGGAGCAAACAGACTGACAGACAAACATTTTAGTTATTGCTTTTTTGTACGTACTTCATATGGATTTACTGAAAAGCTCTAAGTTTGAGAAAAAGGTCGGTGGCGGCAGGATGCAAAAAGCAGTAGACCGGGCTCTGTCATGTTTTGCAAGAGGCCTATGTCCAGCAGTGGACTGCAACGGGACTGATGATGATATGAATATGACGTGTCCAAAATATCACTTTTATAGTACATCTTTGAAGATACTGTTGAAACCGATAGTAACTGTTACAGAGACCCTACCATTGCTCTCAATCACCTAAATCTATCAACCATTCTGGCAAATATCTGCCAGTACCCAATATCATTGCAGGAACGAGTTCTGATTAGCGAAGGCGGGTCGCATCATGTTGTTGTTTTGGCCAACGGAGGGGGGGAGGTTGTTGTTCATCATGGGACTCATCATGAACCCTCCCATGGGCATGTGCGGGGCCATGCTGGGGGGGAGGCTGTGCGCGGGACTGTTGGGGCTGGACTTGAGCTGGTTGATGGAGGGGGCGGGACCTGCTTTGGGGGATCTCGGCGCCAGGAGGTTGTCTACGTCGATGTTGATGGCACCGGTTGTATCGGCCCAAGTGGCCCCCAGTTTGGTTGTTGGCTTCGCGCTGGGCGTTGTGTTGGGTTGTAGTTGCTGTTGTTGTTGTTGGAGTGGTGCGATCGGTTGTAGGAGTCCCGCTGGGGTTGGTTGGATACCTGTATATTTTTTGATATATTAAAAACAAAAATTAGTTAATACTATGTGTTCACTTGTAATTTTGTTTTTTGTTGTAATAGTTATCATTTTATAACGAAAGTTTTTGTGTACATGTACTACATTGTATAAAACTATTATTATGGCTTATTACTGTTTGCTGACAAGTCACAGGTCGTGGATTTTCCCACTCAGCCTGATCAATTGTCCTATGTCTGGATGTAAATTATCTATAATATGTATATATGTGTAAATACTGAAGTTAGTATGAAATGATATTTTTTTATCAAGTACAACAACAACTGTAACAAGTCGACTCTGAATCAGTTAAAAAAACACTGGGTATATGGACACACTAGGTGGGCTAAAAACGCTTCCGCCCTTTATCGATGCTAATTAAAAAAATACTAACATTTTAAATACAATTAATATTAAAGTAATAAGTAACATTAATTTTGTATTTCAAATTTAATGCCACTGTGCTATTTCATGTAATTTCGGCAAGCTACAATTTTATTATGAATTCCTCGCCAACGGAACACTGAGCACGCTCAACATAGCAGCACTCATTGATACAAACTAGTGAATGTATTTGTGAATCTTTGCATTTGTATTTTGTATCGCTAAGAGAAGTTACGAGGTCAAGGAGACTATGAAAAAAAAAATTATTTATCATCGTTAGGTCGGCAACTTTTCAAACTACCCACGTATGTTAAGATCAACTCTAAACCATCTTAACATATAAAGTTTCAGTATCTGGATATATATTGTGTTTGTTTGTTACTTACATATAGAGAATATATATATATATATACAAAATGTAATATGATATTTAATGAAAAAAAAACACATAATGAGGTACTTTAATCAACCTTTATTAGCGGTGGGTATACACAGCTAGCTACACACATATATGAGACTACACATTTGAATAGCTTGATTATCACTACTGAGTTGGAAATATTAAGAGTATGTATTTGAGGGATGTCTGACTAGTAGGGCCCTACGTAACTTTATCGCGTCGCCATTAGGCCCTGAACAAGAATGAGGAGAATGACAAACCTTTATAATAATGAATACTTTACGAAAATATTACATTCTAATCGTCCATTAAAGTTTTCTCTATTAAACCGTACACTTGGCCGGCGAATATCGCCGCCTCGGACTTAGCGCCGCCAAGTTTCATGGTCAAGTCTACGTTGGACAGGCAGTCCTCGAGCCAGGAGCGCAACTCCATCATCACATCGAAGAACTCCGTCTTCAGTATACTCGCCGGTAACGCGATCACTACCGACGCTAGCAGAGACATCACGCACGTCTGTATCTGCGGGTCCGGGGCGTACCTCAAGTATAAAATTATCCTGATCACTTCCCAGCAGTACATCGAACATTTCGGACAATTTTTCGAAGCCAAAATGACGTTACCGACCACAGATAAGAATTTAAACAGTAGTATACTATCGATATCCTGTTTCATGTTGTGATGGCTCAGAGTGAGTTGCTTGTGACCGAAACCACCGAGTAACGGGTAGAAAAAGCAATCTGAAACAGTAGCGAACAGGTTCTTCTTCGCCGTTGCGAAGGGATGCCGCCTTATCGAGTGGAAATATCTCGTTTTGTTGATCAATCGCCGCCTTATGATCTCCTCGGCCGGGACGTCGGTCTGTTCCTCGCATATGATCTCGGTCTGCGGTTTAGCCGCCTCGCTCTGGGGCCGCACGTCGGCGATTCTGTTCACAGCTTCGGATATAACGTCGAGCATGAAGATTTTGGTCGCTATGGAGTATCTGCCGACGTCCGTGTGTATTTCTTTGCACAGATGTTCGGAGGCAACTTTCGTTTGGATACAGACTATCGCTACACACGTGTTGAACTTGATGCTGTCGAAGTTGTCCACGTGGTACTTCGCGTCCAGGTGCACGAACAGATCCAGTAATTCCACGATCAGTTTCGGGTCTTCGTTCTTGAGTTGTTTGTTGACTAAATCTTCAGCGACTTCGAGACTAGCTTCAAAAATCTCAACGTCTTTAGCTTCTACAATGTTTTCTATCAAATCTCTGAGATAATTGGGTTGTTTTTGAGCGCTGACAGATACATCGTTGCTCATATCGTAAGGGACGAGGTCGTCGTCTGAATCTAAGTCCTCTTCTCGTCCCTTCCCGTCGAGAGCGTCTAGCTTCACAGAAATAATAGCTTTGACTATTTCTTTTGTCTGTTCGGGCCCTTTGACAGCACAAGTCACTATAGTGTTGTGTACGTAGGAGTTTTCATCGTCGGCGAATTTTTTGGCGATATGATCTAAAACCATCTTCAAGTTAATGCTTATCGGCCCATAATCATCGGATAACTTACAGTTTAAGTTTATAAGACATTTGTAAGAAATATTTTTAAGCGTTTTATGTATTTCTTTGCAGGTAGCATTCATTTTATCGTAATCAAATTTCAGTTCCCCTTTTTTATCGGTGTGTTCGACTTGTGATATTATTTTCAGTATAATCTCTACGGTAGCCATCCCTATAGCTCTGAACTCCTGCGACAGTATGTCCAAATGCTTGCTCATACCACGGAACAGTATATTTTTCAGTTCGTTCGTCTTCCACTTGTTTTTATTCTTGAGCGACAAAGAGGCTCGGTACTGGACCGCTAATATTAACAGCTCGGCTATGTACATGTGCTCGGACAAGTTGGAAGTATTCCTCAATTTGACGTCGGCCCAAACCGTAGCCAACCGCGTGATCAGCTCGTTTAGATTCTCAGTACAATTCTTCGTAGTTGATATATAGTATACCAAATTCTCTGCAACCGTGGTGTCTTTAATATTATGAGGTTTGATGCAGAGGGGTATTTTATAACTGAAGATTTGTTTCCAATCTTTGTTGGTATCGAAATTGTCGCCGATCACATTCAGTATGGTCTGCTCGGTCCTTCTATAGTCTATAGGACACCGTTTTAGGAACATTATAGATAAGGATTCAATGGCTTGTCTCGACATATGCCTTAATAAGGTCTGAATGAGTTTCCTCTTGACATATTTACTGGGCTCGTTACACTCAGTCCAGGCTGAGAACGTGTCCACCATGGCCAAGAATGCCGTAGAGTTGCCACTCATGTAATAGTTCGTGACTACTTTTGAAAGTAAATGAGACAGACACTTCATGTTGTAGCGAGTGCTTTGATAAAAACAGCTGTCCGACATATAATCGATCACCCTGATTATGTGGAAAATTAAATAATAAGAGTAATTCTCGTGAGAAAATCCTTTAGGCGTATCAGTTTTGAGTCTGTTGGCGACCCTTGCGGGCAGTGTTGCCAGCAGTTGCACGTAAATCTCCCACTCGTTTTCGAGTTTATAAACTTCTGGGCCGTCCTGAGAGCTAAAACGACTGCAGTCGATAATGGCTGCGAATATGGCGTCGCTTTTAACGTATTTCAATAATATCTCGGAAAGAACTTTTAAGGTTATGATGTTGTTGTCACTCTTCAGAAAGCCGCACAAGATGGAGAGCGTTTCGTGGCTGAGCACGAAACTTTCTTCTAGAGTGAACAAGGTGATGATCTCCGTCCTGCAGACCGGCCACTGCGGCAGCAGGATCCTGACGATGAGCGTCAACAGCTCGGTGTACAGATCTAGGAGGTCATCCTTTACAATATGTTCTTCTGTGCCGTTCATCTTCTGGACTGTGATGGGCCCCGGGAGATGTAGAATGACGCTTTCGAGTGTACTTTTGACCTTGTGTAGGTCCCGTTCGGTTTTAATGTCCCTGGTGTAGTTAATGACTTGCAGGGCGTACTTGACGCTGGCGTAGGCCGCCGGCGTTCTCTTCTCTGAGGAGTCTGTAAAACAAAAAATACCTGAATGTGCCCAAAACCGTTTTTGATACAATCAATGTGTTTTCGCATGCAGCCTGTTTTTAACACCAAATATATATTTATAACTAACTACAACTGCCGGTACATATATGTTTGTAGGGTATAATTATATTTCGATACATATTGTATATAAAGAATAAGTCGAACTCATTGTATATTTATTTGCTGTATGTTTTTACCGCTTTATAGTTCAAACGCAATATATATCCAGATAATATCTTTGTGTAAGAGTTGGATCCGTAGAGCGAGTAGTGAGTTATTTAACAATTGCACTTTATGTACAAATGGTATATTGTTTACTTTAATGCAAATTACGTGACAATACTTCACAGAAAGGCGAATTTGTTTTACGAATTCAATTTTGAATGTTATTACGTTAAATAATTGTAATTATGAGTTAAGAAAAACTTATTTAAGAATTGATTAATGTAAGTAAAATTTGAGTTAATATTTCTTACAGAAAGTAGATTAAGTACAGATAATCATATGTGTGTCAAAAATTGTAGCTACAAATAACTTTAAAGCCAAAAAATAAAAATTCAGTTACAATAGATGCGGCGAAGTGTAACAGTGTGTGTTCCACTGCATCACCAAAACTACTGAAGTGACTTTAAGAAGAGGTGTCAATAGATTCGTAATAATGGGTCGTATGAAATAAAGTTTATCTGTTTTATGTGTGGTTAAAATCAAAGTCGCGTTTCTGTGTATGAGTGCAAGACACAAGCTGTGTGAGGTGAGTGAGTGAAGCGAGGAGACTGACCGGTGAAGGAGTCGAGGGTGGTGCTGGCGAGCTGCGCGGTGAGCGCGTCCACCTGCGCGAGGGGGGCGAGGGGCGCGAGGGGGGGACCGCCCAGCGAACTCAGCAGGTCCACGTTCGACGTCGGCCCTGGAACATTACACAACCACATTCTTTCATCAATCATTATTCATTCACCTTTAGAAGCGTACATCCTACCAAAGTGACTACTCTGAGTATTATAAATAGAACAGCAGAGTAGGGGTACGATCACCATCCTCATGGTAAGTACAGACAAAAAACGGCATTGTGAAACTTACTATACTCAGGGATTGAAACGATCACCTATATACGGTCGGTCTCGGTTGCTATCGTTAAAAAACATCTAACGACAAAGTTACGTAAAGTCTTGTAGTCCCCTTGTAGAAAAGTAATTTCATTAGAAAGTGATATAAAATTCTCATGTCGCGGTGTTTGTTACCAAACTCCTCCAAAACAGCTGAACCGACTCGAATGATATTTTCTATACAGTCTGAAAATCGCCCAATATATATTTTTCATACCGCTTACACGCGAACAGAGCCGCAGGCTTCAACTACTTTTTTAATATATTTAGTCTACCAAAGTGACTGTACTCTGCTTGATGGAAAGCATTAGTAGTATCATTGTGAGTGCAAAGAATGCAGCATGGTGACCCACACTTTCAACGGCCAAGTCAGCCAAATGATGCAGAATGATGGGTCTCCGGTCTCAACAACGAAGGACGACAGTTCTAAGTTGGTCTTCAGTGTGAGGATAGTACTGCAATTCGACTGCACTTTCGGACTTTGGTCAACGCCACGCCGCTCTCTACTGCGCCAAGTGTCATTGGTTCAAATTACACGTGGAACAACACTTTATGCGATCCAGAAATTGTTGTTCAGAGCCTGTAGTTCTTTGTGTCCGATTCTAATGCGGGAGTTGTCTTTCAAAAGAAAGTGAAAGAAGCCCCTCTAAAGCTGGCTGGCTCAAAAAATCTGAACCTTAACTTGTAAAATGCATTCAATTGAAAAACTTCGTGCAAAAATAAAGAAATAATAAATAAACATAACAATTATCTATTGGTCACGAATTTAAATCTTCCTACCATTATGAGTGACTACGAAACCTTATTCTATGGGTGGCCTGACACGCACTTGCACAATTTTTAAGATATATGGTACAAAAATTCGTGTGGTGACGGATTTAACAAAAAAAAAAATATTTTTCCCGTGGGTGTCGGAAGAGCAGATTGAGCGAGAAAACTGCGCAGATTAAGCGAGCAAACTTCGCAAATACTGCAAAGAAGAGGAAACTTGAAATATCCTATAATAATATCCCTGCTTAGTTTGGGACTAGATGACGTTGTGTAAGATGTCCGAAAAATATTTATTTATTTCTTCTCTAGAGTATTAATAGAAAACACTTTATTTTTACTCCGTTTTACAGATTGACAGAATGACAAAACAGAAATGACTTATATTTAAATTACAAAGGACGCTCTTATTGGCAAAAGAAAACTCTTCTTCGAGGCAATCTTAGGATGGATTAACATAGTCGACGTTGCAAAGAGTATTGAAGAAATATAATTACTAATGAATATAACTAGAAACGCATATCTCCAGACATTTACATACACCATACCAATGATATATATACATATAAATAACTATAAATAACTATCTATGTGGTGGAGTATAGTAGGTCATAACCACCACATAAGGAGAGGCCTATGTCCAACAGTGGACTGGTAAAAGCTGTGGATGATGATTGATGAATAACTCACCTGTTCCAATTCCAGTTAAGCTACTCCCACTGGTGGTCATGATGCTAGCCAGTCCGTTGTCAGCACTCAGTCCATTGTTGTTGGCTAGTAGAGAAGTGTTGTTGATGTTGTTGGCGCCGGTGTCGCGGCTGAATGCGCTGGTGAAGTCGGCGAAGCCCTCGTTGTTGTTGTCGGAGAAGGCGTTAGCGAAGTCTCCGAAATCGTTGGACACTTTCCGCGGGGGTTTGGGCTCTTCCGCTCTACAATTGAAGAAGGCCCAAATATTGACTCATTTCTAATGATGGCTAGGGTACAGATCATACAGATGATTGGCATATATTCATTATATTTTGTGACTAATAAATTTGGTTGAATATGCAATAATCAAATTTACTGCGTCTCAGTATGCAGAGTAAGTGCACCGCACTTGAAAAAATATTGTAAAATTTACTGATTATAGGCATCGAAAGTAGATCTTATATAAAATATGGTATTACCACAGAAGATGGCTTAAATATACAAATGCATATAATTCGGTCCTTAGTGATGTTTTTTTTTTTTATATAGTGCTGCCAAAATGACCGGATGATGGAAAGCTTAAGTAGAATCCACGATTGGTGGCCACCGTCCTCATTACCAATGTGGACAATGCAACACGGTGACCCACACTATGGCGGCCTAGTCAGATGCTTCTTCACGGCGTGCAAGGTGCGCGGCAGTTACGCGCGGCATTCGCGGGACAGAAATTTGCTGTGCACTAGTTTGAACTATAACAACGAATGTTTGCGCGGCAGACATCCAAACACAGCGCGGCAAGCTGCCCGCGGCAGCCACGCACGATTGCCACTCTATGTTTGGACACACCTTGATGCATAACTTTGATTGTGTTTTCACCTATGTAGGGGTGGAGTTTTCTAAAATTCACTCACAGTGCTTGTCTACGCCTCAAGGAACACATCACAAAATTCACTCACAGTGCTTGTCTACGCCTCAAGGAACACATCCCAAAATTCACTCACAGTGCTTGTCTACGCCTCAAGGAACACATCCCAAAATTCACTCACAGTGCTTGTCTACGCCTCAAAGAACACATCCCAAAATTCACTCACAGTGCTTGTCTACGCCTCAAGGAACACATCCCAAAATTCACTCACAGTGCTTGTCTACGCCTCAAGGAACACATCCCAAAATTCACTCACAGTGCTTGTCTACGCCTCAAGGAACACATCCCAAAATTCACTCACAGTGCTTGTCTACGCCTCAAGGAACACATCCCAAAATTCACTCACAGTGCTTGTCTACGCCTCAAGGAACACATCCCAAAATTCACTCACAGTGCTTGTCTACGCCTCAAGGAACACATCCCAAAATTCAGTTTCTTGCGTCCAGTAGTTTCGGCTGTGCTTTGTCTGTCAGTCAGTAAGGGAACTGTTTTCTATTTATAAATTGATAATTAAATTTAATAAATCTATAACAAGAACGTGGCGTGAGCTTGTACCGACATCATCTAAACGAATGGATTTTATTCAAAGTGTAGAAGAATCGTCTCGACTCGTCAATAATAAATGACTAACCTGGGATCAAAGTCATCGAGCACGAGCGAGGAGTGTGCCGGGGTGGTGGTGGGCGTGGGGCAGGTCTTGAACAGGTCGTCCAGCAGCTCCTGCGACTGCTGAGGAACTGGAGGGGCGGAGGCTGACGACTGTTGGCTTGCTGATGACTTGCCGTACGACGCTGCAGCACCTGAATATGGTTCAAAATATACTATATATTGGTATTAACCTATGTTACTGCAATTGCTTTTTTACAAAATAAAATTAAATAAATTCTATTCTATTTTCTTGGGTTTCCTCCAGGTATGACAATGTTTAAATGATCTATAGATATATTTTATTTACTAAGGCAAGCAGCTAAGTATTTGATCTAAATTTAAAAATATACCTATGTAAACATGCATAATTTAATATAGCACTTCGTACTAACATAACTTAGTCTTATTAATACCTTAAGAACTACTTTTATATCAAACATCCTTTACTGTAACATAATGTAAAAATTATTATTCAATGAAATATAATAATTTTTATTTATGTTACAATTATAATGATATGTTGTTCGTGGTTTTGAGGTCTGTTTAGTTGTGACTAGATGGCGTATAGAGTGTGGTGGTTACCGAGGTCGATCTTCTTGACGGGCGTGTTGGGCTTGCGGGCGGCGGGGCTCTTGAGGCTGATGCTGAGCGCGCGGGGCGGAGCCCTGCTGCGGGGCGGAGACTCCGAGATCACCTCCGAGTCGCGGTACACGTTCTCTCTACAACACACATACATATATTTTAAACTAGCCGAATACCAAGGTTATTGTTTGTTAATCGCAAATAACGCCACGGAGCGAAATAAGTGTAAAATAATTCATCATTCGTAACAGTGAACTACAAGTGCACTCCCTGTTCCTCCACTCACACATCAACAAAACAGGAAGTAATGGACAGTCAAAATGTGTGTGATTTTGATGAAAGAAACATTGAAATGTAAACTAACTTTTGTGGTCTCCTCTCCCTGCTCTGTGAGTAGTCTCCATCAGAATCATCTCTATCGTATTCCTCTTCTTCGTTCCTCTCTTTTGGTTCTTCTGCAAGAAAATATAACAGAACATTATGATTATGTAACTACTCATACTAAATTGGTCTTGATTCCAATTCATTTTAATCATATACGTAAAGCTGAAGAGTTTGTTTGAAGCACTAATCTCAGGAACTAGTGATTCGATTTCAAAAATTATTTCATTGTTGGTTAATCTATTTATCCAAAATATCATCACGCTACGGCTAATAGGAGCGAGGTATTAATGAAAACCATTATATGATTGCTTACGCTTCAACATATCTGATGACAAGGAAATATACCGACTCCCTGTCAGCACCGGCTTACCTATTAGCTACGGACATCCTTCCGTAGTGGTCCGTGTGGTGACGGATTAAGAATTCAGAGTGTCACCACCCCTATTCATCAAAAGGTTTTTGAAAATGGTGGAAAATGATTTTTTTTGAGAGTTTAAATTGTGTTTGTGATGAGGCCAGGATCCTTTCGTAATGGTGTTGCTCTTCAATGATATACGTTTATTAGTTCGATTTCAATACGTTTAATAACGAAAATGAATTATAACATTGCATTTCTTAAGAATACGATTAGACCAAATTGTTAAAATAATGTATGAAAGAATTGTTCCTCTTGAAACTTAAAAAAATCCGTCTTTGACAGCAAATGTTTATCTTTTAAGGTTGGCTTACTGTCACTGGGGGTAATAACTAGTGAGTGTGTATATAGGAATGTGGTGTACGTACCCCAATTCCCACCGCCATTCCCACCGCCACGATCACTGTACTCTCCCCACCCACCAGAACTGCTTCTCATGCCCATCACTGAAGCTTCTGAGGACATCCCTGGAAAGTTACATACAGTTACAAAACAGTGAGACCAAGAAGCCATTACAGTCCTAGAATATTGAGTTTATACTATTTTGATATGGTTACTGCTCTGCTCCTAAGACTTATAACTTGATGTTAACTTGTATACAACATAATCAAGAATTGAATTAGACTAAATTTGGTTCCACTTACTGGATTCATTTTTGAGATAATAAACAAAAAAAATTTGACCTCTTTTTTTAAAAAGAATATTATTTTAATATATATTAATAATAAAATAAACAATATTCAAATGTTAAATTGGTCTAGTCGTCAATAACCACGACAGCATGTGCAGAATCGATGTATAAACTGACAAATAACCCCCAGATTCCATATATAATTTTGCAATAATATTAAAGTTTAACCTGATAAAATGTATTTATCAGCAGTCTAGTCACCTAAACCATTAAACCAGACCAAAACGGGATATCTAATTGTTTGGGACCAGCCCCACTAGCCAAGTTGCAAACGTTTTTCGTTTTATATTCTATTCTATTTCTCTATTCTCTTGTTTCATTGGCTAATATTTTGTTTTGATCGCGTGACTGAGTGATATTAGCCAATGAAACTAGAGAACAGAGAATCGAATAGAAAACAAAAAATGTTTGCAATTTGGCTGGGGGGGCAGACAGCCATGTCTAATTGTTTGGGACCAGACTGCTATGTCTAGTTGTTTGGGACCAGAATGCTGTGTCTAATTACATACCTATATATTTGTCCTTGTTCTTCTTGGCTTTCTTCCTCTCCTCCCTTAGTTTCTCATCGTCTTGTATGAAGTCTATGAGCTCTCGCACCTTGTGTCTCACATTCACACCCTGAAACCAGCAAATCAATATTTATAACTATCATATATGTCTGTATGTACTCTGTATTATTTACCTACTGATAATCCGTATTCTCACTGCAGTCCACTCTCTGCAGTGCAGCTCTCACACAAAGGGACACTATGTTACTTACCAGATGATCCGTTAACAATCCACACATTTGTTTAACATCAACAGTCCACAGGCCTCTCTTTAGGGGCCTGTGTGTAAGGAGGTTTTGGACGAGATGGTATAGGGTTTGTATCAAATTTTCCCTCTCTTCAAATAATCGGTTCTTACGACACTCTCGGGACGAATAGGGATGGTGATAATGACACTGGTAATATTAATTCATTACCACACGGATTTTTGTCCCTTACATTGTAAAAAAAACTTTTTGGTACTAAACAGTTATTTGCAGCCGTTACCTGGTCCTTCCCGACCTCATCCACGTATGTGAAGTTCTCCAGGGACCGCAGGTCGTATATGTGCTCCCTGGCAGATGTGACCACGCGTTCGGACCCATTCCTCACCAAGTAACTTAACAGCAGAAGACACTGTGGACAAACATGATTGCAACATTAATTATTGTTTGTTTTATTATACCTATTGTTAGTGAAGCTCGAGGTCATGGGTTACGATTCTCATTAAGAAAAAATATATATGGTAGAAGAGAGACCTGCTCGACCAGGGGGTACTATCGCATAAAAGACCATTACAAAAATTACAGCGTCTCGTCCATAGTGTGGTTCACCACCACCATAGTGTGGTATTGTGTGCATTTTTGATGAGGATGGTGATCATTACTTTTGGATTCTACTCTTGATTTCCATCAGGCAGAGTAGAGTCACATTGGCAGGATTAAGTATTTAAAAATAATGTGTATGACGTCTGTGTCGAAGTAATTTATCTATAAAATATAAGTATTTAGAAATATGTTGTTTAAAGGTTCGAGCACATTATGCCGGGCCGCAGCGTGCCGGGGCGGAGCGCCAAAATCCGCTCAAATCGCTTCAATACAAATTGTATGAAGTATCGCACACTGTGTCGGGCCGCAGCGGCTCGCATTATTGCGACGCGGATTTGCGTCCGTGCGATGCGACCCGCCCCGCCCCGCTGCGCCCCGTCACAGTGTGCTATAGCAAGCGGATTGGTGTGCACGCGCGTACGTATTTATTTTACGAAATTTCCGTTTTTTGATACTTCTTCTTCTAACTTCTTCTTCTTCTAACAGCAGGCAAAAAAAGAAAGTTCTTCGTCAGAGCTATCCATAAGGTACAGTTGCACTAAATACACAACAGTTGCGCATGCAGTACACTCTACTCAAAATCCGTCAATGCGCTGCGACCCGGCCCGTCACAATGTGCTAAGTTAGCATTTTGCGCTGCGCTGCGGCCCGCCCCGACACGCTGCGGCCCGGCATAATGTGCTCGAACCTTAATAGCAGTCTGGTTCCCGTTTATTATTCTTTCTCCATCAGCAAAAAAGTCATACGAACCTTATATGTCCTCCGCCAGTGTGCACGGTTATCATGCAGCATTCTCCTCCACAGCATCGACATGACTTCAGGAAAGTGTTCATACGTGAAGGTGGCCAGCGCGAGCTCCTGCATCTGTTGGCCGGTGGGGCCCCACGCCTCGTCGGACGTCGCCTCGCGGACCTTGCCCTCTACTTCTGTGTAGTTCATCACCACATTTGTTCTGGAAATATTATTAATAAATAAATATTTCGGAAAATGCTTACACTACACCATCCAGAAACAAACAAGTGGCGCTTGTATATGATAACATAAAGGTTTCTTTTAAGTACATACATTAAAATATTAAATTTTCTTGTATGTACATACATATTATACATAGAAAACTCTGAAACAAATATTTGCAAATCATACAAATATTTGGATCGCCCCGGAATTGAACACAAGATCTCAAGCACAGTAGTCGCATACACTACTGCACCATCAAATAATAAGGAGACATATTTGACTGGCTTGTTGATTCAGTGGTTCGTAACCCTGACTGCTAAGTTAGACGGGGGGTCGATTGACACGCCCTGGACAAATATTGTGTGATAAGTCCAATCATTTTTTCGAATACTGATTGTGGTTTATCTATTGTATCACCCTAGCAGAAGCCGGCCAGGAAAGTAGCGCGCGCGCGGGAATAATCCAAGTTCCCACTCAAGAAGGGGTCATCTGCAAGTAGTAGATGGCACGTGGTGCGTCAGTAATATAATGTTTTTAGTATTTGTTGTTACAGCGGCAACAAAATACATAATCTGTGAAAATATCAACTGTATGGCTATCACTGTGCCTGGTGTCAAGCGGACAGTGGGGTCTTAATATTAGGTTGCCAATTCACTCTCTGGGTACGTAACCCTTAAGAATGATAGATAGACGCGGGCAAAAGCTATTTAACAATATCTTCATACAACAAACCACTGAGTACAATCATAAAAAACAATAAATATATACACACATCAAAAGTGTCTAGGGATCAACATATATTTTTGCAATAACTTTTCTCCTAATTGATATTAATTAAAAATTTCTTTAAGGATTCATCAAATAAAGTGTTTTCGTTTGTCACAGTAACGATAAACCAAGTCACCTTTGCATTAGTAAAGAAATTTGCCATTTTCCTAATAAAGGGATTTTTGACATTTGAACCACTAACATTAAAGTTCGAAAAAAAGACTGAAATAACAGTTTTCTTTAAAATTTTATTAGGTAACTTAAACAATTAATAATCCGTGTTTCTACCGCGAACACTAACAACACAAGAACATCGGTTTGGCATACTCAAAATGAGTTCATCCAAATCACGCTGTGGAATGGCCGCCCATGTTCGTTGCAACAACAAAAAAAGGTCTTCTTGCGACTGGATACCCTCCATATTCGGCAGAGCTCTTCTCTGTAGCATATCCCATGCATGCTCAATCGGGTTCAAGTCTGGCGACTGAGCAGGCCAGGGCAGGACATTGATGTTAGCTGCGGCGAGAGTCTGTCTTACAACTCTTGCGGTGTGCGGTCGTGCATTATCATGCATTAACTGAAATAAGGGACCGATTTGCACTTGTAGAGGAACGATGACGTCTGATACAATCGTCTCAGCATAAATTTGAGCGTTGAGGTTGCCTCTGATCCAAATCAACTCAGTTCTTCCGCCGATCCAAATACCCGCCCATACCATGATGGTTCCACCACTATAAGGATGGACTTCCTGGCAGGATTTTAATCGCTGTTGGCGTCCAGGGGTTCTCCAGTGTCGTATACGTCTTGTATCCGGTCTCATACCAAAACGAGACTCATCAGAAAAGCACACGAAACGCCATTGTTCTTCTGCCCAATTTCTGTGTTCAAGAGCCCATTGATATCGAATCCTACGATTGTGCATTGCTATAGGTGGTACCCGTAGCGGTCTTCGGGAATGAAGGTTCACTTCATGCAAGCGGTTTCTGACTGTTTGGTCGCTAATTAAGTTCCCTGAAGAGTGATGAAGCCTCACGGCTAACATCATGGCGGTTATTGTTGGAGCTCTTCGAGTTAAGATTTGAATGTATCGGTCTTGTCTCCGTGTGGTGCAGCGATACCGTCCTCCATGGCGCTCAGCCACGGTACCAGTGCTTCGGTAACGTGTCCAAAGTCGACTGATAACACTCTGACTTGTATTCAGAGCTAAAGCCACAGTACGTTGCCGGGAACCAGCTTCTATCATTCCCACGGCTCTGAGCATTTCTTCCCTGCTTAAATGACGTCGCCGCTCCATAATAACGTTGGTTTTAATCAGTAGTAGGGAAACAGTAGCACTAATAATTTCTTCAATGCGTTGTATGTTTTTATAGGGAAAATATTGGCAGCTGATTTTCATCTTTTACTCGAATTTGATTGACAGTTCCTGAATCAAATTATGAAATGCACCAAAAAGGATCCATATAAATTTATAAAATCATAAATTTATTACAAAGCCACATCTCAATCTCAAGAAATCCGCATAAAAATGCTTGATCCCTAGACACTTTTGATGTGTGTATGTCAAGCGACGTATCGGTAATTGAGGAAAGTCGCTTACTTATTTATAAGGTAAGAATAAGTGGATCGATCGAGTGGAGAATTTAAGTGTGCCATTAAGGTGGCCGAGGCTTTTCAAGTCGAACCAGTGCACATAGTAAGGCCTTGGACAAGATACCATTATGGGAAGGAAAGTTAGCGAGGGTCTTTGCAAAAGTTTGTGTCGACAAAAAAAATATAGGTACTGTTTTTTTTTCAACATCATATTTTGAAATAAATAAAACAATCCATAGGATTGGAAGTGAAATATTTTCCCATCTAAAGACTGCGTGCTTCTATTGATTAACTAGTCAAAGTTTATAGAACTGTATGACAGTCAATGGAGAACATTTCGAATAAACTTCATATATTTTAAGTATTGAAGTCAATGATATTATAAAAAAAGGTAGATATCGCACTATCGCGCGAAAATTGTTGCGGACAAATGTAGTCAATCGTCGTGATTTCATTTAGTCGGCTAATAGAAGCTAGCGAATAAACTCGTTCTCAGAGCGTTTCCGTCAAGTGCTTATTATTACCAAAATGCCGAGCTGTGTGTTAAGAAGGTGTAAAAACTATGGTTCCAAAATAAATAAAAAGGAAGGAGTTACATACCACGGGTAAGTATTTATAAGTAACTACGTAATATTTGTATTATGTCACGGTTTTGTTTCCCATTTACCGAAATTATTAAATTATATCCAATATTATTAAAGACGCGTTAAAAAAGGACAGAGGATAAGATTGTAACTGAAGTGTGGCAAGGACAAGGCATGCGTAATAGATTAAATCAAACAGAAGGGATATCGTAGGCACAATACATACCTATCGTCCGCGTCCTCCAGTACCGTCTAATTGATACGCTCATATTACTATTATGTGTTTAGTTGTCATTGTCTTTCACTTAATATGATGATTATATTATTTGGCAATAATAGTGTTAAAATGTAAAAAGACTGTGTATATTGTTTTGTATTTACCAGATTTCCAAGTGACAATCTTACGAGAATTAAATGGGTTAGAATGGTTCAGGCGGAAAGAAGTGAGTACGACTGGATGCCTACGAAAAGTAGTACTATTTGTTACGTACATTTTAAGCAGGAATATAAATATACTACTTCGAAAGGATACATACGTCTGAAAAAAAATGCAGTGCCTGTTATAAACATGGTAAAATTTGTTTGTATCCATAATAAAATTGTAGTTTCATTAAATCTGTCCTTAGTTTTACATTAAATTTAATTAAGGTGTTTTCACAGTTCAAAATGTTGTTTATAATCTTGGAAAGTATATAATTTACAATGCCAACTAAATTACTTTTTTCATTTTAGGATAAAGATGATGTTTCTGATGATGATGATTGGTACTTTTAGCAAATGGCGATATTTAATGTCATATCTGTATCAATTTTAACGAGTTAGTCCATAATTTTACTAGTGTGTGTAATTGCAACTCGCAAGAGATCGCTATCTCTTTCTTTACCATGCATTCCGTATTATCTTTTGCATTCATAATCGTAATGTATGTTTACACCTATAAATAAGTACGTCTTGTCATACCGCAACAATATCGAACGCCGTTTAGTATGAAGGTAACCTATCTTTCTGTATAATATCATTGATTGAAGTGTTATTTCCGTGATGTCAGCGTGGGGACGTATGGCCTTAACCCTCTCCTGACAGTGGGACTTTATGGGTTGTTGTATACCTATAATGTATACCTAACACTTCAAAAAAGCAAATTATTATTTTGCCTTTGTTTATTCCGGGTAATCTCTAGAACGGCTGGACCGATTTTGATGGAACTTTCACAAGCAGCAAGCTGATGGCATAAGGATATTTTAAGACTCGTAGTGTTACTCGGTTTTACAACAATAACCGCACGACTCAGGCAATTATAAAAAAAAAAACATTATTCTCTACTAGCATTTAAAAAAAAACATATTATAAAACCGTCGTAAACATACTGTCTGAATTACACTTTTTACATAATTATTAGATAAGTTTCAGGGGCACATTAAAACAGCGTTAATACGATCACTTCATCTCTAAGTACTAACACATTTAATTTTTACGTTTCCGTGCATTTCAACCAAGGTCGGTGCTCATCATTATGAATTCAGCACAAATTCTTTATTGTAGTGATATTAGGACTCGGGTTTTACGTGTAACAATATCTGATGGCACTACACCTATTCATCTCGGGGGTGTCTTGCTATCAGCCTATTGCAATCCACTGTCGGATGGCAGGGCAGGGCCTCTTCCATTGCACACCATTGTCATACATTTTATTTACATTATTTAATGAATACTGTTTAAAGATCATGATAAAATATACGTTATACGTTGCTTATATATCTACCTCGTTATTACTGCTTCGTTGGTCTGGTGAATAGCGTATGCGAGGTCTCGGTTTCAAATACTGGGTCGGGCCAAAAAATCGTTTTTAAGTTTTTCTTAGGAAATTCCTAATAGCAGCACGGAGTTTGGAAGTTTGGCGGTGATTCACGCCCGTGCCTCGAAGAGCACGTAAAGCCGTCGGTCCCGATTGTCATGAACACCTATAGCAATTTTGTTATTGGGAATTCAGTGCCCTCAAATTTACTGACAACTACTTCAACCTTCGAATTTCAGTTCTCCCTTAGGGTTGCAGAGGTCCGATGACAGCCGCTCCGTGGAAAAACTGATATTCAGGTAAAACCGGTTGAACTACTAGCCGACCCCAAATAATATTGGGAATAAGGCTAGGAAGAAGTTGCTTGTATTTCTAGGGCAATTCCACGCATAAGTCTACTATAAATGAAAAAATATATATCTGATTTTGATAGTAAAAATACATAAGTATGGTGGCAAAATTATGTGACTTTTAAAGTTTTACAGTTGCATCAATTTTTAGTTTTCTTTTTTCTATCAGCACTGTCATTTACGAGATGGCGTCGTGAGCTCAGGCGATAGTGGTTTTTTGTGGTGTAGTTTTGATTTAATTTTCACGGTAAGTCTTTTCAATTATTGTTATATTTTGTTACATACTGACTGTTCAAATGATGACGTATTGATAAAGAGTTCGTAATTCTTGGAAAATTCTTTTTTTTTAAGAAATATTAGGTTTGTAAGATCACAGTGTCAAGCTGTAGTGTCGGTCACAGAATAGACATATTTTTCTCTCTAACTACTGTAAAATTACTTCAATATCACGAAAATAAGTATTTTTTCCTACTTGACGGCGTTATTCAAATGATGCCTACAATAAAAATATATTTTCTTTTTTTATAATGCCTAAACTCTTCAAAACATTTTTGTAGTGTCTGTCACATTGTAGAGTCGGTCACGTAAGTCACAGTCCATATCATCATTAAAAGTAGCTTTTTGTTTATTTTTTTTCTATAGATGGCGAAAACAACTACAGAAAGGAAGTGTAAGCAGAGAGAGAAGTTGAAAGCTAAAGGATTATTCGAAGAATTTTAAAAAAAGGAGTCCGAGGAACAGGAAACTTAAACGACATTTGATAAAACGAACATCATCGATTGACGTGATTAAAGCCTTACGAGAAAAAAATCAGAAGAGATGAGAAGGTACAGAAGTAAGATTAAAGAAAGAAAACTGATGTTAGAATCATCTGAAACACTTGCTAAAGATGAGACTCCTTCTAAAGCATTTGCCTCAAAAAGCTCATATGGAAAAGCGGTCGCAAAAGTTAAACAGAATCTGCCTTTCAGTCCTTCGAAGTGTAGAGCAGTTGTGCATACATTAGCAAGACAAATTACTCCTGAAATAATAACGCCTTAACACAAAAAAAACCGAAGAAAGTAATCTGTGCTGACACAGTTGAAAAAGTCAAAAAAAAATTATGTCCGTGATGATATTTGTCGCCAAAATCCTGGCATTAAAGACACAACAATAGTCCGTCTCGAAGATGGCAAAAAAAAGCAAAACAGGCATTTGTTCAGCAATGTTCTCGAAACATATGCTCCGTTTTGTGATAAATTCGGAACGATTTATAGGCAAAAGTAAATTTGATGAATTACGGCCAAAACATAGAACATGTTTGCCTGAGCTGCCAAACACCTGAAAATGTTTGCCTTTGCAAGTATCATGAAAATTACATATTAGCTGTAAACGTGTTGTCCAAATATTGCTAAGACATCCCTGGTTACGACAAAAACTGCTCTTTGTGATTGTGATTTATATTCTAAGGTTTCATGTATGGTCTATGTTATGTAGGTCGGTTTCTCCACTTAGTTCTTTAAGTGGACCATTGTACGTGTGCATTTCATGTAAAAATTCTGACTTTTACACTACACAAAGTGAGTGTAGTGTCGGTCACGTTTTGGGCTGTAGTGTCGGTCACAATTTATTTCACTAATAAATATTTTTTTAAACAACTTAAAGCTTTTATTTCACTATTTTATAATAGTTTATTTCATGCACTTTCGATAAAAACACAAATTAAAGTTATTGCGCCAGAACATAGGAAGATTACTGAAATTTAAAAACACTCTCGAAATTGACTTCCTTTTGCATGTAGTGTCAGTCACGTTTATATTTTACTAAATAAATGATATTTCAAAATATCATTGGTAGCCAGTTTTTCTCTATAGGATAAGTGTTAAAACTGCTACAAAGCCATGTGTAAATTGTAACTAAAAACATAGTACTAAACGTAATATAAGACAAAACAAAACACAAACTGTGTCAAATGTAGTGTCAGTCACATATGGAATTGCCCTCTATACAAATAAATAAAATTGAAATGTTTGTAATTTCAAATGAATAGTATAGTAATAATTTCCGTCTGTCTGTCTGTTCCGCCAAAAGTGTTTGCTAATCTCTGGAACGGTGTATTTTGAGGCTAACTTCGCTTTGTGGCTAACTTTACTTGCGATTTACAATATTAACAGCTGGTAACACCGCGGACTCTTCATAAGATTGTTTGTTTGTTAACTCAGCTGGCCGGCAATGGCGGTAATCAACAAGTAACTGTTACGTTACGCAACCTACATATAGACAGTGAAAGGTTACATCAAGGTTGTGTACATTCGTGCAATCTTTGTGAGCGAATATTTTGAAGCAGAAACGATATTATGTTAACAATCTGTTGACTCCCGCGGTTTGTTATCAATAGCAAGTAACGTCGCGAGAGATATTAGTCTTAAAGTAACCTAAGTTACTCCTTATGTCATCAGCTACTCGCCAGTGTGAGTCCCGTCAAAATCGGTCCATCCATTTCAGAGATTAGCCGTAACAAATACAGACGAAAAACTTTGAAACTGTTTTGTTGGTGGAAGTACCGTATATTGATCTATCATATATGAATTTAGAAAAAAACTGTTCCTTTACACAAACACTAGTTAACTCTCTCTCTTCCATGGCATCCGACAAGGTGGTTAGGTCATCTTTTTCGTCTGTCTGCTCCACTTCGCCCTACCCCTGGAAACCTCACTCTCTCATGTCTCTCTTAGATCTACATCCTCCCATCTTGTCTTCGGCCTGCCATTCATTTGTTAAGGATAGTATAAAATGGTTAGGTTAGGGGCCCGTGTCCTGGGGACTTCAACGCAAAGTCCACTGCGTGGGGTTCCCCGGCGACGGACGCCAGGGGCGAAGCCGTATTGGAGTGGGCGGCTTCGGTGGGCCTCTGTTTGATGAACAGGGGCGCCACCAACACGTGCGTGCGACAGCAGGGGGGGTCGATAGTGGACCTTTCGTTCGCTACCCCTGCAGTCGCCGCACGAGTAAGGAACTGGTGTGTCCTGGAAGAGGTTGAGACGCTCTCGGATCACCTGTACATCCGATTGGAGCTCTCCCGGTCCCAGGACCCCAGTAGGGGTCACGCGGCGCGGCGCTCTTACCGCTTCCCGTGGTGGGCTGTCGCCAAGCTCGACAGGGACCTACTGGAGGAGGCGGCCATTCTCAACGCTTGGCTGTCTCCGCGGGCCCCGACCGAGGGGGTCGACGTGAGGGCTGGCCTCTTTGCTGACGCGCTAACGCGGGTCTGCGATGCGGCCATGCCCCGTGTTCGTGGGTGTCGGCCTCCAAGGAAGGAGGTCTACTGGTGGTCCCAGGAGTTGGCGGACCTCCGTGCGGCGTGCGTTCGTGCCCGGAGGTCCCTAACTCGTAGTAGGCAACGTCACCGCGGGGTCGGTGAGGAGGTGGACCGGCTTCATGAGGAGTACCGAGAAGCTCGGAAAACTCTGAGGCTGGCCATCTGCCGCGCCAAGGATGTAAGTAGAGAGGAGATGCTGGAGAGTCTCGAGCGTGACCCCTGGGGTCGCCCTTATCGTGCGGTGCGTCAAAAGCTTCGCACGTCGGGCCCCCCCCTTACAGAGACTCTCCAGCCCAGCTTCCTGCAGGAAGTGGTCGAGGGCCTATTCCCGCAACGGGCGGAATACACACCCCCGTCGATGGCTGCATCAGCCGGAGACGACGGGGGCAGCGAGGTTGCTGTTCCGCCCGTGAGGGAATCGGAGGTGGGGGCGGCTGTTCTACGGATTCGGTCCAAGAACACCGCCCCCGGGCCGGACGGGGTTCCAGCCCGAGTGATGGCCCGAGCCCTCGATCACATGTCGGACAGCCTCAGGGAGGTTTTGGACGCTAGCCTGGTGTCCGGGCGCTTCCCTGAGCGCTGGAAGTGCGGGAAGCTGGTCCTATTGCAGAAGCCGGGACGGCCTGTCGATTCGGTCGCGGCCTACAGGCCCATCGTGTTGCTGGACGAGGCTGGCAAATTGTTTGAGAGGGTTCTCTCTGCCCGCATCGTCCAGCACCTCAACGAGGTGGGCCCCGACCTGTCGGACGCCCAATTCGGTTTCCGAGAAGGTCGTTCGACGGTCGATGCAGTTCTACGCCTGAGGGCCGTGACCGAGGAGGCGGTCAGCTGCGGCGGAGTGGTGTTGGCGGTGTCCCTGGACATCACCAACGCCTTTAATAGTCTGCCATTTGGCTGCATCAGGGAAGCGCTCCGCTTTCACGGAGTGCCAGAGTACCTGAGGCGGCTGGTGGCAGACTATTTAGAGGATCGTACCGTCGTGTACGAGGACCGAGATGGCGTCTTGAGACGCAGGGCCATGACGTGCGGTGTTCCACAGGGGTCTGTCTTAGGACCACTCCTGTGGAACATGGGATACGACTGGGCCCTACGAGGGCGTCTCCCCCCCGGGCTGGGCGTAATTTGTTACGCCGATGACACACTTGTCACGGCCCGGGGGGCTAACTTTCAGGAGGCGGCGCGCCTGGCCACCACAGGAGTCTCCCTGGTGGTCGGGCGCATCGAGGCGCTGGGTTTACGGGTGGCCCTGGATAAGACGGAGGCCCTTTTATTTCATGGGCCCCGTCGTGGTCCACCCGCCGGCGCCTCCATCGAGGTCAACTCGGTCCTCGTACCGGTCCGGGCCCAGATGAGGTATCTGGGCCTGGTCCTCGACGGTAGGTGGCTCTTCGACGAGCACTTCCTACAGCTGGCTCCTAAGCTAGTGGACACTGCCTCTGCCCTTGGGCGACTATTGCCCAATTTGGGCGGGGCCAGTGTTCCCACGAGGCAGCTATACACGGGGGTTGTCCGGTCCATGGCACTGTACGGTGCACCGGTGTGGGCGGCGGCTCTGACCGCCCAGAATAGGGCGCGCCTCTGGCGCCCCCAGAGGATATTGGCGATCAGAGCCATACGCGGATACCGCACGGTGTCCACAGAGGCGGCGTGCGCCTTGGCCGGAACACCCCCGTGGGATTTGGAGGCGGAAGTGCTCGCCGAAGTTTATCGGCGAGTGGCTGACTTCCGGGTGGAGAGCGGATTTCGCCCTCCGCCCGAGGACGTGCGCGAGTGGCGCGAAGCCGCTCGCCGAGCCACAATGGTGAGATGGTCGTTCCGACTGGAGACCCCACGCGCTGGCTTCGCCGCCGTGGAGGCTCTCCAGCCGGTCATCGCGGAGTGGGCAGGGCGGCAGCACGGGACCCTTTCCTTCCGGCTGACGCAGGTGCTTTCCGGGCACGGTTGCTTCGGAAAGTACCTGCACTCGGTTGCTAGGAGGGAACCGAGTCCCGCCTGCCACCACTGCGACTGCAATGAGGACTCGGCCCAGCACACGTTGGCGGTCTGCCCCGCATGGGCGACGCAGCGCCGGGCCCTCACTGCAGTCATCGGAGGGGATCTCTCGCTGCCGGCCGTCATAAGATCGATGGCTGGCAGCGACAGTTGTTTTACCGCGGTCGCAACCTTCTGCGAGGACGTAATCTTGCAGAAGGAGGTGGCGGAGAAGGCCCGAGAGGATGACATCCACTCGGACCCGATCCGCCGCCGGCGCCCTGGGCGGCGGAGGCGCGCATACCTGCGTCTCATGCCGCCCCGAGAGTGGCCGCGGATGGGCGGGACGGGTTTCCCGTCCGTCCGCAGTAGTGGCCAACCGCGAGGGGGCAGCGTCCGCGTGTGACCGGACGTTGCCCAATTACAAAGTCGAAATTTGAGGTGGTGCCCGCAACAGTGCGGGCAGGCGCTGGGAGGAGTCCAGAAGGAAATCCCGTCCCTGGACTCCTTCCAATATACAGGCGCAGAGAGGGTCACACCGTGTGGTTTTAGTCGGCTCGAGTCCGACACACCACCCCGCCGTAACCCCCGACGGGGTGACGGTCCGTGGGGATTTCCAAACGTTAAAAAAAAAAAAAAAAAAGGGGCCCGTGTCCTACACAGAACAAACATTGTATGGTAAACATTTGTCTGCTAAAAACGACAATTTTGAGGGTATAAGAACAATATGGTGGAAGAGTAATATGGTACCTGTCGTTTTGAAGTCGGTTAGAAAAGCTATCAATCAACAACCCATAACGTATTTAACTTTACAACCCCTAAAGGTTAGAGCCACGCTGACTTCAGCACAAATGTGCCCGCTCGACCGGGGCAATACTACCCTCACCCAGAAGACACACAATGACAGTATTTGTGTTGTCGTATTTCGTTGGTGAGTGTGAGACCGGAGTGTAGGCCCAATGTAGTTAGTTGCATCTCACAAGGCCGCCATAGTGAGGGTCAACTTGCTGCATCATTTCATTCACAATGAGGCTGGTGACCCCTACTCCTGGATTCTACTCGTGCATTCCATCAGGCGGAGTTTTGTTAAGCTGTTTATATACAAGCTATATCCTACTACTATTATAACCGCGAAAGTTTGTGAGTAGTATGTTTGTTGCTCTTTCACGCAAAAAATACTGAAAGGATTTTGATAAAACTTTACAATAATACAATAATATAGCTTACATTTCGGAATAACACATAGGCTACTATTTACCGCCATGACGGACCTACACGCGGCCGAAACCGCGGGCAAAAGCTAGTAACATTATATTTACATTAAGAGTTATTACTATCGCAGACTAGACCTAGCAGTGTGTGTTCGAATGTTTTAATTACAGCTGTTTCCGGTTTCCACTTATATAATACACATAGTGGCACATCGTATAAACTCCATTCATCGCTTCTCCGGCACAATGATAAAAATCGGCCAAGAGCCAGACAGGTAACGCATAAGAATAGGGTTCCGTAGTCAGCCATCATGACATGTGGATTTGTAACTTAGGTTAATATAATATCATATTTAAAAAAAAAACCTTCAATTACTAACCATTAAGGAGTTGTACCTTCCATCGTCAGCTCATCATCATGATATAATGACTACCAGACGCAAATACTTGAATAGCTTGAGAAAATACATTAAACACATAGTATGTCCTTATGGGGACGTATGGCCTTAACCCTCTCCTTCAGAGGAGACCGGAGCTCAGCAGAGGGACATTATGGGTTGTTGATTGATGTCCGTATGAAATTTAAGGGTGATCCTAGATTTCCTTGGTAACCCATCATCAAATCCCGACATGCTGAAAATGGGACCATGTGTGAGCAATGCCAATACAAGTCAAATATAATTTTTGAAATCATAAACGAGGAAATTATCGCTGACGAACGTAAAAAAAAACCGACGAATTGAGAAGCACCTCCCTTTTTGAAGTCTGTTAAAAATTGTATCCAGTAGGTAATTGGTATGATTTTATTTTCAATATTTGACACGTTCACATATCCATGTAGTTTCATCTTTCTAACACTAACCGTTTGGAAGTCGAGACATGACGAGTCATAAGGGTTCCGAGAAGTGAACTGCGGAACCCTAAAAAGACTAGACTTAAGACAGTCTGTATTTCCTAATCAACTATTAATAGGTAATCAAAGCTCCAATCGATGACGGTCATTCGCTCGGGGCTATTAACAGCTCAATTAGTAATAGGTACCTACATATTGTATACTTTTTCCTTCCTACAGCGGATTACGAAATATTAGAATTATCTTGTTTTAAACTTTCATGGTCAGTAACATTAAAACAGAAATGTGCGGGATTGCTACCATGTACCTTTTTGTTGGTGAGTATCCGATATTTCGGCACTGTTGCAAGCGCCATGATCACGGAGTAACTGAAGATCTTGCGGGTGGGATGTTATTGGCAGATATATCGGTTAAATAACATCCATCCGAAGATTAACTTCACTTACGAGATAGAGGACGACAGAAGCCTGGCGTTTTTGGACGTAAAAATTGGTGTGCGGAGCGACGGTTCACTGAGCCACTCTGTCTTCCGAAAGTCAACTCATACTGACCGCTATCTCAATGCAAGCTCTCACCATCACCCTAGACACATCGACTCCGTGGTTACTTCATTGACAAATCGTGCATATGATTTGTGTGACGACCAACACCTAGACCATGAGTTCGAGCATGTTCGGTGCGTCCTACTGAACAATGGATATAGGGTGAAGTGTCCACCTAGACACAAAGTCAGTCACCAGAGAAGGGACAGGGTAGACAGACAACCAGCATTTTTGCCATATATAAAAGGAGTGACAGACAAGATCTCAAACGTACTTAATAAGTTTTCACTCAATACTGTCTTCACTCCATTCAGACAAGTGGCACAATGTCTCCGATCCCCTAAAGACAGCTTCCCTTTGGAGAAGCCTGGTGTCTACAAGATTGACTGCAGCTGTGGGAGTTCATATATCGGCCAAACTAAACGTACCATCGCATGCCGCATGAACGA
This sequence comes from Phragmatobia fuliginosa, assembly GCA_932526445.1. Taxonomy (NCBI): domain Eukaryota; kingdom Metazoa; phylum Arthropoda; class Insecta; order Lepidoptera; family Erebidae; genus Phragmatobia; species Phragmatobia fuliginosa. The sequence continues at coordinate 14,962,023 of OW052057.1, forward strand.
ACACATAAAAGCGGTCAAAAACAATGACGAACAGAAATCGGCAATCGCGAAGCATTTGATTGACTCGGGCCCAAATAGCGATTTGGGCCCGAGAGAGATTTGGGTTATGGAACTCAATCCAGTGGGATTGAGTTCCATAACCCACAGATAATTACGACAGAACGCCACTACATACCTAGATCGGTCAGGGAAGCGATTGAAATTACTAAATACAAGAATTTCAATCGTGAGGGTGGGTTTAAATTGTCAAATGTCTGGAATCCTATGATTCGAATGTGCAAAAACCGGCGTAATCAACAAACTATAGTTTCGCGATCGGATACTGTTAGTGTTGTGTGTCGAGAACAGTTACGAGTGAGTAGTGAGTTAGTGACCAGTGGTACCGGGGACGATCGTAGAAAAAGACTGCGAAAGAGCGTAGACTGATATGTCTGCCAATAACATCCCACCCGCAAGATCTTCAGTTACTCCGTGATCATGGCGCTTGCAACAGTGCCGAAATATCGGATACTCACCAACAAAAAGGTACATGGTAGCTATCCCGCACATTTCTGGTTTAATTAGAATTATCCTAGTACAGCATCTTTATTATTAGCCTATTGTAGTCTACTTGCCCTAACTGATTTATATATTTTTATATTTAAGCCTGATAAAGCCTCTACTCGGCCTGATGGAAAGCATGGGTAGAATCAATGAGGCGTAGTAGTCACTATGCTCATTGTTATTGCAGACAATGCAGCGTGGTGACCCTATCGTGGCCTATTAAGTTTCTTTTTACGTATATAAGCTGCCAAAATCACTCTGCCCTACCTGATGCAAAGCATGAACAGAATCCAGGAGTGGTAGTCACATTGCTCACTGTCATTGCGGACAATGAAGCACGGTATTCCTGCGTCATATATGTTGGTTTAAGTAATAGACGGAAATGATACATAGAGATGCTCGACCAGCACATTTCAGATAGGTGCCGATTATCGAGCACGTAGGATTCCGGCTGTCATTTCCTTGTTGATATAATACGTGTTTATTGTGCAATGTAACGATAGATTTAGAATATATAATTTAGCTATAAGATCATAACTAAGAGATTCCATGTACATACCTTAAGACGTAAGGTTAGATAATAGTACAGTTATTAATTAATAAACATGGCTCCAAAAGAATACACGATCATTGTTATTCGATATCCACCTATAAGTCGCCATAATCGTGGACCACTACGACAGACCAACCAAGAAGAAATAAGTTCGCTATAATTGGTGACCCCGACATACGAACAAAGAAGATGACTAAGGACCCGAAATTGAACTAAGAAGAAACCGAAAATTGAACAATGAAGAAGCAAGTAATCGTATCTTCTGAAGGAGATTTATATAGTGAACTTATATAGCAGTATTGCATAAAGGACCAGCCACGTTTATGGTTCATGCAGTGAGGCTATCGTCGCTCTCCAAAACAACAATGATCAACATTCAAGTTTCAGCCAGCCAGCAACCTCGGCCTCAACAGGGATACCACACCCAGGACGTGACCGCTCCAAACTGGTTACCCCTTCGGCCTCATAAGCGCCCCGACACAATATGAACTTCACGCAGCACCACACACCGCTTGTAATTCCAACGCTCTGGAACCAGCGGACTTCAGCCCCGACTCAGTGGGGACTAGCGGCATACATAAGTGTTCTCAAAATGAACTTCTGACGCCGTTTCACGAATAATAGAAGTAATCTCTATGCCGTCAACGCTAGATTACGACGAGAATTGTCGTGTGCAGCAGAAATGTCAGAATTAAAGAAGTTGCCTGGAGAGGCGTTAGAGCAATATAACGACAAGACGTATTACGATGATTTCAGATCGCAGCTAAAGCATGATATCAATCGAATACTGTCGTTACCGAGGCTCGCTCTCCAACAATCAGGTAAATCTATTTCTTTCGTTTATCCGCCGTCAAAGTGCTGTGGGCATATATTCAAGTTGTCCTAAATTCAGTATAACGATACTGAGAAGTACGTGTATATTGACCGAGTAAGGTTGATGTAATTCGCTAAGCGATATTTCAATAAGGTTGCTGACCATGTAAATCTTGAAATATTATTATAGATATTATAAGCCACAACGGCGGTAGTTGTCATTTTTGTGGCGCCATCACTTTACTGCGCTTGGTTATAAATAGGAGTGATCTGTTGTATCGGCACGCATTTCTGACGAATGCGTCGCGGAGTGTGGATCATTGTCTTTGGACAATTAGTACTACTCTGTTAACAGACGTGGAAAGCTGTCTTTGACAAGTTAGTACTGTCTGAATTGCGGTGGGTGCGAGGAAAGCTGTCTAACAGCTAGTACAGCCCTATGTGACCGCCCTTGCTGTATAACTAACTGTAATTTGTTTAGATTCGTTACTTAATTAACGGTTGTTTGTGTCTAATTGCATTTCTAAGATTATTTTGTAATTTATAAAGTAAATTGTTTAGAATTATGATCATTTTTATTATTTTTCACTTCTGGACTCTAACATCAGAAGTTGGATCGATCTACGTTCACAAATTATTAATTTTCAATATTTGGGAAACGATCAACTACCGACATTTAGTTAGATATTTTCATTTAGTTTGCCTATACTTCATTATCTAGGAGTGTGTCTTACGATAGAGAGCATTGACAAATGCACAATAGATCGCACTGTCATATAGAACCAAAGTGAATATACGCAGTGATTCGCCGCAGAGGTCCAAGGAACGATAAACGCGATCGTTCGTTAAAAAAAAAAAAAGGCAATGCACACTATTAGTGCTCATTTGAACGCTATCGAAATTCAGTGTTCGTTGTGATTTTGAATAAGGGAAACCGACTTTTGTGATATTCTTATCCGCTCTAAATCAGTCAAAAATCAAAACTAAATCAAAGTCAAAAATCAAAACAAAGTCAAAACATAGCAAATATAAATCGTAAAGGAAGTGACGACTTCTATATTTGGTTTTTAGTGACAATTACAAACGGTTTTAAAACGATTATTTTAATAAAATAATGAGGGTACTTGTACTTCACACTATGTTTCGGTTTGTTCGTGTTTATAATGCTTTCTTTTCAGATAGTAAACATTGTGCTAAGCGATGGAAACTGCATCCGTGCCAATGTACAAGGTGTACAATGTGGTCAATCAATGCCGACACGGTTATGAGAGAAGGTTGGAAGCTTCAAGTTATGAAAAACTTTTGAGTTGTATTTGACGCTGTACTGGTAAGATCAAATCATATTTACATGTTGAGTTGTGATTTATTTTCACATAATTTTGATATGTAGTGTACGAATGTAAATCGTGTGCGCAATTTAAAGTGATAAAAATATCGCGACTGCTTGGGAAGTATAGGAAAATGCCTTACAGCTAGCAAAGCTGTGGTTTAACGAAAGAGCTTAAGTAATGATCTCAGTTGGTTGAATTTTAACGATGAACTTATACCGTTTGTTATTGCAAATATTTTGTTTAACGAGATTAAAACTTTTCGAATTTTTGTATCCACCCCACCTGTGCATAATAAACTAGGCGTTATTTACTATGGTTATGAATTTTTTAAAATGGATTAATAGCAGTTGTAGTGGCTGCCTAATGCAAATCGAACCTGTTACTTAGAAGGCCTCAAGTAACTTTTTATCGATTTAAAATCATACGAAGATAAACTGACACAGTAAGTGTGACAAAACTTATTACCCACACAGGTTAATTCATTTATCTTTATTTTTGGGAACGAAAGATAGATACTTGTCTGATTATAAATAGATGCAAAGTGTACACTAAGTTACTAGATAATTTTTATTTTGATAATTCAATGAATGGGCAGTTCTTATATATCTAGGGCCTAATTATGTGTGTTGTAACTATTCACAATACGGCGATAGGGTGCGTGGACAGCAGAGCTAGTCCAGACGGAGCCTATTTAAAACAGCTTGAGGAACTATCCGCCGGTAGATAGAACGAGGTACTATGTCACATTATTTACTGGTGGTTGCATTAGTCAACTGTTATTGTAAAATCTATGAAGCGTTATAACATAGTGGTAAATGTTTAAATTCTAAAGTTATGATGTAAATTTATTTAATAGTTCAGAGTAGGTAATACGAAAGTAACTTCACTTGTTATTTATGGTTCAAAGAAAAAAAAAAAAAAAATGAAACTTCTATGAACCTTCTTTCGTGAACTCCAAACTGGAACTTCATATTTTAAATGTAATCTCGTGTAAATGTAAATCGTGGTCTTCCTGAGATAATTTTAAGACCCATGGACAGGGTAACCAGCCCCAAACTCGTGGTCTGGTTGAGAGGTTTAAGACCCATGGACAGGGTAACCAGCCCCAAACTCGTGGTCTTGATGAGAGAGGTTTCAGACCCATGGACAGGGTAACCAGCCCCAAACTCGTGGTCTTGTTGAGAGAGGTTTAAGACCCATGGACAGGGTAACCAGCCCCAAACTCGTGGTCTTGATGAGAGAGGTTTCAGACCCATGGACAGGGTAACCAGCCCCAAACTCGTGGTCTTGATGAGAGAGGTTTAAGACCCATGGACAGGGTAACCAGCCCCAAACTCGTGGTCTTGATGAGAGGTTTAAGACCCATGGACAGGGTAACCAGCCCCAAACTCGTGGTCTTGATGAGAGGTTTAAGACCCATGGACAGGGTAACCAGCCCCAAACTCGTGGTCTTGTTGAGAGAGGTTTAAGACCCATGGACAGGGTAACCAGCCCCAAACTCGTGGTCTTGATGAGAGAGGTTTCAGACCCATGGACAGGGTAACCAGCCCCAAACTCGTGGTCTTGTTAAGTTTAAGTTTAAATGTTTAAGACCCAGACACTTATGATAACTGTTCTTATGATAATTGTTCTTATGGTAACTGTTCTTATGGTAACTGTTCTTATGGTAACTGTTCTTATGGTAACTGTTCTTATGGTATTATTGTTCTTATGGTATTATTGTTCTTATGGTAACGGTAGACCTTCATGCTGAAGTCTACTCTTGTGATAGTACTAAACTTAGTTTTATTTTAAATGTATCTAACAGTGACTGTTTGTTTCTAATCTGGCGCGTATTATAAATAATCTTTCACTCTTTTCCTTGGAGGTTCGAACCTAAATTCGTGTTAACTGTTATCTTGAAAACTATTCGTTAACTCTAACTGTTTACGCTAAATTTGATAACTATTTTTAGATAGATAGATAGATAGATAACTCTTTATTTGCATACTGTGTTATAGATTCACAAAACAAAAAACTGTTTTTAGTAACTGACCAATTGGACGATGATGTACTTACAGAGGCGTCCAATAAACTTTTATTTTTTTTTGTACATGTTCCAGTAACCGCGAATGAGAACAATGAAGAAGTGTGGTCATCCGGACCTGCCGAGGACGTCAGGGTGTCAGGAGAGGCCGTATAAGCCACAACGGCGGTAGTTGTCATTTTTGTGGCGCCATCACTTTACTGCGCTTGGTTATAAATAGGAGTGATCTGTTGTATCGGCACGCATTTCTGACGAATGCGTCGCGGAGTGTGGATCATTGTCTTTGGACAATTAGTACTACTCTGTTAACAGACGTGGAAAGCTGTCTTTGACAAGTTAGTACTGTCTGAATTGCGGTGGGTGCGAGGAAAGCTGTCTAACAGCTAGTACAGCCCTATGTGACCGCCCTTGCTGTATAACTAACTGTAATTTGTTTAGATTCGTTACTTAATTAACGGTTGTTTGTGTCTAATTGCATTTCTAAGATTATTTTGTAATTTATAAAGTAAATTGTTTAGAATTATGATCATTTTTATTATTTTTCACTTCTGGACTCTAACAATATATTAATGTACACTTTGTAAATTTTGCTGACACGTGAAGGTCGCAACTATCGATCATATGTTGTTTTGTATTCATTCTAATGTTATGATTTTTATTGACCTAGATTATATTGATTATCTAGGAACTACTCCGCGATACTGACTTAATATGTAATGTTATAATTGTTAGTTAAATAGATTATGTTTATAATCGTCAATTGTTGATATAATATGAAGTTGTCTGAATTTAAATTTATTTTTTTTTGGTGGGAAGTTATATTCCTGCGTCATATATGTTGGTTTAAGTAATAGACGGAAATGATACATAGAGATGCTCGACCAGCACATTTCAGATAGGTGCCGATTATCGAGCACGTAGGATTCCGGCTGTCATTTCCTTGTTGATATAATACGTGTTTATTGTGCAATGTAACGATAGATTTAGAATATATAATGTAGCTATAAGATCATAACTAAGAGATTCCATGTACATACCTTAAGACGTAAGGTTAGATAATAGTACAGTTATTAATTAATAAACATGGCTCCAAAAGAATACACGATCATTGTTATTCGATATCCACCTATAAGTCGCCATAATCGTGGACCACTACGACAGACCAACCAAGAAGAAATAAGTTCGCTATACACGGCGACCCACACGGCAACCTAATGTGATGCTTTTTCGCGCCCCGTTTGAAGAACCCGGTTCATAGAGGGAGGGAAACATGTGCGCTGGTAGAGAGTTCATGGTTTTAAGTGCTCTGCGCAGATAGAACCGAACCGTTTAGTTACAGAGCGTATGTCAACTACTCTGAAGTACTGGGTGGACACCCAACTGCCACTGGAAGATAGGCTCGATATCTTGCAGTGGTAGTTGAGTGTTCTGAAAAGTCTTTGGAATCATTGGGACTCCAGTTTCGCACTTACAACACAACTTATTTTTGTATAATGGACTATGACAAAGAAATAAAAAAGTATCATTTAATTTTCTCGGTGTTGTCATTTAATTTTTTAAGTGGAAGCGTATGCGATTGCTGTGCTCGAGGTCCCGGCTTCGATTCCCGGGTTGAACTAAATGTTTATATGATCTAGAAATATTTGTTTCGGAGTGTGTTTTCTATATATGTTTACAAAAAGTATTAATATCACTTGTCTAGTACCTATAGTACAAGCACTTCTTAGTTTGAGCCTAGATGGCGTTGTGGGTCAGATGTCCGAAATATGCTACAATAGAATATATGTATATGTTATATAGCTCATCTTATGATATCAAAGTCCACAACAAGTGTTACACAAATTGGTCACTTGACGCAGAATATTTGTCGTATATCATACGACACATACGTGTTCAAATATTTGTTGTACAGATTGCCTGCGGACTAGAATGCAGTTAATTATGTGGCTCCGAGAGAAGATATTTACTTAAGGCTATTAAAATAGAAATCTACGGGATTGCTACCATGTACCTTTATGATAACGAGTTTAGATTTCAATTTTAATGTTACTAAGCATGTAAGTTTAAAACAATATATTACTTATGGCTAGCCCCCCGTGTGCTAGCCATAAGTAATAGTTGCTGTAAACTGCAGGTAACGCCGGAAACGAAGGTAGTCTAATTAAGTAGCCTCAGTTATGTCTTATATCGTCAGCTATTTATTTATTATTTAATCATTGTTCACGGACTTTAGGCTTTAAGTTAAAGTGGCTTTAGGTGATTGAAACAATCACGGAGAGCAAGCAAAGACGCGGTGAGTATCTAGATGGGTGATGGTGTAGCATGATATGTCGCTTTATGCAGTCGGTCGAGGTTGTTATCATAAGATAACAGTCGTGAAGCTTAGTTCGAGGCCTTGGGGCGGTTTAAAAACATCCAACGGCAAGATTAAGTATCCACAACGTGTATTGCTAGTTCCCAACCCGCAAACATGGGAACTTATGGCCTTAACCCTCTCCTGAGAGATGACCATTGGCCAGTAGTGGGACATTGTCCGGATGATTGGAAACGATTACCGAGGGGAAGCAACGGTAATCGTTTCTAAGGTCACTTAGCTATGAGATTAAATATTATTTAAGTCTCAGAATAGGACGGCAACAAATTTTAATACCCCCAGGTAAAAAAGGATGAAGCGAACGCGAGCGGAGCGGACCAGCCAGTCTGTATGTAAAGGGCTAGTAATACAACAATGTTAAATTACGAGATTGTAATCTGATAAATACTAACGACATTTTTATGTCAGTAATTAAAACATTCCGATAAGGTTCATTTAGATAATGTTTTCTATATGACTGGTTGTTTCTGCCTCCTCTTGTCTTAAGTTAGTTTTATTTATGGTTGTCAGCCTCTGTAGAATAGATGACATTGTTTTAAAGTTACTCTTATCCATATCTCTAAGTAATTCGTATCAGGAATCAGGTGATACGTCAGATAACTAAGGTCATCGACATTGCCCACCGGATTAGCAAGCTGAAGTGGCAGTGGGCTGGCCATATTAGCCGCAGAACTGATGACCATTGGGGTAGAAGAGTTCTGGAGTGGAGAACGCATCTCGATAAACGTAGTGTAGTCAAAGGCGAGTTGTAGTAACGATCTGCTTGAAATGGCCGACAGGAGCTGGTCGCGAGAAGCCCAAAATCGATCAGAGTGGTGTGCAATGGGAAAGGCCTAAGTCCAGCAGTGGACTGCGATAGGCTGATGATGATACGTCTAATTTCGATACTAACTGTGTCTGTCTGTAACGCTTTCACGGTTAAACCGCTTTAACGATTTCAACGAAAGGCATGAAGATACTTTGATTCTTGAGGAAGGACATACATTATTATTTACCACGATAAGTGAGTTACACGCGAGCTTAGTTAGTATTAAAAGTGTAACAAATGTTATCTGCACTAAAATTAATAATTGAATTCTTTAGTCAACATATAGCTCATCTTTATCTCAAGATTATCTACTTGTATATTATTTATATAAATAAATAAAATTGATGTGTCTGTATGTAACATCAAATTAAAAGTTTTTTACTAAATATTTCTTCTTCTTCTGCCTTGCCTTCTCCCTTTCTATTTGGGGTCGGCCCTCCTCGTTTTAAGGCGCCAAGACATTCGGTCTTGGGTTGTCTGTTCCACCACCTGAGCTTGTTCCATGTCTTTGGTAACGGTTGTCCACCACGTGGCCTGTGGTCGTCCCTTGCCTTTCTTTTTATCTGGGATAGCTAGGGCCTTCCTTACGACATGTTCTTCATCACGTCTCATCACATGGCCATACCAACGCATTCGACTTTCAGCCATCTTTTCTGCAATAGGAGCGACTTTGAAAGATCCTCTGATATACTCATTACGTATTTTATCGAGTCTTGTCACCCCAGCTGCCCACCGCAGCATCTTCATTTCATTTGTGTGCATCTTCTGTTCGTGTTGTTTCTTTATGGCCCAGCACTCGACTCCGTACATCATAGCAGGCCTCACTGCAGTTTTATAAATTTTTCCCTTAAGTTTTATCGGCATTTTGGGATCACACAATACTCCTGAGAGCGTTCTCCATTTAAGCCATCCCGCGTTAACTCTGTGGGTCACGTCTAAATCCACATTTACATCTGCAGTTAACATAGACCCTGGGTATTTAAATTGATCTACTCTGGATAGCGGCTGGCCGTCCAGTGTTATGTATGTCCTGGGTGTCGATTGGTCAGCAAAGCTGCATCTAATGTACTCGGTCTTGCTTCTACTGATGCGGAGGCCATTGCTTTCAAGAGCTTGCCTCCATTTCTGAAGGTTCATCTGTAGATCGTCCGCACTTCTGTCAATAAGAACAATATCATCCGCATACAGCAAACACCATGGCAGACAGGGCTGAATATCTTTAGTGAGATAATCCATTGCTAGATTAAATAAGAATGGGCTAAGAGCTGATCCCTGATGCACTCCAACTTTTACCTCAAATGGTTGACTATATCCAGCCGGCGTTCTCACTTGTGTTCTGATGTGAGCATATATGTCCTGCACTAGAGTAATGTACTGCTCCGGCACGTTTTGTGATCTTAGTGCTTGCCAGACTAGTTTTCGTGGTACTCTGTCAAAGGCCTTTTCGAGATCAATGAAGACCATGTGTAGGTCTTTTTTGTTGGCTCGGTGTTTCTCCATTAGTATTCTAACCGTTTGTATAGCATCTGTTGTGAATTTTCCTGGCATGAAACCGAATAGATTTTCAGATATGTCTACAAGTTGGCTAAGTCGGTTATACAGGACTCGTTCCCAGATTTTTAGCGTGTGTGAGGTAAGTTTGATGCCCCTGTAATTACCACAGTCACTGACGTCACCTTTATTTTTATAAAAAGGTACAAGGTAGCTATAACGCCATGACTCGGGCATCTTCATGGAAGTAAGGATTGCGTTGAAAAGTTTCGTAATCCATTCCACAGCAATAGGTCCGAGCAATTTCCATAGATCTGCTGGTATATTATCAGGTCCTACAGCTTTATGGTCTTTCATTTTTCCTAGTGCACTCTCAACTTCCTCAATACTTATGTTTTGTAAAGGTCCTATTGTTTTTGGTATGTCGTTTAACGGTACGCTCGGGAATTCGTCGTTTAACAGTTGTTCATAGTATTGACACCAGCGGTTGTTAATTTTAGTGTTTTCCGTTAGCAGAAGACCTTTATCGTCTTTGATGTATTTAGTTGCTTTTATATCTAAGCTTGTTTTTTGTCGTTGTTTTGCAAGTTTGAAAATTTCTTTGTCATTTGTCGCGTTTTCAAGCCTAGAGTAGAGGGAACTCCGAGAATCCGATTTAGTTTGCGCCACTTTTTGCTTAGCCAACTTTTTTGCTATTTTGTATTGTATGTAGTCATCGTCTTTTCCCGTAGATTGCCATTGTTTAAAACATTTTTTCTTGTTCTTCAAAAATTCTCTTACTTCTTGATTCCACCATATAGGGTCTTTATCGTCACTTGGCCTACCTTTAGATATTCCAAGTGACGCTTCAGCTTCCTTTTTGCAGAATTTTTCCAACTTAGACCACATGTCCTCAGCAGACACGTTCGTGTTTTCCATATCTTCTATCAATCTGTCTTGATGGTAACAACGTCACATAACACCTATGGTAGAACAGGACGGTAGTACGCATCAAACAGAGATAGCAATTAAGAAAGCGTGCCGCGTGCACCGCACGCGCAAGCGGTCACATACTTTGCATTCCTTAGCGTTATTGTTGCTATTCGTTTCTTTACGTTTTTATTGTAAAATTTTATGTTAACAACTTAATATTACAACAATAAGCTAAAAGATGAAATACTATTTTGAAAGTTCAATATAATATTTTTACAATCTCTGAAAATAGTAAGTTCCCCGGGATTTCACAGGCATATCCATACTATTGATGTCACAAAATCGCAAGTACATAAAATTAAACTACCTATTGTGAGCCCTGATGATGACTTTAGTAATATTTCTTTTACTCTATATAAGGCAAGCTCTCTACAACAATAAAAATGCTTGCTCCCTTGAATACCATTATAAAGAGTTTACACTGTACATATATAGTACTTTTTTTTTGTATATACATGGTTACATATTATACAAAGAAAACACCCAAATTCTTAAAGAAATACTTTCAGATCATGAAAACAGTGACTGCATGTGTTGCCACTGCACTAAAATATTAATGTTTAATGATGGTGTGTCATACAACAAAATGAATTAAATTAATGGTTACTCAGGAAATGTATGCAAATCAAGCATTTGTAATGACAGTGGACACAGTCGATAGAAACAGTATTAGCAGAAAGGAGCTAATGTTATTATTTTTACTGTCTATTATATAAATAGACTAGAAATGGTAACAAATGCATGAATAAGATTAAAGAATTATAAACTATGTTGTTAAAAACTATTGATAAAACTTATGTAGCCTAGTCACCGGGGCAATTATTAATAATATTTTTATTTTTTATTTAATATTAACATAAATTTACTTGACCAATCAGTAATATCTTCAGTGGTTTAAGCATTATGGTGGAATATAAAAATAAACAGACTTCCAAAATTATTATCCTTTCTTTTGGTTTTGTCATACTCGGGTAAAAGATACATGTTTGGAGTAGTATGAAGGTCTTATAAGATTGAACTAAGTGGAATTTGGCTAAGTGCCAGTAATAAACAATGACTTTTAAAAGTACAAGAGTTTAAATATTAAAATACAACTTATTTATATTAAAAAACAAGAAGTTTACATTTTTATCAGTAAAAAATTATTAATGGTATATTTTATATAAGCCTATTAATCTACTTATATTATAATGACAAGTTTTGCCGCCGAAAATCAATTACCCATAAAATCGGCCGTTAAACTATCACAATAATTACTGTAACCACTGATAAGGTTTAATTTCAACATCTAACTTATGCTAGATATTTGGGTTGTATCACCCACTGTATAGTAGCGTCAAGTACATTACAAATTAAAATGTTTCAAAAGCTTATCTTTCCTAAAATATATGCAAATTAAGCCTCAAGGTTTGCAAGAAGTACGATATATAACCATAATTAGTTAGCCAGATTGATGTAATTTACATAAAAATGAACATAAACGTATTAAAAACTTACACCTTATCCGCCAACTCCCGCACCTTCCACATGCTTATAAAACGATCCATTATGGTTTTTTAACTATACAAATGATGTTCAAAACACAAAATCACAATAATTTAATGAGCGATAACATAAAAATTAACTAAAAACTCGCTCTGATGATTTGGCTGACATTCTTGCAAAATGGCGAGTGTATTAACTAATGTTGCCCGACCAAGAAATTGGTGGCAACAATTTTAGTCAGTTTATGAACGAATAAAGTGGATCTATAGGCGGCTCATCTTCTATGTGGACCAAGTACACATACATCATAACAAGACATTGTACTAATAATCCTGAAAATTTCAGCTTTGCACCAATGACGTAGGTCTGGCGGCTCTGGGCTCTTGCTCTAATGGGAAAACAACATTTTAACAATACATGGAAAATTTGAACTATTTTTTTGTTTTGTCTATACGACGTAAACTAGAAATAAGTAAGAATGACCGAAAAATCATTAGGCTTATAGTGCCCAACTTTGATTAAATACAATATTTATAATGAAAGGTGATCCAGAGTGGAATTGTAGGTGCTCGGTCGGTTTGGAGCACTGAAGTATGAAATCGTTTGGGGTGATTTTTGTCCGGCTGTGGACGATAATGTGCTGAACTAGAACTCATTATTATTTAACAGTTTACATCCCTAATTCTGTTATGAAAAGTTAATTTATATTATTGACTGCCTGAATAATTTCTATGATTGAAGTTTGGGTGTCTTTTATGTATTTTATGTGTACAAAATTTAGTCTTTTTATGAATTTATATCAGTTGTCTAGTATCTATAATACAAGCTCTGCTGAGGTTGGGACTAGATGCGTTGAGTCAGATGTCCTATATTTTTAACCGACCTTAAAAAAAAAGGAGGAGGTTCTTAATTCGTCGGAATCTTTTTTTTTATTTTATTTTTTATGTATGTTCAGCGATAATTTCGTCGTTTATGAACCGATTTCAAAAATTCTTTTTGCATTGGAATGGGTGTAGCTTATAGGTGGTCTCATCGTCACCATATCGGGATCTGATGATGGGATCCCAAGGAAATCGAGGAAACTCCTCAAATATCATAGGCACAATGTCGCGATTTGGGTACTCGGAATAGTTTTTCATTGAAGTCGGTTCCTTTTTGTTAAAATTATTATAAGTCGGGTCAATCGGAGCGAATACTACCTACATAAGAATACATAAATACTTTCTTTTTTAGGGTTATTAGTTCATGACTCCCTCGTAGTTTCGTCATGGACGGACATGACAAATCCGTAAGTGTGTCCTCGATTTACTATCCAAACGGTTAGTGTTAGAAAGATATAACTTTGCATAGATATGTATATGTTTTTATTACTGCGACAAGGTGCTATATTAAAATCACAAAAAGCTATTCTTATTTGGGGTACCTCACCTACACTACACGTGAAGTGGGGATGACTTTTTCTTTTCATGTCTACCTCATCTCTAATAATAATTATCATGAGAGATGGGGTATAACTAGATGTCCTTTGAAAACATTAAGAGGTTGCTAACTCGATTTAGGTATCCGTTTAAGAGTTGTTCAACTTAATGGTTAACACACACTTATCCGCGCCGAACGAATCGAAGTCAAGGAGGCCTCGCACACTTATCCGCAGCGGAAGAATCATCCGCGGCGAATTTTATGACGTCATCCGAATTCGTCTAGGATTTCTGGGGTTCTTCCAGATGCGGACGATTCGAAGCGTGTAAGTGTGCGAGGTTTCATGAGATTTCATATAAAGAATTCTAAAATTCGTTTCGTTCGGCTCATTCGCTTCTGATAAGTGTGCGATTACCTTTAAAGTGCATTTTTTTGTAAAACCGTACCCTCCCCCCGCTGTCTAAAAGCTAAACGGCTGGCCAAAAAAATCTGAATTACATCAAGGAAAACTATAGTGGCTTAGAAAACTTGTCGGTTCGGGAGTTATGGAGGCCTAACTTGTAAAATGCAATCACTTGGAATTATTTGTAAAAAAAACAAAGAAATAATAAACAAAAATAACAGTTTAGTAGGGCACGATATTAAATGCACGTGTCATTGTTAGTGACTATGGCACTCTATGCGTGGCCGATATTTTATTAATTTAACCTATATTGCACAGGCTATAATCACGAACGTATTGACAATCGGTTCAGTAGTGTAGGCGCTACGGTGGAAGATATATGCACATATTTTCTTCTCGCGAAATGCTTTTCGCACTATACCCTTCGTGGGGTAAACGAAGGGCGTGTGTGGGACTCCCGGGCAACTGGTCTACCTACTAAACCCCGCGGCGGCCTACTTCGGCAGTCGGGAGGAACACCAGGAACGCATTAACAGCTTCTGGACTCCTCCCTGCCATACCCCACTACTGAGGATATGTGAACATACCTAGATTCACAAAAATGAGTTAATATAAGACAAAATTTGCTGTTAATCAACTTTATTTCATTAAATTTACTCATCTTATGTATTAACAGAAAGCAATTTTCTATTAAAATAGCTTACTTAAATATATTTCATTCCATTCATTATTATCACCTTTAATTTTATATTTGCGTCAAACTATTTTAAAACTTGAACGCCAATTAATAATTAGTGATTTCCTAAACTACATGTTACAGAATAATTGCAATGTGCAGAGTGCACCGCCTCGGGTCGCACCGACTTGGTAGCATTGCATAGAACCGACTCAGTGCAGTGAGCCCGCGACTGACGATTATTTGCACACGAATTGCAGCAATCAGTTGTTGGAGGCGAATTTTAATCTTCTGATTGCAGATGACTTAATAAATTCAGTAATCATTATGTAAGTTGCTATTAGTTGGTCGCAAGTCGGGAGCTCAGGGACACACAAATCAAAGAGCATTCTTTATTCCGTTCACCACCATTCTCTATAACATTTTGTGAACTAATTACAAATATCTATAGTCCGCATACTGCAGTGCAGTTGGAAGTCCAGTCCAGAGTCGGTGCGACCAGAGTTACACGGCACCGTTAGCATGCTGCATGAGCAATTATATAACGCATGATTTGAAGAACTGTAAATAACTTCAATTATCGTTTATTTTAAAATCACAGGCTTCTGATATTATTACTATTTCATCACAGATTTTCACAAAGTAGATGTTGCCATATTTAAAATTAAAAACACAATGTTAAGGGTCCGTTCAGAAACCTAATACAGATTTATATAACTCAATGAATTGGGATCAAATAAATTTTATCAGTATTTAAATACTGATAAAATTTATTTAAATACTGATAAAATAAATTTTATCAGTATTTAAATACTGATAAAATTTATTTTCTGGGCTTTTATAAATTCAAAATCTGTAATTAAATTCAAGGTATAAAACTTAAATGTTTATAAAGCATCACATTATTCTATAACCCACCAAGTTCATCAAACATGACCAACAGACAGACAGACTTGTCCACATATATTTTGCAGTGTCTGGAGAGTAAGTTCTGACCTGCAGTTCAACTCGCACACGATTTCATTAAGAGGTGTCCTTATAACAAATTAAACTAAATCATCTAACCTAAAACAAGCCTCGAGGGTAGTCTCATTAAAAATAGAAAATTCTCGTCATTACTGTGATAGAAATAGTAAACCAAAGTTTCTGGTGAAGGTCTTACAGTGGATATTCGTCTTGTCAGGCGATTATCCGACTTTACACTTAAATAAAGCACATATACACTATAGCACTTATATATGTAGTTGTCAGCTAAGAGGTATTTTATAGAAGTTTACAGTCCAAAATCTACACTATTCTTCACACACTTGGTCTCTTCAAGAACTTTCTGTACACCTTCTAATGAGTGGTCCTCATTAGAAGGTCATACATCATTTCTTGGCGAGGGGGTCGTTCTGGGGCTGCGCTCCGTAGTCCTGCCACAGTTCTATCGCTTTGTTTGCGATCACTTCTTCTTGTTCGGAGACCTACAACGAAAATATCATGAGATAAAGCTTCACATCGTAAACTGCTTTCTTTTTTTGGTAACTAGTGGAGGAACCCGTTCGTGATCAGAAGGTTGTGTGTTCAGATCACGTCGGAGTCACCACTGTGGAGGGAGCGGGTTTCATATCCCTCCGAAACAAACGGAGGATCTTCCGACCAGGCGAGGTAATCATGCCTGGTGGACCACTGTACAACGGTTGATGTTGGGCAGTTGTTCAAATGGGTTTGAGAATTTCTATATCGCGATTCAGGATTAATTACTCCAGGATTTTAGCGTTTCTTCGGTAGACGGCGCTGTTGTATTTTAGTGGAAGTCGCCATAGACTACTCTCAAACTATGAAACCTATTTTTTTTTTCTTATTTACACACATCTTGTATACTACCATCATCACGCCAATAGACGGGATAATCTACTGGGCCAACCGTGAAATTAAATAAACACAAATTGTCAGTGAGTTACTTTACAAAATGTGTTTCCAGAGAGTTATACATACACGCTTGCGGAGGCTTCTTTTTACCCGCAGTAAATAGAACCCTCCGATATATACTTTCTCAGGTTCTAGCCTATCTGTGTATCATTTCATTTAAATATGCCTAGGAGAGCACGTGAAGCGGTCGGTCCCGGTTGTCATGAATATTTGTGGCAATCGTTATTGGGAAGTCAGTGCCAAAAAATTACTGACAACTAGTTCAACCTTCAAATTTCAGTTTTCCCTTAGGGTTGCGAACGTCCGACGCCAGTCACTCCGTGGAAAAACTGATATTCAGGTAAAACCGGTTGAACTAACTAGGAAGAAGAAAGAGTAAGGATTTCAAGATAGTCACAAGTGTTGGAACCGACCAGTGACAGACATTGGAGAAGTTCTTCAGCGTTCTTGGCTCGGAGGACATTCCTGCGTAACGTGATGAACACCATGACAGCTACGAACACCAGGATCTTAGGCGCACCGGCGCATAGCTTGTCCCAGATCCTGAAAGATAAACCACTTGTTTTAAACTGGTCGAGTCCCGCGGCTACTTTTGTAAATTGCAAGTGACGCCGCGGTGTGTAGCTAGTCTAAAAAAATAGCGTAAGTTACTTCATGCGTTATCAGCTTTTTTCCAGTGAAAGGTCGGCCAAAATCGGTCTAATTGAGATTACCCGGGCAGACAGACAAAAAAAACTATGCCTCTTTGATGTATATATAGCACCATATATATTATACTTTCATATGTATTTAATAAAAAAACTGTTGATTTGATATCACATACAGACACTTCAATATTATTTATTTATAAAGATAAAGAGATAAGGAAAAAACAAAACAAATAAAACAAAAATTCTATAACAATGTTTTCTTGCTACAATCTTCCAGTACAATAGGTAGAATTGTCTCCACTTACTCTAAGTCCTGACACACTTCTTTTGACTCGACAGTGTGTGTGAATGACTCAGTCATTCTGCATCACTTTCCCGGCCTCGAAGGCCGAGAGAATGATGCAGAAACATCAACTAAGCCACCATGGCGTAGGTCATCATGCACAACTACTACAACTACCTACATTTCAAGCAAATAAATTATATTATGATTATTATTATTAACTACTCCTGGATTCTACTCATGCTTTCTATCAGGCTGAGTGGAGTCGGAAGACATATATATATACACATATATTGTTTTTTAAACTTACTTGGTTAGCGACGTTTCGTCCAGGACCCCGGCGAAGCAACAATTAAACCATGTTGTTAGTGGTAAGACTTCCATTGCATTTATTTCTATCATATGACTGAAAAATAAATACATTTATATTATCGACTGACTTTTAACCGCGGCACGTTTACACGTGTATGTCGGGTATCGTGGTTAGGGACCATCACTTTATTACGTCGAGAGAGGGGGTCAGAAAACCGGTAAAATCTTTTACTGGTTTTTTCCCCTCTCGCCCATAAATAAGAATAGGCGGACCCTCCGACCCTGTTTAATATTTTTTAACATAATAATCTAAAGGAAAAAATGAATATACCTTAGTTGATGTTTATTTTTAAAACTAACTATTTTTAGCAAACTTTACTTTAATGCTGAATGGAAAAATTTTAATCATTCCAATTTGATCCTCCCCTTAATCGTCTTGGCCGTCAATGAATGGCCCTCATCATTGCTTAAAAATGAAAGAACCTCCTTGCCAAATTCAATTGAAATCGGTGCAGCGATTTAACCGTGAAAACGTAATACCATTAATATGGATATAAACACAGCTTCTTAAATATTCATACCAGTATACTTAAGGGCAGATATATCTGGCACACCCATCTCTCACACGGTTATGTGGCCCCACGTGCTGGGTGTGGTTTACTTGGGGTTGCTGTGTGTTGGACTTGTACAATTTATCCAAAAATTGAAATTTTCAAACAAGCTAAAATAATATAAAAAAAACAATGAAGACACCAATTTGTAAGTTCACTAACAGTGGGCACGACTCCCACGATATGTTCATGTCCACTCCCATGTTCATGTCCACCGGGATCGACGCGACGGCGTACTATCCGAGGCATGGACGTGAAACACCGCTATTTAAACTTCCATTCCATTCTACGGGGCTATTATGGTTAATGTCCTGTGACAAAATCCAATAAAATACACACTGTGCCTCGGTGGAGCAGTGGTAGCGTATGCACAGCAGTGCTTGATGTCACGGGTTCGATTCCCGGGTTGGACCAAATGTTGTTGTTGTGTGTTCTTACACTGTCCTAAATGTCCGAAAAACTGTTTGGCACAACTCAGTAATCGAACTCAACTTAACTCGATCGGCAGTCGCAGGCACTAACAAGGCAATTTAGGTATCTCAAAACCACTAATTCTGGCTTAGCAATGAAAACCAGTCACTAGTTCATAATATTATATGAATACTTACTTCAGTACTTCTTGATCTTCCTTCTCCAGCATTGTCACAAATTGTTCTTTGAGTTTCAGCAGGTCTTTTTGCATGTTCTTTACAATTTCTGTAAGGCGCATGGTGAGCCAGTACACGTCGACCTCGTCTGAATATAATTGGCACAATGTACGTGCTATCGACATGAAGGTTTCGCCTGACTGAAAGATAAATTTACCTTATTAAGACAATTGTTGCTTGTTAAGGTGCGCTCTCTGTTCCCTTCACTCCTATAATTTGATGGGATGGCTATCCGTCACGACCAGGAAGAGATTTAGTGCAGGACCAATGTAACTTTACGTTAACGTGCTCTCCGAGGCATGGGGTGTTATGACCCCAAACTCCAGGGATTTATTAAAACTCAATAACAGTTTTTGTCCCAACCGGGGAATCAAATCCGAAAATGGCAGTCGCACACCCTAACTGACAGTCCAAGTAAGTCCAGTAAGGGAATTCAATGATTAAAGCAAAAAAAATACTCAATGCTTTTCACCAACGTTCCCCAATTTTAAGGGGTCACTTGGAGAATGATAGGTAACCTTTAGTAATATTTTCGTATTCCCCAACCTTTCGGAGCTACCTACGTGATTTCTAACAAGGAGACAGTTTAAGTAGGTATAGTTAGTGGAAACGGGCATTAATCTAGCTAACAATGAATAAACTGTTTTCAAGAAGAGGATATAACACAGGTCACATACCGAGACTGACAACAGCAATAATGCACAACATACTGCTGATATTCAGCAGTATGTTGGGCATTATTGCAGTTCTCAGTTGGGCATTATTGCAGTTCCCAGTTGGGCATTATCGAGAAGATTACAGATTTAAGTAAAAATATATATGTGAATATTAGCAAGAAAATCTTTAACAGATATATTTACACGTCAGATTTTACAGCTAGAAGTTTATACTGACATTTACATAGCAATATAAGGGTAATTTCAACATATAAAAAGGGCCGTCTTTAACTATGCAGGTGGCACACATGAGTTTGAGGGCCCTAAATTATTATGTGTCTAATAAAAATATCAATTATAAATAATACTACAAGCTAAACACCTATTCCGATTATTTCGTATTGAACTATAACTTTTTAGTGAAAAAGAAAATGGTATGTGCCTAACAATATTTTTCAAGACTTTATATTATGTGTAAGAGAAACAAATTGTCGGTTCGTTGGGGGGCTCTGGGGAGCCCTGGGCACTGGCCCATGTGCCCTTACGGTAAAGACGGTAATGCATATAAAGTATTTCAAAGACAATGAACAATTAAAATGTCTATCACTTTTAAACACAAAAAAAACTTAAATGTAGAGAGTGAGCAACATCAATCCCAGGCTTTTTTAATATCTGTGTAAAAATGACGAAAATAAATTCTATATTTTCGGGTGATTGCACACAGTGAGGTTACACACAGATGAGACACTAGTTAAGTCCTGCGGTTATTTTTGTAAATCGCAAGTAAGCGAGCGAAGCAGGTCTAAAAAAAAATTGCCTATATTACTCTTTTGAAATCGGTTCAGCCGTTCCAAAGATTAGCCATTATAGACAGAAAAAAATTAAGCAAAAAACTTTTTGATGTTAATTTATTATTGATGTGAATTATAATTTTTATATATTATGAATTTATCAAAAAACGGATCTTTTGATATTATATACAGAAACTCCAATTGTATTTATTTGTATAGATTTAAATGACTGGTTACATCCAACTTACTGGATAAAATGTTTCTGGAAACGGCTGAGGTTCTCTCTCCTCGGTGTCTAATAACCACATGTGTAATAGTATTTCTTCACGTGGTGCATCCATCTTACACCGTTCAAGGTCTTCCACAGCATACAGAAGGTCATTGTATTGGTCAGTGCGTTGCTCCATTACAAAGGCATGGGAATCTTGGTACACTGGTATGATATCTGAAATAATTGGAAAAACGCATCAAATGAAGCATCGCGACTGCAGAAGGTTATTCATATAAATTTCAGAAATTTAATTAAATTGTTATAAAGGTAATTTTGTGTGGAGTGTTTTTGCTATGTTTGATGAAAATCCGTTTATTTAAATTTTTAATTTTACTTGTTATGTAAGGATTTACTTGATAAATAAATAAATGATGCTGACTGATATTTGGGACTAATAAAGCTCACACTCACACTACTGTAAATTCTGTACAGCAGGATTAATCATAGTGACCCATAAACAGACTGGAGTTTTGGACTACCAGGAAAAATTAAACTGTTTTGAAATCCATAATGAAATTAATCACTCACAATGATATTCAGTGCCCTCAAATTTATTGACAACTAGTTCAACCTTATATTTCAGTTCCGATGCTAATCGCTCGGTGTAAAACTGATATTTAGGTTTAGCTGACCCCAAAAAATATTGGAAATAAGGCTAAGAAGAAGAATGATATTCAGAGGAGATGGAAATATAAACATCCACTTCCCTCCTTAGCAAAGCAGGAGCCTAAGTGAAATGAAAAATAGGCAGATAGGCTGATTAAGTAATACACTGGCATCATAAGGTCCTTGTCCATTGTGAACCATTACGAGTCCTCTGTATCGGCAAGTTCTACAAACAACTCTGGTGCCTGGTCTTCTGGAGGATAGAACACTGGAGCGTTATACTCACTCAGTCTCTCTTATAATTTAACTAGCTTTAGTTGGCGGCTACAAGCGCATTTACATTGGTTCACGTGGTAAAGAGCAGCCAATGTCGTTTCTAAAGATTTAAAGTATTTTTTTCTCAGATTGAATTGAAATTAATGGAGCAGTTTAGCTACAGCCAGACAGACTTAATTTTGAACTTACAATTAGTAAGGATATAGTTGAATTTTCTATGTTAAGTCTCATTATCTACTCTTTTACTCTAGAAAAATAAAACAATAATAAAAGAAATAAAACAATGATATTTGTGATATCTATAAGCATTTGACAAAATATTTATAAGATAACATACCTAAAAAAAGCATACCTTCATTTCGAAAACTAAGCCTTTCCAATGCTCCAAACTGAGACGAGCAGAAATAGCAGCTTAAGACACAGAAGGGCTTTTTTTAAGTCTTTTAAAGTCAGACAAACAAAATGTTTCAGCTTTGTTTGCCAGTTTTCAATAAACAACTGCTGTTCTATGACAACTTACCAACAAGTACTTTCCACACTAAATTCCTGTACGCAGCCGGCACAGAAAACCTCAGGCAGAACTGTTTTAATTTCATTATGTCCCATGGTTTCTCTTTCATGAGAATTTCAAGTGATTTTTTTTCTTCCACACCCCGGCAACCGACTTTCTCGTAATAAGAAGACCGAAAGTTTCTTTCGTCACCCATGGCTGTAGTATATTTCAAACGGTTGTTGCACTAAAAACCTAATTTTTAAATTAAGACAGACATGAATTACGAATTTACTACGAGTGGATTGACTGTCGGCTTGGCTTTATTTCGATTTCGACAAAGGTATTTTTTATTTATTTAGATAAATACATTATTGCAACTGTATTGCCAGCAGCGTTGCTAACACGAGTTTTAAAAAATTGGTAGATTATGTGCCAAATGTTGCAGAATGAAAAATGCAAAATTGGTAGATCTACCACGTCAATTTATAAGATTTTTTAAGATTAAAAATGCATGAACTGTTCTTAAAATGTTTATTTTTTGAAACTATACATATTTATATTGAAACATTTTAAATGTTCTGCGCTATTCTGCCCGTTGTTTGCTATAAATCTTTTAGTACGCAACCAACCTCTCTGGAGTCTCCGTGCAAATTCCATTTCTCTGGAAGGTTTTCATAATATTAATTGCAGAAAACAATCTCTCAACGTTGGCGCTAATGTCTTATTCTATGGGCGCGAACGGCGAATTGTTGCTGACGTTTTTTTTTTGTGGTTTATAGCCGACACATGGCTCACGCAACGCAACGCAACGTCCCTCGTCGATATGAAAATAATTCAAAAACTTACTATTTTTTTAATTAGTTTGACATATCACCAATATGTCAAACTAATTAAAAAAATAGTAAGTTTTTAAGTCTAGGGTGATAGATAGGTAGACTGAAGTGAAAATTGGTAGATCTACCGAAAAGTTGGTAGATATGACATCACTGATTGCCAGTTTCCGAACGCAAATCTTGTTTGTCCGATCTCTTTCGAATTGGTCGATTATTTGTTATTATCACTTTTTGTAAAAAAACTACACTTGAACACAATACAAACACCTTCTAGTTCTAGTTTTTTTTAAATATTTCTTTTACACGTTACTAAAAAGGTTAAACATAAGTTACTTTATTAAATAAATATTTTGGACATCTTACACACAACATCGTCTAGTCCCAAAGTAAGCAGAGCTTGTGTGGGTACTAAACAACTGATATAAATACATAAACATTCAATTTTTTTGTAAATACATACATTTTATACATTGAAAAACACCCAGACTCCGAAACAAATATTTGTGGATTACACAAATATTTGGTATGACCCGGGAATCAAACGCGATCACCGTGAACGAGATAACAGCGCTGGTTTAGCGATGCATACGTTTACTATGGCCGCGTGTCCACTGCACGCCCGTCACACCGAGCGCCGTCATCCCGAACACAGATATATCGCTTAGTTCGGCGCTATTGCTAGATCGGCCCGTGATTGTGACGGGCCGAACTGGAAGCATTAAAAATTATGTATCAACGTGTCCACCACCACCGTCACCGGAATGTCACCGACAATAAAATATCGCTGAACTGAACCATCGAAATCGTCGTGGAGGGCCAAACGATCGTCGCCTTGACAACTTGATGTCTTCTTCTTCTGAAGAAATCACAACCAGCCGAAAATCAGCTATTTCTGCCAATGTCAAGTTATTAACGTTTTGAATTGTAAAGTATTCTAGTCATTTAGTCGTCGTCGTAATGAATTAAATAATAAAAAAAGTCGATGAGATGAAATGGGGACCGTCTTACGAAAAAACAAATAAACGATCTCCCAATTTGATCTCAGTCAGAAATAATCTTTTTCTCGGTGACGTCACGGTGACAGTGGCAATGGACAACGGGCTTACGCTCCGGTTACTAAATTCCATATTTGAATATTGATTAAACAAAAAGCGCCGTGTTACTATGGCTATTCATAACAACGCCAATTTTGTTTGATTGATGTCAATAAAACTTAAGTTCATAGTCTTGTGATTTCGTTTAAATATATATAAGTAATAACATTTCCTGACATCAACGTTGTAATGGAAGTGCCTGATATTTACAACGACCCTGAATTTCTCAAGCAGAAGCGGGAAGAATTAAATCAATTCTTCCAAGATGCTAAACTACCTAAAGAGATGATTGAAAGAGCCATTGAAAATGAATTAAAACCTCCGCCTCAAGAAGGTGTGGATAAACCTTATATTGCTGCATCACACCCAGGTGAAGTTAAATCTGAATATGAAGTGATGACCGGCCAGCCGTTCACTACGGTCGAGGATCTTACTAAACCTTTGATGCCGGAGAATTTAAAGGAGATGTTAAAAGATAATCCGATTATAGCTGAGAAAGCCCGCCAAATTCAGATCATGACTAAGAAAGACTACTATAAGCCTATAGCTATTCCATTAGATCAACTGAATTTGGCAAGCTACACTGATATGAGAAAGGAACTGGATTCCGCAGAGGGAGACGCTAAAAAGATAAATAAAATAAATTACAAAAACATGTTATCAGTGATGACGTCTGCCAGTGATTACAAAGCGAAGTTAAAGTGTTCGCAGAATACCTGCAAAGACGCTGATAAAACACAAAACGAGCAAGAAACAACAGAAGATGAAGAATTCGATGCAATAGAGAAGGTAGTCAGGCAATATACCAATAAATCCTATGAAACACGTTATCAAGAAACTAAGGATATGTTAATGAAAATGGCTGAAAATTTCGATGATACACAAGGAAAACAGACTTTAGACATAATACCGGATCCTGTTTTAAGCGATTCATCAGTTCAATTAATAAAAGGTGGGGAAAAGCGTTCCGTGATCAAAGAAGTTGAAGAAACATACGCGATAAATAAAGACTTGAATATATCTTTAAAAGGTAATCCTGTCAAGTTGAATCTTGAAGGCGCATGTGAATTAAAATCCAAAGAAAAACATATTCCCAAAGGGACTGCGGATGATTTTAAAAATTTTGAAGAAAAGCTTAAAGATACTGAAAAAACATTAGAAGGCATAAATAGTATTTTGTGTAACGCGGTATCACCTTCAATTATGGGAAATTCACAGGAAAAAAATGCTAAGGATATCAAACTTAATATATCTCAGGAAACTCAAAAAGACATCAAAGAACTTCCAAGTCATAACAACAATACAGCTGAAGAATCTGAGAGTGATTCACAAAAGAATAATCAAACTGAGCAACATTACCCTCATCAAAAATTTGATGAGAAAATGGAACAAACTTTGCAGAATACACTTGAAAACATATTTGAAATTAATAAAAAAGAAAATGAAGAAAATAAGGATATGGAAGTTAAAGAAATGAAAAGTTTGGCTCGAAATATTGTAGAAGGCGCTGAAAATCTTAGTACACTAATACGTGAAGATATTACAAATAAATTAAATAGTATGAACGAATTACTTAATGATGTCAATGACGCTTTGGAAACTTCTAGGAAGTCTAATATTACTTACCAAAAGATTAAAGAAGAAGGTGAAAATTTAAAGCGAAATATGCTTAGTCAATCTCAATCTGTAACTATAAAAGAATCAGAGGAAAGTATACCAATGGAAATTTGTACTTCTGATCCACAGATTAATGACATAAACGAGGCTATAAAAAAGTTGAATCTTGAAATTTGTGGTCATGAAAAACGTATTAATCAAAGCAAGGCTGCATATGAACAACGAAATAAAGAATGTAACACATTTATGAACGAAGTAGACAGCATCTTAATAAAATCCAAGGAAATATTGCATCCTGCTAAAGCATCAGTTGATGAGTTATCCAAAGTTGACACTATACAAAAGCAAAATCTGTATGAGCAAGACGATAATAAAGGTGAACCCAAAATAAACACTACTGTAGTAAAGCAGTCTCTAAATGAACAGGGAGATAATAAAGGTGAAAAAGTGTGCAAAGAGGCCTGGGACATTGATTTTGATGCCTTAAAAGAAGAAAGAGAAAAGCGAAATGCAGAATTAAAAAATCAAGAGGGCGAACGAAATAAAAGGATAGATAATCTTTTATTCGACATAAAAGACAAAATGAAGAATAATAAAGAAGTTTTGCGGCTAGCAAATAATTTACTTAGAAGAGAAGAGAATAAAAGGAAAGCTAAAGAAGGTTCTTGCAAAATCGAAGAAGTACCCTTACTCGAGGTTGATGAGAAAGCCCAGGGAGATCATTTAGGACCTAAAGAAGTCGCAGCAAATGCTAAAGGTGATTAGATAAATATTTGATCATGCTTTGCATTGATTCCGATATATAAGACAGTTCTATATTTCAGATTACAAATCAGAGGAGATAAAACGTGAAGATGAGGAACAAAAGAGAAAAGAAGACGCTCTTACGGAAAAACTTAAGCAGAGAGCCTTTCAGAGAAAAGTGGAAAGAGAGTTAGAGGAAATGAATAGAGCACCCAGAATGACGAAGGAATTCATTAAAAACAATTGCAGACAACATAAGCTATATTGCACGCCGTATTTGAATGATATCTTGTACCTTCATTTCAAAGTAAGTGTGAAAATACACTTGAATATATTTTATTAATAGTATCATATTTCACATATAAATTAAGCACATGTTTACAGGGATTCTCAAAAATCGAAAATCTCGAGGAATACACAGGTTTAAAATGCATATTCTTGGAAAATAATGGCATTCAAAGAATCGAGGGCTTAGACACATTGGCTGAATTGAAATGCTTGTACTTGCATTATAACGTCGTCAGGAAAATTGAGAACCTTGATGGCTGTCCCAAGTTAGATACCTTGAATTTGGATCACAATTTTGTAACGAAGATAGAGAACTTAGATGTTACTCCCGTCCTGCATACTCTAAGCATTGCTCATAACATGCTTACAACTGTCGGTGAGTAAATGGTTAAGGCAATTTGACGGCCCCGCGGTTGTAGTGTTCATCGCAGTCCACTGCTGGACATAGGCCTCTCCCATTGCACACCACTATATGACCTCCAATGTTCAATTTGTTTGTGTGCATGATAAAAAAAAAATGTTAATCCATGTAGCTATCACACAGTAAAGCTCTGTTTACATGAAAAATAAATGACGTTGTGTGTCGATGTTAAAAAAACTTACTTGTAGACCTTAACTGAACTGAACATAGCTTGTACAGCATGGATTAATACAAATAAATATTATAAATTATAGTCCTCCGCCCCGTCTGTCTGTATGTCTGTTCGCGATATACTCAAAAACCACTGCACCAATTAAATGAAATCCTGCACCTAGATATACAAAATACTCATGTTTTTACTGTACACGGGAATTACATGCGATAAAATTAAAAAGGTTACGAAAGGTTACGACGAAAATAGAACGTCTATTTTCCGACGTTTTGAACGGGTTATACCGCTCGTGGTCACGGGTAGACTGATGTGAGCTTAGCGTCGCCTTCGTGATGTGTAGGTTGTGTCTACCCGCACTTGATCGCGTTGATTTCTTGTAATGTCGGTACCCCTACACACCACACTTTAGGGACTAAGCTTACAGTTAAAAATGAGGATGTGTAAAAGTCGCGAAAGTCTAAAAGCAGAAAATAAGTAGATAGTCTGTACTAAAGTCTGAGAAAGGACACAGGCTACTTTTTATCGAAATAACCGACATAGACGCGGGCGGAGCCAAAGGTGAAACGTACAGATGAAGTTAATAAAAGAAAAATTGCTAATCTATATTTATAAGATTCTTATAGTTGAAGCTGAAAGGATAAACAATGAAAAAACCTTTTTAATAACAAAAATAAACACAAGCCTCTGAGGGATTCAGCCTCACATCTTTGCTAGGATAAGTCAATACAACTTGATATTTTCTCCTGTTACAGATGACCTAATTCATCTCAAATATTGTAAAAACTTATCCGTGCTAGACCTGTCATACAATCGTCTGGAAGACCCACTTATAGTAGATGTGCTCGCAGAAATGCTTGTCTTGAAAGGTAAGATGAATAAACGAATACACAAGAACATTCGAAAAAACCAATAACAATAAGTTGGGCTTATTCTACTTAAGTTCTAGTAATGAATTGTGGCACGGAACAATCCAATTTACTAGAATAGATTACAACTATACGGTTGGCCTAGTGGTATAAGCGGTTCGGTCCAGACGGCGTAATACATATATTCCTGGACCCCTCCTATTTCAGACGCAGAGTGGTTTTAGTCGGTTCGATGCCGACACACCGCCTTGGTAAAGTAGTTTAAGCGGTCGCCACGCCGCTTTCTAGTGCGCCATGTATTGTAGGTTTAAATCCTACATGCTTTTCATCAGGCAAAGTAGAGATACTTTTACAGGAAACAAATAATAATAAAAAGGATAACACTTTGTATGAATCACAAATTGTTGTTCTGAGTTTGGATGTTCTTTGTGTCCGTTTCATGTATGTTTATAAAGTCATATGTAGAGATCCAATGCGGGAGTTGCTTTTTTGAAAACAAAGAATGTGGACTATTCTCACATACTCGCATTCCACTATACAAAATTTGCCAGTCTTCTAGAAAATTTGGAATTAATTTTGTATTCTGAGGTTAAATTTAATTTTTATTAATGTAGTTCTTCTTCTTATCTTTCTTTCTTTTCAAAGTAAGGGTTTTTATTATGTGTTGTAATACTTTTAATAAAAATAGAAATCATCAACTTGTCAATCAAATTTCTATTATTAATACGTTTTTTGTTTACTACGTGAGCTATATAATACTAGCGAATCATTTTAATTCGAATTTTAATAGAAACATTAATAAGTTTAACCAAAATGAACTTTGCTATGTTACAGTATTAGTACTATCGGGTAATCCAGTGGTGCGCAATATACCAGCCTATCGCAAAACATTAACGCTTCGCCTGAAAGAGCTTTTGAACTTGGATAATAGGCCGGTGTTCGACAGAGATAGGGCTTGTGCCGAAGCATGGCAAAGAGGAGGGGTGCAAGAGGAGGTTGCCGAAAGGAGACGGTTAGTAAATATCCTTACTAATACTATAAATGCCAGTAACTTTGTCTGTGTGTCTGTCCGTCGCTTTATCACTCCAAAAGTACTTAAAAAGAAATTGGTATACATACGAGTATAGTCTAAAGCCTGAGAAAGCCAGATTACTTTTTAACGCTATATCCGATATACACGCTGTCGGAGCCGAGGACGAAAGCTAGTAGTAAACATATAACAGTTTGACTAAGATGGTTTAAGTGGTCATTTCTAGGGAAAGGTCCGTCTCCACCAATGGAATGTTAAAGGCTGTTCATCATAATGATGATCCATTTACAGTCTTTCCAGATATCTGAAGGGATTTCCGCACAGGAAAAAAGTACCGTGTCCTGTATAATTTTATAACAACTTTTTCAAGTGAATTCTTTCAATTAGACCAATAGTTTTCAACACTTAACGAATATATTTTATTGTTAGTTGGATAGCGAAAGACCAGGAAAAGGTGATGCAGAGTGTGCGTTACTTAATCAAGATGCGAGACGAGAAGAAGGCTCTACGAGAAGCCAAGGAGAAAGAAGATCGAATCGCCCAAGGATTACCTCCTAAGGCAAGCAGATACATTCGCTCATGGATTATTTCCATTCAGAATAGATTTTTAGACACTGCAGAAGGTTATCTGACACCATTATGTAATTTGTCCTTATTATATAGATTAGATCTTTAATATTTGTTCTTCAGTTATGGCAACTTATTTATTATTTCTCCATTAAATTATTCAGGAAGATGAAGAGAGTTTGAAGGAAAAGGACGCAGAAGACCAAAGAACTGAAATTACAGATAAGTCGAAGACTGTAGGAGGAGTACCTGAAGATATTTTATCACAGTCTGAAAATGAAGATTCCACCAGCGAAGAAAGTAGTGATGATGATAGTGATGCAAACGATGATAGTAAGAAACATGACAAATCCTTACTAATATCATAAATACGAAAGTTAATTTCCCCTTTTTGGTGGCATGGCGACCGCTTAAATCACTAGGCCAACCCGCAGCTTTAAGTTATACATGCCTTTTACTACTTCCAGAACCGGACACCAGTAATATAGAGTGGTCACAAAATAATGAGGGTAAGCGTCTGGTGCAAGAGATAAAGGAAGAGCCGCAACAGCAGACTTCACCCGAAGATTATTGGTGCGGATTCAGGAGTACCTTACCTGCGGGCAGTAAGTCTTCGTAAGTATTACAGTGTTGACTGTCTGATCAACAGTACAATAGTTAATTGAGGTTAATCTGCGTGTGATGAAATATAGGAGCAATAGCTAGCTATAACAGTGCTTAATGAAACTTTTATAGTCACTAGGGGAAATGATTGCACCTAGAGACATTCAAATTCCACGTGAGGAGGTAAAATTTACAAAGTTAATGGTATTTTTTTCACTTCCAGAGACTTTGTTTCTGACTTCCAAGCAATGAATAATTTGTTATTTGCATCACAACCGCACGTACAACCAACTAAGAGTTCTGAAGGTAAGGCTATTACTGATCGAATGTGGTCCGGAGGGCTCCACGAACTTTGTGCACTCCGGACCATATTCGATCGAGTGGAGAACAATTTAACGCATACTGTTATTTGAATATGTTCGATTACTTGCACACCGAAAATGGTGCGCTCTGTACTAAGTAAGATCCTGTGGATGTATCAGAGAATAATTGTAAACGTAAGTACATAAGAGTACTAATTTACGGTGGTAGGTATATACTACACAACCAATGCAAAGATTTTTAACATGGAAATGTTATAATATAATTTGTAGTAAGTTCTATATCATATATAAAAATTGCGCCACCAGAGAAACTATGCTATCAGACTTTAAACATCGTCAAGCAGCTGAGCTTTATAGCGAACTTATTTCTTCTTGGTTGTTACGTCGTAGGGGTCCACTTTTATGGCGGCTTATAGGTGGATAACGAATAACAATGATCGTGTATTCTTTTGGAGCCATGTTTATTAATTAATAACTGTACTATTATTCTAACCTTACGTACTAAGGTATGTACATGGAATCTCTTAGTTATGATCTTATAGCTACATTATATATTCTAAATCTATCGTTATATTGCACAATAAACACGTCTTAATATCAACAAGGAAATCGCTCAGGTGTGAGTCAAGGCAGTACCTTAGGACCGACGCAGTTCCTAGTAATGATCAATGACTTGCCCGATGTAGTTAGATCAGCCCAATGTCTGATGTTTGCAGACGATTTGAAGCTGTTCCTGGGAATCAGTAATCCGGACGACTGTGAAGCGCTCCAGCGGGACATCGATAGTGTTGTAGCCTGGGGTAATCACAACCGGTTAGAATTTAATGCATCAAAATGTAAAACGATGACATTTTCTCGTTCGCGCTCTCCGTACACCCACTGCTATAAATTATCAGGCGTCCCGCTGGACCGAGTCACAGAAATACGCGACTTAGGTTTGACTCTGGACTCGCGCCTGACCTTCAATACGCACATTACTAACATGTGCACAAAAAGTTTGAAATCCCTAGGTTTCGTGATGAGAATGTCGGCACCTTTCCGTTGTAGGAACACTGTCATCGTGTTGTATTACTCTTTTGTGCGTAGTACTTTAGAGTTCAACTCCATAATCTGGGACCCGCATGAGGCGAGGTATAATACGATGGTAGAACGCGTCCAGCGCAAATTCGCTCGGTTCTTATACAAAAAGATATATGGGTTTTATCCCTATTTATTTCCATCACTTTTTGTTCTCGGTATGGTTGGTCTAAATACACTTGAATTGCGACGTAAGTGTGCTCTAATGATACACTACTATCTTTTACTTAACAATAAAATAGATAATTCGAAGACGTTATCTCGTTGTATGCTGTGGGTACCAAACCAGTATACCCGGCTACGCTCGTGCCGTCTCCTCACTGCGCCGCAGGTACGAACGTGCACGGCACAATACGCTCCCACTAGCCAGGCAGTCAGTCTGCTCAACTCTCTGATTGCTCAGTATCCAGATGTTGACTTATTTTTCACCAATCTAAGTGTATTTGTTAAATATTGTATACTTTTTCTAAATGGTAGGTATTAATATTGTTAAGTAGACATGTTAATGTCTACTTAACAATATTAATTTACTTAACAATATTTTTTATTTTAATAAATCTAACTTGTAACATTATATTATGTTGTAATGGCTCGCTGTACGTGTTGGGCAAACTGTAAGTGCAGTGAGCAGTTAAATTAATAAATAAATAAATAAAAAGGAAATGACAGCCGGAATCCTACGTGCTCGATAATCGGTACCTATCTAAAATGTGCTGGTCGAGCATCTCTGTATCATTTCCGTATTTTACTGTAATTAAATATATGACGCAGGAATAAGCTTCTAATATATTGTTCACAAATATGTATTTTGTTTTTTTTTTATAAGATCCTAAGATAACAAGACAGTAGTTGTTAATTATTTGACTGTTTCAGAATTGAAAAAGAAAAATGGAAAGGAAAGAAAAACAGAAGTCGAGAATGATGAAGAAAAGCTAGTACCAGCAGTGGGACAGAAATCTTTAATTGAAATAATTGAACCTAATAAAGATACATCTTCCAAGCCAAAAGAACAAAAAGTTTTAGTGGAAGATGTATGTAGTTCTAAATCAGACATTGTAGAAGAAAATGCTATAGAATCGGAAGAAAATAATACTAATATAGAAAAAGAAGATAAACTGGGTATAATAGTCGATGGAAACTTTATTATAGACCTTGATAAAAACACGGTCACTACCAAACCTAATAAGACAGAAAAGAAGAGCATGAGGAAAATTACAATTCAAGAAATTCCGGCAGATCCTGAAGCAGTGTTAACCGAAGAGTCGCTAGGGACTAAAAAAGTGTCTGAAAAAGAAGCAGACAGCAAAATAACTTCAGAGCAAGGAGATAATATTGCTAATAATGTGGATATTAAAGCTACTACTAGCCAAAATGATGCACAAAATCCGTTAACCAAAACAATAGGTAAAACTGTTTTATTGCTTTGATTTCTTATGTTTCCATTGTTACGTTTTTGTTTGACAATATTTGTCCAGTGTAGTAGGATTCATAGCCTCAAATACAAACATTGAATAAGTTCTTGATCTGCTGTATAGTGATCTTGAATGCTAAACCTGAATTCGTAAATCTCACCCTAGACAAAATTTGAGATGTTCTATATTAAATCTTTATATATATAATTCTTCTGTGTGTGTATGTCACTGAACTTCTCTCAAACGACTGGACCGATTTTGTTGAAATTTTTGTGTGTGTTCAAGGGGATCTGGGAATGGTTTAGATTCGCAATTGGACCCGGTAGGTGGCGCTGCGATCAAGTTATGGAATTTTAAAGTTGGGCGGTACGAAGTTCGCTGGGTCAACTAGTCTATATATAAAATTCTCGTCAGGGTGTTTGTAATTAAACTCCTCCGAAACGAAACCATTTGTATGACATTTTGTGTGCATATTAAGTAGCATCATCAGGTGAGATGGAAGACAAACACCTATTCCATTACAACAATAAAAAAAAAAGGTCTGCGAATCGGCCAAAATCTATTATTCAAACCTCTAGGACGCGAGCGGAGCCACAGACATCAGCTAGTTAATTCTATATAAATAAACAAAACTGAATTGTCTGTTTGTAATAACAAACTATAACTTTTCACTAAATGAAAGTATATACGGAACCAACATAAATTAAAAATTTAATTATAAATTCTTTGCCTGCCTCTGGTCCGAGTTATGTCTGGAACGGTTCGACCAATTTTGACGGAACTTTCACTGGCAGACAGCTGATGATATTAGAAGCAACTTAAGCTAGCTCTTTTTAGATTACTTTTGGTCCGCGGCGGTAATCGCGGGTTACGTAGTGCTATTTAAAAGTTTTACAAGATCCTGTATTGGAATTAAATATAACACCATGGCTGTATTAGTTTAGTAATAATAAATAAATAATTCCTCCGAATAACTCATAGAGCTTGTTTTAAACATAATACAGTCGTGTATATGTGAATCCCTTTCACAACTTTACAACACATGTAGAAAACTTACAGCAATGGTTCACATACATACAGTCGAGCATGATATCAATGGCGCGTTAAATACTATTGGGGCTGGCCCGTATACAGCGCATCAGGAATGCACTTTTTTAACGCACTTAATAAAGAAACTGTTATAAAGGTCTCTATCATTGTACTTTTATCTCACACCACTGTAGATAACTGATAATATAGCCATTACACTTTTCAGTTAAAACTGATGACAAAGGTATATCGTTAAAGTCCATGCCCCGCATGAACAATGAGGTGAAGTTAGACTTCGAAGACGAAGATTTGGATCTGGAGCCCAATGCTGAAGACCTGGAAATATTCGCAGAGTTGGATAGGGAGCAGGACGAACGGCAAGCACGGATTGATCGCGGAGAACCAGCCGTCGATCCTTGGGTAAGAGGTTCAGTTTCCTGTTTCTGACAATTTTTTTCCGTTAAACGATTTGCCATGCTAGTGTTTCCATGCTATGAGAATGGATCTTGAAACAGCGGTTTTCAAAGATTCGAGGATTTCAATGATATTTCTAATCATTCGTGTTTTATGAAGTCAGATTGTTTTCACGGAGAAGCAACCCGTTGTAGTATTTGCCACTCCTTTACAGACTTGGTTTAAATTTTCGCATACACAAACTTTTCAACGAATTTTACCACTTCGATTTTCATAGAGAGAATGTAGAAGTATGGCTCAATCTAACATTTCCAGAAACTATACTACAAAGAGGGGATCGAGCAGGCTGAAAAAGAAGAATGTCATCCTGCGCATTTGGTCAACGAGAGAAATGGTGCTCCTTGCCGTTCTACTACGTATAGACATGACAACGCATTCGATAGGATCGCACTGAGTCAGCTTACTCATGGCGATAGACCTGGTTAGTCGTGCTACTTTTTTTGCACCTGTAAATAATAGAATTCAATATTTTATAGATATAAATACTTGAAAGAACAGAAAGAGGCATTTAAAGTACCCTTTTTTTGGAAATTGAATAAGTATTAGGGCCTCTTAAAGCTAGCTGACTGGCTGGAAAAAATTAAAGAAAATTCTTGATGGTAGTCCATGTGATGAACTTTAAAGGAAAACTATTAAGGAAAAGAATAAATGTGGCCTGAAAAATCTAATTATGAATATCGAATTTAAGCATCGGTTCTACTAATTTCTTCTTTTAACGTTTCAGATGAAAGGAAAATAAAGTTGACATACGTGCCCGGCGCCACAGTGTTTGAATATGTGGATCGACCATCTAGTGCGGATCAGCAGGCTATTGACGATCAATCGCCGAGTGCTGACGAAATGCCTGTAACTGGCTATCCTATTGTCACTGATCAGTATTCAAGCAGCAATGACCCAACAACCAGCGAGTCCACATCACAATCAGGCTTATTCGTAAATCAGTTACCAGTTCCAGATGTGGAGTATGAAATCGGAGAGGAGAAGATTGAAACGGCTTGTACGTATTAAATTTAAGAGATTTGAAAGATGCTGTAGATATTTAATCTTGGTTTCAAAATCGATTACGATTGATGTTCTTCCTCTAAAGTCTAGATTTAGATATGAAGCGGTTTGGCGACCGTTTATACCACTAGCTTACCGTGCAGTTAATACACATACATCAACCAGCTGGCATAGTGTAGGGCCAGATACGCCCCGGGTCCACAAGCCCTTCAGAAAGTTCCCAAAAAGTTTCAAGGAATCATCAAGTAGGTAATATGATTCTGAGCCGTTAAATGTATATTTATTGTTCTTTTCTGCTCAAATTAGTACCGTTAACTTTAGTGGCATAGATTTCGTAGTTAAAGGCTATCGGCCTTAAATAAAATCTAAATAACTATTTGGTATTTATTTTACTTCTAGCATCTTCAAGTGATACCGTTTCAATCAATATTGATTCCGATACTTATACAAGTTCAGATGAAAACATTGAAGAGTTTATTAGAGGTCCAAAAGAATCTAGCAATCGACCTGCCACTGCTGCTCCTAAAGCATCTCAAAAAGAAAAGGTTAAAAGGCGAGCAACGTCTACAAAAGAGACCAGTAGCCGTAACGGAAATAGAGATGGAAAGATGCATGATGAACATACAGGTGACAGAAATGTTAATAACAATGCGGAACGACCTGCTGATAACATTCCAGGTGAGACTTATTCTTTTGGTCTAAAGCGTTTATAAAATGTTTGTTGATATCTATGACGCAGTGGTCAACTGCTTACACAACCATTCTTACAAGAATGGAATAAGAATGGTTTTTACGTCTTTAATAATTTGTAATAATTTTGTAGATGTCAGTCATTCGGGTGACCCACGCGGTGATTTCAATATAACACTTGACATGAATCGAAGGGAAGCTAAGCAGACGATTATCAACGCTATTAATTCCTATGAAGATAACAGATTCCCTTCACAAGGTATAAAAAGGACTCGATTTATTTACATAATCATTTCGCTAGGAACGAAAATACTTGGCTCGGTATGATCTGTATCTATATGCTATTACCTGATCAAAGGCTAGGTTCAGAAATTTTTAGATTCTCAATTAATATTGTTAATTTCCTAAACTTTAAAATATTTAAACTAAATGCTTATTTACAGGCGTAAATGCTTCGAATATGGAAGAAAATGCCCGCATAGAACAGAATGTAGCCACTGAGATATTAGATCGCACAATCCAGTACGAGGAGCGGGAGTTATACAGACAGTATGACATGATGACCAGCCACGCCGGGAACATAGACAACAGGACCAACGCCATCATCGAGCACATCTCTGATCAGCTCGAGAATGAATATACCGTAAGTTTTACATAAGTCTGAGATCTAAGTGATCCATGTTTTTTTATGTTATATTATAGGGGGCAAACGAGCAGACGGATCACTTGATGGTAGGTGATTACCGCCGCCCATGGACACCCGAAACACCAGAGGAGTCACAGGTGCGCTGCCGGCCTTTAAGAAGGGAGTACGATCTTTTTTTTGAAGGTTTGAAGGTCGTATCGGTCCGGAAACATCGTATACGACATGGACAGTTTATTCCACAATTTAGATGTGCGAGGCAGAAAATTTTGGGAAAAACGCACTGTCGTGGACTGCCAACCATCGAAGTGATGGGGATGGAAATGCTCTCGCGTGGGACGATGACTGAAATAAGCGGCAGTGATTAATTCGAACAATTCCTCAAAGTCTTCAGCGACACAGTATGTATTCCTAATGTGGGAGTTGTTTTAAAAAGGAAAAGAAGACACGCGAGTAACCATATTTATTCGCAAAACACTGGGAAATTGGACATGATAAGATATTTAAATTGTAGAAACCTAGAAAAATTTATATGAGACAGTCTACTGCTATTAAATAGGGCTTTAGATCACCAGTAATATATTCCAGTTATGAGAACTACAAACCAAAATTTTCAATTCTAGCTGCCGGAAGTTTCCCGCATCTTAGAAGTACACATGGATGCTGCAGAACAGAGGTGGAGAGCTGGAGAATTCGTTTCCTCCTTCGTAGCAGAACCTGCAGTCACTATTGACGAACACGAGACTACTCTCACTTCAAGCCATAACACAACCCTCGAGGATACTTTGACTGAGCAGAATGCTGACAGAATGATACCTAGTGGTCAATCTGGTGTAAGAAACGATCTCGGTACCCATCACAAGACTGTGGAAACAACAGACAATGCAGCTAAGGAATGCAGCTTTGGAGAAACGAGTACACCTATTTGTAAGTTTAATGAAAAAACAAAGGGGAAAGATTGTGAAGAATCTCTTGACAATGATGATTTAAATGATTCCAAAAACTTTGAATCTATTCTGAGCGACGATACTGATCATTTCGTCAACATCTCAACTGATGATGTTTTTGAAGATTGTGTAGATATCACAGTTGATGATAACGCTAAAATGGATGAAACGTTTGGCAGAATGGAAGAGAATTATTCTATTGAAATGAAGCTAGCTCTAGGTATTGAAGATGCGAAGTAAGTGGGCGTTGGAAGGTGGATATTAGATTAGTTAGGCAGTAAGCTGCTATGATATCGTATGAGACAAGAGTCCGAGATTTAAATTTTATCATCACAACGACACAATTCTTTGGACAAGGTTAATCACTTGCTATACCTATACAAGTAATTGTCCAATAGATTGCTATCTGTGTAGTCGTTCTGCCAACTGCCTTCGTAATTAATTTTAATCTTATTTCTAATTAGGATAATTTATCATTTTTTTTCAATTGTTTGGTTCTTTTACTTTGTTTTGTTTAGTTAGTCAACTGTTAGTAGGAAACAATGTTATATGTTACATTTTATTGAATAAACGTTTGATTAATTTAATTTTCATTTAAATATTTTAACGATAATTATAATTGTCCAATGGAGTAATACAGATTTTGTATCGCAGTCCACTGTTGGACAGGCATCTTCTATTGGTCATCACTCCGATTTTGTGCTTCTCGCATCTAGCTCCTAACAAATCTTCACTCCACCTGGCCTGTGGACGGTAATGTAAGCTGAACCCTAACCAACTTGCAAATGTTTTTTGTTTTCTATTCTACTTCTCTATTTTCATTGGCTTATGTCACTCAGTTATCAAAACTAAATATTAGCCAATAAAACAAGAGAATGGAACAGGAAATGAAAAACGTTGGAAACTTGGCTAGGGGCTCATATAGAAGAAAATAGATTTCTACAAAAGTTAGACGATGGTTTAAATCTTTATTTGAAGTGCGCATGAGATTCTGTTACTTCATTTTCACTAATTCGTCAATTTTCTGGGTAATGTCCGTGAGCTTGGCTCTTGTGCGGACATTTCGGTTTCTGTCAAAATTTAAAAGAATGCGAAGAACTCGTTTGAACAACGGATAGAAAAGTTTACATCATCATCATCAGCAGACCTTAATAGTCCACTGCTGGCCATAGGTCTATCATTAGAAAGAAGGTTTTGGGTTAAGAGACACGCTGTCCAGACGGGGTGGTACAGGTCTTGCATCAAGTTTTCCTTCTCTGTGCAGAGCTGTTTTCCTGCACAGTCCTAGCTCCCTTAGTCAACTTTTACGACACCCACGGGATGAATAGAAATGGTGAAAAAGAACAGATTTAGAAGGTGACCCAAAATATAAGGGCCTAATGAGATGCTTCTGCGTCATTCATTGGGCCTCCGGTCTCGCACTCACTAAGGAAACACAACAGAACGAATGCTGTCATTTTTAGGGTGGTGTTCAATATTAACAATGTATGAAAGTCGATAGATGGCGCTGTACCGATTTCTCTATCGCGATATTGAGAGGCTACGGGCTATATCGACTTAGTCAATAAAAATTGATTGACCAAAAGGTGATTTTGGGGATTACGATCCAGTTCGTCTTCTTAGTATCGCCCCGGTCGAGTCCATTAGAAAATAAAACATACATATAACAAACTATTATGTATTTTTTCTTAAAATAAATTATTGCACTTACAATATCTGTGTGACTAAACATCAATATAAAAATAAATTTTTCTTAACAACAATTATAAATATAACCTATTTACACACGAAAGCAAATAATTCATTTACATTCAACACTTCAACATTGTAAACTTATTTTGTTGTATTTTATTAATTATTGCTATATGAATAACATATTTACATTATATACTAAAACACGATTCAATAAAACAATATATAATAATTGTATGCATACACAATTTCGTTCATAACAAATGTTTCGTAACAGTTAAAGTAATCTTATTTCAATTTACGCTAACATAGAAGTTTAACATAAATAAACTATGTATACTATACAAACGTGCGAACTGAGATAAAAATCATCTTTATCAGACCTCTCGTTCACACTTATAGGTTTATCGGATCTCTCGCTCACACTTCTAGTGTTGTAAGAGCGAGAGATCCGAAAATGACTCAATTCGTACGTTTGTAATGGCCCAAGTATAGCTGACACATGTAATTTGGTATGTAAAGGAGATTTTTAGATCTTTTGGATCTCGATGGAGTTTCTTGTCGGTTCTTCCTACTAAGTATATTTTGGAACCGAGAAATTAAGAGACATTAATTCTTTAAAAAAGACACCTCTTGCATTAGGAATTTTTATCCTGTGTCGCAGGGACTTAATAAACATACATGAAACGAACACAAAGAACACACAAAGTGTTGTTCCATGACGGATTTGAACTCACAACACATGGCGCAGTAGAGATCAGCATGGCGACAGCTTAAACCACTAAGCCAACCGTACAGACCTAAAAGACCTATTTGAAATAAAAGCTTTTTCGGTTTTGTGTGACTTATCAATCATGCTCAGTTCCTATTAATGTAAGCGTGATTAACAATCCTATCTTCGTCACGCCAGTAACACACACAAAGCGTGGAAATCGGTTTTCCAGTTCCCCGCATTTTATCTATCGTGGAATATTTTTTTTTTTTTTTTTAATAATAATAATATTTATTTCCAAAAAAGTTACAATTAACATTATTGTGAGATTTGCCAATGTGTTGTACTCTTAGTAGATTTTATCTGCGGTGACCAGCCAACTACACAGGAGATATTGTAGTGCACTAGTGTGTGCGCAAAAAGGTGCACTTTCTGTACTTTCACTCTCAAAATCCGACGGGACGGCTATCTAACATGACCTGGGAGAGACCAGGGATCACGGAGTGCTCATGTAAACATTACCCTGAATATAAAATATTATCTAATAAACTATTACTTTCCTACGGGACATATTTAAAAATATATGTTGGTTTAAAATGTGATAATTTTCTACAAAATGGTCACGTTGATATAATATAATTTTATAATTTTAGCACAATCAATATTAATACATTTTTATAATATTTTGCCAATTTTATTTACAATTATGATTTTGTTATGAATGGTCACTCAGCTCGTCTTTGTACATAAAAATTCTGTAACCGACACATAGTCACACCACTTGAATCATTGTCATACTGCTTAAATTATTATTAGATTTAACATTCACTACAATATATGTATATATAGACAGAGTGGATATAACCACACATGTTGCAAGTCTACCTACAAAATTTCAATAAAAAAAATCAGTACTTTAGCCACACACAGTTTTTGAAATACATTATATTTACGCGAGATATAATAAAAACAACTACATATCCCTACTTCCCTACTAATATTATAAATGCGAAAGTAACTCTGTCTGTCTGTTACGCTTTCACGCCTAAACCACTGAATCGATTTTGATGAAATTTGGTATGAAGATAGAACTGAACTTGGGAAAGGACATAGGCTACTTTTTACCGCGATAAACGACATACACGCGGGCGGAGCCGCGGGCGAAAGCTAGTTATAAATAAAATATAAATAAAAAAAGTCCTCCACCGCGTTTGTTTGTCTGTCTGTTCGCGAAAAAATATTCAAAAATGGTTTTTGTTGTAAGTACTGTGTATACTTGCATATACTTAATTTTTTTATATTTGTATAGATTTCGCATAATTTCTCTGTGTGACTGTACTCGTAACATTTTGGTGTGACTACACATCGGTTGTCCATGATTTTTGCAAAAAATTGAATATATGTACAAGAAATACAACAACAAATAATAATAATAAATACTTCGGATATCTTAAACACAACGTCACCTAGTCCCAAACTAAGCAGAGCTTGTATTATGGGTACTAGACAACTGATATAAATACATAAACATACTTTTTTTCCTAAATACATACATATTATCCATAGAAAACACCCAGACTCCGAAACAAATACTAGTATATTTGTATAATATAACATAAAATCTGCAATTAATACTTAGGTATACATATAACAACATAAAAATGTATCATCTTCACTAGCCTATCGCAGTCCACTGCTGGACATAGGCCTCTTCCATTGCACACCACTTTGATCGATTTTGGGCTTCTCGCATCCAGCTCCTGCAGGCAGTCGTCACTCCACCTGGCCTGTGTCCTACACTACGTTTAAATATAGCCTATATATTAGCTTTCATCTGCGGCTCCGCCCGAGTGTATATCGATGATTGCAGTAAAAAGTAGCCTATGTGTTACAGTTATTCTGATATTTAAGCTATATTACTGTAAAGTTTCATTCAAATCCGTTCAGTAGTTTTTGCGTGAAAGAGCAACAAACATACATACATACTCACAAACTTTCGCGTTTATAATTATAATTAGTACCGATACTATTATATTACTTCAAGCAATGTAAATTATATAATGTTTAATGATAAGTTCAAATTAATGGCTCTTAAATGAATATACAACATAGCATTTATGTTCCAATTACGTGGTGAAATTGTACACCACTGGTACTTACTTATCTGTACTTACAATAATTTAAGCTATGACTATGTACTGTCAGCAATAAAAGTATCTAAGTCGCTTAACATTTTTTTTTATTAGAATGCACACTTGCAATTATAATTATGATAGTATAGTACAGTAGTATTCTGTTATTAAGAATAAAATATGTATTTACATTTTTTTTTTAATAAATATCTTTGTAAAAATATGTCATTCACTGGTCATTTTAAATATCAATTACATTCCACTACTAAAAGTCGTTAGAGTTCCCTCAACACTCGTGTTTTAGTGCAAAAAAAAATATTGCTGACTTTACATAAGATACAAAACTAGTTTTGTAAGAGATCGACTTTGTAGCTTAATTAAATGACGACCTAAAACATATGTGATATTAGAACTAATTTGGCATATAACAACGAGAACATCTTTCTACCAAACAAAGTTGTTTGTAGGAAATGTCCTTTGTTCTAGTAGCGCCATCTAGCGTCCAACCGCCACACACGTTTATATGATATGTGCACAATGAGTTTATAAAATGGAAGACAAAATAAATAGTTTGACAATCGCTGCACAATTTTTATAATTTTCACTCGATTTTGCAGATTAAAAATCTGGCAACACTTTATACTTTTTAAAGTTACGATTCGATTTTTAAATAAATATTCTATTAATAATTAC
The DNA here is from genome assembly GCA_932526445.1 of Phragmatobia fuliginosa. Taxonomy (NCBI): domain Eukaryota; kingdom Metazoa; phylum Arthropoda; class Insecta; order Lepidoptera; family Erebidae; genus Phragmatobia; species Phragmatobia fuliginosa. Next base: position 15,005,488 of record OW052057.1, read on the forward strand.
AAATATAAACGATAAACCTATTTTGATTCTTATAACTAAATGAATGAAATATAATTTCGGATGGCATTTATCTTAAATACAATAGGACCTACTTATGCAATAAGGAACCAATTTACACATATGCCAAAATCGATATAAGATCCCATCTATAGAGACAACATAGAGCAAACACGGTAGACAGTAGCCATACGTTGGCGATCCCTTCTGTCAAATCATAAGCCTATATCTTTATATATATAATTCTTCTGTGAGTGTGTATGTCACTGAACTTCTCTCAAACGACTGGACCGATTTTGATGAATTTTTTTGTGTGTGTTCAAGGGGATCTGGGAATGGTTTAAATTCGCAATTGGACCCGGTAGGTGGCGCTGCGATCAAGTTCTGGAATTTTAAAGTTGGGCGGTACGAAGTTCGCTGGGTCAACTAGTATATATATATATAACACTATTATAGATAGAAAACTCTTTATTTGTACACCGTGTTACAGATTTACAAAACAGAACATAAATGACTTATATTTAATGTACAAAGGGCGACCTTATTGCCTAAGGCAATCTCTTCCAGGCAACCTTAGTACAGAATGTGTTTACGTGGTTGTGGAATTTTTAATATTTTAGTTTAATTGTTATGTGTGAGTACAGGCGATTAATTTTGTATGCGAGGCCAAAAATGTGTATGTGTAAAGATCCCCCCCCCCTCCCGCTAAAAAGATACTGTTTTGTATCGGAAATGAAAAAAGACGGTATGACCACCTCCGGTCCGGCCCTGTGTTGCTATATGGGAGAAAATGATAATTATCTCGATTTGACATGTGTGTGGAATGGTTCATTGTCGCATAAGTCGGTCCATCAAATCTGTGCAACGAATGTCTATTTTAAGTGTGTGGCATGCACACATACAAAGAACCTTTATATATACACAACACATACATGAACTCATGCGGCATGGTGTTTCAAGTCAAATATTTCCATCAGCAATGGCTCTATGGGGTTCACGTCGAGGTACACTCCTGTTACTTCTTCGGCCAGTTTTCTTAATTCTAGAATCTTCTGGATGAGTTTTAAGAAGGTGGATTTCGCTTCACAACCAGGGTATACACTTTCTAGGTATCGCCTTAGTAGGTAGTAGTAAGAATTCTGTAACAAATTATGACGATTATTTAACTAGCTGGTTATTGTAGTGAAGCGCAAGTTACGCCGCGGAGCAAAACCTATGTTATTCCTTAAGTCATCAGCTATTTGCCAGTTAAGGTCCCATCAAAATCGGATCAGCCATTGCAGAGATTAGTCGAAACAAACAGACAGGCAGATAAAACTTGAAACATACAAGCCCGTCTGGAACAGTAGGTCAAAATCTCCTTTCTAAGGAGAGGCCTATGTCCAGCAGTGGACTGTTAAAGGCTGTAGATGATGATATACAATGTAATTATTGGAAAAGAAAAACATATACACGGTACTTCTTACACGATTTTAATGGTCTTGGCATGGCTATACCTATATATAATAGTCGTGAAGCTTACTTGGTCTAGTACTCATCGAAAGGTCTAGGGTTCAAATCCCGGGTTGGATTTTTGTTACAAAAGCGTTGTTGGGTTTTTCTTAGGCAATAATTAATAACAGCCCGGCGTATGTAAGGTTGGCGGTGATTCACGCCCGTGCCTCAGAGTGTTACGCCGTCGGTCCCGGTTGTCATGAACATCTACAGCAATCGTTATTGGGAAGTAAGAGCCCTCAAATATACTGACAACTAGTTCAACCATAGATTTTCAGTTCTTCAGGGCTGCGGAGGTCCTATGCCAGACGCTTCGTGTAAAAACCTGATATTCAGGTAAAACCGATTGAACTAGTAGCCGACCATATATAATCTTGGAAATAAAGGATAGGAAGAAGACACTTTTCTTCATAAATACATATATATTATACATAGAAATTTTGGTCCGACCGGGGAATAGAACTCGAGACCTCACATGATGATGATTTAAAAGCTAGTGTACCTGTTCGAGTTTGATGACGTCCTTGTGCACGACCCTGGGCCTGTCGGGCGCGAACAGCAGGATGGCGGACATGATGAAGATGACGTGCTCGTCCGTGCGCCAGCGCGGGTCGAAGCTGCGGATGAAGGACTCATGCGTGCGGTAGATGTTGCCCTTCGCCAGCTTCAGCACGTCCGTGCGGATGCTGCCGAACTGCTCCTGGCAGTGAGGGATCTGGACACAAACATATTATTACAAAAAAAAAAAAAAATCTATGTATTATATGTATGTATTTACAAAAAAAAAAAAAGTATGTTTATGTATTTATATCAGTTGTCTAGTACCCATAACACAAGCTCTGCTTAGCTTGGGACTAGATGATGTTGTGTGTCAGATGTCCAAAATATTTATTTATTTTATTTATATATACAATTTTTTTTTTTGGACAACAACATCATCTAGTCGCAAACTAAGCAGGACTTGTATTATTGGTACTAACAACAACTGTCATACTTCTTTTCTGTAAATACATACATGTTATACATAAAAAACACACAGACCTCGGAACGCATACTTGTGGATTACACAAATATTTGGTCCTACCCGAGAATCGAATCCGAGACCTCTTAATCAACAGCTGCATACGTTTACCACTAGACCAAAAAGGCAGATTTATAATTCGGGGTTCTTATTTTTCTGGTTATAACTCTCAATCTTATCATCTGGTTAGGTTAGGCGAAGAGTGGTTCTTAGATTCAAGCCATGCTTTCCATCAGGCAGAGTAGAGTGACCTTCGCAGTCTATTAATAAAAATAATATTACCTTCCACTGGTTCCGTTGTCCGTCGTAGGTCATCGTACTCCTCAGCACCATCATCTCTATACAGCCGCCTTTGAGCAGCGCCACCTGGATATGCCAAGGTAAACATTAAAATTAGATTTTCTCTGTAAGTTCTTTGACTTATCATCTGTAACAGTCCACTGCTGGACAAAGATACCGTAAATAAAATCGAATGGGTTCCGGTACATTCCTTTATTAAATAATAAGCTTAAGTTTTGCATAAAGGAAAGCAAGTTCCAAGGATTTTTTACAATTTTAATGAGAATAATGACACTTTGACAGCGTGTATCCATATTATTGATCCATGTTTATTAACAAGCCATAACGTCCCACTGCTGAGCTTGGGTGTCCTCTCAGGAGAGGGTTAAGGCCATACGTCCCCACGCTGGCCGAGTGCGGGTTGGGGACTGGCAAGACACGTCGTGGCTACGTAATCTTGCCGTTGGATGTTTTTATGCCACCTGAAGGCCTCCAACTAAGCTTCACGACTGTTTTCTTATGATAACAACCGGGACCGACTGCTTAACGTGACCTACGAGTCACGGAAACGCTTATAACATGTCATGCCACAAACGGTTATATTTTATATGTATACTTTAATATAGATATTACAACAGACATTTCAATTTTACTTATATCTATAGATGTATAGATCACTATACACACACTTTTTAAATTTACTTTGATTAAATTCCACTGCATGATAAAACTATTCTTTTTTTTATCTTCTTTTTTAAAAGACAACTCCCGCATTAGGAATATGAATTCCTGTGTCGCGGGGGACTTTACAAACATACATGAAACGAACACAAAGAACACCCAGACTCAGAACAACAAATTGTGAATCACACAAAGTGTTATCCCACGTGGGATTCGAACCCACGACACTTGGCGCAGTAGAGAGCGGCGAGGCGACCGCTTAAACCACTAGGCCAACCGTGCAGTCTATTTCTTTACACTAGTTCTATTCTATACACTATGTAAAAGTACTTTGTCTACTCGACTGACCTGGTCTGCCTCGCACATGTTCTTGAAAGCGTTTATCTTCTTCGCCATCTTGATGAACCTCCTTATGGCCACCGCTGTAAGGTTCACTATCGTTATTAACCGGGGATCGTGCTTGTTTTGCCCATCCTGGAATAGAACCTACTATTATGAAACTGCTCTTAGATGATGTTGTGTGTCAGATGTTATTTATTATTGGTATTAGACATTACTTAGTACAGTATGTTTCTATACTATCTCTTATAATTTTTTCTTATTTCATTCAATGTAATTTGCATACTCAGTATATAATATAATTGTAACTCTGACGGCTTCAGACCGGAGGAGGCGCAAATGTCTGCGACAGTTTTTAACTAATGCAGCATTTTCGCTTAAATTGTTACTGTCCTGTTCTTTTAGTTTAAATAAAGATTTTATTATTATTGTTTCGGTTCAGATCCTGGGTAGGACTAAGTGTTTGTGTGATATACCGATTTTTTTTTTCAGAGTTTGGAAGTTTTCTATGTACAGATCATACAAACATTTGCTCCGACCCGGGAATCGAACCATATCTCTTGATCGGCAGCCGCATACGCTGACCACTAGACCAACAAGGCAGCCTGATGGATAGGAGTAGTGACACTCCATGTTACATACCTTGATACCGGCCGTGGTGGCGGAGTCACCCACGAGCTGTGACACGTCATCGTCGATGGGAGCATTCAGCGCCTTGTTTGCCACTATCAACTCGTTCAACTTGGCACGTTCCACCTAACAATTAAATTTATTTCTTACTTTATATCTTTACAAATAAATAAAACTTAAGTGTTTGTATGTTAAATCAAATTAACAAGTTTTTTGTATGTCCGTCTGTTTGTTTCGGGTTATCCCTGGAAAAACTGTACTGATTTTGATAGAACTTTCACTAGCAGAAAGATGATGACATAAGGAGTATTTGAACCAATGTTGGTGTGTCTACTTTAAAAATAACGAACGTAAAACCGTTTCTCCCTTATTTACATATGTACTAATCCTCACTAATATTATAAATGCAGAAATAATTCTGGCTAAACTACTCAACCGATCCGGATGAAATTTGGTACACCGATAGTTTAGAGTCTGAGAAAGGACATAGGCTACCACGATACCGACATTAACATGGGCGGAGCCGAGGGTGGAAGCTAGCCCAACTTAAACGGAGAATTCTTCGAGCAAGCGAGCTGATTAATATATTTTATACTACACCTGATCGGAACAGTAGTCAATATTCCCTGAAAATGAAAAGAGAAAGTTAGTCTTTTCCTTGACCTAAATAAGCGGGAGGAAAAAATGTATGAAAATCCATTTCTAACGTGTTTTAGCGGGAGAGAAAGTTGTATGAATTTTCATTTCTCATGTGTTATCTTATCTATGGCGCGCGCCTGCCCAAAGAGTTTTCAAATAATTTAAATATGGAATCTCCGTGCCACTGACATCCTTTTGTGAAGAATAAAAAAAAACAAAAGAAGCGCGAAATATTTATAAATATTAAGTCAAATTCTAAGCTAAATTGTGTCTTACATGGTGTCTTACGTTTTGATTTTATTTTATAAATACTTTAAATGTTCCTCACAGGTGTAGTATAAAGCACTGTGTAGCCTAAACCTCGGGAGTATTGTGGCCCTAGGCTGCGCCTTCGGGCCACAAACTGCTCCCTCGCTAGTAATCGGTCCCTTTCCTCCCTCGGTGAACAATGTACTATTTGACATGATGAAGTTGTATTTTTAAAATAAAATCGTATTGTAATCGCAATACAATACAATAACGTGTCATAGAGATAACGTATATGCAGTGTCAAGATAAATAAAAAATGTTCATTCATTATTGATTATTTTTAGGGTTCCGTAGCCAAATGACAAAAAAAACAATACATTTTGGGGGGGAATACTTGGAACTGAAACTCAAACAATTTTTTTTCATCAAACCCATACGTATGGGGTATCTATGGATAGGTATTGAAAATGATGTTGAGGTTTCAAATATCATGTTTTCCTAAACTGAACAGTTTGAGCGAGAGACACTTCCAAAGTGGAAAAATGTGTGCCCCCCCCCCCCCCCTGTAACTTCTAAAATAAGAGAGTGATAAAACTAAAAAAAATATATGTTGTACATTACCATGCAAACTACCAACGAAAATTGGTTTGAACAAGATCTAGTAAGTAGTTTTTTTTATATGTGATAAATCGTAAACCATAATTTATTTTACCTTTCATTCAATCAATACACTATTATTAAAACATCGATCAAAGTTACAACGAACTACAAGAACTTTTATATGATGTTACTTGCTGATACGTAACCCTTCATGGGCGAGTCCGACTCGCACTTGACCGCTTTTTTTATATAATTTCATCTTTTTCCTATTCCTTATTGTTACTTTACGAATGGATATTTTAACGAAACCTAATCAATATCGTGATAGTAGTTTGTGGGTTCGGCAAAAACTTATCGTGTTTCCTTTTTCAATTAGGCACATACTTGAAGAATTTTGCTAATTTTAGAAAAAAAAATTTAGGGTTCCGTGGTTCATGACTCGGAACCTTTATAGATTCGTCATGTCCGTTCGTCCTCGACTTACCGCCGCATGAAAAAATTCATGATAGTAGTCCATATATTGAACTTTAAAAGAAAACTATAGCGGAAAACTTAGATATTTTTTTTATTTCAGGAGTTTGGCCAATTTTTCTTATAAAATATAACTCCCGCATTAGAAATATGTGTAAATCCTGTGTCGCGGGACTCTTTGCAAACACACATTAAACGAACACAAAGAACACCCAGACTCAGAGTAACAATTTGTGGATCATACAAAGAATCCTTCCATGTGGGATTTGAACCCACAACATTGATATTAAAATTATTGACTTTCATGTAAGCATATTATTAAAAGGAAACAATTTATACAGATAAAATTAAATTATATTTCCTTTTTCAATTATAGCGATTGGTGTCTTCATCCTTCTTGTTCAACTGTCTGGTTCTTCGTTGTTCTTTTGTCGGGGTCACCAATTATAGCGACCTTATATCTTCATTCTTGTTCAGTTGTCGGGGTCACCAATTATCACGTCGGGGTCACCAATTATAGCGAACGTATATCTTCTTGATTGATCCGTCGTAGTGGTCCATGATTATGGCGACTTATAGGTGGATATCGAATAATAATGATCGTGTATTCTTTTGGAGCCATGTTTATTAATTAAGTACTGTACTATTATCCAACCTTACGTACTAAGGTATGTACATGGAATCTCTTAGTTATGATCTTATAGCTACATTATATATTCTACATCTATCGTTAGACTGCACAATAAACACGTCTTAATATCAACAAGGAAATGACAGCCGGAATCCTACGTGCTCGATAATCGGCACATATCTGAAATGTGCTGGTCAAGCATATCTTTGAATAATTTCCGTCTTTGACTTTAACTAATATATGACGCAGGAACACGGTCTAAATATTTTGGGTACTAAAGAACAACCGCAGCGCTAGCCAGGTTGCAATCGTTTATCGTTTTCTATTCCCTATCTAGTTATAGTACTACAGTACAGTACAAGTTTTTGCTTAGTTTGGGACTAGATGGTGTAGCGTATTAGATGTTCGTATATATCATCATCATCAACAGCCTTTAACAGCCCACTGCTGGACATAGGCCTCTCCTTAGAAAGGATGTTTAGGCCTACTATACCACGCTGGCCAGACGGGTTGGTAAAGGGTTTGTTTCAAGTTTTCCTTCTCTTGGCAGTGATGTTAGCTGCTTATTTTGTTCCTTTAGTCGCCTCTTACGACACCCATGGAATGAATAGGGGTGGTGACACGTGTTATTACATATTGTTATCAAACATTATCAAATTCCTTTCACCAACCTCATTTAACTCCCTGGACGATCCACTGCATGCGTTCACAGATGTATAGGCCTCAAACTCCAACTTGATAGCCTCACACAATATTGATTCCATTGAGTTTGGCTCTATCCTGTGGAACAAGGAAAAATATATGTTGTTTAGAATCAATACTACCGTGGCGAATCAGCTGTGAAGACCCTGAGCCCGCGCAGACCTCGCTCCGCAGCGGGCCACTTAATTAAAAAAATATATTTGTAATACTCGAGTCATCATTCACTGCTTCGTTGGTCTAGTGGTTAGCGTATGCGGCTGCTGATCAAGAGGTCGGGTTCGATTCCCGGGTCGGACCAAATTGGGTGTTTTCTATGTTTAATATGTATGTATTTATAAAAATAAAAAATACATTTATGTATTTTTATCAGTTGTTTAGTACCCATAATTCAAGCTCTGCTTAGTTTGGGAACTACATGACGTTGTGTGTTAAAATGTCCGAAATATTAATTTATTTATCATTAAATGTTATAAAAGAATTTGTTATTGAAGTGAACCTATCAAAGGTATTCTACTAGACCAACGAGGCAGTCATCTATTATAAGTATAAGACAATTTTCTCTACTTTTGACCCCCTTCCATAAATTAGTCTAAGTTATTCCTTATGTTATCTGGCAGTGGAAGTGTCGTCAAAATCGGCACAGCCGGTCAGAAGATTAGCCGGAACAAGCACAGATAAATATTTTAAAATTTGCTTTGTTAATGTAGGTAAGAACTGTATAAAAAAAAAACTTAATTTGATGTTACAAACATACACTTCAATGTTATTTACTAGTATAGATTGCACATAACTTTTTGGTAAATCTGACACGTAAAGAATGAAACTACAGGTAATAAAAAATAAAATCTTTTCTCAACGTCGGTTTCGCAGGAGTCTAAAGAAGTTTAACTGTATGTATTTTAAGGATTGTAGGTAACGATTTGTACTGTAATCGAAGAAAGGTCATCTGCAGGATTTCCACCTCGAAATAACGGTTCTGCATTAAAAACTGTCGAACAGGTGGGACTTTATCGAGGTATTGATAACACCTATCTGATATTATACAGATTATCTACGCTTTCCCCTTGAATGTACTCTGACGCATCTATACACACTATTTTTATCAAATATATGCCCCATAAAACCGGTAAGTTAACATAATTTAAAAAAGAACAACTCCCGCATTAGGAATATGCATCCAGAGTCGCCGAGGATTTTATAAACATGTATAAAACGGACAAAGAATACCCTGACTCGAAACGACAATTTATGGATCACAAAAAGTATTGTTCAATGTGGGATCTGAACCCACAATCCTTGGTGCATAAGGAAGCGGCGTGGCGACCGCTTAACCCACTTCAAAAAAGAAGGAGGTTCTCAATTCGAATGTTTTTTTTTTCATGTTTGTTATCTCAGAACTTTGATAATTCTTTTTTCATTTGAAATCTGGTGCCTCCCATGTCATGGTTTCCTTATCATGGCACCTCATGATAAGGAAACCTGGATCTGATAAGGAAATGGAGGGAACTCTTCATTTGGTTGTGATATCTTGTTGATGTAGGGGTGTTAATATGTCGTCATAAGATCGATGGCCGGCAGCGACAGTTGTTTTACCGCGGTCGCAACCTTCTGCGAGGATGTAATCTTGCAGAAGGAGGTGGCGGAGAAGGCCCGGGAGGATTCCATCCAATCGGACCCGATCCGCCGCCGGCGCCCCGGGCGGCGGAGGCGCGCATACCTGCGTCTCATGCCGCCCTGAGAGAGGCCGCGGATGGGCGGGACGGGTTTCCCGTCCGTCCGCAGTAGTGGCCAACCGCGAGGGGGCGGCGTCCGCGTGTGACCAGACGTTGCCGCAACAGTGCGGGCAGGCGCCGGTTGGAGTCCAGAAGGAAATCCCCTCCCTGGACTCCTTCCAATACAAAGGCGCAGAGAGGGTCACACCGTGTGGTTTTAGTCGGTTCGAGTCCGACACACCACCCCGCCGTAACCCCCGACGGGGTGACGGTCCGCGGGGATTTCCACACGTAAAAAAAAAAAAAAAATCGGCCAAGTGCGTGTCAGGCCACGCACAGGAAAGGGTTCCTCAGTCACCTATAATGGTATGTGGATTTAAAATCGTATCCAATAGATAATTGTTATGTTTACGTATTAATACGATAATTTTATATGACGTTTTCCAAGTGAGCGCATTTTACCATATAAGCCTTTATAACTCCTGAACTAAGAAAGTCATCTAATCGGTTATAGTTTTCCTTCAAAGTTCATTATATGGACCACCATCACGATTTTTTTCAGATTTTTTGAGCTAGCCGTTTAGCTTTTAGAGGGGGGGGGACGCCCTGTTTTTACAAAAAAGTGCCCTTTAAAGTGAAATATCTCGCAAACGGATACCTAAATCAAAAAATCGTCTAGGAAACCCTTTATTGTTTTTAAAAGACCTATCTAATGATACCCCACACGATGGGGTAGCCTCGAGAAAAAAAAATCATCCCCACTTTACGTGTAGGGGAGGTACCCCAAATAAAATTATTTTTCATAATTTTATTGTAGCACTTTGTCGACGTAATTACAATACGTATTCATGCAAACTTTCATCTTTCTAGCACTTACCGTTTGGACGGTAAGTCGAGGACGGACGGACGGACGGACGGACGGACGGACGGATGGACGGACGGACAGACGGACATGACGAATCTATAAGGGTTCCGAGTTATGAACTTCGGAACCCTAAAAAAGGGGTGTTAATATGTATGTGTTTTTGGCTTTTTTTAGGGTTCCGAAGTTCATAACTCGGAACCCTTATAGATTCGTCATGTCCGTCTGTCCGTCCGTCCGTCCGTCCGTCCGTCCGTCCGTCCGTCCGTCCGTCCTCGACTTACCGTCCAAACGGTAAGTGCTAGAAAGATGAAAGTTTGCATGAATACGTGTTGTAATTACGTCGACAAAGTGCTACAATAAAATTATGAAAAATAATTTTATTTGGGGTACCTCCCCTACACGTAAAGTGGGGATGATTTTTTTTTCTCGAGGCTACCCCATCGTGTGGGGTATCATTAGATAGGTCTTTTAAAAACAATAAAGGGTTTCCTAGACGATTTTTTGATTTAGGTATCCGTTTGCGAGATATTTCACTTTAAAGGGCACTTTTTTGTAAAAACAGGGCGTCCCCCCCCCTCTAAAAGCTAAACGGCTGGCTCAAAAAATCTGAAAAAAATCGTGATGGTGGACCATCTAATGAACTTTGAAGGAAAACTATAACCGATTAGATGACTTTCTTAGTTCAGGAGTTATAAAGGCTTATATGGTAAATGCGCTCACTTGGAAAACGTCATACAAAATTAACGTATTAATACGTAAACATAACAATTATCTATTGGATACGATTTTAAATCCACATACCATTATAGGTGACTGAGGAACCCTTACCTGTGCGTGGCCTGACACGCACTTGGCCGATTTTTATTATTTGTATTATCATACATATTATACATAGAAAACACCCAAACTAATATTTGCGGATCACACAAACATTTGGTCCGACCCGGGAATCGAACCCGAGACCTTTTGATCAGCAGCCGCATACGCCAACCACTAGACCAACAAGGCAGTCAATTCTTTACCCACAATATCATAGGCATACCTGTCGCGATTTGGGTACTCGAAATTGTTTTTCTTTGAAGTCGGTTTTTTGTTAAAATTATAGACGTTCCGTGGCTATCGTCTTACGAAATGTAGTAGGGACTGTCACCACAAGGATATTACTCCATTCGTTCTCACATTCTCAATCAGATCTTACCTTTCCACATCCAGCAATATGTCTCTCGCTTTGTTAACGTCAGGATTATTGCTGGTTGAAGGTATCTCTTCACAGACGTGCTGCGGCCGGGAGGTGGGCTCCTTGTAAGGCACCGAGTTGTCTCCATTAGTTAGTATTGATCTGTGGGGAGAGAGATCTGATTAGCTGAGGGTTCTAAAATAAGGTCATCTTCCAATTTGTTATGGTCCAGTAGTTAATGATTCTGTCAAACCCGAGCTCATGAGTCAAAGTTCAGTCATTTTACAGAACTTCGACATTACCTGGTACTTGTGGTGCTGGTGTAATAACGGCAGTAAATCCACATGTAATATTCAAGTTGTGTCATGGAATACCAGACTAACAATACTTCTCCAGCATAGGAAATATGGTTACATTGTTCATACATTGTAAGAGTTCATCATTATCAGCCTATCGTAGTCCACTGCTGGGCATAAATCTCTCCTATTACTATCGGATCCCATGCTCATATCTCTAAAATCACAACACTTATTGACACAATTCACGTTTGGCTTCTCGCATTCAACTCTTGTTACCATACATACATTGTTCCGTACTCTTTAAATTAGACTTAAAATCATAATTTCATTAGGGTAAGTTAATGAGTTATGGCACGGCGACTAGTCTCAACGGAGGCCAGACAACTACGTAGGAAATATTTTAGTGCACAAGTGTATGTGCAAACAAAGGTGCAATCTCTGTTCCCTCACTCTCATAATCCGAATGGACGGCTATCTGACACGAGCGGAAAGAGATCGGAGGCAGGACCGACAGTTGTACGTTCACATCGAGGCCCGGGGGTTTGAACCCAACTTCCAAACTTCGGGGTTTTATTAATGAAATCAATAATAATAAAAAAACATTCATAACACTACGAGACCCCTTGATCGATAGTCGCTTAAGCTAACCGATACACCAACGGGACAGTTGAAGTCGCAGAAAAACCTAATACTTTGTATACATAATTATGTAATAAATAAATAAAGATTTCAGACATCTTACACACAACGTCATCTAGTCCCAAACTAAGCAGAGCTTGTATGATGGGTACTAAACAACTGAATGTGGATTGATTTGCGGATCATAAGTCCGGCGGGTGGGCAAATTTGGTGTGAGGATAGACACACAGACATTCATAAAATGATGTCATGTTGCGGTTTATCCGCTATTCCCTTCAACATTATATTTCTCAGAAATTCACTCACCATTATTGAATTTCTGAATTGACGTTTTGAATTGGTCTTAAAAGGATATATTTTCAGTAATGTACCCTTTTAAGGTTAATTCAAAACGATTGGTTTAACATTACTATTACAGTGACGTAAGACTTATCAGCTGAGTTCCGCTATGTTACCTGCGGTTATTGTTGTAAATCTAGGATAAGAAGAATAGATAAGGAAAGCTAGTATAAAAGAATTAGCCTTAGTTACTCCTTATAAGATGAGCTATCTGCTAGTGAAAGTATCATCAAAATCGGTTAATTCGTTCCAGAGATTAGCCGGTACAAACAGACAGAGACAAATGTAAGTACCGTATATGCTTTCATATTTCTATACATTTAGTGAAAACTGTTAATTTCATATTACAAACAAACGTTCCAATTATATTTGTATACATATAAATCACTTCTAAGTTCAGCTCATGACTTAAATGAGTCATAATATTAAAATCAATTATTATTTGAAAATAATGAAAACTTTAAAACATTCATCTTCCTAGTCTTATTTCCAATATTATTTGGTATTACCTGAATATCAGTTTTTCAACGGGACGATGCTTGGCATTGGACCTCCGTAACCCTAAGGGAGAACTGAAATTCGAAAGTTGAACTTTAAAACATTAACTTCTCAAATCACTACAAAGAGAAGTTAAACACAAACCCTATCTACAAAGTTAGTGTCAAGTTTTTCTTCACGCTGATTTCGGCACGAATAGGCCGACTCGACCGGGGAATACCCTCATACATAATACCAAACTTAAATGACAGTTACTTTCGCATTTATAATATTAGTAAGGATTAAGTACGAGTCTGTTAGAGGTTAGCAATTTTTATAATTTTTAACCGACTTCAAAAAAAGAGATGTTTCTCAATTCGACTGTATGTTATTTTTTTTTAATGTTTGTTACTACTGAATTTTCGATTGGATGAACCGCTTTTAGTAATTCTTTTTCTTTTTGAAAGCTGGTGCCTTCCACGCTGCTTTAAATCCGGCTCGAAAGACCATGTAGAAATGAATCAATGCTGTACCAAGGAAACGTTAAAAATTAAATCGAGCCTTGTTACTACTATATACACACGGGTTGAGGTACACTTACAATAAAACATGAGTCTTGACAATCAAATCTCAAAAATAAATAATGATAGTAGTCCATATCTTGAACTTTAAATGTAAACTATAACGGCTTAGATAGCTTTGTTAGTTCAGGAGTTATAGAGGCCTAACTTGTAAAATATGCTTACTTGGAAAACTTCCTACAAAAATAACGAAATAATAAGTAAACATAACAATTATCTATTGGACATCGCTTGGCATAGTATATGACTACGGAACCCTATTCTATGTGTGGCCTGACACGCACTTACTCGATTTTCTTAAAAGACATTGTATATAACAACCCGAAGTATTTACGTGCTCTCCGAGGCAAGTAATGTGTGGTGTAGATACTACCACACGAGCGAAGGTGGTTAGAGGATGCCCCCAAGGGGGGGGGGTCCTTTCGCCACTTCTCTGGAACATAGTAGTCGATAGTCTCCTAAGGAGACTAAACGATAGAGGATATACTACTATTGGTTATGCTGATGACCTAGCAATTTTGATAAGTGGAAACGCTGAGAACGTCCTATGCAAAGTCATGACCTCAGCCTTTCAGATTGTGGAAAAATGGTGTGACGAACATTATCTGTCAGTAAACCCGAAAAAAACAGAACTTATCCTTTTCACCAACAAGAGGAAGTTACCAGAACTACAACTACCAAAATTATTTAAAACAAAACTCTCCCTATCTAGACAAGTGAAATACCTGGGCGTAATCCTTGACGATAAACTAAATTGGGCGAGTCATATCGAATCCAAAACAAAGAAGGCCTGTATTGCTTTTAATCAGTGTAGAAGAATAGTTGGTAAGAGATGGGGTCTTAACCCAAAGATCACCCTTTGGTTATACACAGCAGTAATCAGGCCCTCAATAACCTACGGCTCAATTGTGTGGTGGCCCAGGACACAAATGAGCACAGTAAAATCCAAGCTCCAAAGCTTACAACGCCTGGCAAGCTTGGCAACAACAGGATGCATGAGAACAACTCCATCAGCCGCATTACAGTATCTCCTGAACCTAAGACCACTAGACCTGGTGATACAGGAAGAGGCAAAGGCGGCCCTGAGGTTAAGATCTCTGGGCATATGGAAATCAAATGTAACAACAAAACACTCCAACATTCTCCAAATATGCATCAAGGAAAATCCGCTCCTTGAGGCGCCTATGGACAAGATGTTGGGGCAATTGATCGAAGATACGACATCCAGCTTTCCGCAGAGAAAAATGACTACTCTGGCACTGGGGAAGTCAGGATCTACACCGACGGCTCCAAAACCAGCACAGGTACTGGAGATGGTGTCTTCTCAGACGACCTAAACATCAAGATAACAACAACACTAGACAAGCTAAATACAATCTTTCAGGCAGAATGTATTGGCATTACCAGAGCGGCACAGGCGGTTGCTGCCGGAGACATCAGTGACTCCAACATCAAAATCGTCACTGATAGTGCCTCCGTGCTCCAGGCCCTCCGTAACAACACAATAAACTCAGTCCTGATAATGGAATGCCATAGTGCACTCCAAACCATTGCGGCAACCAACAGAGTGACTCTGCAATGGATAAAGGGACACAGCAACTCACTGGGAAACGATGCCACAGACGAGCTGGCAAAGAAGGGAGCAGACACAAAAGTGCATGGTCCAGAACCTCTGCTACCCATACCTCAAGCCTAAATTAAAGCATGGCTGCGCGAAAGAACCCAGAAAACTCACTTGACAGAGTGGCTAAATAAGGAGGGATGTCGGCAAACCAAGAACGCTGTATCAGCTCCCAATACAAGGCTTGCCCGCACCCTCATCAGGTTGAACAGAGACAAACTCCGCAAGATCATAGGAACCCTAACCGGACATTGTCTCCTAAACAAACACCTACACACCATAGGAGTAACAGACAGCCCCCTATGCAGAGGATGCATGGAGGCAGAAGAAACGCCACAACACGTCATCATGGAATGCAGCAGTGTGGCCGAACAACGGGCACAAATTCTACAGTCACCGGCAACATATCGGGAGGCCTGCAGTAATCCCCGGAGGCTGCATTCCTTCTGGACCAACCTAGGCTGGCTGGAGTGAATGGGAAATAACTTTTCACGCACAATGGTCCAATAACTAGGACTAAGTGCGGAAACCGCCCAGAAAAACCAAACCAAACGTGTGGTGTGGATAGATACACACCACACATTACTTGCAGTGTCTACAACCCGTTTTCTTAAAAACTGTAGTAAATTACATTGGATTCTTAATGTGACTTAGGTCATATATGCAGTGTGTCTAGTAGTTGACCTGCGTAACTTCTTTAAAGAATTAATTTTACCATTTTTGTAGATTTTTTTTACTAACGCTTGGCTCACATTTGTAGTAGGTAAGTAGTGTAAATTAATTTTACATAGCCATTGGCCTTCCTCGATTAAAAGGCAAACATCTAACACAAAAATAATTTCAATTCAAACTTACCTAGTACTTATTGAGATTAGCACGTTCAAGCAAACAAAAAGCTGTTCACAGCGAATGGAATAGTTGGGATACCAATAAAGGACGATGAGTCAAACTCGACTGAAATAGGATATCACAATAATCCATTGTGCCTTGGTGGACATTTTAGAATATGATTGGCCATTTTGTACAGATTTTTTGACCTCGGCGTCAGTTATTACGCGCTCATTGAGAAGTGGTCTTAGGTAATTGGAAACAATCACCGAGGATAAGCAACCACGGCGCGGTCAGTACCTAGATGGGTGACCATTTGTGGCATGATGTTATGAGCGTTATCGTGGAGTCAAGTTAAGCAGTCAGTCCCGGTCGTTATCCCGGCTTAAGAATAACCAACGGCAATATTATTAATATTATGTAGCCACAACGTGTCTTGCTAGTCCCCAACCTGCACTCGACCAGGGTGGGGACTTATGACCTTAACCCTCTCCTCCTAACTCCTCTACTTTTTTGGCATTTAACCCCCCCCCCCCCCCCCCCTTCCTCTTGGTGAGGTTTACGGCAACCCAAAACAAAGAATGTTATTTTATTTAAAATATTTATGAACTACAGGTATAAGTATCCACTAATTTTATTATGGAAAATTAAAGACTACAATAATTATGTGCAGAGGTAGGGTAGAAAGGTTGCAGGTTGTTTTTGACCGGCATGAAAATAATGAAAGAATGATAAAATTTGTAGAAAAATAAATACACTTGATATATTACTACAACCCCCCTCCCCTTGTGATATTTCGTGTTTTTTGTGAACCCCCCCTCGTAAAGTCTCACGTGATTGATGGACAGCACCTAAGAGGAGAGCAGAGACCACCAGTGGGACGTGACTATGTAGTCAATATGTTTCTTTTATTTGGAATTATTGATCATTATTACTTCAATTAATCTTAATAGAGCTTCGATTTCAATAATTACTATAGTTGTTTTCAGTTACGTAGTAGAACATAATATGTACATAGATCTTTAGTTATATTAAAACTTCGAAAGTAACTCTGTCTGTAAAACTTTCATTTCACCCACAAATCACTGCCACACACCAATTTAAATGAAATTTTATATGGTGATAATTTGACCTTGGACGGGCATGGCTATCTCAATAACAGATATATATGCGAGCGGAGCCACAGGCAAAAACTAGTATTCCATACTGGTCTAAGTACTTATCTGAGATGGGTTAATTTGTGTAACTTTAGTGCATCTGTAAAAAATCTTTGACAAATAAAAATTTATTTATTTATTTCGTTTGTCAGAGTC
The DNA here is from genome assembly GCA_932526445.1 of Phragmatobia fuliginosa. Lineage (NCBI taxonomy): Eukaryota > Metazoa > Arthropoda > Insecta > Lepidoptera > Erebidae > Phragmatobia > Phragmatobia fuliginosa. The sequence goes on from OW052057.1 coordinate 15,023,072, forward strand.
CAATGATTGTATAATCTGCAAATATTTGTTTTGGAGTTTGTGTTTTAAAAGTATTAAGTATTCTAAGTCGGTAAAGTATAATTCAATTTAGTTTTCATAACGTAAGTTCTGCTCTGGTTTAGATGTCTGATAATACTTTAATAACTGTAATTATTACTTTAGTTCCACATACATAAAAAAAATTTTATCAATTCAGTATTTTTTTGTACATTCACAAAATTTTTAGTACCAACATATTTCACCATTATTAACCAGTGAATTATTTCTAAACAAACTTTGAAACAATTGATATTACATACCGACATTTTAACTTTATTTATTTGTATTGATATAATAAATAAATAAATATTTCGGACATCTTACACACAACGCCATCTAGTCCCAAACTAAGCAGAGCTTATATAATGGGTACTAGACAACTGATATAAATACATATACTTACAAACTTTTTTTAGTAAATACATACATATTATACATAGAAAATACCCAAACCCCCAAACAAATATTTGCGGATCACACAAACATTTGGTCCGACCCGGGAATCGAACCCGAGACATCTTGATCAGCAGCCGCATACGCTAACCACAAGACCAACAAGGCAGGCAGTCAAAAAAATATAGATTTAAGGAATGTTTCTTATACCAACCTTATTGAGTTCTGCTTGGGAGTATCTGCATACATGTTGCTTTCAACATTATCATACACATTGTACTGTTCTAATGACGATATCATTCTCTGTTGATAAATCGCCCTGTTTATAACTGTCTTCTCGTCTATCGGATAAAGTTTAAGGTACTGCGGGTTATTTGGTGAGTATTGTGTATCATTTGTATGTTCATGTGGAGGAGGTACATTTGGAGGGAATTGATAACCAGGAGACTGCATCGACGAATCAAAGTCATTGTTAGACATTGGTGACTGTACGGTAGTACTACTCGGGCTACATGTGGTGCTCAAATTGTCATATTGGATATTAGTTTCCTGTGTTGGCACATTAGGGTAAGATGTGTCACTGTCGTCATCACGTTTCGGATTCTTCGAACTGGAAACAGCGTCATCCGAGTCCCTTAGCTGTCGTTTCCGCGCTCTGTTCTCTTCTATTTTCCTCCTTTTCTCAGCTTTATCGTCCTCAGACATAATAAACTGTTTATCCATGCCGATAGACAAACATTTCTCTAATCGACATTTCTGACAGAAACGTCTTGTGACCACCGTAATCACGCAGTTGTTCGTGAAGGGACATTTGAACTCTTTGCTTGTTAGCGCGTTACGGCGGAAAAACGCCTTGCAACTCTCACACGAAATCGCGTTAAAATTGTAACCAAGCGCCTTATCACCGCACACTAAACAAATTTTCTGTAAACTAGATAATATTTCCTTCTTTTGAACACTGGGGTCCTCCCTTTTATCATCACTGTTATCCATTTTGACTAATATAAACACAAAAGAGTAAACATTGGAATTTTAGAATCACCAAATTTCACATCCGATCACATTTCACGCTCAGCACGTAATCACTATTAGGTATAAGCGAAAGCGATGGTCGCTATCAAAAGCAGTTTGCAATGATAACTTTGTAATTGGCTAAAATATTTCGAGATAATTATCAGATACATCGTCGAGTGACTAATTATGACATACATCAGCTATGCGAATGGCTAGACGTCAGTTCAGTGTTTCCACTTTCGTTTTCAATTTTTCCCTAGTTTTTTTTGAATTTTTCCCTAAAATTCCCTAAACTACTTTCATAATTCCTTTATTTAGGGAGCATAAATAAAATACAGAAAATAAACCAAAGCATATTATTTAATGTAGGTATATTTAATATCAAAACGCCCACAGATCATAGATCAACAGGATTTTAATTTTTGGAAGTTGACGCATTGCTTTTATAATCATTTGCTGCACGCAACATAACACTGTTCGGTTCTAAAATTTAGCAATTTTTAAATTCCATTTGTATTACCTTAATTGATTCTGATTTTTGTTTATGAAAGTTGACATGCTTGCACATTGTGATATAACACCCATTTTTTTGAAGTGTTTGATACTTTTTTGGTGTTTCAATAACTCGGACATTCCACATGCAAGATTGCAATCACAGATTTTACAAGATGTCAGATCTTTTTAGCCAAGGCTTAAAATCGGGATGCTCCAACCAAGAAGTTTTTTACGTCTGCACATTTTTTTTTTTAACTTGAACAATCTTGAGTCGAAGATGATGCTTGATAGTCATTTTCTTCCATTGAATGTCGTAACAACTTGAATAATTGATGCCACTAGTGCCACTACTGCTCCGCAATACAGAAATAACATCAAACATATAAAATCAAAACATTGCAATACTACTAAGTTCTGGTGACATCAACGAAAATAGGTAAATAAAAATTAGACGTATTACATTTATTAGGATTCTGGGGAATCCCCAAGAAAAAAGCAGTGGCTTAGTCTATGATTTCCTTTACTACAGGGTTACCAGTATAGGCTTTAATTTTTCCCCGAAATTCCCTAAATCCTTGAATTTTTAAAATTGTCTTTAACCATTCAAAATATCAGCTATTTGTCCCTAAAATAGGGAGAATTCCCTAAAAGTGGAAACACTGCGTCAGTTTCATATGACAGTGAGTGTTGCCACTTGCCACTGTGATCTATACCAAAATAAAGAAATTGGAGTGTCTGTTTGTAATTTCAAATGAGGAGTCTGACTAAATGCATACCAAAATACATGCTGTACTTATATTGAAAAAGTAAATTTAAAAGTTATCTTTTAGTCTGTCTATTTGTTCGAGTAATGACTGGAACGGCTGGAACAATCTAAGATGGTGACTGCACGCCTGTTCTAATGGTTTAAGCGGTCGCCACGCCGCTTCCTACTACGCAAAGTGTTGTGGGTTCAAATCCTATTTACACTCTAAACAACTTTGTGTGATTCTCAAATTGTTATTCAGAGTTTGGGTGTTCTTTGTGTCTATTTATTGTATGTTTGTAAAGTCTCCCACGATACAGAAATATATTCCTAATGCGGAAGTAATCGTTTTAAAAAAAAAAAAACAATAGTCCTTAGGATGTTGTTTTGTACCCTTTGCAAGCACATAACGTTACTCTTGCTGAAAACCCCTCACAGTTTAATTCCGTAGGCCCATATGGGTTTTAGAACTGAGTTGCAGATCAAAAGTTTGTTGTCCAAGTAAACTAGTAGATGACTTGGTCTCTTTTGGCCTTTATATGGTTTTTCCATTTCAACTGTTTGTCCAAAAGACAACCTAGGTAGTTCACACAATCGGTTTCAGGGAGGACATCATACATTAAGCGAAACGGGGTACCATTTTCTTTTCTCAAGGTGAACGTGAAGGTGGCTTGGATACAGTCACAGTTCAAGATCGATTGGAAATTATAATAAATACATTATTAACAACCCATAACCACCCACTGTTGAGCTCGGGTCTCCTCTGAGAAAGGGTTAAGGCCATATATCTCATATGTACGTAAATTTTACCGATGGATTTTTTAAGCCGCCCGATGACAACTACCTGAATGTGTACTGCTTAACGTGACCTGAATGTGTGTGGACGTGAATCATGGAGGCACTCATGTCAGCACCGCGGGACGGCTACTTAGTAACAAATAAAGGCATTCAAAACACGAATTACAATTATCAATTATTATCGACCACATTAGGATTTCTTGTAAGAACCAAGTGACGTCATACACTATCTTATCTTAGATATATAATTATTTTTTCTTGTGCCAATATACTTATTTTGTGTTCGTCATAGGCTTTAAATAATTTATGTAATTATAAGTTGAAATATTATAGTGATTAATGTTTATAATTTAGAAAACCCACTACCTACGTATTTAATACATCTATACCTACTCATATTGTAAAGCTAAATAGTTTGTTTGGATAACTAAGCATATATTATATAGAATGATATATATCATCAACATCATCATCAACAACACATAGTGACTGCCTTGTTTGTCTAGTACCTCCAAGAGGTCTCGGGTTCGATTTCCGGGTCGGACCAAATGTTTGTATGATCTACAAATATTTGTTCAGTTTGGGTTTTTATATGTATGATATGTATCTATTTACAAAAAAAAGTATATATGTATTTATATCAGTTTTTTAGTACCCATAGTACAAGCTCTGTGTGGTTTGGGACTAGATGATGTTGTGTCAGATGTCCGAAATTATATATTTATTTATTTATTTATCAGATATACGAAAATATTTATAATGTCCCACTGCTAGGTCACATCTGAGGAGAGGGTTAAAGCCATACGTCATCACGTTGGCCGAGCGGGGTTGCCAAACAAAGTCGTGGCCATGTTATCTTGCCGTTGGATATTTTTAATCCTTCTGTTATCTCATGATAACAACCCTGATGGACTGCTTAACATGACCTCCGAATCACGGAGAATGGGGGACAATTATTTCTTTTGAGAGCTTCCATTGTGTGCGCTGTGTAAATGATTCGTGAAATTTTGTGTGAAAGAAATGCTCCTCTTAAAAAGTACTAAAAAAAAAATATGTTTATCGTATATTTATGCATGAGTACCGTATATACTTTCAAATGAATTGAGTAAAAAGTGGCTGTGACATACGGACGGACAGACAGACAGACAGACAGACAGACAGACATGACGATTTTTTGCCATTTGGCTACGGAACCCTAAAAATGTTCATTTGATATTGCCAACAAACACTTCAAATTTATTTACTTAAGTAGATGTACGGATTTAACATAGGGATCCGCACATAAAAAAAGAAGAAAAAATATTGTTTGGATTGCTGGCCTTGGAGTCCCCAGGATGATTATCTATTAGCTGCCATAATGACTCTACTCTGCCTGATGTAAAGCAAGAACAGAATCCAGGAGTGGCGGTCACCGTCCTCACTGTCATTGCTAACAAATCAGAGCGGTGACCCACACTATGGCGGCCTAGTGAGGTGCTTTTTCACGCCCTGCTGAAAGGACCTGGGATCATAGAGGGAGGGAAACACGTCCGCTGGTACCGAGTACAAGGATTTAACTGTTCAGCACAGAAACAAATAAATAAATAAATAAATAAATATTTTGGACATGTAACACACAACATCATTTAGTCCCAAACTAAGCAGAGCTTGTGCTATGGGTACTCGACGACTGATATAAATTCATAAAGATACTTTTATTTTGTAAATACATACATATTATACATAGTAAACACTGAAACTCCGAAACAAATATTTTCAGATCCGTCCGACCCGGGAATCGAACCCGAGACCTCTTGATCAGCAGCCGCATACGCTAACCACTAGACCAAAAAGGCAAGCAGAGCCTAACCGTGTAGTTGCGTCAGTAGATAAATTGCGATTGGCATTTCATTTGTGTAACTTATTGTAATTCACCGAATATTTGAACATAATTTTCCACTATTTTATTGTTTACGGTTAAAAGTTTAGAATTATATATCAAACGTGACATAATATAAACAACACAACAAAATTGTGCAACGCAGTACATTACGGACACTGCAGTTCTACAGTTTCATTTAAGTTTTGATCAGCAGTTCTGTGTTGCTGGGCGTAAAGTGAATTGCGACATAACTACTTTTTACATGTTCTCTCTTTATACAATACTAATCGTCTTAGTTCAATTTAGTATATTTAAAAATTTTGATTTGTAAATAACGAAATATAACTACATGTTATTTATTTATTAGGTAAGACGATTTTCATCCTCAAATTGCTTTCGTTTATTTCCGACTGAAACAGACCGAAACCAATTTCAAGAATCGTTTTTTTTTTTAAAAACAATATTCCTTTGAAACACAATAAAAGAGAAAACTAAGCCAAAAAGGAAAAAATATTAAATTTCAAGAACAACAAACAAATGTTTTTAAACCGACTGTAGAAAATGAGGAGTTCTTATAAGCTTTTCTTTTTGAAAGATTTAAAGGGGGACTTTATAAATATACAAGAAATAGACACAAAGAACACCTAGACTCAGAATAACAATTTGTCGATCACACAAAGTGTTTTCCCGTGTACGATTTGAACCCACCACACTTAACGCAGCAGAAAGCAGTGTGGCAAAATATATTAGACTAGCTTTCGCCCGCGGCTCCGCATGCGTGTATCTTGATTATTGCAGTAAAAAGTAGCCCTATGTAGATGGCGATGAAGTAGCTAAATTTGTAGATGTTTTGACAATTTTTTTTTTTCATAAAAAGTATCCTTTTCTAATACCTAAAAGAATATGTCTACAAAGTTTCATGATAATCGGTTGAGTACTTTTCGCATGAAAGCGTAACAAACAAACTTACATTCACATTTATAATATTAGTAGAGATGTATCACGTATTCAAATAAAACTTTGTCTCTGGTTTTTCGTTTATCTCTGTTTCAATCCAGTTATAACATGGTCATGTTTAGTCTAGTAATTTTAAAGTTTTAAACGTTTCATATTTCACACAATACTGCAACATGAACGCTTCGTCAACCGAAGACAATATAAGCGCATTACATTTTTACGTCGCATTATTTCCTTATTTACAGTAATAATATGAAATGGGTACTACATTACACTTATGTATAATTATATATTTATGTGGTGGTCGTTTGGTTAGTGCCAATACGTACAGCGTTAGCTTGTTAACGGAACAATATGTGAACTTGGTCGATAGTAAGTTTTTGAGCTTCACGATAGATCCTAAGTATCTGTTTTCCACCAGTGAAAAGTACAATAGGTAAGTGGTTTTATAACTTTTGAAAGGAAAATTAAATTTTAGACTTTGTGATCCAGACCTTAAGGTTCTAGATCGGGACTTATCTTTGGTAATGAATATAGTTATAGATTAGTTAGGAGATAGGTAAACTAAATATAAAGCCGTGTGCGGACGGACTGAGTATGGAGTTTGCCTCTCTACTCATTGTAGGACGTACGACAACAACAATTCAAAGATGAGGAATAATAGAAACAAATTCCTTTAACACACCAATTTTTTTCTATTTAAGGTTCCGGAGTTTATGACTCCGAACGATTTATAGTTTCGCCATGTCCGTTCGTCCGTCCGTCCTCGACCTACCGCCCAAACAGTAATGCTAGAAAGATGAAACTTTGCAAGAACATGTGTTGTAATTACGTGGACAAAGTGCTACAATAAAATGCAAAATATTTTTATTTGGGGTGCCTCCCCTACATGTTAAGTGGGGATGATTTTTTCAACGTGTGGGGTCTCATTAGATAGGTCTTTTAAAAACATTGTGAGGCTTCTAAAACCATTTTTCGATTAAGGTATTCGTTTATGAGTTATTCAACTTGAAAGCGCATTTTTTTCTAAAAACAGGGCGTCCCCTCATCTAAAAGCTAAACGGCTCGCTCAAAAAATCTGGAAAAATTCATGATACTAGCCCATATATTTAGCTTTTAATGAAAACTATAGCAGTTTTGATAACTTTCTTATTTTAGGAGTTAAAGGGGCTTAACTTGTAAAATGCACTCACTTGGAAAACTTGGTACAAAAATAAAGAATTATTATGTAAATATAACAATTGTCTATCGGACACGATTTTAAATCTATCTACCATGGGTGACTACTGAACCCTATTCTATGCGTGGCCTGACACCCACTTGGCCATGCTTTATTTCATACTAGCTGCGCCCCGCGGTGTTCGGGATAAAAAGTTGCCTACATATGTGATTATCCAGAACTCATTTTTAAATTAGCCATTTACAAACTATCATTATGGAGACAGTGATACAGTTTGACATCTACGATTTATCTATTTTTTTAATCACCTAGCTTTCGCCCGTTTATCTCTATTATTGCAGTAAAAGCAGCCTGTGTTATTCTGTTATTTATGCTATATTACTGTAAGGTTTAAATCAAATCCGTTCAAAAGTTTTTGCGTGAAAGAGCAACAAACACACATACGTACATACAAACTTTCACGTTTATAATATTAGTAGGATAGTAGGATTAGCCAAAACCTACTTTCTAATGGGAGACTTATGTTCAACAGTGGACTTATAAGGGCTGTTGTTGATGATAGTGGATGTAAGTAGATTTTATATTCAAGACGAGATAATTGCCACGGTGTTACCCGCAGTTATTGTTGTAAAGTAACGCCACCGGGCGAAACTAGTCTAAAAATAGTATCCTAAGTTACTTCTTGTATCATTAGCTATCTTCTAGTGAAGTCCCGTCAAAGTCGGTCCAGCCGTTCCAGAGATTAGCCGGAACAAACAGGCAGACAGACAGACAATATGTTTAAAAATTGCTTTTTTGATGTTAGTACCGTATAATAAAATATAAGTACCGAAATGCATTTGTTGAAAACTCTTCATTTGATAATTATTTTTAACCATTTTCAGTAAAGAATGTATCTGCATGGCCTCATCACTGACCCCCGCCTACATTCGAATAGCAGGCCCGTCCACATCTCAAATGAGTTTCCATAACACCACCATATCGATTAATGATATAGATTTCGATTTATCAGAAAACGATCTGGAGGTAGAGGTATTAGATGTTGATACTCCTCAGAAAATTCCTATAGAAATGCGGACAGTAAATCTAGCTGTGACACATCGGTAAGCATATTAGCTATTTCATAGTTTGGCTAATATTATTACTATTAACTTTGCTAAAGTTCGGCCCACGAGTAGCGATCCTAAATGTAAAACAAAACAGCAGGGGTGTGTAACTTTTGATACTTGGGTTACATATTTTAATAGACAATATAGTTTTAAAATTATTTATTTTGTTATATTTCTATATTATTGTTTAACGTAGATTTAAATAAATGAACTTTAGTATCGCTTCCCGTTAGCCGTACTTTAGTAATGTACTTTTATAGCGTGTTTGTGTAATGTCTTTTAACGTTATACAAACAAAGTAGTACTTATATGTTGTTCAATCGCTACCATGGAGCAAATACAAATAGGGGAGGGATTAGCAGATGTGACCCGTGACTAAAGACGAGTCCTGACGTCATCAAGCTCGACGCGGCTTATAATTGCAGGCTGTCAATATTAATCTTCTAAAACGTTATCGAAATACTGCAAATATTTACATTTTCTCCATATAAATAAGTAAACTGTAAAGTGTATTTTATCATACCACTCGGGTATACGTTCTGGTGCCATGAATGGAATCGCAATTTCATTTATAAGTAACTAGTTTTCGCCCGCGGCTCTACGTCCGTTTATATCGGTTATTGCGGTAAAAAGTATAATAAATAGCCTGAGAGAAACATAAAAGCCTATGTCCTTTCTTGTACCAAATCTATCTGTGTACCAAATTTCATTTAAGTCGGTTCAGTAGAAAACGTGACAGACGGAATTACTTTTGCATTCATAATATTAGTTAATATTATATTTTATTTAAATAACATTGGGAAGGATTTTTACACAAAAACACAAACAGAAACTTCAATTTTATTTATATACATTTCTTATAATTGTTCTAGAAAAATCTCTTAGGGTTTTATTAAAATATGATGACACAACGTTATAGGTATAATGTGAAACAATGTAAAAGTACGTAGAGCAAAGTAAACAATCACCGAGGGTAAGCAACTATGGTACGGTCAGTATATAGATGGGCACGATATGTTATGAGCATTTCCGTAATTCGTAGGTCACATAAGGCAGTTGGTCGCGGTTGTTATCTTAAGATAATAGTTGTGAAGTTTAGTTGGAGCTTTTCGGGCGGCTTAAAAATATCCAATGGCAAGATCACATAGTCACAACGTGTCTTGCCAGTCCTCAACCCGCACTCGGCCCTCGTCTTGAGAGAGGAGACCCAAGCCCAGCAGTGGGACGTTATGGGTTATTAATGAGTAACAAAACATAACGTCTATGGCCTTTTGACATTAATTGCAGAGAATGGAGGAAGTTTGTCCACTGGGCAAAATCAACTGGTTTCGATCTGGTCTTCGCACTCAACAATGAAGAAAGAACGGCTTCGGGAATGTGGGACCCCAACACTGCGCTCAACATACTGACAGTTGCTGAAAAGGCGAAGGTTGGCGATATATTTTGGGAATTAGGTTACGGTAAGTTTGGCAGAAATAACAGCAGTACCTGGACTTCTCCCATCTCAGGTCAGGTCAGTAAAGTGGCACACCGTGTGGTTTTAGTAGGCCCGATTCCGACACACCACCCCGCTGTAAACCCCGGCGATGTGACGGCCCGTGGGAGTTTCCACACGTTAAAAAAAACGGTAAGTTTTACAGGGTGTTCAATTCTATCATCAATCTCAAACAACACCAATATTTATTTTCAACCATTTTTTTATTTCGATTTTCCGCACTCTTATTCCCTGTAAAGGTGCCAACTGTGCACAAATTGTATACTCCGTTCGCACGGTTTTCGTGTAAAGGAGTACAAAGTATTTAAGACACGTATCCACATCGATCAATCTACCTCTTATAATCACTGCCTTGACTGCTTTATTCGTCTAGTGGTTAGCATATGCGTCTCCCGATCGAAAGGTCTCGGGTTCGATTTCTGATTTGTTTCGGAGTTTGTGTGTTTCCTATATATGTATGTATTTACAAAAACAAAGTATATATGTATTTCTATCATTAATATTATACATTGAAAAGTTACTCTGGCGGTTTGTTACGCTTTTATGTCTACTTAAGGTGATCGCACACTTATCCGCGCCGAACGCACCGAACTAACCGAAGTCAAGGAGACCTCGCACACTTATCCGCAGCGGAAGACTCGACCGCACCGAAAGCATCGACCGCGTCGAAGAAATCATTTCAAGAAATAGTACTCGTGCGTTGCTCTGTCATACGCAACTGATAGAATACGGGCGCATCGATCGAGGCGACCGCATCATCCGCGCCGAATTTTATGACGTCATCCGAATTAGTCTAGGATTTTTGGGGTTCTTCCAGATGCGGACGATTCGACGCGGGTAAGTGTGCGAGGTTTCATGAGATTTCATATAAAGAATTCTAAAATTCGTTTCGTTCGGCTTGTTCGACGCGTTCGCCTCTGATAAGTGTGCGATTACCTTTAGAGATACATTACACCATAGAAGGACATAGGCTTATGTCCTTCTGTACGCTTGAGTGTAATGAATTATATGTAGGAGTATGTAGTTACAGAAATAGTTTATAAGTATTCGATCATTCAATCTAGCTTTCATAGTACAAGTTCTTCTTAGTTGCACACTGATGGGGTTGTGTATCAGATGTGTGAAAATGCTATTATTGTCATTTCTATTTCCAGAATGTAGAAACCAATCGATCGAAGAATATCTGAACGATCTGGAGACACTGCGCGTGATCACAGAGACCTTCCCACCCGGCCGCATGGGGGAATGGAAGGTGGTAGGGGGCGACGTCACCAAGTGCCTGGGGACCGATTCCAAGAGTGACTTCAAAGATTACGTCGTGTTGTCCATAGATATGATGGATGCTCTCTTGTTAAATGGGTAACTCTAAATATTAGAATATACAAGCGTCTTCAGCAAAGTGAGAGAAATGATGGCTCTAGATCGTGGTTCTGCTATGTTTTAGTTTGTACCAAATATTTATATATGCTGCAAATATTTGTTTTAGAATTCGGATGTTTTCTATATGTAATATGTATGCATTTACTAAAAAAGTAAATTAGTATTTTACTTTATCATTATTAAAGACAATATTTCCATATTCAAGGAATTCCTCCTACAAGGAACTGGACCGCATGACGGAACTGAACCGCCTCAAGCTACTTCGCCTTCTAGCTCACTCCAGAACTCCACTGTGGCTAACAGAGAACAACCGAAGAAACTACAACCAGTTGGAGAGAGCTGCTGATTGGCTGGGCAGCCTAGGGTATGCTGCCAAGAATGGCTTCTCTGTTCACTATCGGGAGCTGGAAGAAGAGGAGATATACGAGCCTACACTGGTAATAATTATTTCGTAGTCCTTCGGGCAGCTTAAAAACATCTAACACAAGATTACGTAGGCACAATGTATCTGACCAGTCCCCAATACCCGGCCAGCGTGGGGACGTATGGTCTTACCCTTAACATTATGGTGTGTTGTCAAGTATATATATGCATATATGTATAAGGATAATATATACTCAAGGCCGTTTTCAACAACGTCTCTCAAATTAAATGGTGAAAACGGGCATCAGACAATTTACTACGTATATATTTAATTAGTTTATTAACTTTATCTTATAAAATTTAATTCGGGTTAATAAACGCGGCAATGTCTTAAAGTTCTACTCTTCAAATATAATAAAAAATGTTTTATATATCTTAATAATACACATTAATGTAACACAATTTACTTCACAGAGCTTTTACATGGCACTTCTCTTCAAAAACTTAGTTGGTGAGCGGGTCCTCAATGTAGAAATGGTACCAGAGCAGGCGATCCTCTTTGGTCACTGTACATCGCTGCGGCACAAGCGAGTACCAGGTGCCGTCACACTGTTCGGAGTGAACTTGGATGATGAACCTGCTAGGTTTTCACTCAAGCTGCCTAAGCGAGAAGACGGGGGCGATATCATGCAGTTTATTCTTGGACACGATCATAGCGGGTGAGTGTAGCAAACTTACACATTACAAAAACTCAGTGCACTGAATCCCATCCGTGCTTTAGAGGTCACGTGAAGTCCTCGGTCCCAGTTGCCACACGAACACCTTCTCAATCGTTACAGGTACGAACTCAATCGATATTCATCCCTAGTCCCAGTGCCGTAGTAGACTTGGTTGTCAAATTTGTGAAAAAAAAACTCAGTTTATGTATATATTTAATAACATAACTTCTTTTTAATGTATTTATGGATTAGTAAAATTTATTACTTTTCATAGATTAAGAACTAATTTAATACTCGAACTTTTATGTAACTTTATAAAAAGAAGTAGTATTCTTGCGTCATATATATTGGTTAAAGTAATAGACGGAAATGATTCAGAGTTATACTGGACCAGCACATTTCAGATATGTGCCGATTATCGAGCACGTAGGATTCCGGCTATCATTTCCTTGTTGATATTAAGACGTGTTTATTGTGCAATGTAACGATAGATTTAGAATATATAATGTAGGTATAAGATCATAACTAAGAGATTCCATGTACATACCTTAGCACGTAAGGTTAGAATAAGAGTACAGTAACTAAATTAATAAACATGGCTCCAAAAGAATACACGATCATTGTTATTCGATATCCACCGATAAGTCGCCAAAATCATGGACCCCTACGACGTAACAAGCAAGAAGAAATAAGTTCGCTATAAGTAGCAAGAAACTAAAATAACTCACTGTATGAAAAGAACTAGTTAGAAGCTAAAATTATTCATAATTCTTGATTGCACAATTGGCCTAGTGGTTTTAGCAGTTGCCACGCAGCTTTCTACTGTGCCAATTATTTTGGGTTCAAATCCTACATAGGACAACACTAAGTGGTTCACAAATTATTGTTCCGAGTCGAGGTGTTCTATGTGTCCATTCATGTATGCTTGTAAAGTCCCCCGCGACGCAATATTTATATTCCTGAAGAGACAGTTGTCTTTTGCGTTTGACATTAATTTGTTTAATGTACCGTCTTCTGTTTCAGAAACATAGTCGTCAACGGCCGCGCGATGTATTATGAAGGAGACATAAAGCCAGTTGTGAAACGTGTTCGTCCTTTCAAAACTCTTCTTATCACTCTACCGGCAAAATCTTTCGGATTCTGGGTACTCGCCAACACTAAAATAGAAGCATGTCAAGATATGGATAAGTCTAATAAAACTTATTCTAATGAACATACTGACACCGAAAGTCTAAAAGTAAAACGTTCAGTTGATGATGATTTTGAAGATTACAATCATGTAGCAAATCTCTTCTATGATTACGACGATACAGACACAGTATCCATAGACAACAAAGCTTTGATACAACGCATTACGGATATAAATAAAGACTTAGGTAAAATACAAGAAAGATTTCACAATAATAAAGACAGATTTAAAAGAGACGTAAGGAGATCAAGATTGAAACCCATGAACGATAGAAATAATTTCGATTTAGACCCAAAAGGTCTAATAAGCAATATCCTGCACAAAGCAAAACAGAGTGTTGAAGTGTTAAAAAACAAAGGTTTTAATGAAGTAAAGCGAAGATTAAACAGAAATAGAGTTAATAAAAGACATTCCAAACATTTTAGAGTTAAAACATTGAAAACACCCATGAGACACTTTGGCACACAGCGACATGATAGATTGTCTAAAAAACGTATAAATATGAGAAAAATACCAAAACATGAAACAGGCATGTCAAAAAAGAATTCAAAGCATTTTAATCATGATGTTTCAAAAGATAACGTAATAATAACGAACCAAAAAATAAATAAAGATTCTGAGAAACTAAATGTAATTGATGATCATTTTAGCCAAAAGCATTCTATTGAGAATGAAATTATGAAAGATATTGATATATTACAGGCTAGAAATAGAAAACGGAGAGACATCGACAGAGATATAGAAGAACAATCATTTGAAAACAATTTAGATTTAGAAGTGAAAGAGAAGAGAAAGGCAAAATTGTGGAAAATATTCAAGAAAATGCAGGAAGAAATGAAGGATTTATCTCAAGAAACAACTGATGAAGAACTAACAGATTCTCCAGAGGGAATAGTTTTTAAAACTGAATTATCAGATGATTCTGCTACTATTAAAGTAGAAGACACTGGCAAGGGTCTTCTTCAGTCTACTATGAAGAACATGGTAAATGTGTTGGAGGATTTAAATAGTAATTTCGACAGGTTTTGGGATGTCCTCAGCATGTTAGCTTAGATTTTGACAATACAGTGAATATTAATTAAGTTATAGGTTCTGATATTTAGGAATTATAGGTATATTATAGGTTTGTGAAAGATTTTGTACCATTTTATAAAAAAAATACTGAAATGTGTATCATGTTTTATTTATTTCTATTTGTGCATATACATGTTTTTCATTCCTTTGGCATTTTTGCATTAACTTGATTTCTGTTGTTCATCAACATCATCATCAACAGCCTTTAACAGTCCACTGCTGGACATAGGCCTCTCCTTGAAAAGGAGGTATTGGCCTACTCTACTACTACTTTCTGTTGTTACTGATGTAATATATATGATTGCCTAAAACCAAAACCGCATGCTGTCTCGGGTACTATGACCCGAGGAACTAGGTAAACCTTCGAGGAGAGCCCCGACGTACCTGGGGCTACCTACGGATTCTAGATGACCCCCTTCTGTGTGGGAACCCCGATATTCCCTTTTTTGTTTACAACAGGGGCGTGCACGCTGGGTAGCGCTCACGCCGCCACCTAGGCCTGCTTCTGCTAGGGTGACAGATGGCCTCACCTGTCGCCCCCAGGCATGCGCTTATGGAGGGCGGAGATGGTTTTCCGATCTCAAGCTCCCGAGTCTCCTGCGGTACCTGGCCTGTTCCTAGGCCTAGCGGACCGGAAGAGTTCTAAACCTCTCCCGGTCCAACTCCGCCATCTAATTCGCAAGCATAACTTGCTCGCAGAAAGAGATGGCGGAGCTCCACGCGCTCTCGCTCCGTATCATAGCGGCAACCATGCTACCGAGAGAGATTCCCCACTCTGATGGCTGCCACTAGGTCACGGCTCGGCTCGCCCCACGAAGGACATTCTGCCAACGCCACACACTGGGTTGGCTCCTTACCGATTAGACACCAAAACATCCTTTTCCATTGATCACCTGCGTCAGCCGATATGAGGGGCTCCCGTGACGAACAGAGTGTGCACCTGTGTTTGAGCACACACATGTGCACTATAATATCTCGTGCTTAGTTGACTGGACTTCATCATATTTATAATGTAATATTTTAAAGCTTACATCTTAGTTTATCCGGTCTTGTATTCGTACCGTCACCCATTTTGGTTATAAGATGAACAGTTTTGCAAGAACCACTAGCCTACTATTCTAGTTTATAAATTTATTTTAGGTTTAGGTTTTATTATAGGTTCATTAGAAAGCATGAGCAGAATTTAACACATTCATTGTCAATACGTTTTTTAAATTTATACTTACCAAAGTGGCTCTATGCCTTGCTAGACAATGCAGCACGGTGACTCGCACTATGACGGGATGCCTCTGCATCATTACTAATCATTGGGCCTCCGGTCTCACTCTCACCAACGATATACGACAATAGAAATGCTGTCACTCTTAGGTTTATCTTCTGTGTGAACCACATATCATATGGTGTGAACGTACCGCCCCGGTTGAGTCGGCCCATTCAAGCTGAAATCAGCCTGGCTCTACTATCTATTCAAACTTCCGCATTACGCTAACCGTGAGCTAATCATGAAAGATAAATGAAACAAACAAATAGTGGTACAATGTAGTTTATTTATAATTTAACAACATGTCAGATAAACCATTTTCACATTTAAGTCAACGTACCTATGAAAATGGCCATCTCTAAACTTTTATACAATAACTAATAGGGACCTTGTAAATAAATATTAACAATGCCTCGCAACAGTAATGGCGAACGAAGTGTTAGCGAAAAAGCGTTATCTATTTACTACAGTGATACAGTCGTGAAGGGAAAACTAACCTTATGTTATATAAGAAGAATTTCATTACGGCAGTTTGTGTACAGCCCAGAAGATAGCCACGGCTCGGTACGACCGATTCAGTCTTCGCGCAAAAATTACATTTAGGATTACTCATTTATTCGTTTGTATGAAACGATTCTGCCTCAGGATAATTATTTTGTTCTAATTCAGCTAATTGTAAAGCCTTTCTATTTTAAAAAACATTAGTTAGAGCGAGAACGATGTACTTATGACTCGTAACGAAAACGAAGTTCTTGAATCGATCGACCTTCACTAGCCGTGTTACGGCAAAAAAACCTAACTTATTGTTAACAACAAGGTGTCACAGAAGCTCAATCCGTTTTTTATCACCTAAAAACATTTTTCAACAATAACCTTTTTCGGTATTCATCCATAATCCCTAAGTTTAAATTTATCGTGGATAAACTACTAACCTTTTCTTCTTTAATATAACAATACAATATATGAACCGTGTTCATACATGAGTAATTAGTGGTTTTTGATTTTTACATTCTGTAAACTTGCAATTTTAACACTATAATGTCACTAATATTAAAAGCTAACGAACTAATGTGTTGTTGGCCAATAACTATAACATACAAACAATAAACCCGCTAGATGAAATAACCTCCATTAAAAAAGAGTTCACAACAATATTGGCGTATCAAGAGGTAGTATTCATAGAAGTTATTCCATCTAGCGCTTCAATAACATATTTATGTAAAGTATTATGAATCACATCGAAAAGTTTCACTGACAGCGCAGAGAATTTATGAAAATAAAAAATTCCAATTACAGACTGTGGCACTTAAGAATCAGTTCTGTTGTCTTTGCGCCGTCCGCGAATTAAAAAATGTACTTCAATTTAAAAATTAATACTGTAAGTGTAAAAGCTCTTGAGTGTGTGGTATAAAGTGTCGTTGTCTCTAATTGTCTATGCCTAGATTGCGAATCACCGACCTTCTTTCGTTCATTTTAATCGTGCCATTTTTGCTATGATTGTAGTCTTGTTTTTAGTGTAACTGTTATTTGAATGTTTTAATATTGCAATTTTTTTAAGATGTCCCTAATCCTTCACTTGTTTTTTTAGTTTGTGTTTCGTCTGTTTTATGGAAAACCGATAACAACCCTCTCTCATACTATAGTATGGTCAACGGTGATGCATTTCTACAATATGAGTGTCAAATTCATAGACAATATTTTCTATATATTAGTTTCAACATGGAGGTCCGTGTGTATATGGAACAAATGCATCACCATGACCGTCGCACCCTAACATTAAACCTAGTGCATCTATCAGTAGGCTAGTTTCATTCATAAAATTTAACAAGTTATTTCATAAAATGTAATTTAGTCTACAGTTTCGTAACCTCTCTAAGGATTTAAGAATAACAGTGAAATATCTAGAAGTACTAAAGTATTCGTTCGAAGGTTAACGTTTAGAGGAAAAGTTAGACGGAAAATTTAGAAAAGCCATTGTAGGCCAAAAAGTCATACATTTCATACCTAAATGATGTAAAAGAACAAACATATAAACAAATAACTGTAAACTGTGTAGTACCCTGAGTGTGATAGTCGTAAGATTTGAAAATATCCAGTTACTGTTTCTATTAACCCCAACAGGCAAAAAATATAAAAATTGGTCGCGACATTTGGATTTCTTAAAATTGAAATTACGAATTTACGGAAATTATATCGTATTGGTTCAAAAAGTGTAGATTTTACAATAAATTTAGTCTAAGCTACACATCTACCTTGTATAAACCTCTTCATAAATTCACTATATTATATAAAGGAGATATACATATATATCTCATTGTTGAACAATAAATATCTATATGAAAGAGAAGTAGGGCGTAGAGATCAATGTTTTTCTTACATATTTTATTAGTAATTACATGAAACAAAACACTTTAACATATTTTTATATGACATAAATAAGACAGCCATTTGATATCACCCAAATTCCTTTAGATACGCGTGTTTAAGCAATATTTTAACTATTCTCTATACACTGAACATCAAAAGCTTACATATACAAGTAGTTAAGCTTTATTGAAGCGTCTAAATTTATCAATATTTAACAAACAGCTCAAAAACAAGACGAATTAAGAGAAAACGACACCAACACGCCAAGAGCCTCGACACACTCGTCAAACCACCATGCAAGAAATGACACAACTTATAAGGTAATTATCGAATTTACATATTCCCTTTACTGTCAGCTGAAGATAGAGTGACACCAACAAGACAATAGATGTTACTAAATTATTTACTAGAATATACTTTCACCAACTCGATTGTACTATTTAGTCGATAAAGCACAATCGACTTAATACTAAAACCGAGTTGGAAGTAGTATATTCTATGTCAGAAAAAAAACTGTCGTTAGTTGTAAAGATATTTGTAAAATTGCCGGTTTTACTTTTATATGTATTTCGATCATACCCGAATAGTTTCCAATCCAATACAAGCCCACATTCAAGGACCCTACTGACACGATTTTACATGACACCTCGAAACACTTACGTTTATAGCGTCACTCAATTTGTCAGCGTATATCTGACAGCGCAGAGAATGTAAGTTCCGTTAATTTAAAATTAGTGACAGTAAGATCACCGTTCCTTACAGATCGCGCTATACCAAAATAACACTTTTCTAAACTATTATCTACTTGAGAGTCAACAACGTCGAACGCAGACTATACTACGATAAATCGAAGATACAGACGAAGGTTATAGATAAGTCTAACACACGAGAGAAAGGGAAGGAAAGTCAGATTCGATCGAAACTTGGTCATGAGACAGGTCCAATAGATTTAACAGCTATTATTGTATTGAATGACTACGTACAACCATTTAGCTAGATTTGCCATGCACATACGATAGATCTATGTTTACATAATTATTACCTAAGCTAACCACACATACATTGTGAACTTTTATATATATTTTTACGACTTATATTTAGGTGAAGTGGCCGGACAGGGCCAGAGAGATGATGCCCATATTAGAATAAATAGTGCGTGCTCAAATAATTTGGCTATGAAATAAGCTATGAAAATATAATATAGTGTGCAGTACAGTGCGAGAAAATATTATATTTTATACTTCAGAAAAATAGTAGCATTTTTAATAAACAATCTGAAATTATTACTTTTTTATTTACACATCTTTGTATATTGAATAGTATTACATTGATGAGGAGTGAAGTTAGGTTAATTGATCTCAATTCTAACATAAAATAAGCAAGCGATAAAATTATGTGTAAGTGAAAGAGAAAGTTAGTATTTGACACGCGATGCCTTTTGTAGGGAATCGATACATCGCCTCGTTGTCGTACAATCGACTAACTTGTGATGTGATATCGATTAAACTAAACAGTTGGTGTTGGCGTCCTTATTTTTTGTTGTACTTAAATAAGTGTGTAATGTACCTAAAGTTAAATATGACAGAATTATGATATAAATTAACCTAGATACCTTTATGTGTTAGTTACAATATAGGATCTTATAGAGTCAGTGCACGGGTGCAGGTATTATATCTTTACATTCAAATAAAATGATCTATAAACCACTCAATTCATCACAAATTAGCAATAATGTATTAAATGTACGTGTTAATGAATAATAGTATTTATACATCTATAATTATGGATCAAAATGCATCGCGTGTGAAGAAGTACGTACGAACTAAGTGATATAAAATACATGATGTGCCGATTGTAGAAATTGTAATCCGAATAGGTATCTAATAGAAGGTAGAATGATAGATTTCGTGTCGAACGTTGAAGATTGAAGAAGCTATGAACACGAGCGTACGACGCATAGGTGCTGCTTTAGTTTATTATATTCATATATCACAGCTTTTGACGATAACAAATCTTTTGCATTTGCAGCTTTACAACTATGTGGACAAGATTGTTCGAACAATTAGCAAAGTTAGCCTTCTCTCTCTACCTTACACATCGACCGGGTAGTCACGTTGTCCTTCCTCATTTAACAGTTTGATAGACTACAACCAATTTCTAAAGATGCCACTTTCCTTTCTGCATGTTGTATTACACGTTAGTCGATTATTCACCTGTCAGTCGATAGTCTCAAACGAATTACCATCACTAATCCGACTCCGTTCGTAATCGCTCGAATAATTTGTTCACACTACAATGTGTTTATTTAACTTTAATACCTAAGCGTAAAACATCGATAAAACATTAGATTAGAACAACGCTTCACGGCGCGACGGTAACACAACGCGTTTTGTTCCTGTTATTCTACCACATTTTACACATTAACACTAAACGAACGTTGACTCTTAACATTTAACATGCAAGAAAGTAATGGACAACGACGGCTAACGGGGCGGCAGTTCTGCCTGTCCTCACGTTTGCATAACAATTACCTATTATATTTTCGATGTGGATATTAAGGCTAGGTCGATTACAGGTATGTACACCTAAAAAAAATTACATTGACACATAGATTAACACTGCATAAGCACGCATGCAAAAGATTTAGAGGCAAAAGTTCGAGTCGAAGAGCGAAGAAGGCAAGCGAGCCGGTAGTGCCACCGCTGAGTACGAAAGAGAAGGTCAGAGCAATCCTGGAATTTGGATGAAAACAAACACGTAGAGAACGAATACATTGTTATTTCAATGTAAGTGCGAAATAGAGGAAGAGAAGCCAATATAGTCGAATTGTCGAATAACTACACGCGTGCTAACATTTTCTTATAATACAATTTTCCCTCTTTCTTTAAATAAATTACACCGTTTAGTTGTATTTATATTATTTCAACTTTACACTTAAATAACAATATATCACAAGCATCAACATATAAAACGGCTAGGTACACTCGTCGACGTTTTTGCGGCCCGGGTACGAACATGACTTTTTGACCGACGTTCAGAAACACGTTTCGGCTGTATCGAGGGCTGCTCTCCACAATTTTTTATGAATGTATAAAAATATTATTGCTCATTATCAAGCACCAACGCGCCACTAGCCAACTACGTTCCGAAAAAATTTAGAATTCGAATCTCTCCTACATATATTGAGCGCGAATGATACGTTGTCCGAACGAAATTGGATTCTTTTTCTTTTATTGTTTTTCTTTCTCTATTCGGGTGATGTGAGGGAGGAGGGGGATGTTTGGGTGGGTACAGGTTGTGAAACATCGTCGTAACAATGACTTAGCACAGCTACATCATGTATTCAGGTCGTGCGATGGTGCGATGCTCACTGCATCACGCACTTGCTCTCGATCTGCGACTTTAGTTCATTCACTTGCGATTCGATGGTGTTTTTCAGTTCTGAAATGTGACAAAGTAAATTGATTTTAACATAATTTAAATTTGTATTAAGTTTCAAAGAATAAATGGTATAAGTCTTTCGTGGTATGGTTATACGGTTTTATCTAAGTGTGTTTTGGAAAGGTTCTACCAAGCTCATAATATGAACACGAAAAAAGTGCCACTGTTAGGTTGGTTAGGTTTACCGTTGAAAGTGTACGAGCTTTCCTGAAATACGCACTTAAATAAAACTGTATGTGTTTTGTAAAGAAATTGTTTTGAATGTAACTTGTAGAATGGTTAATTGTAGTTTAATTATTGTTATCGTCACAAAGCAAAAGCAAGAGAAAGAAATATAATCTCTGCAGTTTGTGTTAGTGGTGGTATGCGATGTTGTTTGTTAACTTGTGTATAGAGTTAATAGAGCTCTACACAAGTTTTTATTTGAATATTTTTTAAACATATTTAGTTAAAAAAAAGATGTACAGTCAGTGTCAAAAAGCATATATTTACATTTTACATAAATGCACGGAACTATGCTCAAGACTGCAGTCGCTGATTCTGTAGTTATTTCAAAATATGGTTTTAGTTTATGTTTAAACTCTTTCTAAGGTATTATTAAGCGATTCCCTGTTAGTGTATAATACCGCCACCTGTTAATAAAAGCACACAACCAGAAACCAAACAATTTGATATACATACTGCCGCGTCGTGGCCCTTTGGACTTGTGAGATGACTTTGGGTCTTAAATGTGAAAAAAAAAACAAAAATAAAAAATGAAGAAATAAAATAAAAAATCTTGACAGTTTTTGAATTTTAGTGCGATTTATATACAAAACATTAACGAGTACATTTTATGAGGTGTAATATCTGCCATCTAAAACATATACATATATCTTTTAAGGTTTGTTCACAATAACCTTTATAACAGTTGACAAATTTGTTTCCTCTGCATAACGTCAAGTGCGTGGATCAAATAATAACTTATAAAAATTAAAATGTCTTTATGGTTTACATAAATACAGATATGAATCCTTAAAATGTCATTACTATTGTGTATTTTTATTATAATATATTCATTACATTTAATAACTTTATAAAAATATAAAATAATACATTTTTATCATCATATTTAATACTTTCATTTTAGAAGAATGAATTTGGAATCAAAAATATATAGACAAATATTAATGTACTAATAATAGGGGACTTACTAGTAAACTCATCCTGGTCTTCCAATTCTGCTTCGGCCGCTAGTTCTTCAGGAGTTTTCTTCTTTCTCATGAGAGGGTTGTCAGGCTCGGCCTGCTGCTGTTCCACAACCTCCTCCTTTTTAGGGATTTTGTACTGAAAAAGAAAAAGAAAATCTTAGAAAAAGGACTCTAAACGTTGAGTACGTACATTGCCCATATATCATTGTTTTGTTTCTATACCCATGTTGGAAATAGCCGGTTAGAATCACTTGTAAGCATAATTTCCTGGCCTTGGATATCTCCAACTATTCCTTTGCATTGCATCCGTATAAGCAGTAACTGCTTCTTTGGTCAGTCTTTCTTTCTTTCCTACTTTCTTTCTCAGTCAATTCTCGACTCATCATCAATTTTCAAAACGTTTTTTAACCTTTTGGTTATAAAAAACAATTATAGGAACTTCCAACTGGTAACCTTAAAAGTCAACAAAATTCATTTTATTATATTTTAAATGAATAAAATGAAACAGTTAATAATACTGCTGACTGTACAGTAAAATAGCCTGTGTTCATACCGTTTACTTTGGTATAAAATCCTTTATGTTACTATGAGGAATAAACAAATATTAGGTATACAGACTTTGCCCATGATATTTAATAGGTTTTAAGTCATTTCTTCAGCGTTGTTTGTTATAACTGTAATAAAGACAATATGCTAAGTCGTATTACTGAATGCCTATAATCATTTCAGCTTTAAACACGAATCGCATAATTGGAGTTAAAACTTTCTTTTGGAGTTTATTGGCGACGCTTGTTTTACGATCTAAATTAATGGTTAATATAAAAAAAAGTTAAGAATGGTAACAAACTCTTTCTCGAACTTAGTAGTCAGAATTGCTGGCCACTAGGATGGCAGGCTCATCTGATGAGGCAGATTTATTTTTATTTAATACAAAATGACAGATAAAATAAATAAATTATGAATTTAATTCAAGTAATTATTTTTTCTATTGAAGCCTATCTATAACAGTAACTCATATGTTAAAATAATACGTCTAGAACAATATACGTTATCTGAAAAAGATTGCCGCGAGTGATAGAACCGCCGATTATACATGTATATATTATGTAACTCATCTTTTGCTTCGTTTTGTATGTATGTATACAATAAAGATACAAATAAATAAATAGTATGTTGGTCAGTAGCCAGGTTCAGTTCACCCTTAGGGCTGCAGAGGTGATGGAAAGTATCAGTAGAATCTTTGAGTAGGGGTCACCATCCATATTGTAAATACAAACAATGTAGCATGGTGACCCACACTATTGCGGCCTTGATAGATTCTATAGAATTATTAGGCCTCCGGTCCCACACTCACCAATGAAATACGAATGCTGTCATTTTTAAGTTGGTCTTCTGTGTCAGGGTAGTACCGCCCCAGTCAAGCTGTTCAATAACCATTCTTAAACTATCTCCTAACTAGGAGTCCCTAACGTAGGTAGTTCCTAAATTTTATAAGATATCTAAGCACTTAGGTGTCCCTTAAACGTTGATGAAAATCTAAATTTATCTAAGCGTAACCAAACTTTCGCTCTTAAATTTAGAGACATTAGTGAACACGGCAATAAGTGCCTCACAATTTGAGATATTTTTATAAGACTGATTTATTCCTCCTATATTTTGTTTAATTACCTTGAATAAACATTTGATCAAAGAATGTCTGGCAATCTTATACAAACATAAAAAAAATATTATCAAAATTACTTTTGAAATTACAAGATAGATTTCTTTGAAGTCAATTTCGTTGCTTTCTTTTTTTCTATTTATACGACTGTCCAAACAAAATTCTTGAACGTCTCGCTTTGTAAATACCAGGCTAAAAACTGCAAAGAAAACGCCAAGAGCAATAACTCTCAATAAACTAAGGGCTGCATTATTTTCAGTCATGGGAATAAATCGCGAGTTTGCACAGAAAGAACCCAATCTATTTGAGTGTGGCAACACAAGGCGTTCAGAAATCGAACGCCGGGTACCGCTGGGAAATTACTTCGGGCAACCCGAGCTTGTACCGTTCAACAACCGTCATAGCTAGTTGCGACAGGATAACGTATGGAGTACAAGTAGAACGGTTCAACTTTCAGTAAATGCTTGGTATGAGAAAAATAATCCGTATACAAAAGAATACATGAGAAAGAAACTCTGTCAGTCTGTGTGTCCGGCGTTCACGGCAAAACTACTGTACTGATTTGAATGATATTTGGTACATAATAACATATAGTCTAGACCTGAAAGGACATTGGTTACTTTTAACTGCGATAGCCGACATATAGACTTGCGGAACCTCAGGCGAAAGCTAATACTTTTGAAATTAGTTTCTTCACTGAAGTAATTTGTTGAACAAACATTTATGGGTAATATTTAATTTCATTGTTTTGGGAATTATTTTCTAATATTTCTGCGAACGATATAATCTTCATCATCAACAGCCTTAAATAGTCTTCATACTGCTTGCGATTGCCTTGTTGGTCTAGTTATTAGTGTATGCGGCTGCTGATCAAGAGATCTCGGGTTCGATTCCCGGGTTGGACCAAACGTTTGTATGATCTACAAATATTTGTTTCGGAGTTTGGGTCTTTTCTATGTATAGTATGTTTGTATTTACAAAAAAAGTCTAAGTCTAGTACCCGTAGTACAAGCATGTCCGAAATATTTCATCATCATCATCAGCCTATCGCAGTCCACTGCTGGACATAGGCCTCTCCAATTGCACACCACTCTGATTGATTTTGGGCTTCTCGCATCCAGCTCCTGCCAGCCATCTTACGCAGGTCGTCACTCCACCTCGCCTGTGGGCGTCCTACACTACGTTTATCAATATTTATCATTTATTATTATTTATTATACTTTTCTTTTTGTTAATACTAGTCATCCTTATTAGAAAGGAGGTTTTGGCCTACTATACCTAGCTGGTATGATAGAGTTGCTTTTGTTTTTTTTTAAGTAAAAAGATTTGATGACATTGATATCAGCCTATGTATCTCAGACCATTGTAACGAATCTATTGAGGCCTCATTCATTGAAATCTGTTCAGTAGTTTAGGCTCCCAAAAATATTGCCCTTCCTTTTCATTTCGCCATAATCGAGTCAAAGTAGAGTTTTAAAAGTTAGAGGGAAGTGTAAAATTAAATTTAAAATTTTAAGTTTGGCAAAGTATTTAACGCATACAAGAACTTCATGTAACATTGTTAGTAAAAACTATTTCCAATATAAACTTAAGAACACTTTCCAAGTAAGTTTAACGTCGGTAGCTACTTAAATATGTTTTATAAACAAAAGGTAATGGTGCGATCATTTACATTTAAACCTAAAATCATCATCAAATTAGCTACAAGATACGATACTATAGTTTTGTATACCAAACTACATACATGTTAAAGTATCAATTCGTTTTTCATCATCATCACCAGCCTTTAACAGTCCACTGCTGGACATAGGCCTCTCCTTGAAAAGGAGGTATTGGCCAAATTCGTTTTTACGCAAACGAAATTGGTTAAATTAATTTCTTATCCAATTGTTATATATTTAAAAGTAGTGAAACATGTTTCACTGTGTTTGTTTAATCAATGATGTCATTTTTACGTTTTAAATTGTAAGGTCTTCAAGTCTTCGTCGTATTGAAATTAATGAATTAGTTCCCATCGCAGTAACGGGTAAACTTAAATGCCAAAAAAGAATGTTGCCAACGGCGAAAAATTAAGACATTGTAAATAGATCCGACGTTCGTCGATCATTTTTATAGGCAATAGCCATCTAATTGGATCAGAAGCCTGTCCCAATACACTTAGATATAATAAAGCTTGAAAGATAATTTGTACAATACAATCCAATTATAATCTACAATTTTCTTAGCCGGTAAGCTCCTAGAGAATCCCATCTGGAATATTCTGGAATCGATGGCAGAAAGCGGCTTAATTATAAAATAGAAAATTAGATCGCAATGGAATACAGCAATCCTCTTTCGTTTTAATCTTCAATTGATTACATGCAGCGGGAGACGTCGAGACAAGAATTTATTTTAACTTTAAAAGCATTTTTTCCGTTGGCAACCCTCTAGAGATCTCATTAGAGCTGTCTCAGACTAGGAATTGAGTCAAACCATCGGTTTTGATTAACATTTTATTGTGATTTTTAAAAGCCTTTTTGTTTGTTGGGTGTTTGTAGGTATGTCCGTTTTATAATAGATTGTTACTGATGAAAGCAAGAATAACCTACATACTATATATATACTCCCTAATTAAGCTAGTGTTCTTTTTCAGAATAGCTTAATTTTTAAACTTAAGCTTAATATTTTTATATGTAATAAGTTGGCTCGCACTGAATCACGTCAGGTGCATTAAAAAAAATATATATCATTCTTACATTTTCTATTCATTATACTTTTATTTGGCATATATAGGAATCAAATCTACAACCTATAGCTCAGCAGTCAAGATCATTAAGCATTTGACCAAAATGGTAGAAAAAAATGTTGAAAAGTTTATTCTTAAAATAGTGATATTTGTCATTTTCCTACGTAAAACATTGGACAAAATGTGAAAACATTTACTGGAGAGATGACATATCAAAATTAAAACAACACAACATTTTGTAACTAAACCCTATTCGAGCGTAGCGTAAAACAAGAGCAACTAAATATAAAACCGCTACGGTGTAGCACCCGTAGCAGTACAATATTTGCTACGCAGCAATTTTCTGTAAATTTCGTAGTCAAATAAAAAGTACACTTTATACGTGGAAGGTAAGGTATAATTTGAAATAATCGCTGGATTACCGCTGTCCCGGGGAATACCCGGCTTTGATTAATGAAAATGAGTATGAAATAATGTTGGGTTTTACTAAATATAATATAATTTGGGTTAGTCTGGCTTAATTTCAGAGTAAATATACCTACGAGCTTGATTAAAGGTTCAGTAATCCGATAAAATTATTACACTTGAGGTTACAGTTCGGGGTAATTAAATAAAAATTTATGATACTTAATAATATAAGGTTCAAATAAATTATTACTCTGAGTGGTAAATGAAATTGTAGAGAATTAATTTATTACTAACTTTTGATCGCGACTCCGTCCGCATGTTTTTCGGTAATGGTGGTAAAGATTAGCCTATGTCCTTTTTCATGAATCAAGGTTTCTCCGTGCATATTTATTTGTAATCTTCTTTCAGTTTAGTCTTGAAAGCGTAACAGACAGACAGAGAGGCAGAGTTACTTTCGAAATGTATCATATACATTGGTTGCCCCACGGTGTTACCAACCGTTATTGTTGTGAATTGCAAGTAACGTTGCGAAGCGAAACTGGTCTAAAAAGTTAGCATAAGTTACTTATTATGTTATTAGCTTTCTGCGAGTGAAAATTCCCGCACTATCGGTCCCTTCGTTCCAGAGATTACCCGGCACAAACAGACAGACAGACAATTTTTTTTATTAAATAACTTTCTTGATATAAGACGATTCATTTGATATTACAAACAGACGGCTCAATTTTATTTAGTTGTTTAGATTTACTCATGAACAACACAATCACGTTATAGACACAATTTGTCCAGTTTTCAATCAGTTTCTATTGGTCGTGGTCACAGACTGACGGGCCAGTCCGTGTGTGACCACGATTAGAACTGTAATCATCAAAAGGTTATTATCATCATCAACAGCTTTGTCTATTGCTGGACAAAGTAGTCTCCTTAGAAAGAAATAATATAATATAATACGGATATCTTACACACAACGCCATTTAGACCCCAAATAAGCAGAACTTGTAGTATGGGAATTAGACAACTGATATAAATACATAAACATATTTCTTTTTGTAAAAACATACATATTACCTGTACACAGAAAACACCCAAACTCCGAAACAAATATTTGCGGATCACACAAATATTTGGTCCGACCCGGGAATCGAACCCGAGACCTCTTGATCAGCAGTCGCATATGCTAACCATCAGACCAACGAGGCAGACAATAATCATAAAATGATGTCGCTGTAAAAAATTGACAAATCTTCTTTCTTCTTCTTCATCCTTTTTCTTTCTTCTTTGGTGTGTTAGCCTCAAAGAAGTCAACCTGACTCGATTAGGGAGTCGCGCGTAAATACGGACTCCCTACTAGAGTCAATTTAACATCTATGAGCTGGCTCTTCTTTCTTGATAGTTCTTTCTGCTTCAATCTTCTCTTCTATATACTTCTTAGTTCTTTCTTCATACATTACAAAAGGAAATTATATGAAATCAAATGACTGCTTCGCTAAAAAACCACAGATTATTTGACACTGATGCAAAAACAAAAAGATTACAATATTAACGATCTTAGGTATAAAAATATCAAAGTTTTCGGGTTGCCATTATGTCGAAGTATATAGTGCACTTACCTGTATACGAAACCGTGACTATAGGTCTAATAAAAGCATATCTCTAGTTAAGTAATACTGCTTTTGATTTATAGCATACTATCTTATGCCGACGGCTCCGCACGCGTAGGTTATCGCTGTAAAAAGTAGCCTATATTCTTTCTTAGTCTCTAGCCTATTTGTGAACGAAATTTCATTCAATTAGGTTCTGTAGTTTAGACGTGAAAACCCGACAGACAGACAGAGGTACTTGTGTATTTACAATGTTAGAGAAGAATTACTTCTTCACTAACATTGTAAATACAAAAGCATCCTCACGGATTATATGACATTTATGTCAAGTTGTACACAAATGCAAAAAAGAGTTTCCTTAAAGATGTACTTTGTGTGTCAAAGAGACGTAAAACTAAATATACTAATAGATGGACTGCACGGTTGGCTTAGTTGTTTAAGCGGTCGCCACACCGCTTCCTAAATCCCACGTGGGATAACACTTTGTATGATTCACAATTTGTTGTTCTGAGTCTGGGTGTTCTTTGCGTCCGTTTCGTGTATGTTTGTAAAGTCCCCCGCGACACAGGAAAATTGTATTCCTAATGCGGGAGTTGACTTTAAAAAAAAAAAAAGAAAAAAAATGTCAATTTTCACTAACTTGGTGAGGGTTACTTAACACATTTTAAGTAACCCTTAAATTTAGAGGAAACCGGTGAAAACGGCCCTAAGGCGCCTGCGAGACCTTTATTTGTCCAAACGAAGTTGAGATCGGCATTAAGTCTATGATATAACCGATTTTCAAAGTTATTTAAACAACAACATTAAACAATATTCCAGCTTTGTGTTCAAGCAGAAACGAGGCATGCCTTTTAAGTTTTGTCGTTTGAAGAAAAAAACACAACTAGAACCTTATAGTTATTTTTATTGTTTTTCAAACTATTCACCACGTAGCTTAATACACTTTTCCATTCGCTCAAACCAGTTTTTATAAGATTTATTCCACTCTAAAGTGCCCCCACTTTAGAGTGGAATAAAATGGCTGACTTGAAAGCGTCGACTACTTCTTCACGGGACTCGAACCTTTGGCCACGAAGACTTTTCTTAATTTTAGCTTTAACTAAACAATAGCATTAATCCTAATGCTTTCAACTGTTTTGAGATTCAAAATTTAAACACATGCAAATTCAAAATTGCTGGGAAATATGGAAACGACAGAACTTAAAAGGCATGTCTAGTATAACGTTCAACTCAAACCCATACCGACATATTTGTATAACACAGTTTATACCCAACTATGCCCATCTATTTTCACTATAGTGTTAAGTTACTCTGCAATATCGGCAACCAGTATCATTAGCTGACGCTCGGCTCAATTTGCGCAAGATTGCCGACAGGGGCGCGCTAAACGTGTTACTGAACTCATCTGCCCGGAAATTGACGCTGGGGTACCTTTTTATTTGGTATATACCCTTACTATATACACTAGAGATAGTTTTGGAAATCCGGATAGCTTTAAAAGGGTCTAGCGGCAAGTAATCTGTATATAAATAGGTGAAGCCGAAAAGGTTCAGTATATTTTTTCCTGTAATTCTAGATCGATTTTTTTTTGTTAGTAGTTAAAGGAGGTTTTTTTTATTAATTACGCTTGAAATGATGGTGGATCTTAGTCTTAATGTTGATAATAGATTTAAATAATGTTACACATGCATTTAAACATATGAAAGGTATCTTGCTGCATGAAAGTGAATCGTATTTTTGTTAAATTAGAACTATGAAATACTTGGTAGTTAAATTACGACTATTTGAAAGATAGATTACACATATATTTCAACCCAAAATTCTCGAGTAGAGTACTCGAAAATTTATGTTTCAATAATATGATCTAACTTTACTTTTACAATAAAATTAAAAAATATACTTAAATAAAAACACGCTTACAAAAAGTAACTTATAAACAAACAAACATACAGGTGAAGTCGCTAAAAGATTGTTAAGAACAAAAAACATACACTATAAAACACTTCTATGTGTGAGTGAGCGGAAAATTTTTAAAAGAAGATTTCCACTTTCTCGCGCAAGCAATGTGTGCGTCTGTGTTTATACAGGGTGTGAGTTTAATGCGGACGGTTCGGTTAACGCACTTCGAACATTATATTACAAAACTTTTATGACGTAATAAGTTTTTGTTTTATAGCGGTAAGGGTAAATAATCCAGTATATTACCTCATTTTATTGAGCTGTCAAATATCATCCCAACTCATTTAAGTAGCTACTCGTAAACATAAGAAGTAAAATTTGAATAGTTTTCGATTGACGTGGGTAAGTCCTTAGTTGTTTATGTAAAATTATTTATGTAAAGTGTATGTATATTTATGTAAGTGACTACTGCAGTTAAGATATGCAAGTACTAGTACATGAACATATGACCCTACAAAGAAAAAAAACGAGTTTGGGAAAGTTATTTTGTAATATAGTTTTAAAATATGAAAACATCAGCATTGTTGAATTATTACACCAATTACTAAATGCTACATAACTACTAACACTAAAAAAAAACTACAGAAACTACGTAAAACTATAAGCAATTATATTTTACTACAACGTTCAAAACCTACCCTTCACACGTCAAAGCACTATAACCAGTAAGTACCCATACATACATAGCAAATACTTATACATACAACAAGTACACATGCGTCACTATGGTGGAAAATTGCTATACGGAGTTTATGGGGCGCATGGCTTTGGAAAATGACGTGTCAAATGCTCGCACGTACCGTTAGCATAAACAGGGATTCTCGGCTAGTTTTTTATTTGATGTTGTGACGTCAGAGGTCCCTTCGTGTCGTGTTGGTGTATTCGAATGTGTTAGGAATAAATTTTGGTTTGTATTACGTTATTGTAAGGAATATAATTTTGGTAAATCTGTTTTGTGCGTAAATAACGCGAAAGTTTGTGAGTATGTATATATGAATGTTTGTCGCTCTTTCACGCAAAAACTATTGAATGGATTTTGATGAAACTGTTAAATATAGTGCTTACATATCAGAATAACACAATAGGCTTCTATTTACGCGGGCGGAGTCGCGGGCAAAAGCTAGTGATACAGTAAATGTAAAATTGAGGAAGTTTCAATTTTTTAAATGTGTGTGTAAAAGTTTAAATGTAAACAATAAGGCATCTAGTTCGTGGGACTATTGTGAATAAAAATTTAGTTATTATAGATATATAACTAGCTATTATGAAATTGATATTGAACTGATATATTTTTTTATTAAAAAGTAAGAACTGTCTAACTACATACATTTATTTATTGAAACTCTTCAATAAATTATTTAGAATAAATAACAAAAATTACAATTAACAAGAAAAGGTACTTAGCACAAAAAACAATGGTTAATATTTTTTTGCTAACGCTACTGGCGTCGTGTGGCGGGCTTAATGTATCGGAAGCATTCTCAATGCGCCACAGTGCCGCCTACACAAACACTTAGCGCGTTTTATTTTGCACATCGTACACGTCTATGAGATATTGATTTTCTTTATAAATGTGTTCTCTTTAAACAAAGAAGTTTTCTTTCATGTAAATACTACAATCATCTTTTATGAAGTTCATATTTTAATCGTTACAAATTAGAAAATAATTCTGTCAGGCTTCTTCGATTTTAATTAAATATAATAGAAAGATACTTTGGTTCTTAAGGAAGGTCATAAACTACTTTTTGTCGGCATTTACTAGAATCGACAATCATAAAGTTGTTCTGCGAAGGGTGGCAGGGTTCAGACATTTCAAAGTATGAACTATTTTCGATGTTTTTTTAGAAAAAAAACTCATTGAGATTTTTTACAGAACAAAATTACATTAGCTACCTGCTAAATCGGTTATGCCGTTCCAGAGACAAGCCGGAACTAACAGACAGCAACATCATCATCATCAACAGCCTTCAACAGTCCACTGCTGGACATAGGCCTCTCCTTAGAAAGGAGGTTTTGTCCTACTATACCACGCTGGCCAGACGGGTTGGTAAAGGGTTGGTTTCAAGTTTTCCTTCTCTTGGCTGTGATGTTAGCTGCTTATTTTGTTCCTTTAGTCGCCTCTTACGACACCCATGGAATGAATAGGGGTGGTGATACTTTGTATTCTTAATCCGTCACCACACGGACAGCAACAGACGGGCGAAAATGTTTAAAGATTGCTTTTATGATGTCTTTGTAAGTACCGTGCACATAATAAACTGTTCATTTAAAATTACAAACATACCATTCGATTTCATTTATTTATATGGATATTATATCATTAAGATCCAATAAACTCATAAATAATTTGACCTTATTTTATTTACTTTGCTTTACTTACACAATGATATATACCTTATTGCTTGAAGGTTTAAATATTTATTGCTTAAAACAATCGCTTCAAAGTTACTTGAGAGTTAGCATAACTCCGGTTATAAAGCCTAAATTTCTAAGTTGGCCCATTATTATCAAGGCCTCATTGGCCTACTCTGATCCTTTATTAGCAATTCTCTGCACGAACGATTATAAATTGGCCTCAGCTGCCAATGGTTATACCGTCGAGGCCAATTGCTTTCGAATTGCTCATTATGCACTTATTTACAATTTTCTTATTTGCCTACTTTAATGGTGTTTCACATTTTAGCCGACTTCTAAAACAGGAGTCGTATTTTGATAGTATTATCTTTTTGTGTTGGACTAGTTTTTACTCGCGGGTAGGTCTATGTATACATCGGTTAGCACGATAAAGAGTAGACTTATTCTAAATCTACTCTTTATTAAAAGGACAGGGCTAAGGTTGGGGATTGGTCAGATAATTTTTGGCCTACGATAACTTGTCGTTGGCTGTTTTTAAGCCGCCCGAATATCTCCAACTAAGCTTCACGACTGTTATCCTATGTTAACAAACGATACCGACTGCTTAACGTGACCTATGAATCTGAAAAACGCTTATGGTATCATGTTAACGGTCACCCATCCAGATAGCGACCGCGTCGTCGTTGCTTACCCTCGGTGATTGTTCGTGTAACTTGGCTTTGAGTGTCTATTTTTAACTTCACTGAGAGAAATTTAAAAAACATACATGTAATTTGATAAATGACACCTAGTCGAATCGAACTCACAAACTCTGTTCAGTTAAGTTTGTTTAATAGTCGTAAAACTAAAATAACTTACTATTCATATCCAAATACCTAGTATAAACATCCCCCTAACCCTAATAACCAATAAAACAAAGGCCATACCTATAAAGCCTATTTATAAATATAGTTGTACCATTAAAACTACCCTCACATTTCTATTAATAATTGTTATTGCGTGACTCTCTACAGAATGGTGTTGCCAACCTTTAGTGAATTATTTATTAAAGGTCTTATTAGCTATGGACAAGTCAGACAGGCCAATAATTTAGATTATGATGGACTTAATTATTGTATATCGAATTTCGTGTTCTATTTTGTGAGGTTGTGTTTCATTATTGAATAAGTTTCTTGTTGAATTATTAAAGGTGTATTGATCGGTACATCAGGGAAATTATTACATCTCCATCTAAAGTTACAGACGAGTAAAGTTTTGTAACGTCATGAAAATTTCGTTAGCGCGATGCAGGAGTGGCTCAATTGTGTTATGAAAAGTAAACTCATTTCGACATAAGAAGAAAGTAAAAGTAATTGTTTTTTGTCTAGATTTGTCTTAACTATACATATATATATAAAAATTGGAGTGTCTGTAGATAATATTAAATGAACATTTATTTAATAAATGCATATCAAAGTATACTTGCATCAAATTTATAATTTGTTTCAAGTAATCGAGCCAATTTATTATTATTATATTAACGTACATAAATTTTTAAGTGATATGTTTTCTGTAGAGCATTTGTTACCAAGCGTAAATGTTCGTAGCATTTCGTAGCAAAACTATTTAAGCTACACTGTTAAAATACATTTGCTACGAATAGCTGGACTTATGTCCAGCAGTTCTCAGACTCTCAGAGAGGTTATCCTCTCCAATTTAGACCTAGAGTGTCACCATTAATATTTCATCGAAAGTAAATGTCAAATGGCATTTAATATCAAGAAATTAAGAATGGAGGACAATGGAATGTCAAAGAGACAATTAATTAAGGGTCCGTTATCAAAGTCCATCAGTTAAGGAACAGTTACACGTATAAGTCAAAGTTCGGAACTCATAGAAAAGTTGCTGGCGAATATAAGTTTTAATTGTGGGGTCGGGCCCCACTGAAAGCGGATGTTAATTGTTATAGAAAGAATTTAATGATCGCTTTTTGATATTAAAACGAAATACGCTTTTAATATTAAATGTTACAAAGTATTTAAAATTTGTTCAAAATTCAATTTTTAAATTGATGTGTGACTTTGTAAAGAAATTATTATCCTCCTTTCTAGAGCTTAATGGAAAGTAAATATATTTTAAAAATCTCATTGAATATCTATCTCAATCTGGATGTTTATTTGAATATAAAATACGTTTTATACATTCATTGATACACTTTGTATTACATTTAAAATTTCTTATATTTTAAAACTTAGATATTTTTGATGTCTTACCAGGATGTACTTTTTAACTAGCATAGCAGTGTAGATTCCCGTGTGAATATTTATTCTGTATACTAAATCAGAGAGTTGATATCATAGCAATTATTACTCGTACGATCAAGCCAACCGATGACTGAACTGACTTGATCGTATGAGTAATAATAAATGCCATTGATTTTAAATGCGATTTGACATTTACTTTCGATATAAAACGTAAAAACATTTCCCGGTTACTAAATAGCGTTTAAAAAAATTTAACAATTATTACTAAAACTTAATATAAAAGTACCTTTTCTTAACTTAAAAAGTTCCTCCACCAGTCTAACGCAATACATCTATTTAAAGGTACCCTTAACTAAACAAAATATTAATTTCCGCCGTATAACTTACCACACCCTTAGATCACGGAAGGGAGGAAACGGAAATGCGGTAACAAGATTACGAATGGAGATGGCTGTCTCATTTGTTAGATGGAGTTAGGGACGGTTTTAATAATATCAATTGATTTAAAGTGAATATAGGGATGAAAATTTAAGTTTAATAACTAAGAACATGAGTTTAAGAGTAATAATATTTTGCTCCAAAGAGAATGAAAACTTAAAACAAACTCTCAACTAGTACGTTTGACTTCCATGGTAGGTGGAGAGGCCTATATACATGAGTAGATCATAAGGCTGTTGAAGATATTTTGCTCAAAGTATCATTACAAAAACATCCTTTATAATCCACTACTGAACTTTTCTAGTCTAGATATAAATAAAGTGATGTCTAATTTTGAAAACTTAATATTGAAAAAAATATCGCTTAATTTATATTGACCTTCCTTCGTTCATAATTAGTAAAACTTAAAAATAACAAGAAAAGGTCATAACTAACTGTAGGTAAGATAAAAAAGCTAGTTTAACAATATGCAAGTTTGATAAAATCGCTACCGCTTGTGAATTCGGTCGTACTCAGCACCCAACTTGAAATTACGAGGTCCTTTGACGTAGCCATTTAGGGTACAAATTTTATTAGCGACGTGAAGCGTCAGAGCTCAGGCGAGCGGCGTCGTAATGGTCCAACTAATAGTCTATGCTAGTCGCCTAAAATGTAAGTGAAACAATTTTAAAGTGTCGCCTATTTCCCAATTACAATTTAACTTTGCACACAAAGGGCGTTCCAGCTATTTATTGTGTCGACTTTGACGGTTTATTTGAATAATGTAACAAGTATGACGTCTGAGTCTATTTCATTGTGGAATTCTAGTTGAAATAAGGCACTCAATATTATAAGGGATCGGAAATCCGGTTAGTTACTTTGCAATATTGAACAGACGAGAAAAGATCGAATAAAATGAAATTCTTTCTGAGTTTTGAACTTCGCTCACTAGGATAGCCAATCCAGTCCCTAATTTGAGCCACTTATCGCTAGAATCTTGTGGCCTTTTAAGGGAAAATTGCCCGTAATTTGCCTCAAGAGGCACAATGGGTGCTCGCGAGAAAATTACGAGCAAAGTGCCACTCCATCTTACCGTGACGCGACGGCTTTCTCGCGAGTTGTGGTATGTGAAGGTTGTATGGCGTTTGCATAATATCAACTACCTAATTCTCACATTATCATAAAGATCGAAAAGAGTTTTGATAATATGACCGCGTCAGTTCGAAAACGATGATAAACACATGCAGCAACGAGGTAGTCATTAACATTGACATTATTTAGTATCAATTGAATTTTTCACCTCATAGTATTCATAATCGAAATTTGTTTCTCTTTTTAATAATAATCATTTTGGAACAAATATGCGAACAGGTCACCTCCCCACCAAAATCGGAATGAAAAGTAACGAAGGTTGTTGAATTTGAATGGTTGGCCTAGTGGTTTAAGCGGTCGCCACGCCGTCTTCTACTGCGCCAAGTGTTGTGGGTTCAAATCCTGCTAAGGACATCACTTTGTGTGATCCATAAATAGTTGTTCTGAGTCTGAATGTTTTTTGTGTCCGTTTCATGTATGTTTGTAAAGTCCTCCGCTTTCAAAAAGAAAAGAAAAAGATAGAAATATCAGTTTTGTCGTGACGTGGTATTGCTCCGATCGAGCCGGTCGACCTATCGTGGCACAAAAATTCAGAAAGTTTGTAAATTAATTAATTAAATTGATATTTGTTTTACCATGTCCCTATTTACCATCTACAAGAAATGTACACAGTGCAGTGCAGTGTCCTTACGTCAACATCAGCCAAGGTGCAATGTACATTATGCAATTATGTAAATGTTGGTCGGCAGGTGGCTTTGCCGTCGACTTAGTTTGTGATTCCATTTGTACAATTGAATCTGTGTTCAGTGCTAGATAACTTACTATAGATTGTTTATTAGGTACATTTATATGCGAGTCTGTTCTTTAAATGTTGTTACACAAATGTTTTTGAGGATTTCTATTCTGGTTGTGAGAAATCCTGACTGCTTAGACAGTGATCGTGGACTTATATTCCACCTCAGATAAATAATTTTCCTTGCATTCATTTTTTCTGTGTAGGTAACATTTTTTTAGCCTGTAGGCAATAGCAATAAGATGCTCAATATTTTTTTTCCGGTTGCTTCCAAAGCTTGCACTTTGGGAGCCCGGGGTCCGCTTTCCGGGTCTTCCTTTTCTACTTTGCCATGTCTAAGGCATCCTTGATAGTGAGACTATCAGCACACATGTCACCCATTACCACATATTTTTAGACTAGCGTCACTCCACGACTTTACTCGCGAGTCAACTAGTCGCGAATATAATGAAAACTCATATTTAGTCACCGAACGGTTCTAATTACTTTATTATTGAGATATATTTAGTACTAGCTTTCGCCCGCGGCTCCACCCGCGTATATGTCAGTTCGCGGTAAAAAGTAGCCTATGTCCTTTCCCAAATTCAGTTCTATCTTCATACCAAATTTCATCAAAATCGGTTCAGTGGTTTAGGCGTGAAAGCGTAACAGACAGACAGAGTTACTTTCGCATTTATAATATTAGTAGGGATTTATTAACGTTTACAGCCATTAACGTGTCGTGGATTATGTAGTCACGTGTAAAGCTTCGCCATGGTGCAAATTGGTTGAAACATCGGGTAATTCAAATGTGTGTATACGTACGTATTCGTGTTAATTGCCTGCATCCTTACTAATATGTGTTATAAATACGAAAGTAGCTCTATCTGTCTGTCTGTCTGTCTGTCACTCCAAAACTACTGAACAGATTTAAATTAAATGTGGTACACAGATAGCCTACAGCCTGACAAAGAACATTCGCTACGTTTTACCGATCCGCGATAGCCGACATATACGCAGGCGGCACCGCAGGCAAAGCCAGTATTAATGTAAAATAGACTGCATATACGGCCTAGTGCGTTAAACGCTCTTTAAACGTTAAATCCCAAGTGTTCAAACCCCTTACGGTACAACACTTTGTATGATTCACAAATTGTTGTTCCGAGTCTGGGTGTTTTTTAAGTCTGTTTTATGAATGTTTATCAAATCCTCCGTGACTCAGGATATATTCCCGGTGGGACGGTTACCTTTTTTAAAGATAAAAGAAAATCGTTTCATGCAAAGAACAAATTTAAAAGTGTTGTGTAAAAAAAAGTCTCTTCTGAAAGATTTTATATCTTGTTTTTAGAATATTACCATTTTATTTTGTATTTTAGCTTTCTATTATAAAAGGTTGCGTAGTTTTTTTGCTAAGTCAAATATTTTGTTTCGTTCACAGCTAGACGTGTATCGAGAATTTATTAAGGTATCCAAACATAACCTACTGTAGGATATTATCACAAACAATACAAATATCTATAAAACCTTTCAGACGATTAACAAATACAGAACACTTCATTTTGAAATACATGATTCTTATATACCATTTTTGATGATTTTTAAGTTAACAGTAGATTTCAGCACGAAAGGGCCGGCTCAACCGGGACAATCCTACCCTCACATAGAAGACCATCCTAATAATGACAGCATTCTTGCTGTCGTATTTCGTTGGTGAGTGTGAGACCGAGGCCCAATCATTCTGCGTTATTCTCCCAGAGGCCGGGGGAATGATGTAAAAACATCCGACTCGCCCACCATGGTATGGGTCAACATGTTGCATCGCTTACCCTCACAATGCGGATAGTGACCCCTACTCCTGGATTCTATTGCTTGCATCAAACAGAGTTGAGTTACTTTGGTAGACAAATATATATAAAAAATATCGCACCTTAAATACACCTTGACAGAAATTTAAGGGTAAAAAGAGATACATTTAAAAGCTTTACGTTTTGAGCTTATCAAGAGCAACCGGCATTCATTGAAGTCACAACAAGCAACCTTTCCCCAACTCCGTTAACAGGATATCTCATCAAATACATTCTTAAGTTAATCCTTTATATACGGAACACGAAAGGCTCGGTCTGTTTGCTCGGTCCAATCGTGTCCCTCTTTAATCTTCTGAGCAAACATCACTCTCATGGGCGTACCCAGCATCTGACCTAGGGGGGGGCAAGTCAAATTTTTTAGGTCGGATCCGCCGCGGCTGTTTTGTCATACACATTACTTAAACTCACCTACATGAATCATTAGATATATGTAGTGTGCCTTCCAAAAGACTGTACCACGGCGTCTAATGCGACGACCAACGGCAATCGGGAGCGGGAGTCTTCTCGAACGGGGAGGAGGGTGGGGAACACCGCGTAGAAGAAAAGCACTTTAAAAAATTACCCCTAACCCAAGCTGAGGGAGCCCGGCGAAGAGGTTAACGGCTAGGGGGATATGCCAGCCGCTAGGGCAACGTTAGCTCACGTATAAGAGCAAAACCATTATGGGCGTAACTCAAGAGAATATATTACCCCAGGAGGGTACCGGCCGCGCAGCGGACGGAGAATTTCTCGGCACTCCAGCGTCAACCTCAGTGGCTGACACTGGAGTGTTCTGCCCACCGTATTCTGGGGGGGCACAGTTACGTACACAAGGGTGTCCGAGTCTGGGCACATCAACCAGGGCGCACAAGCCCAGTTTTGTGCATCCCAGGACGCCGAGTCTTCTCGCACCCAATCAAGGGAGCGCTTAGGAGGCGACGATCGAGCGTCGGCCTATGGAATCCCTTAATCAAGGTCCAGGGTTGCAGGAAGGAGATTCAGAAGAGAACGATGCTTGGCTCTCTGCTTTGTTTTCTCGCGATCACCACAAACCCGTAATCGAAAACCGAAGGGCACGTCAGATAAAAAACGACCCAAGGAACTCGCACGGCAAAAGGGCACAACAAGGGGTGGAAAGAGCAATGAAAGTGGAACAGGGATCGAGACGAAGCGTGATGACATGACGCACCGGGTCCATCTTAGTTGCGGTGGAGCTGAGTAGCCAGCCCGTCGCCGATATCGACTCTAGTATCCAGGAGTCCCTTTCAAGGTCTTCAAAGGGAAGAAGGGACTCAAAGGCGGCAAAAGGGCTGCCGTCACCATCTGGGCCGGAGTGTCGGAACTTTATAAAAGAGCCGATGAGTCGGCACTGACA
Organism: Phragmatobia fuliginosa; assembly: GCA_932526445.1. Taxonomy (NCBI): domain Eukaryota; kingdom Metazoa; phylum Arthropoda; class Insecta; order Lepidoptera; family Erebidae; genus Phragmatobia; species Phragmatobia fuliginosa. Next base: position 15,064,593 of record OW052057.1, read on the forward strand.
GACGCAGTGGGGAAAGAGAACAAGGCGCTTCGCTTTGAAATGGCCTCCCTACGAAAGGAGGTGGAGAGGCTACGCTGCGGGGACCCAAAACCCCATTAAAACACCCAGACGAGCTCCATTACTGCCCTAGGTAAGACCAGCAAAGCAGCGTTCTCAAAAGAGAGCAGCTTCCAGGACCGAGACCAATTCGCGGCCATGCTGGACCGCGTTCTTGCTGAGGTCCAAAAAAAGATGATAGGAGATCAGTGCCCAGGTACGAAGAACTTGCTGCTTCCTTAAGTCCGGGGACGGAAGGGGCCACTGGCGAGCAGTCGCCTAAAGCCTACACAGATGTCGCAAGCGCTGGCGCTTGGGACATCTGTCGCATCTATCGCTTTCCACTGTGCAGTAGAAGCAACAGCCGACAGCGGCCCCACTATCGAGCGAGACGTGGGTCCCTTGGTCGAAAGGCCAAGGGAAGGAAAATAGCAGAGATGGCCCAGTCAGGGCGACGGGCGGCTGCCCCACCGCCACCGACTATTAAAAGGGTTATGCCGCGACTTCCAACAACAGCGACTGTCACAGTCTCCGTACCTCCTGGCTCGGAGACGACAATAGCCAAGCTGATGGAGAACGCGAGGGCCACCATCAGATTGGGTGATCTTGGCATCACAGGTGGTCTCCGCACCAAGCGAGCTATGACCGGCGCCCTGATCGCCGGGAAGGAAAGCGCCGCTTCAGCAGACAAACTGGCAGCACGCCTGCGAGATGTTCTGTCTGACACGGATGCTATTATTGCGCGTCCGTGTAGGGCAGGAGACATATTGGTGATTCACCTGGAGGAGTCAATCACCCAAGCTGAAGTCGCCAGGGCGGTAGGAGCGGCGGGGAATGTGCAATCTCCGACATCAAAGCCGGAGACACACGTGCCTCCCCGTCACGACTGGGCACGGCCTGGGTTCGCTGTCCACTTGCAGCTGTTCGCAAAATAGTGAACGCTAAACGGTTACAAGTGGGCTGGATTTTGGCATAGTTTACAGGGCAGAGGCACTGCTTGCACGCCCGTTACAGTGCTGCCGGTGCCTTGAAATGGGACACATGAGAGCTAAGTGTCCCAACGAGACGGACCGGGGTGCGAGATGTTACGTGTGTGGTGACACAGGTCACGTGACACGAACATGCACTGCGAAAACGCCGAAATGCCCGGTCTGTTCGGACCTTGGCCGTCCCGCGAATCATCGGCTAGGGAGCAAGAAGTGCTCCCCGCCGAGAAAAAAGAAAAGGGGTCCGCGAATCATCGGCTACAGGAGGGACACAGCCGGAAATCAGTCAGGTACAGGAGGCAATGGAAGCCTGAAAATTCGCGTCCATCCATAACGTCTTACAGGGCAACATAAACCACTGCCGCGCAGCACAAGACCTGCTTATGCAGACGATCGCTGAGCAGTCAGTTGCCTTAGCGGAGGTGGCGGAGCCATATTACGTCCCGAATCCCCGGTGGTTTGGTTCGGATGGAACTGTATATTGGGCAGAGATGGACAATGGCTTACATTGCGCCCTCCTTCAACGAGGGCTGAGGTTTGTGGCAGTAGAATGGGACCCCATGGTCATTGTGGGCTGCTAGCTGCTACATATCTCCGAATCGCGGTCTCTCCGTTTTCGAGGCGTACTTGGATTGACTTAGGAGTTGCATTTGCACTTTCCTGTCTCGTCCGATACTTGTCTTGGGCGATCTCAACGCCCGCTCCACAGAGAGGGCAGATCGCCTAGACAACTCAAAAGGAGATACACTCGTCGTTTCGGGGTTCAGTCAGCACCTGTGTACGGTGGCAGGGGGAGTCGATTGTCGATTAAACAAGGGGGACTCTCTCGGTTTTCGACTATGTGTCCGGATGGAGGGTTGCGGAGGAGGTGGTTACCTTATCGGACCACCGTCACATCGTTTTTGATGTGACTAACTTCACTCCGCGGCGTTACTCGAGATTGACAACAATAAGGACGGGTAACACAGCGGGACTCAGCTAGTGTCAAAAAAATTGCAACCTCAACTCGCAACTCCCTACCGAAGATTACCGAATACAGCCGTTCTGAATCTCGGCTAAGTTCGGTATTCTTCGTCCGCCATCGTCGAGCGCGGTTTTTTAGCAATTGCATCGTGTATTTTGCCAGTGTCTACTGCGCGGTTTATTTGAAAGTGATAGCTTATGGCCCCGTTTACACTTTGATTAGTAATTAGGCGAGTTCATACATGTTCTGGGAGATTTCCAGGGGGGGGCAGCTGCCCCTCCCTGCCCCCCCCTGGGTACGCCCATGATCACTCTGTACGTATAGATTATATTGTTAAGTATTAATAATGTTTTGCACACACCCAGTGGATGGCGCGGTAAATATTAAGAATGTTGGTTTTGTGTGAGGGGCGCTGTTAGCAGCTTTAGTTTTTAACGGCATTTTTCCTTTGCAACTTTGTAAATAATGGTGTTTAGAATAAATTAATATTATTATATAGAGGCTTCAAGTAGGAAAATATCAATATGCAGGGCGTAACAATGTGAGCATATTTAAGGGTTGTAGTACACACTATTACAATTGTAATCGTCATCATCATCAACAGCCTTTAACAGTCCACTGCTGGACATAGGCCTCTCCTATGAAAGGAGGTTTTGGCCTACTATTCCACGCTGGCCAGACGGGTTGGTAAAGGGATTGTTTCAAGTTTTCCTTCTCTTGGCAGTGATGTTAGCTGCTTATTTTGTTCCTTTAGTCGCCTCTTACGACACCCATGGAATGAATAGGGGTGGTGACACTTTGTAATCAACTAAGTTTATTTTTTTAATTATAATATAGAGTGATTGATTTTGTGATTTTATTCTTATAATATTAATTGTGCTCAATTCTATTTTTCAATTTAAACCTCAGTTACTATTTACCTAAAGTTCAGAATAAGAATCCGGTTTTATTCCAATTTATCAAGATTTAGACGCCTGGAAGTGGGTTTCCAGAATTTGAATTATTATATCAATTGTGAATGGAATACTTGTAATATTAATAAGAGAGAAAACATCGAATTAATATTATTGCTTTTTTTTTACTTAGAACATTTGTTAGTTTAATTAGTTAAATTAAAACAAAACAACAGCTCAAGAACAATAAGATCTCATAAAACGACAAAGAAAGCGTCTCAGCCACTCTTCCGAAAACTCCCTTATTTGTGACAAGATTAAGAACTCCTAAAGAAATAAGAGTCGGAGGCTGTTTATTTATTTAATTAACTTCATTAGTGTAATGTCAGTCACATTTTTATCTCGTGTCTAGCCAGGGGTAGGCAGTGAATTATTTGCTTCGATGTTTCTTGCTATCTTTTTAAATACATTTTGTTATCTTATTTAATGTACTTTGAAAATAATATGCTACTATTCAATCGCTGTTCTTGTGCTAAAAATCAATTCTTAGTCGGTGTTTAAACATAAAAATCAACTGATGTAAATGTATTCTAAGAATGATTATACGTATTTACACGAAAACCGCAGAATTAGTAATAACCTCAGGTATGTAAGCTATACGCATACCACTGCGGCTTTCTACAACACAATCAAATCAATAAACGTGAACAGTTTTAGTAGTATGCTACAACGAACACTTTAGTATTAAGAAATAAATATTGATATGTATTAAATTCAAAATGGCTTACCTTATATATAAATAATATGTTTATTATATACATAATCGTCGTTAACGATAAACCTCGAAACTATCTTAACGTTTTTCACGTATTTTAAACATGGTTTTTGCTGGCATGCCTGACATAGAGTAGCTTAGATCAATAGAAGCTGAGCCGAGCATAGTTGACATAAGACGCAGATGAATTTGTGTGAATCAGTTAGCATTTATACATATATGTACAAGATAGTCAACGTTATAGACAATCTTCTTCGAAAGATGATTTAAATATCATAAGACTTATCAAAAAACTTATTCCCTATATTTATTGCTCATGTTCATTCCCATCACCCCACAAGCACGTGCCGCTAGTGAATAATTCTCACGTCTCTTTTACTACTTACAAATAATAAAAATCTGTCTTATTTCACAGATAGTGCTCATATTAAATTCTTTTGTACGGGGTGTGGACCCCATTATGATCCCAACGTCTTAATAATATACAATGGAACGCAGACTAAGCGACCTCATGAATTGTCGTGGGACATTCCTCGGTCGGAGATTATTAGAAATTTTAATTAAAAATAAGTGAAAGTGGGGTTCTGAGCTGGAAACGGGTTTTCTTTTTTATATTTATGTTTAAGTTTAGGTCAATTTCAACGTAAAAATGGCTGGCTAGAAGATTTTTTCAATTAGCGTAAGAAATTGGAGGAGTGTTGGTTAGCAGATGTTTTCTTGGTTGTTTGCCTTGACATTGTTAGGACGACTGAGTGTTTGGTCTTGTTTTTCGCTGCTAAGTTAGATTCGGTATAATATTTTGCGTGAATAGCTCATTGCAATAATACCCATTATTAATATTGAACTTTTTTCAACGCAAAGTTAATTTCGGTTAAAATTAGTTTTATTTGACGAGTTTAATATGACGAGCTTTGGCTTTAGCCGAATTCAATAATTATATCCAAAACATAAAGTTAATACATACTCTTTTCCACGGAAGTACCATCAATATATAGAATAAATGATGAAAACTGCATGAAAGAGACAAAATAATCCAGAGAAAAATATATCTCATCCAAAAACCAAATAAACTTCAATTAAGCATGAACACAATTAAAGTCAAAGCACAATAAAGGCAATTCGGTTTGAAAGAGCGTGGTGAAGCGCTCTCGGTGCTTGTCGAACAAATTATCTGGCGTATGTGGAGTGGTGCAGAGGGCGCTTGACATACATCCCGCCTGTCCAGATTAATTGTAGAATGGATGACATCATATTTTGTCAGTGACCTCTCTGGATTTTCATGTGCTCGGTAAATCACTTCCTACGCTGGCTTTACTTAATATGTGAAATATTGCTGATATATTAGTGGCACAACCTTTTATAAACGGAACTTCAACTTCAAACACAATTTGTTCTCAAAATTTTGCAGTTGAACATTAAAACATTGAGTTTATTTTTAACTAGTGATGTGTTTCTAAGCGTTTATTCTTGAATACATTTTTAGAGTCAGCTTTCGAATTCTTTATTTAAATTTTTAGAATCTGGTTTAGTTTGTTTTAGTTAGTGTCTTATTTGATATATGCATTAATAGCTACAGTTTAAATAAGCTAAGTCTCTTTTCTTAAAGTGTGAATCAATCTACATTTTGGTTCCAGTTCTGTCTGATAATTTTTCTAAATACGTGTGTATCCTCCACTACTTTTGATTTCTATCCTTTAATTTTTAGGTATATTTTCATATAAAACAAATTATCTATAAGTAAGAGTATTAAGAAATCTCAATAATTTAATCCCTACCTTATCCCTGATCTCTTGACGCATCTTCTCGCGTTCCTCCTCCATCTTGCGGTGCTTCTCCTTGCGCCGCTCCTCGGCCTCGCGGATCGCCTCCTGTCGTTCGCGTTCTGCTTCTTCTTCCTTTTCCTTATCATCACTGTCGTCGCCATCACCACCAACTGCACCTGTAACAATCAAATTGGAACAAAATTTAGTAACTGTTTATGCAACTGTTCCGTATATTGACGTATTTAGAATACAGAGAACACTTTTCTAACATCCCGTGGTTGTCGTAAAATATCACTAATTTGTAATATCACTAGTTGTTTCATTAAATTCATCAATTTTATATCAATGGCCAGACTTTTAATGCACGATGTATATTGCATGTAGACATCCATCTGTGTACATGCACGCGTAGCCAACGTCAAGTGGCCTTAGGTGACTGTAAACAATCATCGAGGGTAAGCAAGGACAGCGCGGTCAGACCTAGATGGGTGACCGTTGGTGGCATGATATGTTATCAGCGTTTACGTGATACGAATGTCACGTTAAGCAGGCGGTCCCATTGTCATGATAAGATAACAGTCGTAATGCTTAATTGGAAGCCTTCGCGCGGTTTAATAACATCCAACGGTAGGATTTCCAAGCCACAGCATGTCTTGCCAGTCTCCAAATCGCAACCGGCCAGCTTAGGTATGGCCTTAACCCTCTCTGTGGGTGTTATGGGTTTTTGTTGATTAATATAAATTAGTGATCTCTTTTCTATGTAGTGACCAACGTCTTGGGAGGGAGGGATCAACCAAGTGTTTGGGACTAAATGACGTTGTGTGTAAGATGTCCGAAAATATTTATATTTGTCCGAAACATATCCGGGAAATTCTTTTTAAAGCTTCTTAAATCTGTCCTTATCCTATCGCCGATCAAAAGCAGGCTTTAAAATTATTATGAGAACTTACTTGAAATTGCAATGAGTATGTAACCTAAGAGTTCTTTGATTGTGAGAGGAATGTTAAGTCAATGGGTAATTAGTCTGCATGGATGGTGTAGTGCCCTAAGTGAACACCATCCCTTCCTACTGCACTTAGTATTGGTGGTGCTTATACATGGGAAAATACACTGAGTGACCAACTCTTGTTCTGAGTTCGGATATTCTTTGTACACAGTGATCCGAGACTAGGATATGTTCCTAGTGACGGAGTTCTCGTTTGTAAATATAATATTTGATTGTTACAGACATAACCAATAGTAGTCTTCTTTCGAGATCCTTAAAGTTTTAGCCTAATTTGTACATTTTTTCGAGATAATAATCGCTTCTTATAAAAGGGCACGATTATTTAATTTCCTCGTACGTATATAATCTAAAATTCATGATGAATGTTTTAATGTATTCTTATCCAAAAACGATTGTAATTGAATAACCCCTTAAAGCTTAACCGATACAGTGTTCTATATGTATATTCCTCACCCTCATAAATCTTTCATCAAAGAAAAACTAATTCAAAACCAGTCCTCTTCAGTCCTTCAATACAATCGAAGGCAAATTAGAAAACACATTCGCACCAACAGCTCGGCACCGCCTCGAACCGGCTTCATCCAGTTTAAGCCGGTCGAGTAGCCGATCCAATGTGGCCGCCATTCAACAATCTATTTCACGTCAATCTGAGCATTTGTCACGTCGGACGCACGCTCTGTGGTGCACGAACAAACCCATACGATTCTCTTAAAAAAATTGCCTATTGACTGTTGTCTGATATTAAAATATCTAAAATTTGAAAACCAAATTTCACTCTAATTTTTAATATGTGATGGAACTTCTATTTGATATTCTATTAATTTTAGGATCGAGAAAGTTTTCTGGGGATAGATATTTGCATATTTGGTTTTTAATCATGAAAGGTTCAACCGCCTTGTATGAAACTTTTGGATTTATGATATTTTTAACAAGAAAATGATGGCTATAATCAACATTAAATGTGATCGAAGTCAGGAGTAAAGCCAATATTGTACTTCTGCATACATTTAATTTAAATACACACTGCGTATACCATATGATTATGAGAAAGTATGTTATTTGTAAAGAGTTGACGGAATTAATCACGTATATTTCTAATCTATTTAGATAAAAAAAAGCGGCCAAGTGCGAGTCGGACTCGCACATGAAGGGTTCCGTATCAGTAAGTAACATCATATAAAAGTTCTTGTAGTTCGTTGTAACTTTCATCGATGTTTTTATACTAGTGTATTGATTGGATGAAAGGTATATTGCGTGTTACGATTTATGACGTATTAAAAAAAAACTACTGACTAGATCTCGTTCAAACCAATTTTTGTTGGTAGTTTACATGGTAATGTACAACATATATTTTTTTTAGTTTTATCACTCTCTTATTTTAGAAGTTAGAGGGGGGGGACACACATTTTTCCACTTTGGAAGTGTCTCCCGCGCGAACTATCCAGTTTAGAAAAAAATGATATTAGAAACCTCAACATTATTTTTGAAGACCTATCCATAGATACCCCACACGTATAGGTTTGATGAAAAAAAAAATTTTGAGTTTCAGTTCCAAGTATGGGGATCCCCAAAATGTATTGTTTTTTTTCTATTTTTATGTAAAAATCTTAATGCGGTTCACAGAATACATCGACTGACCAAATTTCAACAGTATAGCTCTTATAGTTTCGGAAATAATTGGCTGTGACATACGGACGGACAGACAGACAGACAGACAGACAGACAGACAGACAGACAGACTTGACGAATCTATAAGGGTTCCGTTTTTTGCCATTTGGCTACGGAACCCTAAAAATGAATCCATATTTCCCTTAGTCACGCTATCACGCGTGAACGGCTGGATCGATTTCGATAATTCTTTTTTTATAATATTCCTTGAAGTACGAGGATGGTTTAAGAACCATCCATTCCTAAGGGAAAAAAAATATATTTCGAGAATACAAAACAATTGAGTGACGGTGAATCTACTATTGGGCGGTACGAAGTTCGCGGGGTCAGCTAGTATTTTATACAAACTATAGTCATTAACTAAATCTATAGGTGCGTGCAGGACCACAGACATTCTAATTAAAGCTTTACATAACAAGGATTGAATTGAATTTCAAAGCACTGTTTACTAAATAAATAAGAAATGGTTAGATTGAAAAAATGAGCTAGTTTTAAATTATGATAAAGAAAAAGGTATAAATAAAATATATCTTCAATAAAACCGAGTCTGAATTTAAATGTGTTGATTGACTAAAAATACTGAAACTAAACACCACTGAGTTAGCTTTAAAAATCTTAAAGACACCTAATAAATACGGCACAAGAAAAGAGAACTTTCTCTAAGGAGCAACCGCCACACAAAGTTGGTAGATAATGTTTTGCATTTCACACAAGCCTTGAAAAGGCACGCGCCTTCAAACATTCCTCCCAAAAGAGTTCCACTCATTTCCATATCGGCGGGCGAACAATGTCGAAGGCATCCACATTCAATAGCCAGCATAAACGAATTCCAACGCCCCGGCGTCTCAACAATTCAATTTGCCTCTCGCACCCCCAATAAATGATCCCTATTAAGAAAAAGACGGTCGCACATCGTATAGAGACCCTGCTTGGGTACTCAGACCGGGTACTAATTGATCGGCCTGTGCTGCTGACAGAATAATGCCATCGATTCAAATTCAATAATTTTCAAGTGTCTCGTCGCCTGCGCTGTTTTATTTTTTCGTTTTTATTCCCGTTTTTAATTAAATGTACGAAGAACTTTACGTTTCTTCATCTTGAATATTAAACAGTTATTTTTTAATTTAAATAATAATGATTTTGTTATTTACTTTGCGTTCATCACGAGTTATGAATAAATTTTAATGTTCATTGGTTGGGTGAATGAGTTTTTCATTTATTATGCGGTGACAATGATGTCTGATGTAAAAAAAAATGTAATTCGCTATTGTATTTCTTCATATCAGTGTAATAAACACATTGTTCTGTCTTTAATGTATTGCTTAATATAATAATAATATTTATGTAAGGTGTAGTAAGTTTGCCTATTAAATTAAATCTAACTAAAATCTTCCATTAAATAGTTGTTTAGTGGGCAAGCTTAATATATTAGAATAATATTACTAGTTGATGCCCATGGCTCATTACCTAGGAGTAAAAAAAAAAATTTACGTCCTATCCTCAGACCTACTGAATAAGTACAAAAAAATTCATAAGAACCGACCAAGCCATTTCAGAGGTGTTCGGCATCTAAAATTGTAACACGAGAATTAAATCTAATATATAAAATTCTCGTGTCACAATTTTCGTTGCCATTCTCCTCCGAAACGGCTTGACCGATCATTATGAAACTTTATATGCATATTCAGTAGGTCTGAGAATCGGCCACCTAAGGGTCGCTGCGGTCACATCCTGGGGAAATGTGACCGCTGCAAACGACTCGAGATAGGTGGACACCCCCGGTGCGGCCGGGGGGTGTCGTCTAAGGCGGGTTGATGGTCCGCCTCTTATACAGAGTGGTGAGAGGCGCAGCAGCATCCTGCCTGGGGGTTGAGTTCAGTCACCCCGAGATGTACCCCAGATTAGGGGTAAGGCAGGTGGGACATCAGAAGCCGCTGATGCGATCCTGGTGTTCCTCCCGACTGCCGAGGTAGGCCGCCGCGGGGTTTAGTGGGTAAACCGGTGGCCCGGGAGTCCCACACACGCCCTTCGCTTGCCCCACGAAGGGTATGGTGCCCAAAGCATTCCCCGAATAATAAAAAAAAAAAAAGGTCTGAGAATCGGCCAACATCTATTTTTGATACCTCTAAAACGCGAGTGGAGCCGCGGGCATCAGCTAGTATATATATATAGATAAAACATTTGTTATTGAAAAGTAGATACATAAATGACTTTAATAATCTCAGTTACAGTTATAATTTATATTTTACGTTAATCTATTCTTTGCCTTATTAGCCATTATTAAATTATAATGTAAACATTTTTCAAGCCAAAACTATAGGCGATATAAAGCAGTACTCGTTTTGCTATCTAACTATTACAAAGTAAACCTTAGAAGATCATAACATGTCTAGATACTTAATAATTCACACATAATATGTCACAATGAAAATTTAACATCATAATTGAATGTGTAGCCCGCGATTCAGACACTGTACGGCTTCTCCATAATTGAATTGATATTCTAGTCCCGGCCGCGTCAGACTAGACTTGGCTCGACAACAAACCAGACTCGGTTGGGACAAGTTTGTTGATTTGTGAGACTTGTGTTCCTCAATTAGTTGAGATTTCGATTGGTTTGTTGATTGGTTTGTGTAGATCATTAGAAACTGTTATGAACCAAACAAGCAGGTCTTAAATAACTAAGTATGTGAAGAAAAATGTTAGCGTTTTTTGCCGACAATTACCCGAATACTTTTGACAGACTATTTTTGTGTGTTCTATCGTAGCACATAAACTACTAAACCGATTTTAAAGAGTGTGATGTCAATGAATAAATAATGAGTGACTGCACGGTTGGTCTAGTGGTTTAAGCGGTCGCCACGCCGCCTTCTACTTCCAAGAGTCGTGGTTTCAAACCCAATATTTTTTTATTTTTTTTATCTCACACAACGCCATCCCCGAACTAAGCAGAGCTTGTATTATGGGTAACTAGACAACTGATATAAATATATAAACATACTTTTTTTTCTAAATACATACATATTATTCATAGAAAACACCCGAACTCCGAAACAAATATTTGCGAATCACACAAATATTTTGGTCCGACCCGGGAATCGAACCCTCTCGATCAGCAGTCGTATACGCCAACCATCAGACCAACGAGGCAGCAATGTGGGACAATACTTTGTATGATCCAGAAATTTTTGTTCTGAGTCTGGGTGTTTGTTTTTGTACATTTCATGTATTTTTGCAAAGTCCCCTGCAAGACAGGATGTATATTCCTGTGTGTATTGTATAGCGATGTGTTAATGCGACGGCTATGAGCTCTTTCTTTGCCTATTTGCGTTTCATTTGGGATTGTGCTAGGTAATCATTATTATTCAAATTAAATTTTATACCAACAAAATTTTGGATACAGAAATTACGTATTCTGCCTACCATTCTATCAGTCGTTGTAAATTAAAGCGAATTCCACAAATATAATCTAGTACGGACACCTCTCAATAATAATTATTCGCAAAAATGTTCTGCCCAACATCGTCAACAACTCTCGTTCCGTTCCAATTAGCTTTACGAGTTTGTTTGTACCGTCACTTTACTAGTAATGGATCATTACCGGTTTACGATCATCTCTGTTTACCCCCTAAGTATTGTTTACATGTGTCATATTAAGAGGGCACCTCGAATATGGACGGCTTTTAGGATACGACCTCAAGATCGTAACCTTATTACATTATTATAATCATAAAAGGTCAGTATACGCGTGTTAGAAAGCTGTTTATATAGTGATGGTTATAGGTTGGGTGCCGGTCATTTCGTAGAAAAGTAAAAAGTTTGAGGAAATTGATTCTTAAATTAAAGATGATAAGGTTCTTTTAAGTGCCTTGTTGGTCTAGTGGTTAGATTATGCGACTGCTGATCAAGAGGTCTCGGGTACGATTCCTGGGTCGGTCCAAATGTTTGTGTGATCCGCAAAATGTATAGCTCAGAGTCTGGGTGTTTTCTATTTATAATACCTATGTACATATGTATTTAAAAAAAAGTATGTTTATGTATTTATTGTCCATGTGGTGACGGATTAAGAATACAGAGTGTCACCACCCCTATTCATCCCACGCGGGTGTCGTAAGAGGCGACTAAGGAATAAACTACGCACGACAACATCAATGTAAAGAGAAGGAAAACTTGAAACCAACCCTATACCAACCCGTCTGGCCAGCGTGGTATAGTAGGCCAATACCTCCTTTCCAAGGAGAGGCCTATGTCCAGCAGTGGACTGTTAAAGGCTGTTGATGATGATGATGATGATGATGATGATGTATTTATACCAGTTAGTTGTTTAGTATCCATTATACAAGCTCAGCTTAGTTTGGGATTAGAGGACGTTGTGTAAGATGTCCGAAATATTTATATATTTTTTTTAAGTAAAAACTTTTAACGTGGAAACGTCTGTGTCGTCGAAGTGATAGACAGAGATATATTAAATAAAACATCTACATGTAACACACAACGTCATCTAGCTTCAAACTAAACAGAGCTTGTAATATGAAAGCAAGATTGACTTAAAGAATAATACATACATATTAAACCTAAAAAACACCCCAACTCCGAAACATATATCTGTAGATTACACATACATTTGTTGTGACCCAGCATTTCAAACCGAGACCATAAGCACAGCGTCGCATCCCAAATTAGTGGTATTACCACTACAAAACCGAGGCAGTAAACAAGTAACAATTTGTAATCCTCTCCTATTAATCAAAGTTAAAACATTAGACCTTCACTGCTAAAAGTACTTTCATAAAAAACGGAGTTTCATTTGAATTTCGTTGAAAGCTTATTAATTTGCCATAAGAAACTGATGCCGTAATTCTCTGCCGTCCCAAGAGGACCGTATATTTCGTGAGTTATAAAAATAAACGGTTTTTTGCTACTGAATTTATATTCCGCGATATCTTCGGCGAGCTTTAGTAAAACGTAAATTATAGTTTTTGTGCTATCAGCAGTATAAATTTGATTCCATCGACAAGTAATTTTATGACGACCTATGTTTCTAGGTACTCTCATATATAATATAATAATATTACAAAGAGGTTAAGTTTGTGATGTTGTAGAGGGAAGCCTCTAGATCTACTGAACCGTTTTTGGAAATAGGTAGTACAGCCGCGCTGAATTCAGTACGAATAGGCCGGCTCGACCGCGGCAGTATTACCCTCACACAGAAGACCATTCTAATAATGACAGCATTCTTGCTGTCATGTTTCGTTAGTGAGTGTGAGACTGGAAGCCCAATTCAATCTGACCAGGCCGCCATGCTCCATTGCCTACCCTCACAATGACCATGGTGGCTTCTACTCCTGGATTCCACTCATGCTTTCCATCAGGCAGAGTAGAGTCACTTTAGTAGGTTCTTTTACTAGTAGAGAGTTACATTATTTACGAGTATCATAACCATAAATATATATTTTTAGCTGATCGACATACAAAAGGGAGGAGCCGCGGTCAAATGCTAGTAATCAAATAAAATTTAAGAGATCGCGTCTTTGGTTTTAACGTAAAACAAACATGTTTAGTTTGCCCTATATCTTTTTTTATTATTGTGTATTAAACACCTCACAAATCATAAACAAAATCCTTTTGAAATTTCAACCCCGGTGCGCAACAAGACTAATTAAAAAACACCAAAGTTCCATTTATGTCCCTGTGTGTCCATCCTAATATCTAAAAAAAACTGATTCTAAAATCCCAAATTAACTTTTACGGCACACGGTCGCGCAAAAATGTCCGCAAATAAAAGCCTTCTATCCCTTTGTTCATAAACATCTTGTAACATATTACGTAGAAAGATAATACATGATATAGGCCTTAACGTAATACCTTCCCTTTGACTATTGGGAGACCCAAAATTGATATGTTAGGTTAGAACTTAGCGCATAAGCGGAGCGGGAGATCTCCTTTTTTTAAAGACAACTACCGCACTTGGAATATTCCTGTAACGTGGGCGACTGTATAAACATACAAAAAACAATCACAGGATCACAGAAAGTATTGCTACAAGTTTGGTTTGAACCCGCAACACTCGGCCCCCTATTTACTCCGTCCGTGCAGTGAATAAAAATCAAGTTAGGTATATTTTATACATTTAATATTACTAAATATAAACGGCCGTCTACGAAGCAGCGAAATGTCGCTGCTAAGCTTAGGCTTCTAAAGTAGAGGTTTTACTATACGACCAGGCTTTGTACTTTTTTAAGTAGTTTAAATTTTTGTTTCAATTCTTTAACAGGTGACATATTACTAGTATATTAAAGAGACTAGATTTATGGTAACACCAAAATAGGTAGCCTGATCCAGTCCAGATGTTCTTTACTCGGACCTATCGACGTCCGATCAAACAATTGACAGGTCAATTTTCCACTTAGCTTGTCACTCAAACCGTACCCTTATGTGGGTAAATTTGAAGGGGCGGGAAGTAATCACCGGGGGTTAGTTTTTCATGAATCCTTATCGTTCGCCTAAACCTCGACAGCCCTTTATGTTATTATGTTAACATTTACATCATGTTCCTATCAAAGGATTTGTTTTTAATATGTTTCTTTCTATTAAAAGTGTATTTTAGCTATTGTTTAAAGATTTCGAAGTTAATGATTGAGTAAGTATTTATGAATACGTTTAGAAGATTATATGTAAATGATCTAGAGTTTGTGTTTGTATAAGGTTGATTGTGTTTCATGTATGATTGCTTAATCCTCCGCGAGGTTGTTCTTAATAGACAAATTGTCTTTCGATCTGTCTCACGTTTTCACTGTTGAATTGCTGAGTAAATTTTATGAATGTTGATATAGAGATATTTTGAACCTTGGAAAAGGATATAGGCTACTTTTTATCACCATAATCAAAATCTACGGGGTGAACTGTGGGAAAAAGCTAGTAGATCATATAACTACATCAATAATCCTTCACACTGAGTCCAGTAAGAAAATTACATTAAACCACAAGTCAGGATAACGTGTCGCTATTCAATAAAATAGGTCTATCCCCTATAATTACAACATAATGAATGAAATTTTCAATGTAACAGCCAATTGAGCCACGGAACAAATACACGACCCATCATTATAATATCAATGTTGCTTAACCTCCGTAGTGGAGTGGGTTAGTTCAACAAACTGTAAGGGAGCTAACGGGTGTTATCGATCCGGCTAATAATAGCGCGCCCGGCGCCGCCTGTCGCCGCCGACACTACATGTTACATTGTGGTAACTCCATGGGGTCCTACTGATTCATGTACGGGTTTTTACCATTACGAAATTTATCATAACTGGTATTATTAAATGGAAATCTTGGTGTGTTTGTTTGGTAAACTCTGACGTATTAAATATTCAACTGATTCGTGTGAAATTCAAGTTGCATGTTGTCAGGAGTGCAGCAAAATATACGTTTAAAAATTTGATGTTGTTTTCAAATGACAAATTCGCTGAGTGTGTACTCTATCGCGGTAAATAGAAGCCTATGTGTTATTCTGATATGTAAGCTATATTATTGTGAAGTTTTATCAAAATCTATTCAGTAGTTTTTGCGTTAAAGAGCAACAAACATACATACTCACAAACTTTCGCGTTTATAATATTAGTAGGATTGATTTTCTATGCTAAGTAAATATTTTTTTGTATTATATACTTAATCGAATTTAATAAAAAGGTTAAAAATGAGTTCTACTCAATGTATATTTTATGTATACTCGTATGTATGTTTGTTTCGAGATATGTTCGACATTTGTAAACCGTGTTCGAATTTCATTAACTGTATTCAATACTGGCCTCATTTAAATGACATTATTCCCCATCACGAAGTAAAAAATTAAAAAGAACAAACACAGTTTGTCACAATTATCTTGATTAGAAAACATTGAAGTCGATATTATACTTTATTTCAATCAGATATGTAGGTTTAATTTAAAGTAATTGATTGTCTAAAAGGTTTTCTTTTACATATATACCTACATGAGTTCGCCAAAGTGACTCTACTCTGCCTGATGGAAAGCATGAGTAGAATCCAGGAGTAGGGGCCACCATCCTCATTGTGAGGGTAAACAATGCAGCAAGGTGACCCATACCATGGCAGCCTGGTCAGATGTCTCTGCATCATTGTACCGGCTTCTGTAAGCTGGTAGAATGATGCAGAATGATTGGGCCTCCGGTCTCACACTCACCAACGGAACACTACAGCAAGAATACTGTCATTATTAGGATGGTCTTCTGTGTGAGGGTAGTTCCACGTCGGTCGAGCCGGCTCGTTAGTGTTCAAATCAGCGTGGCTCTACTACTTTGTAAAATGTCATTACTACTGTAAGTTCTTTTGGCTGCCTTGTTGGTCTCATGATTAGTGCATGCGGCTGCTGATCAAGAGGTCTCGGGTTCGATTCCCGGATCGTACCATATATTTGTGTAATCTACAAATGTTTGTTTCGGAGTCTGGATGTGTTCTATGTGTAATATGTATGTATTTAAAAAAAAAATATGTTAATGTATTTATATCAGTTCTTTAGTACCCATATTACAAGCTCTTTTTTGTTAGAGACTAGGTGACGTTGTGTGTAAGATGTCCGAAATATTTATTTATTTATATTTATTTATTTATTTGAGATGGCATATAGGTATATTTCACTGTTAGCAGACGGTGCACAGAATTTATAAAGAGTTGAATTAAATACGGTAATTTCATTTCATCTCTTTATAAATTGTTTCATCAGATAAGAATAACTATGTCCTAGGTTTTAGTATCCAGGGATACGAGTTGAGAAACTTAACTGGATAACATTTTCTAGATACAAAATTATCTCGAAGTTAGTGTTCAGGAAGTTCAGATATTTTCTTAAAGAGGTCCGTGGAGTTATATAAAATTGTTGTAAAAGTACAGTCAGCAGAGAAAATAGCTTTAGTATAGCTCTCGTTCTCAGTTTGAATATATAACAGCTTATCTACTTACTGTATTATAGCTTCGTCTGTTACCTCATAGAAAATAAATAATAATAATAAATAATAAATATTTGGACAACTTACACATAACATCATCTAGTCCCAAAGTAAGCAGGGCTTGTGCTAGTACCCTTAGCACAAGCCCTGCTTACTTTGGGACTGATATAAATACATAAACATACTTTTTTTTTGTAAATACATACATATTATACATAGAAAAACACCCAGACTCCGAAACAAATATTTGTGGACTGACCCGGGAATCGAACCCGAGATCTCTTGATCAACATACACTAACCACTAGACAAACAAGGCAGTCATAAATACTAGCATTATAGTGAATTTTTAAATTAAATTTTCTCTTATGATATGTCCGTACGTATATAGGATATTGCGGTAAAAAATAGTCTTTAATAATACATAATTAAGTGAATCGTAAGGAAATTAATGATTCACTAAGTTATGAACGTCTTTGAAACATACAAAGGCGAATTTAAGAAAAGACAAAATGACAAAAGCCCAAAACTCACATTTAAGTCGAACAAAGACATCGTTATGTTAATTGTGGCTAACTTCACAGGAGTTAACTTGAACTCAAGTTGTCGCAAGCATTGTGAAGTTGAAAAGTTATTTACTTTGATTTCGGCGCTTAAAAGTTTTGGCAAAGGCATTATTTTCTGATACAAGGCAAGACAATAATTATATCATAAATCAGGAGACGCTTTTATTAGCCGTCACATGTTGACGTAATGTGTGTTTTATAAAATGTAGTTGAATATAAAGTATCATATCATAAAGTTCAGAATTTTGAATTGAATACTTTAATAACTCTTCTTCAACATTTCAATATTCAAAGAAGAAAAAGAACCAGAACCCTTTTTGTATGGCATGGAGAATATACTGATCTGTTACCATCCATCTTTTCTTCATGATTTAATGCTTGATTTTAAAATTTAACATGGGTTATTATTTTCACATAAATTGTGTATACCGTCAGTGAAACGTATTTCAATATAAAACTCACTTCTGGAATTTGATTCCCACTTTTTGAACAGACAAGTATGCATAAAAAGGAATGTACCTAGTGAATAGCTTGCCAATTAAAGTTCAATGGAATTCACAACTTGTACAATTTAGGAAGCGTTATTTGAACAAACTTGAGGCGGTTAATTAAAAAAACCCTCAGAACTTTTACAATAATGCCGACTATGGCATCTTCTTTTGAATTGTTTTCGACTAAATTAATCGTATTTTAAAAGTTAATCATAAAATTCGCGGTATTTTCTTTGTATTTTTATTTAAAATACCATTCATTTGTGCAGAAATGGATGTCGTGATCCTCCATCACAAAGGGATAAGCCTCCGACCAGGCGAGGTGATCCTGCCACGGTCACGGTCCAACAGTTGATGATGGGATGTTGTATATATGCTAATCGGCGCGAGAATTATCTCAATCGCGATTCAGAATTAGTAGTTACTCCGTATAGTTAATTCCGTGTTTCTTCGTGGTTCAGTGTTCCTACGGTAGATGGCAATGTTCTATGTTTTTCGCTTGTGCTATAAAGGACTATATAAGACAGAAAAGTAGAGGAGCTTTCGAAAAGGACAAATTACAAAAACATCCGATTACGTCACCACAGCTGGGCTCGGGTCTCCTCTCAGGAGAGGGTTAAGGCCATACGTTGTGACCACGTAATCTTGGCGTTGGATGTTTTTAAACCGCCCGAAACGCTCATTAGATATCATGCCACAAATGGTCACCAATCTAGGTTTGACCGCGCCGTCGTTGCTTACGCGGCTTTGAGCGCTTTAAAGAAAGATCGCAGCAATGATCATAAATATACGTATTTAAAGAAAAACATTTCTAGAAATATCTGTTCTAAATCAACACTAGCGATGTAATCAGAATGGCCAACATAGCAATTCCATTTGCAACACTCTATTCTAATTCCTGAGGTCTATGTTTAGTTAAATGAAATCAATATGCAGCTGTTAAGTCATGGTTATGCGGACTTTGGTTTCATAATGTTTAGATGTGATATTTCGTAGATTATAACACTAAAAGTCATAAGTCAAGAGATAGTCCTTAGTAGGCTTAAAAGTAACGTTGATTGTTATATCAATCGCAAGATATTAAAACGGAAAGTAGAATAGTCTTTGTTAAATTTTGATAAAGGCAATTTATTTCAAATTGGCCGCATTATTTTTGTCTTTCCTGGAATTTGTTAGTAAAAACAAAGACAATTTAATCTTAAATTAACGAAGTAGAATAAATAAGTACCTTTATAATAAGTCTGTTGGGGTTTTAAGAAGTAATAACATACATAGGTATAGGTTATTTTCTATGTAAATTTAGTTACGAGTTATCATCTGCTACACGAATGCTTACTCGGCTACGAAACTTTGCAGTATTATTCTTGTTGTGTCATAGAATTCTGCTACCGCATAATCTTTTTAAAATGATACTAGCTTTCGCCCGCGGCTCCACCCGCGTAGATGAAATTTGATACACAGATACTCTAGAGCCTAGGAAAGGACACAGACCGCGATAACTGACATATACGCGGATGGAGTCCCGGGCGAAAGCTATTTAAATATATATATACAATATTTGATGTTACAGAAGCAATTCATCATTAAAAAGAGGGTTGAATAGTGTGATTGATATCACATCAATTGGCGCCGCACTGCTACCCCTAGAAGTTTTTACTTAATTAAAAGTCACACATTTCTATTTTATATAAATATTATTTTTGAGTTTAAATATTTTTACTTGGATATTTTGCCGTCTTATTGTTTTACTGGTTAATAATGCTGCAAAATAAATATAAATAATAAATGATGAGCACAATCATTTATTTTCTGTATGGTGTAATTAATTTTAGATTTATGGCAGAAACTTACTTCAATAGTAAATTATTTGCGATCCGAATCAAATCAAATCAAAGCATTTATTTCAATTAGGCCAGTTACAGGCACTTTTGAATTGTCGAAACAAAAATGTAGCTACAGTCCCAGTCACAAGACATAAAACCTGTGAAAGTACTGTAGTTGCCCATTCCCTAGCGTAGATCTCTATGGAGAAGAACGGGCAAGAAACTCCATGGACACTCTTTTAAATCAAAATGTTTTTACAAAATCATGGTTACATCATTCATGTTGAGATGGTACATTATGTGAGAACGATGTACCAAGACGTGCACATTAAAAGTGTCCATAGTACAACAAAAATACAATTGAAAAATAAAATAATTAATTCAAATAAGCCGTGGCAACTAAGAGATGACCAGTCACAACTGACAGCGCCCGTTCACGAACATGACGCATGGATCCGCACCATTCAACTCAACCATTTTGAAGGGAATTAAATGATCAGACACACGTGCCACCATCAGCGTGACATTTGAGTGAGCATGACATACTCTCAACCGCCAGGGCAGATTCAAGTCAAGAAAAGTCGTAGGTTTCCAGTGAATGATAACTTGAATAGCTTCCTAGTACATAGTACTCACACAATATGGGCTATGCGATTATATAATACTAAAGAGATTGAATATATACAATGCAAAGAAAGTTGTACAATCTTCAGCAGCTCCAACAATACCATTTAATGCTATCAATTTATGCGCCCCTGTCCTTGTGAAGCAGGACCAGCATTGAGCCAAGCATTTTTATCAGCGATATAATCGCTCAACTTGTAATATGCTTGCTTACATAGTGTGCGTTTAATGCATGTTTTAAATTTTGTCTCATTCAGTTCAAGAATACTTTGTGGAATTTTATTATAGCATCTCAAACAGTACCCCATAAAAGAAGAGTCTACTTTAGCGAGTCTAAAGCCTGGCTGAACTAGTTGGTCCCTATTTCTAGTACTGTAATTATGTTTGTCACCTCTTTTGCCAAAAAGATGAAGATTTTTCCTGACGTACATTATGTTTTCGTAGATGTATTGACTATGTACCGTCATGATGCCAATATTCTTAAACAGTTCCCTTAGAGAATCGCGCCTACGAAGATTATATATGGCTCTATTTATCTACGAATTCAAGTTTCTCTTTATTCAAAATTATATTACAATCACTACTCTTAACATTCGGTAAAGCAAATCTTATGCATCTGGTTTTTTTTTTTCATTTAATACCAAATTGTTTGCTGTGAACCAATTCTGGACTTGAACTAGGGCATTATTCACGTCATCTAGATTTTGGGCCCGTCTTTTTATCTTAAAAATTAAGGAAGTGTCATCAGCAAATAACACCATATTTTGAGGTTGATTTTTTAATAACTATGGTAGATCATTTATATATACTTAGAATAAGCAATTTATCAGTTCTAAATTCCCCTTTTAATGTAAGCCAGCTGAGGGGTCAAAAGTTAGATGTATGTAGACCGAACCGAGACTCTTGGACTGTATCTATCCAGCCCACTTCCTCGGGATAGGCGCAAGCTACATCCCCTTAGATACCATAGTAAGGATAGAACGGACATCTGATAAGTGTATTAAAAGCATATACTTTAAATAACAACGATCAAAGTGCCTAGTTTTCCATAGTTATAGAGAAACAGTAAAGTAACAATGTATGAAGTAAGGTACTGTGAACACGCGATACCGACTTGTAAGTTATTGCGGAAGCGTTGGGCGAACGCAATTTATAGGCGACTGGAAATTTTATAAATTCAAATTCAAATTCAAAATTCTTTATTCACTTAGGATGCAATACATCTCTTGTGACAGGTCAAGATTCTACATGTACATTTATGCCATGTTCGCAAACAATAGGTAGAGCCGGAGAAAAGAACATGGCAATAAAAACTCGCGGCCACTCCTTTCAAATCGCCAATGTTTACATAGTTTTAATGTTTTAATATAATAAACCTGATATGGGGGTAAGGTGCTGCCACTAATATACTATACACCATGTTAGAGGACTGATGCAAATTATAGTGATTAAAAATTAGAACTTATGCTAATTTAAAAAAAAAAAACAACAGCCTCAGTGGGTACAACATAGTAGGAGCATCTACTTACAACAAAGGTAAAAACTATATGTGCTCAAATATTGGCCAAATTACTGGTAACAAAAGATTAAATATAAAATATTTATCATAAGATCAAAAGAAAGAGAAGAATGGCCTTTATTAGTCACGTAGAATCTTTACTTACAAAAGTAAAATCATGTTCTTAAACAATGTGATAACAACTTTCACATGAGTAGAATAAAATGATAAGGAGCAAGTAGTCAAAACCATTTTTCTTTATCATTTAAAAATTCGTCAACTGTATAATAACCTTTACGTATAAGATAAGTTTTGACTACATTTTTAAACTTTTCCACTGATAGACTCATAATACTAGCTGGTAACCTATTAAAAAATCGCACGGAAAGACCCATAAATGAATTATGCGTTTTATGTAGCCTATGATATTGACCTACTAATTTATGCTTATGTCTCGTGTTCACCGAGTGAACGATATTTATTTGTATAGAATTTTGATTAAAAATATACTTTTGAGTGTTTTATCGGTTTAATAGTTAGTGTGTAGGAACGGGTAACGTAGCTCTCATAGACACAGGGAGGATCCTCCGACCAGGTGAGGTGATCATGTCTAGCGGACCGCGTAAGACAAACTCATAAAGACAAGTCCCGCTTTACCTTAGGAACATAAATTCCTGTGTCGCAGGGGACTTTACAAACATACATGAAACGGACACAAAGAACACCCAGACTTAGAACTACAATTTTTGAATCACACAAAGTGTTATCCCACGTGGGATTTGAACCCACGACACTTGGCGCAGTAGGAAGCGGCTTGGCGACCGCTTCAATCATTAGGCCAACCGTGCATTCAGGTTGTGTGTAATATCTATGTAATATCTGTATTGAAAATTTGTGTTTTCGGTAGACGCAGCTGTGGTGTTACCTGCTGCGCCGAGGAAGACACCACAGTTTTTTTTTGTCATTTTCAACCAATCAGGAGAGGGGGTTAAGGCCTTACGTCATCACCCTTGCCGATTGCGGGCTGCCAAGACTATGTTGTGGTTACGTAATTTGCCGTTGGATGTTTTTAAGCCACCTGAAGACCTCCCACTAAGTTTTACGACTGTTATCCTATAATAACAACCGGGACTGACTGCTTAGCGTAACCTCTAAAGTTAGTTAGATATTTTATTACATTGATATTTTCGCCAAGGAAGAGTCACACTCAGGCATAGAATGACATAAAAAAACGTAGAGTAAGCGATTTTATCAACCACTTTTACCGAATGCATTTTCCATAAGCTACTGAGGTTTGTTGAATTTTTTTGTGGTTCTGTGCTCTAAAGCCATCGTAAAAAGTAAAGCTGCCATTTTTATTGTAACAGTATGATTTGAAGCGATTACGTGTCCAATTCGTGACCGAAATATTGATTTTTGGCGTACACCGGCCGCTTATAAAAACGACCGAACACAGCACGCGGTACAAAGCGAGTAAGGTAACATAAAACAAGATTTTATTTCATTCCGTACTGAATATTTTTTTCATTATTTTGGCATCAATTGAATTTGGACTTTATTGTTATAGAGTTTTTGGTTGGGTATTGGTTGGTTTCGTGAAAGGTTTTATTTAAAGCTTTATGTTTTGCAAACACGCGAAGATGAAAGTCAAATTGGTACATGTCAATATATTTTGGTGTTGAGGGATGAGGTTTCAGACAGAGGCATCCCTTCATATTGTGTGGGATTTATGGGCGGTGACGTCAGCGGTAATTAATTCTCTGGGGACGGTTAAGCCTTTTTCATGTTGTCAAAATATTAAACATTCAAAATAATTTTTTTTCATACGCCTGCGCTTAAATAAGGAAAGGGGTAGATAGAACCCTTTCCCCCACAAGGTGGGTAAGTGACTGATGCACAGAGCCGGTGTTTGCTAAGAACCTTGGGGATGTCCAGCAGTGGATGTGTTTTAGCTGTGATGATAATGATCTCTTTTGCGTCACTATTGTGTGCTCTTTTCTATGTGTCAGTGAAGATTATTTTTACACGTTTTTTATTAGCTTCACCTGTATGTTTGTTTGTTTGTAACCAACTCCTTTTAGTGCGATTTTGACACACTTTAAACGGTCAGACTTTGTAGATCGATTTATCGAGGACCGATGACAATACACTAATTTGAAAAATACTAAAAAAATTTTTAAAGAAATTAGTATTTAAAAAACCATTTTTCTCCTTTAAAATACTTTATATGTATACTACAGTAACATACATGAGGAGTTTACTTTTATTAATTGCACACTATTCATATTCTTCTCTTTATGTGATTTTTATCCTGCACAATACAATGTAAGCATGGTACATCAATATAATAAATATATTTAAAATGAACGAAATGAAATGCTTACGTCACAGGGGTATTCCTACATCTGGTTCGTAACGTGCAATAACAGTAAATATCACGAGGAACATCTCCTGGCACAGCGAGGTTCACTTCGAGTAATTACAAGCCGACAAATTTACATTACATAACAATTGTGCGAAGTGGATTTTGGTTCGTGATGGCATCGTCCCCCCTTGGGTGGAAAAGTATGTTAATGGAAAATTTTAGGACATTGACGAGTTTATACAATCATTTGAATATTTATAAGTAGGTGTAAGTAATTTATAAGCAAATTTATGATTCATTTCACTAAATATTCTTTTTTTGTTTGTATTATTAATACGATACCTCTCATTTTAGAAATGGATACAAAGAATACCTTGACTCAGTAATAATTTGTGGTTTGCACAAGGAGTGTGTGATGTGATAGTTGAACCCACAATAATTGGCGCAGTAGAAAGTAGCGTGGCGACCACTGTAACCACTAGGCCAACCGTTCAGTCTAGATTAAAGCTATAAAGCAAATAATTTTATATAGTGTTTTATCATCATCATCATCATCAACAGCCTTTAACAGTCCACTTCTCGACATAGGCCTCTCCTTATCAAACAGGCATTAGTGCATGTTGACCCTTAGTTGGATCTGGGAGATTTTGAAAGTGGAAATTCTACGATGTGATAATGAAAACTGACATCTTTAAGACACTCAAGAACAGAGATATGGTAGGGTTAACCTACCTATCCTTGGCACTTCACCAATCATTGACACAGTTACGTTATAACCAGAAATATGAGAATGTCGAACTATGTGTTTCGAAATTGTATTGGTATTTAAATATCTACGTTTGTCCTGTTTCCGATGTCATAGTTTCAATTTTTATTAATAGTTTGGACTACCAGTGCCTATGGTCAAAATATTAAAATTTTAGAGGAGAAAACTTATTTTTATACATTTCCAAGTTCTTCAAATATCTGCTTCGGTACAAATTTCCGTAAAACAACTATCCTACTGTTACATTTATTTATTCTCTTCTCTTACAAACTCATATAATTACCACACTCAATATAACTTAAACAGATTCTGCTTAAAGATCCAATAGTTGGGTAGTCAGACAAAGCCTCCAATAAATTGTCTGCAATCGAATCGTCAATTTGCTATAAAATCCTATGGTTTATACCAAAATTAATGCGATTAGGCAGTTAAAGTTTTGATAGCCACTTTGACTGACAATTAAGTGACTTTAATTAGCTGCTGGATGCATTGCTTATCTTATTGCAGCTGTACTTTATGTAAATTAATCATATACGTGAGTAATTACTTTACTACTAGAACTTTACTAGGTTACTGGCTGAACTGCGAATATTGTTATAAATGGATAGCAGTTCGTCAAAAAAGCTAGAGCTAGGCTACTCCTTATATTATCAACTATCTGCCAGTGAGAGTCCCGTCAAAATCGGTCCAGCCGTTATTACATTAGTAGGAATTAGCCGAAACAAACAAAATTTAGAAATAGCTTTTTGATGTAACTCGCTTATTAACTTTCATAAACAGACACTTTAGATTAATTTTTGTGTATAGATTATATTTCAAATACTATTAAAAAGTTTTTAGAATAGACTTAATTATTTTTAATTGCACGGTTTGCATTTATACTCTGTCCATTCCTTTATTATCTTTTTGACAGTTCAACAAATTTTGAAATTAGTGACGCCCTCACACGTCACCGATTCGATTTGAAATCAATATCAATCAATATAATATTCTTTAAGTCAATATTGTAAATAAATAAAATGTGCACTAATAAGACATATAATTGACCCAGACCAAAGAAAACTTCCTAACACAGTCACTTGAAGGTCGGTTTAGTAAGTATTATGTGATTTTTCAAATGTATTATCTTATAACTCTGGATTTAAACGTTATTAACAACGCGTTTCAAAGTTAAATTTTACTAACTCGTGCATAGGTACATTTTAAGTTAGTAGTCCAAAAATAAATTTCAAAGTTAAATTTTACTAACACGTGCATAGGTACATTTTAAGTTAGTAGTGCAAAAATAAATTAATTAATGCACAGAGTTATTGTTCTTTATTTTAAGTTTGAACTTAAATTCCAAAATTTCGACTTAATTCCTTGCAAATAATCAATTTTGAAGTCATACTATTTTAATTTACTTTTTATTTTATTAAATTTACAGAAACAATACTTACATTCAGTCAAATTATTTTGATCATAATAATATGATAGATTATTTCAATCGATTTGTCGTATTTCAAGAACTGTTTTACATGTTGTTTTTAGCTATGCACACTGCCCACTTCCCTACCCGTCTATAAAGTAAGACATTACTGTAGTACATTATTACGGAAAAAAATACCGGTAATTTATAGGCGTGACCTGTCCAAAAGACAATAAACGAATGGACAAAGTATAAATATGTATGTATGTATTTACAAAAAAAAAGTATGTTTGTGTATTTATATCAGTTCTTTAGTACCCATAACACCAGCTCTGCTTATTTTGGGATGAGATGACGTTTTGTGTAAGATGTCCAAAATATTTATTTATTTAAAAAAATTAATGGTTTAGTGATAAGCCTTTTTCTAGGGATTGTAGACAAAATAAATTGGTAGAAATAAATTTTAATCCAAGAAAAGAACGTTGCATTATATCTCTTTTACCTCCCACTGAGTTCTAATCCCTCTCCAACAGCCTCCTAAAAGCAAACTGATGTATGTTGTTTGGTCACCATACCCATTCGTTTAGAGTGCATCGCCGTCCCTCTCTATCTAGTTAAGGAGTGAAAGCGAGAGCCGTCGGCCGGTAATGGTCTGGACAAGTGAGGTTTTACACTCGTTAAAAAGTTCGTTCTTTGAGATTCGTTTGGAAATTGGATGTAACTTTAAAAAGTATTGAGTTTGTACAGAGATGTTTCAGGTTCCGTACAGATTTATAAGTTTCTAGGTTTTATAATGAAAAGTATTAGTTATTTTTGGTTTCCCTTCTTGAATAACTTGTTAAGGTTTATAGTAATTATATGTGTATTTTAAGGCACTGCATGCCCAATAACGATTGCCATAGATGTTCATGACAACCAGGACTGAGGATTAACGTGCTTTCCAAGGCATTCTCTCTCTGTTTCTCCTTCACAGTTTAAGTTCAATTCAGTCTTGACAGCCGCTTTTTGTAAATCTTAAACCATATAGGTTAATAAGTAACTCTATATAAATAGGATTTATTTAATAAAATTTTAGTTTTAGTAACTTTCAAGTTTCAATTAAGTTGCTAGGTGTACTGCAATAAATACTAAAATACAGTCTCCAACATACGATACATCTCTGGCTACAAGCCAACATAACTTATGTTCCAAGCTAGTCCCTTTGCCAGTCCCTATTAGATTCGACTGCCGTAATTCGATTCGTACGTATATACGGATGCTTTCTATCCGACCTGTATCTGTAACCATAACCACTAAAATAGCCGTCTGAATGCATTAGAGTCATTTAAAATGCAGATCTTTTTTCTAATTACTAAATCCTTTCTAATACTACATATTATAATTTTAACAAAAAGAAACCGATTTCAAAGAAAAACTATTCCGAGTACCCAAATCGCGTCAATTGTGCCATGACATTTGAGGAGTTCCCTCGATTTCCTTGGGATCCCATTATCAGATCCCGATATGGTAACGATGGGACCACCTGTAAGCTACGCCTATTCCAATGCAAGAAGAATTTTTGAATTCGGTTCATAAATCTAAATACACATAAAATCCTCCTTTTTTGAAGTCGGTTAATAAAATAAAGTCCTCCGATGCCCCTGATATGTCTGTGTTTGCGATAAACTAAAAAACCACAGCGTCAATTGAAATGAAATGTACCCAGATAGTCTAAAGCCTGAGAAATGATATACTACTTTTTTACCGCGATAACCGACATAGACGCGGGCGGAGCCGGAGTCAGAAAGCTAGTTATGAATAACTCTGTATTTTCAAATTATCAATTACTTTCTTTACGATAAATTAAAATTTTTATTTCCAACTAACATTCACTCGTTGTCCGTGTGGTGTCGGATTAAGAATACAGAGTGTCACCACCCCTATTCATCCCGCGGGTGTCTTAAAAGGCGATTATGGAATAAACTACGCAACACAACATCAATGCAAAGAGATGGAAAACTTGAAACCAACCCTATACCAACCCGTCTGGCCAGCGTGGTATAGTAGGCCAAAACCTCCTTCTAAGGAGAGGCCTATTTCCAGCAGTGGACTGTTAAAGGCTGTTAATGATTGATGATTCACTCGTTATCGCAGCTTTACTGCCGAAGTAGTCAAAACGTAACAAATGGAGTTACTTTCGAATTTATATTATTACTAGCTGATGCCACCGGCTCCGCTCGCATTCTAGATGTTGGCTAATTCTTAGACCTACCCGTTGTGCACACAAAATTTCTTACAAATCGGTCCAGTCGTTTTGGAGGAGATTGGTCACAAACACCGCGACATGATAATTTTATATATTAGATGATAGATTTATACCATAGCATATTCTTGAATCATTATGCGAGATGTGTCAAGATTTGTTGCCGTTGTAGCGGATCCTTTTCTATCATGTGTCTATATAAATTGTTGTGATACGCTTATATTGTGTTTGTTCTAATGTTATTAATTTTTAATTATTTTATGTCATTGATGTTCTGTCTCAAAATACCTACTTTTTATACATTATTAATATGTATTATTACATTATATGCAACATTATTAGGATATCTTACACACAACGCTATCTATTCCCTAACTAAGCAGAGCTTGTGTTATGTGTACTAGACAACTGATATAAATACATCGACTCACATTTTTTTGTAAACATATTATAGACAGAAAAGTACCAAATTCAAATAATATTAGAGAATCACACAAACATTTGGTCCGACCCCGGAATCGAACCCGAGACCTCTTGATTAGCATACGTTAACTACTAGACCAACAAGGCAATTATATATGAAAATATTATAAATATATAACAAACCGCCACTAGTCGATTAATCTTTTATATATGTGAAGTCGAGTGCTACGTCACTACTACGACCGGCGGCTGGATTATGTACCAAGCGGCAGGTATAAAGGAACATTCCTTTCTCTCGCGTCATCGCTGTTTGATAAGTGAACTTCTCTCAAATATCTCGCTATCACCTTGATTTTAAATTCCTCATTGTATATTTTCGCCTTCTGTACTTTTCCTATATATGTTTTTGAGCTTACGTTTCTTCTGTGACGTGAACTGTATAACCTCTGTGCCATACATCTAAATATAATTTAACTCTTGAACTTTTATGTGTGGAGTATGTAATATCCGGATACCGTCACTAACCGTGAGTAACAATTCCTTTACTTAAAACCTATGGCCATACCGTAAATATTTTTAAACGACGAAAAAACGGAGGAGGTTCTCAAGTCGACGCGTATTTTTTTAGAGCATAACTTCTTACGGAGTAGTCCGATTTTGATAATCCTTTTTTTATTGGAAAGAATATACCCCGAAATTGGTCCCATATAAATTTAAAGGAAAACTGAGGGTGATTGATTGTTCATTCACTGATTGTAAGGTATGACCACGCATAACGTTCTCGTTATTAGATTCTTCTAAATTATTTTTTCTTATTCGTGCAGCGTCTTTTGTAGGCCTACCCATGTTGTTTTTTAAGTACTTTCGAAATTCTTTTATAATGAGCAATTCTATTTTTAGTGGCACCGAGTTAACCTTAACCCTAAAAAAAGTTCACAACAAGAACTCTCCGTCAGAATTCTTACGAATAAACCGATCGTAGCTTGTAGCACCTACGACGTAGCAAGAGCTACGTGATCGTATGTCGATGCAAAATTTATGGAATTGCTGTAACAGTTTATTGATAATATCAAATACTTATTCTTACAGCTGAAATACCGATTTGATTTTCATTTTTAAAGAATATTATAATACACAAAATATTATCTTTCAAATATCCTTTTTCTAAATGACTTATGACCGTCGTCTTGTTATAAATAGAAAAGATAATTCTGTACAATGAAATAAAACCTTATTTCATTGTACAGAATTTACTCAAAGGAGGTATATAACTAACGACGATTAAACGAATTAGTTGATTGGAATCAATGGCAAGAATTAAGTAACACAATTAGAGACAGAATTGTAATGAAAGGATCCTAGCAGAATTCTGTCGTCATTAATTCTACTCGATTAACTTTAAATTAATTACTATTTTAACATTACTATCAAACTTAATTACAGTCAAAACCATCGGAAATTCGTAAATTCAATAAAGACTTTATAACCGGGACTTGAGAATTCTGGCAGTCTGCATCCATTGTCCTATTTAAGAATCAGGCCCAACCCAGTTGGCATGGTGCCAGCCGACCTTGAGAGAACTCGGTCAAATTGTATGCTGCGCTCTAACCCCTGCTTATAATATCCCGGGTATAGACACAAGGTTTTATTGACTGCGTATAAAGTTAATATGTTTTTGAATTTTTTACTACATCAATTAGTAAAACTTGTATGAGGAAACACGTAACATTGTATTAATTCGTAGCGATACTCGTAGAGGGTCTACGAATATCGCTACGAATTAATTAAAGATACCGCAAAAAAAAACTCTGTGGTATCTGCAGTCTTCGTTGTTAGCTAAATTTGTTTATAAAAAGATTCTTATTTGAGAAAAGTAGATGAAAGAAACGCCAGTGCGGAGGAAAAATGTGTTTCTTTCTGAGAAAACCTTGATAAAACAGGAATGTGCAAAACGCGTCAGCCACAAAAATGTTTTGGCTTTATTTAAAGAACGTTCATGAATCCAACTTGAATACACGAGATGGTAAGAAAGCTAATAAGAGAGTCCCTAAAATAGAGAAAGATAAAAATTTGAATTTGAACAGTGATCAAAGAAATAATTTATTTCTCCAACAGAAATAATTTATGCAGGCAAAAAGTACTAAATGGAACAGATGTCAAGTATGCGACATAAAACCGAGTACAACATAAAAATATAATGTACAAAAGACAAAAAAGTCTAATAAAAAGAACATAAAAAGTAACTTACCGATGAAGTTCATCTTGGCTCTGCTATCACACTTTTCGTACTAAAATATCTAATATTACCCTATAATCTAACAACAAGTCCCCATAAGTTCATATATAAAAAATACTTTTTTTAAATTGAGCACCAAATTTTACCTACATTAGAAAATACATGATACGTATCGTTATAAGAAGAAGAGAGAGAAGTACGAAAGAAGCTATGACATGGTTGAACGGAGAGACGCGTCCTACCGACGCGAGTGGCGGAGAGCCAATGCTGGCTGCTCGACTCCGCGCGACTATTTAAGGCCCCCGCGGCCTGACGCACACACGCGCACTACGACGCCACACCCACACACACAGGCGCAACATTTAAGAGGGCGCACAAGGGAAATCGTTCCGCCATTGTCAACGTAATGGAAATGGTAAAATTGATTCCCGTCAAATTGTACTTTTAATAATGACCGTAATTATCTTTATTGGCGTTTTTTATCAATAATTTTTGATGAAAGCCTCATTTCTCCGGGGATGTCGATATCACCAACTTTTAAATCAAAGCTCATCTCGCTAGATCGGTGAACGCGAAAACTCTCTACGTATTTTTTAACATGAAATAATCGTTAAATCTAAAATTCAATAGCCAGTACAGCGGAATGACGATAAATAAAAATGTAAGTAAGAAAAATTGGATGCGTACTTACTCCCCTTAACGCACACACGGATCGGGTGTTTGATTTGCGCATGTGTGGGGGTGTAAGAACAAAGGCAACGCGGCAGAAGGGGCGTGGCCTGGGAGGTGTGTGAGTGTGTTAAATCTTTTATAGGTCGATGCATTAAGTAATTTAGTATTATACCTTGCATTTGACAGAGGCCGTTTGAAATACGCGTTTTGTAGCCTGAGTCAAGCCGAGTTTGTTTCAGTATTTTTAACCATTTACATGTTAGAATCGTTTACTTAAAGCCTTCTATTGTTAGATACACCCTGCGTATTCCACTTAGAAATTATAAGGCTCTCTTGCAAGTATTGTTTATCAAGTTACATTGTTTTTGTTAAGAGAGTGAAATGCTTTAGAGTAGAAGAAATTTTTGATTTTTGCATAAATATGGCATAGATTACGAACATAAAACTAATTCATATGGAGTCTTAGCATATTTCCAGCACGTGTAGTGATGAGTACTTGTATAATCTAGATAATATTTATACCTAGAATACATTTGTTTTTTATGTATTGTAGGATAAACACGAGAAATATTATTTGGTTCTGAGTAACTAGGGGCTACCTATGTCTTACGTTATACAATCATAAAGTTTAAAACACTATAACCCTGATTGATCATAGAATGTTTATTATAATTAATACGATTCTATTGGCACACTATTCATTAAAATCAGTTGAGTAGTTAAGGTGCTACGGTGGAACAAACATACACACCTAGGCCACTAAAACCTCCTTTTTCTTAACCATAGATGTGTAATAATTTTATTCATTTATTTTGTGTAACATCACCTACACTACCATTACAGGTAGACCTAATGCGATAGAGAGGCTAACCTATACATCTAGTTGCTTTTGCCCGCGGCTTCGCCTACGTGTTAATCTGATGCGTATTTTATAATTAACTTTTTCACCTCCTTAAGGAACACACTTGCCAAATTTTAGCTTCCTGCGTCCTGTAGTTTCGCTTGTGCTTTGTTTGTCAGTCAGTTTGTTATGCAACAGTTTTATATATATTGATTGTTACATCTATTATTTTACAAGTGCATAAAGAAACATAAAGAAACATTTCTGCAGTAACGAAATAAAAAACTTAATTTAAAAAATCCACATTAAAATAAAAGCGGACCTTCTACTAAAATAATTTAGACTGGTGATAAACATACCAATTTATTCATAAAATACATATTGCATATAAATTACACTCGGATACACAAGAAAATGTCGTGCTAGTCACCCAACTATTTAGGTGATAATCAAATCCACGATCTTTTCCACAGTATTCAACATTACTGAACAACACAACAGGGCAGAAAAACAAATAATTATTCCTCCCAATGTACATACATACACATCAACATTATTTGCCGCTAAATTATACTCGTAATCTAATTCTAACATTCACTAAATAACTGTGTTTGTCATCTTTTAATATAATATTCAAATGAAATGCATAATAGGAAATAGTTGATGTCGTATTGAATGCTAATACGGTATTATGAAGTCTGGGTGTTTAATGCTATGCGGGGTGCTTCGGAGCCGTTCGCAGCGGAAGGTTCAAGGGACGATTTCATGCCAACCATTCGAACCTGACGCTTTGGAAGGAATGCTAGTGGAGAATGGAATGCCACTATTGTGGATATCTCCGTGGTGTGGTATTTTAAATGAAGTTCACGATATTGGGAAATGAAAAGTTTTTATAGTGTTGACGAGTTTACGTCTATTGGTTGTTAATGTTGGCTGATAAGTCTAAGTTGATCAAAATGTGTTTTGCAGTAGTCAGTTCTCTAGTGTATCGGCTGAGTGATTTTGACTTAAATTGAGTGATCATCATCATCAGCCTATCGCAGTCCACTGCTGGACATAGGCCTCTCCAATTGCACGCCATTTGGTTATAGTAAATATATTACTTACTGAAAAAACGTCGTTCTTCACATACTTTTTTCTTAATTTAACCCTCCATGTTTTAAATATTTTATAACAAAATTTTAATAAAAGTGGTTATTTTAATTATATATAATACTAGTATTTCCCGCAGCTCTGCCCCTGTATATAAAGATTATTGCACCAAAAATATCCATTTGTCCCTCCCCAAGGTTCAATCTATGTCTATACCTAGGTTAATACTACTTGTTTTAGCGGTTTATCGATGAAAGCCTAACAGACAGATAGACAGACCGAGAAAGAGACATAAAAAAATACCTCTACCTATATAATATAAAAAAATTAATTCAGTCTATGGTTTTTTGTTCTACATTAAAATTAAAACACTATTAATATACGTAATATTGGTTCTCTTTTAATATTCGTACTTTGAGTAGACGATAAAAAGAGTGTTTGGGGACCCTCTTCTATGAAACATAATTTTATGACTAAAACAAAAAAATATCGTGCACCATTTAACCAGAAATGATCACAATAAAAGACCCATATAATTTTTTTTTAATCCGCACCAATCATTCGGTAGGTAAAAGCCTGAAAGGGGAAATGTTCAAGAATTATGCTTTTCATAAAATGAACCAGCATAGTCCACTTCACTCAAGCCTCTTGCCAATAAGTCCCACCAAAGAAAGTATGCATTACCGTAAAAATAAAAGTAGGAACCTCTTATAGCGACTGTACGCGCAAATTATCCCTTCAAAAGCACAAAGTTGGAAATATTACTATCTCGCTCGCACTCACAGTTGGAACTGTAAGCTGTGGTGTTTAAGTGTTTTTTGACAAAGGAAAATATTCCAGGCGCGTGATTCTAATACAGAATGTTACTAGTTATAAGAGGAATCGTGGCTTTTATAGTGATTTATGTAGACCTCTATGTATTGTTCAAATATACCTTTAGGAAGGGAAGACCACTATACGGCTGTCTAACAGAAGCTGACTACTCTGGTTTCGCACTAACACGAGTGGATCATGAAGATTTATATATATACAAGTACCTAAATAAAATTGGAATGTCTGTAAGTTTTACTAAATGCATTTCAAAGTATATACGGTGCTAACATGAAAAAAATAGTTTTAAAAATCTAAACAAACACGCTTTTAAACTAAAATGTAGAATATAATTTTAATGTAACAAAGCGTGGGGTGACATATTAAAATAAATATTTTCAGAAAGCACTTCTTTTTAGTTTAAAAGCGTGTTTGTTTAGTTCTTTAAAATTGTTATTTTTTAGAAAGACTAAAAAAGCTAATTTGTTTCTAACTTTTTTTCGTTTATTCTGTATTTATTCCGGCTAATCTCTGGAACGGCTAGACCGACCTAAGGAGTAACTTAGACTAATTTTAATGAGACTAGTTTTCGTCCGCTGTGTTACTCGCGGTATTTGCAACAATAACCTCAGGTAGCGCTGCGGGACTCAGTTATTGTCAAACAAAAGTATCATTTCTTTGTCTCATGTACTAAGTAATATTTTTCAATCAAAATATTTTATCCTAAGAGTATGACTGCCTCGTTGGTCTAGTGGTTAGTGTATGCGGCTGCTGATCAAGAGGTCTCTGGATCGGTTCCCGGGTCGGAACAACTGTTTGTGTGATCCGCATATATTTGTTTCGGAGTCATTTTTTTTAATGTATTTTTATCAGTTGTCTTACCCATAATACAACCTCTGCTTTGTTTGGGACTAGATAGCGTTGTGTGTAAGATGTCCGTAATATTTGAAAAAAAAAAGTTTATCTGATTAAAGTCAAACATTTAATGTTAAATGTTGTGCGTGTGTGTTTGTGTGGGTCATAGAAGGAAGGAAACACTTGCGCTGGTAGAGAGTTCCAGGTTTCAACTGCTCTTCACAGAAAGGAAGAGCCGAACCGTTTAGTTCGAGAGCGTATGTCGACCTCTGAAACTTATTGTGCTCTTTATGATATTGTCGTGATACATCTCTGGTTTGGTTCTTAGTCTTACCCTAGATGTCGAAGCAACGTACAGGTTGAAATTGTTTACCTGGAAAAAAGAAAAAAAAAAATTAGTTTGTTTTGTTTTTTTTTTCACAACGCAATCTGGCTTAGCAGTATTTGTACAATATATATTTTTTTTTATAAATATATACACATTATATATAAGAAACAATCAAACTCCAAAACAAATATTTTTCCCGAGGCAGTAAAGTTGTATAAATAATTATTGTTAACAATCTTTTTGTGCAATATTTTGTCAAAGACTTTAGATAATGAGCTAAGTAAAAGGAAATCAATATCATATCTTTTGTCTTCTCTAAATCTATCAAGTACTGCGTAGTTACTTAGTGCTACGATTTGTAGCTAAATGCTACTACTCGTAGCTGTACGCTACAAAGATGGAAAATATAGGTAGATATTGAATATTTTAGACGTGGAAAGCACAGGGCCAGGTTTTGTGGCGCAGTTTGGGGAAGGGTTGTGTCAAGCAGTGAAAGTCTTTCGTCTTAGATGACGATGATTGAACATTATATTGAAACAATGTAAATCTTATAAGTTTACGTTTAATAGGACTAATATATTGCATGTTAAATAATATAAATTGTAGTGACCTCGAAGGGTTTTATTATTTATATTTACGAAAGGAACTCTAGATGTGAATCTAGTATAAAAAATTGTAAGGGTATACTTTTCCTAAAAGAGAAACCCTTTTCAAAGTACATTCATCAAGGTCTTTTCAGTTCAGACACAATTTATGTGGTTTGAAGGCATTACGGAAATTTGAAACCAGTGTAGAAATAATGGCAAGTTGTGGGGCTTGTGATCGGGTGACTATTTTAAGTTATTTATTTTCGAATAATACAATAGAAATATCAAACATTCGGTAACTTGTCAGTAGCAGAAGCATTGGACAGTTTCAA
The DNA here is from genome assembly GCA_932526445.1 of Phragmatobia fuliginosa. Classification (NCBI taxonomy): domain Eukaryota; kingdom Metazoa; phylum Arthropoda; class Insecta; order Lepidoptera; family Erebidae; genus Phragmatobia; species Phragmatobia fuliginosa. The sequence continues at coordinate 15,101,605 of OW052057.1, forward strand.
CTTTATTTTAAGTTTATTTTATATGACTAGTACTTTCTTAGGCTCTAGGCTATCTGTGTGCCAAATTTGATTTAAATCGGTTCAGGAGTTTTGCCGTGAAAGCCGGATAGACAGACAGATAGACCGATAGAGTTACTTTCGCATTTACATTAGTCAAGAAGTAAGTATAAATACATAATACTTTAAATATATTAATATTATTCCTAGTAAATATAAAAATATTCACATACACATACACACATACTAAACTTCAGGGCGGTTGAAATACTTAAGATATTTTTTTTCACTTAATCACAACTCGACAAAATGTATTATTAAGTAGTAAAAGTACGAATCTGTCGAGGTATTCTCTCCAAGCAACAAATTGATTGGTCAATACCTCGGTTCCTGTACATGTGTTCAGTTTACAATATCAGCCAACTAAATTCTTTTACTCTAGCATGATAAAAACGTTTGTAAGTACCCATCACCTGTCCCCGTGACGTGATCAATATATATATCCTTACATTACTATAAGACCCGCGGCCGGCGCGGAGTGGAGCGATAAACCGACGGCCACTCGCCTCTGATTTCATTTACAATTCATTTGATATACTTAACTCAGGCCTTTGATGGACGCGCCAGGGTTGCCACGCATTTCTGGGTTTCATTTTTAAACTTTGTTATTTATTAGGTTAGTTCTAGAGCTTTATAAGTAAAATTTCCCTAAAGAGAAGTTAATTTAAGTATTTTAAGATTTTTTATATAACATTCATACTAATATACAGAGCAACAAACTATACAGATTAAATACTAATCCTAAATCGCGATATAGAAATTCTCGCGTCGATTAGAACATATGCAACATCCGAACATCAACCACTGGGCCGTTGTCCACCAGGTACGATCACCTCGACTGGTCAGCGGATTCTTCTTTTGTGTTGGAGGGACACGAAACCCGTTTTTTCACAATATTTTATAAACAATTATTTTTTTTAATTAATAAAAAATTTTTTAATACACCTTTATTTTCATAAAAAATTAAGCTAACAAATATACACATGTCAATTTTCATTACCACAAAAATTGTTACGCGTGACAGCCCTACAACCATTTAGGTATAAAGTTACGTCGGAACGCAAGTGGTCCGGGGTAAATACGTTTTCTTATTCCTCGGCCCTCTTCGCCTCTTCTCCCCTTCACCCCCGACCTCGTCCCTGTTCGTCCCCTACTCGTCCAGTTCTGACCCTTGAAGACGTGTACACATTGGAAACGGTTTCCCAGTAAGTGTTAATGGTTTGTTTGGATTTGTAATTAGGGGCTTTCTGTATATCGGGTATTTGATACCCACGTCTGGGAAACAATGGCCGAGAATTTTTATTAGACATTTATTATAATTATACAGAAGTCTATCACGGAATAAATACTTTTGTGTTGCCTTAAATATAGCCCAAAATCGGATGAACCTTACTGATTTATACAAGGTTTAGTAAGACTATGCAGAGGAAACATTTGCCTATTGTTTTCTCTCTGCAAAGTACTAATAAAATATCTTATTTTAGATAATATTACTAAATTATTTATTAATAAATATACCCAAGTAAGAAAACAAATAGGTATAGATGTAAAATATTATAGAATTGGAGGAAATATTACAAACATATATTCTTCTACTTAGTATTTCTTTATTTTTAAAATTAACATCAATCCAACGTCAACAGACGTCACACAGTATTTAACAATAAACCCGTAGGTAAACTGCCTGTCCATAGATCTTCATCAGTGGTTCACCTGAAACGGTCAAATAAAAGTGAACTGAGCAATAACATTCATAGGTCTTCGAGCGTTGATAAGTTGAACGATGTTGACATTAAAGATATATTTTAAACCTTTTTTTTGACCGTTTCAGGTGAACCACTGATGAAAATCTGTGGACAGACAGTTTAGCTACGGGTTTATTGTTAAATACTGTGTTTCGTCCATTGACGTTGGTTGTGTTTGTGTTTTGAGTCATTTTAGGCTTGTACAGAGGTTCAAACACGGGTGCATTTAATGTTATCAGAGGTGGGGGCGGCTGTTCTACGGATTCGATCCAAGAACACCGCCCCCGGGCCGGACGGTGTTCCAGCCCGAGTGATGGCCGAGTCCTCGACCATATGTAGGACCGCCTCAGGGAAGTGTTGGACGCTAGCCTGGCGCCCGAACGCTTCCCTGAGCGCTGGCAGTACGGGAAGCTGGTCCTGATACAGAAGCCGGGACGGCCTGCCAATTCGGTCGCGGCCTATAGGCCCATCGTGTTGCTGGACGAGGTGGGTAAGTTGTTTGAGAGGATACTCTCTGCCCGTATCGTCCGGCACCTCATCGAGGTGGGCCCCGATCTGTCGGACGCCCAATTATTCCGCGGAACAACACCACGCCACGGGCCATAGAAGCCGCAGTCAGAACTGCGTAGGTCAGCCAGTCACCAATATTTATATTATTATGCGACAAAAACATCTATTCAAGTAAAATTTTCATGATTATTTACAAACACTGAACAACAATTCAATAGATATCACACTCCGTGATGTATATATTAATTTTATCAATCAATGCAGGTCAGTACCCTCAGGGTGTGGTGTATAGATGAGGGTTGGGAACGAACACAGCGTCCCGAGGAGCTTAAGTCAAGCTGGAGCAGAGCTGTATGGGGAATCGAACTGAACTCAGCCGAGCGCTACGAAAACCGGGGTCATGCTGCAATGGGCTCCATCTGAAATGGCCTCCTGGGTCGAAGGGCGTAAATTCCCTCGCCGTACAGCAAATTTGATATTGGAGCTTTTGAAGACATTTTTAACGTCCACATACTTGGGATTAACCCGTTGGCTCTTCTTACCGTTAGGACTAACCTAAAGTTGTATACACTTGTCCAGCAGATCATCCAAATTAGCTTCTACCACGGAATGCTCAGTGCCAAGTACGATGGCCTCCTCCCAGAACTTGAGCGAGGCGAGTAGGTCTTCGCGCCGCTCCTACAGCGTAGCCCGATACGCCCAGTATGCGCCACAGCAAAAAGCTGATGGCAAGCGTTCTCGTAACGCGCGCAACCACCAACCCCACTGCATCCATTCGAAGCCCTCCTTTAGTAACTCGGGATGGCGTAGCTCTAGATGTAGTGGACCAATTCTGTTATCTGGGCTCCAGTATATCAAGCAATCTTACGCTAGACGTAGAGATTGAAAGTCGTTTGGGTAGGGCAGCTACGTTCGGCAGGCTTGGCGGCAGAGTGAGGAATAACAACAGATTGTGTACCAAAGTTGTGCCCTAAGTACACTCTTGTACGGAGCTGAAACCTGGACGTCGTTGCAAAGCAGAAAAGAAAACTGAACGGTTTCCACATGCGCTGTCTTCGAAGCATTTTAAAGATAATTTGGCGAGACAGAGTTACAAATAAAAGAGTATTGCAAATTGCTCAGCTACCCAGCATCACCGCAATGCTCAAACAGAGAAGACTGCGATGGCTGGGGCATGTGCATCGGATGGATGCCAGACGACTACCAAAACGGCTTTTGTTGAGTCAAGTTGCTTTTGCCAAGAGAAGGGTAGGCAGGCCCATGTTGCGCTTTAAGGACTGCACAAAGCGTGATATGCATGCTTTCAGGATCAGCCCCGGGGAGTGGCAGGGACTAGCAGATGACCGCAATGGATGGAGGAGCACTGTGGATGAGGGCTGCAGAACGCACGACAGGAGTTGGTTCCGGACTCTAGCCGACAAGCGTGAAAAGAGACGGGGGGGGGGAGACGGGGGACTTGCTCGAGCCTCGGACTGTCCTGTATTTAGGTGACAAACGTGCGGACACTGTTGTCGCTCTCGTATTGGGCTTTACAGTCACACCAAGAAGTGTCGAACAGGCGCTGTTGAAATCGTCTAAGAAGATGGAAAGGCCTAATATATATTAAGACAACGACTTAATTTAGGTTAAGTATTAAAAAAAAAACAAAATTTTACTTAACCTTACATCATTAGCCACTAATATATCACTGTTAAACATACGTTCCTTCATAAAACGTTTAAAACTACTATCTTAATCGTAACTGGATTGATAACTCACTAAATATAACGCTTAATTATTGTAGTCTCTCTCATGTTTCCTTTGCTCAAGTAAAGTAAAGTTAATTCCACCGTCAATACAGCGGCTAACGAAGTTACGTCGTATTAGTTTACGTTCAATCCGTGTGTCAATTCTAACCGGCGGAGGGTTTCTTGGGAAACTGGCATGGTACAAGATACAAAAGAACAGCGGGGAAGATAAATACAAAATTGTATACATGAAATTTCATTCTTATCATAACTTGTTTCATACATAAAAATAAAAAAACGTGTGGCACTCGGGCACTGCCGCGGTAAAGCTATTCCATAGCATTTTTAATCAACTTATGCAATTATAATTATTTATTTATTTTTTATTCATGCAATATTTTTTTTTATTTAGTTTTCAAAACAATAAACACTGTCTTTTTACCAACATACATTATAACACATTATTGCCAAACAATATAATCATCCTATTAACCGAAAGACAATGACAACTGAACAGTGAACACAATAGTAATATGAGCATATCTATGGAATGAAAAAACACTAAGATTCAATTAAACGGTACTGGAATACGCGAATGCTATGTATTGTGGCTACGATATCCCTTCTATTTGATTAATCTATGACGCATGCCCGGCGCCCGTTGTTTGTCCTTGTCGCACTGCAGTTACAATCGTATTCTCTGTCCTTTTTTAACACGGGGTGTTAGGTTTTATTTTCGTTACGGAATTTCTTGATTCGGTCGCCCCGTTCAAAGCCCGAGATAAAAGCTATGCAATAGCTTAAAAATATTGGGACTAAAACTTACTTTTCATTATGTGAATGAGCCTTCCATGGAGGCTAACTCTACCACATGGAAAGCATAGGTATAATCCAAGAGTATTTGTCACAATGTAGCACGGTGACCATACTCTGGCGGCCTATTGAGATACTTCTGAAGTATCTATGAATAAGGCATCCGGTTGTTTTTTATGTATGTAATAGTTTTATCTAACGATTTTAGTTACATTCAAACATCGAATTCATTATAATTATAATTTTAACAAAAAGGAACCGACTTCAAAGAAAAACTATTCCAAATACCCAAATCGCGACAATTGTGCCTATGATATTTGAGGAGTTTCCTAGTTTCGGTTTTATAGACCCGATTTTAATACCAGAGCAGGCGGGGTTCAGACCTGCAAAATCATGCTGTAATCAGACCTTAAAACTCACGCAACATATCGAGAATGGCTTCGAGCTGGGGAGAATAACCGGGGCTGTTTTTGTCGATCTCACCGCAGCGTACGACACTGTAAACCTCAGGCGACTGTTATGGAAGGTGGAAGTCATGACGGGTGATCTTAAATTTGTCAGGACACTCCGAGAGCTGTTCATCTTCTTTCAGATCGGAGTCGCTGGCGATCTCGAAGAAACGGCTTACCACAGGGCAGTGTCCTGGCCCCGCTCTTATTCAACATGTATACCAATGACCAACCACCCAGTCCTAACACCTCCCGCTTTATCTACGCGGATGATCTAGCGCTAACAGCTCAGGCGTCCAGCTTTGAGGAGGTGGAGGTAAGCCTCGGTGCGGCTCTCCGCAACTTAGATCGGTACTACGAGGACAACTCACTAAGACCAAACCCATCAAAAACCGAGTCTTGTGCATTTCACCTTCGAAACAACCAGGCGAATCGAAAGCTCAACATCATGTGGCGGGGCGAACCTATTATCCACAACCACCATCCAAAGTACCTGGGTATCATCTTGGACAGGTCTCTCACATACAGGAAAAACTGCGAATATCTAAAAAAAAAGGTACACGCCCGTAACAACTTACTCCAGCGACTACGTACCACCAACTGGGGCGCCTCGCCGCGGGTAATGAGGACATCTGGTCTGGCACTGGCATTCTCTGCTGGAGAATTCGCTTGCCCCGTATGGAGCCGATCCGCTCACACAAGGCTAGTGGACGCAGCACTAAACGAAACCTGCCGGATAATTACGGGTTGTCTTAAACCGACCCCGGTTAAGATGCTGTACCCACTGGCCGGAATAGCACCTCCGGCGATTCGGAGGGCTGTGGCGAGTTCAGCGGAGAGGACTAGGATGGAGAATGACCCGCGGCATCCCATGTACGGCCACACCCCACCCCAACAAAGACTAAAGAGCCGCAAAAGTTTTGCACAATGTGTCGGCCCACTGACCTTGGACCCGTCCCAAGCAAGGTGCAAACAGTGGAGAGAGGGGGTGTCCTTGCCGAATCCATTTGTGGCACCGGCTGAGAGCCTTCCGCCTGGAAATAAACTACCGTGGCCAATCTGGAGGTCTTTAAATAGACTTCGGACCCAAGTTGGTCGAAGCAAAGAAGACCTGTTTATGTGGGGATTTTCGGCCGGTGATGATCTCAGCTGTTTGTGCGGTGCAATCCAAACAATGTCCCATCTTCCATCGTGCCCTGCGTGCCCAGACACCTGCACGCAGGAAGACCTAATGGCTGCCACCGATAACGCCATCAAAGTGGCCGCGTTCTGGGCTGAAAAAATATAATTTTCCCGACACGTTACGTTTGCCATCGAAACGCTAAGAAGAAGGAGTTTCCTCGATTTCCTTGGGTTCCCATCATCAGATCCCGATACGGTGAGGATGGTACCACCTGTATGCTATTCCGAATCAAATGCAGAAATAATTTTCGAAATCGGTTCTTAAACAACGAAATTATCGCTGAACATACATAAAAAAAAAGATTCCGACTAATTGAGTATCACCTCCTATTTTTGAAGTCAGTTAAAAATCATCATTAAATCATTCTTCACTTTGTACAATAGAACCAAAGGAAAATATTAAATTGCTTCAGTTAACAATGAATTACCCAAAGGTTAACAGAGTAAACTAGATTGTATTTGGTTCTTATATACCATTGCATTGTACACCTTCGGTTCCTCAGATAACCATGTGGGGTGAGCAATAAAGTAAGTTAGGGTTACATGGTGCAAGTAAAACAAATTATGTTCTTAAAAAAATATCATCATCATCATCATCTTTTTTTTTTTCGGCGGTAGGTGTAAAAAAGTATAGACGTATCGTGAATCTGAGAATTTTATTTTAATTGTATTTAATATTATATTTTGTCTTATTCTACATATTTGGGCAAGTAAATACGGTTTAAGTGCTAGTACTCACATTAGATATATATTTAATGTGATAATAACCCACTGCATCCACACCACCTGCCAGTGAATCGCTTTGCAGTGTTTATTTTAGTTTAAAAAAACAGAGGATGACACAAATTGGTGACATAATGTCTGCACAGAAGACACTAGAGGAGACATTCACTAGAAAGATGTGTGATCTCGAGGCTCAGCTTCGGAGTGCTGGTCCTGCCAAGGACACTGTGGCCAAGGTTGCAGAGGAATTTCGAACTTTTCGGGAGTTAGTCTTCTCTATGATGGGCTTACTCCGGAAACAAATTCACGAGTGCTCCAGGCAGTTAGACATGATGGAAACCAGACAGCGGGGTAAGTCACTTATCTTCTTGGGTGTCGAGGAGGCCGAGAAGGAAGATTGCAAGGGAGTCGCACTTCAAGTCATTAACGGCAAGTTGGGCCTGAAGAATGTGGCTGCCTCCTCTATTAAGGTCTGCCATCGCCTTGGGGTATTGAATAAGGAACGTCAGCGGCCTTTACTTGTTAAGTTTTCGACTGTGGATGACAGATCGTCAGTGTGGAAAGCCAAGTCGGGACTGAAGGGTTCGCCTATAACCATCAAGGAGTTTCTGACAAAGAGCAGGCAATCTGTTTTCGCAAAGGCCAGGCAGCATTTTGGTGTATCTGCTTGCTGGACACAGGACGGTACCATAGTCGTCAAAACCCACGGTGGTGTCCGGAACAGGATTACGGACATCGATGAACTGAACTCGCTGCTGGTGAAATATCCTCAAGCGGAACTGTCTTCCTCGAGTTCTGGTGAGCGGTCTACAAAATAAATCAGGTCTTGTAAATAAATTACATGAAGCATTAGCAAATTGAAACTTACATTAGTGATCTTTACCTCTGTCACATATTTACATTTGTTAAGTTTTTAAAAGGGCCCCTGGTCCGGGTTGTGTAGATATTATTTTAATAGATTTAATTGCGTAGACTAACAAGTATTATAAACACAATTTTCTTAATGCTTATTCCATTTCTGTTTGTTTACTTTTTAACTTGACGTTTTGTGAGTAACAAAACATTCACTCACTTCATTCTCTGTATTCGAATACACTGCGCTTGAGTTTAAAATTTTGCGTTGACGGTGTTGCAATCTGTAAAGCATCGACATTCTCTTCGCACTGCTATGAGTTTACGTACTGTTTCACAGTGTATTTTTCTTTTCTTTTTAAGTTTTTCTGAAATTATGTAAGCTGGCGGGTGGTGCAGAGATACAAGCTGTGTACCAGAACATCTGCACGTTATTTAATAAGTATATACACTTAAATATATATATTAATTTTATATTATATTTATAAATTTTAAAGTTGAACTTTATTTAGTTTAATAAATTTATTCACCGTGTGTTTGTATCCATGTCCTCAGATAGTGAGTATTATGTTTCTGCTTGTGAATCTGTAACCTCTTCAAGTGATGATAGTTTCTCCTCCGTAACAGATACTCTTGGTGGTATTTTACGCCGTCAGTTTAATAATAATAAAAATAGTTCACTATTGAATGTTTTTCATCTGAATGCCCAAAGCATTCCTAGCCACTTCACTGACTTATACGAGGCGTTTTGTGACACGAATGTTCATGCCGTTCTGATCTCAGAGACATGGCTTAAGCCGCACCTTCTCTCCACCTCTTACCCCTTACCTGGCTTTATTCTTATCCGAAATGACCGGGTAGGCAGGAGAGGAGGTGGCGTCGCTATTTATCTGCGCAGTGACTTTCCATATAGAATTCTATCTTCTTCTTCTTCTAATTATGATGCTTCAGCTGAATTCTTATTCTTAGAGGTTTGTGTCAGAGGTGCTAAAGTCGTGATTGGTGTTGTTTATTGTCCCCCTTCTATTGACTATTTCACTGATTTCGAAACAGTTCTTGAATCGCTGGGTGCAGAGTATGTTCATCATGTCATCATGGGTGATTTTAATACTAATCTCCTAGCCCTAAGCTCCAATCGTTCCCATAAACTCCAGCTTCTTCTTGAATCGGTTAGCCTTCATATCCTACCGTTACAAGCCACTCACCACAATAATGTCGGCGTGGATACTTGGCTCGACTTAATCATCACCTCCAATCCTACCCTTGTATCCTCTCATGGTCAACTTGACGCTCCCGGATTTTCACATCATGACCTGATTTTCCTCTCCTACGTCCTTAAACCTCCAAAACCCAAACCTAAAACCCTGTACAGGCGTTGCTTTAGACGAATGGATATTGATAAATTAAGTAATGACGCATCACATATTGACTGGACGTCTCTAATCGATTCCACTGCTATCGATGACAAGGTGCACGTTTTCAACCAAGTAGTCAAAAAACTGTATGACACTCATGCACCGGTTAAGAGGGTTAGGTTGAAACGACCACCGGCACCCTGGATGACTGAGGGTATTCGGATGGCTATGAGACGTCGCAATCGGGCGTTTAGGACTTACAAGGGAAACCGTATCGAAGCAAACTGGGAACTGTATAAGTCTGCGAGAAATCGGTGTAATCTGATGATAAGGAACGCCAAACGCCGCCATATTCTCGATAATATTTCTTCTTCCTCTCCTGCCGACATCTGGAAGTTCCTAGGAACTATAGGCATCGGCAGATCGCGACATGTAGACTTTCCTCATTCCATAAGTCTCGACTCACTTAACCAACATTTTATCACCTCTTCTACGTTGGACAGTCTATCTGAACATAATGCTCGTAACTACATCAATAGTCTACCGCGTCCAGATGTAAGCCCTTTTCAATTCAGTCCTGTTACAGAGGGAGAGATTAGGAAGATTATCCTTTCTATTAAATCCCAAGCCGTTGGTTGTGATGGCATTAGCAGGAAAATGATCACCACACTTTTGGTCCACCTCCTTCCCGTTATCTCCCATATTGTTAACTTCTCTCTCATGTCTGGTTCATTCCCATCCCTGTGGCGGAGAGCATATGTGCGTCCGATGCCTAAAACTCCTAATCCGTCTCTTCCAACTGACTTCCGTCCAATTTCTATCCTTCCCTTCCTTTCCAAGGTGCTAGAAGCCTGCGTCCATAAACAGTTCTCCTACTTTGTTTACAGTAACAGCTTACTCAGTCCTTTTCAGTCTGGGTTTAGACCAGGCCATTACACCGTTTCTGCGCTGCTTAAAGTGACTGGCGACATTAAGGCGGGGATGGAGAGTACTAAGGTTACAACTGTAGTACTTGTTGACTTTTCCAATGCCTTCAATACCGTCAGTCATGAACTCCTCCTTGCTATCCTCTCCCACTTCTCCGTCTCTCAAGACGTACTGGACTGGTTTTCCTCTTATCTTCGAGATCGTCAGCAATCAGTCAGTGTGGAAGAATCTTCTTCCAGCTGGTGTAATTTGGCTGCTGGCGTTCCCCAAGGCGGTATTCTTTCACCTCTTTTATTTTCCATCTTTATTAATTTTATCACTACAAGACTTCAGTGTTCCTATCATCTATACGCCGATGACTTGCAACTTTACTATCAATCGGAGTTGTGCAATATATCGTCCGCGGTTTCGGTCGTAAATAGTGACCTGGCAGCCATTAAACATTGGTCTGAAATGTTTGGTGTGTCAGTGAATCCGACAAAATGCCAGGCTATTGTCATCGGTAGTAACCGAAGTATAAGCCAACTCGACCTTGCTTCACTTCCACCGCTTACTTACGATGACATGATTATTCCTTACTCTGAAAGTGTGAAGGACCTCGGATTGTATATTGACACAACTCTTAGCTGGCGAAAACAAGTCGCATCTGTGTGCCAGAAAGTCACAGGTTCATTGCGGGCCCTTTATAGGTTTAAAAACTTTCTACCATCGGAAACTAAGGCAATGCTTGTGCAGACCCTAATATTCCCTATAATCGACTATGGTGACATGTGCTACTTTGACCTGAATGCAGATCTGCTCAATAAACTCGACCGTCTTCTCAACAATTGCATTCGATTCGTTTTCAATTTACGTAAATATGATCATGTATCCCAGCATCGTTCCCTTCTTAAATGGCTTCCAATTCGTCAGCGTCGACAGATACGAGCATTAACCACTCTATATTCTTTACTCTTTTCACCAAGTTCTCCTTCCTACTTAACTACTCATCTCCAATATTTAGGTGCAAATCACGATAAAAATCTTAGATCTTCAAACAATCTTCTTCTCCACTGTCCCACTCACCGCTCTGACTTCGTGCATTCTACTTTCTTGGTGCAATCTATTCTATTATGGAACGCGCTCCCTCTCGAGATCAGGATGGCAAAAACTCGACAAACTTTCAAATTCCAAGTACGGAGGCATTTTACAGACACAATGAATAAACCACCGTAAATTTTAGCTCCCCTTTTCTTGAATTTTTATATATTTATTATAATATGTGTTATTTGTATTTATGTGTATTAACGTTTATACATACTTATATTATGTATTGTATACACTTATGTATGTTATATTATTCTTTATATGTATGGTATGTGTATATATATATATGTATATATGTGTATATATGTGTATGTATATAATATGCATGTATGTGTAGAGTAAGTGTGCTATATCTTAAAATTATGATTCGTATGTGCATCTACCATGTTTAGCTCTGCATCGCCCTAAGGTCGACTGGCAGAAAATGCCTACGGCATTAAGTCCGCCTTTGTACACCTGTACATAAAGAATAAATAAATAAATAAATCATCATCATCATCAGCCTGTCGCAGTCCACCGCTGGACATAGACATCTACCATTGCAAGTCACTTTGATAAAAAAAAAGTTGTACATTAAAGCTTCAGTATATAACTCACACTGTTGGTTTGTTTGAGGAAACGGTGCTTACTTAGTGAGTGTATTGAGAGTAAACTGTCTTAAATGTCTAGCTTTTTATCTTAATGTCTGTAATTTTACAACTATCTGAGAGAAAACTAAATCTTATTCCAATATTAAATAGAAATAGTGAGCTCAGCTGAGAAAAAATAAGCCCTATTTGATTTTATTTTGAATTAAATTCTTACAACTGCCCTAAGTTCAAAATAAAGAATATTCAATTTCTAAGATTTCAATGTTTTAATATGAATCTTGCCTACATAGTGGCTATAGTTGTGCAAAGTGTATCTTAAATCCTTAACTTTCTTTTTAAATAGTTTTTTTTTGATATCGTTTTCTTAGATCTCAAGTTACTATCTTATGTAAAGAAGTTATTTAAACTGGTTGAACTGAAGTAGATATAACAAATATTCTATATTTTTTATTTAAGAAACCTTTTTAGTCTTTGTCGAAATGTTACATTAATGACAAAAAAAAAAAAATATTGTTACCCTAATACAAAGTTTAAAATCTATAAGACTGGTACTTGTGTGTTGTGTGCAAGCGTATATACTTGTGTACTGGTACTTGTGTGTTTGTATGAGTGGGTGAGTGCATGAAAAATAATATAACTTGGTAAGTAATAATAACGTGGTTCTATGATGTCATTCCTATTTAAAACCGACAGGAATCTGTTTGAGTCACTTTAAAAAATAGAGACTAACAAGACAAATCCTATTCCTCGAGAGAGAATTAAGGCCATATTACCACGTTGGCCAAGTGCAAGTTAGGAAAATAATTATCATTATCATTAGCCTAATAAAATAACAATATAATATCATTAATAAAACAAAAAAGCGGCCAAGTGCGAGTCGGACTCGCCCATGAAGGGTTCCGTATCAGCAAGTAACATCATATAAAAGTTCTTGTAGCTCATTGTAACTTTCATCGATGTTTTTAAACTAGTGTATTGATTGGATGAAAGGTAAATTGCGTGTTACGATTTATGACGTATTTAAAAAAAAACTACTCACTAGATCTCGTTCAAACCAATTTTCGTTGGTAGTGTGCATGGTAATGTACAATATATATTTTTTTTAGTTTTACCACTCTCTTATTTTAGAAGTTAGGGGGGGGGGACACATTTTTCCACCCTGGATGTGTCTCTCGCGCAAACTATTCAGTTTAGAAAAAAATGAAATTAGAAACCTCAACATCATTTTTGAACACCTATCTATAGATACCCCACACGTATGGGTTTGATGAAAAACAAAATTTTTGAGTTTCAGTTCCAAGTATGGGGACCCCCAAACTGTATTGTTTTTTTTCTATTTTTATGTAAAAATCTTAATGCGGTTAATGCGGAATACATCGACTGAGCAAATTTCAACAGTATAGCTCTTATAGTTTCGGAAATAATTGGCTGTGACATACGGACGGACAGACAGACAGACAGACAGATATACAGACAGACAGACAGACAGACTTGACGAATCTATAAGGGTTCCGTTTTTTGCCATTTGGCTACGGAACCCTAAAAAACAACAACTATTACACTATTAACATTATAATTTTCTTTAAAATGAACATAGCAGCATATATATTAATCTACTCTTATGTTACAGGAGGACAAAGTCACGGGAGTAGATATGAATACTACATGACCACTTAGCTGGTGATTTCTTTGGTACAAAAGGCTTCAAATTTCTGTGGCTGACAGCCTGCATTATGCACTACATAGATTGTAAAGTGTCTAGCATTTGCTTTGAAGATAGGATACCTACATAACTGTAGAATCATATGTTCATTGTGACACAAAATGGCGTTCTCGGGTCATTTAAGCGGGGCGTGAAATTCCAAATGTATTTGGTGAATATGATAATTTGAATTAAAAACAGACATTCCAATTTTAATTATTTCTTTCATCCACAACCCATAACGTCCCACTGCTGGGTTCGAGTCTCCTTCCCCACGCTGGCCGAGTCCGGGTTGGGGACTGGCAAGACACGTTTGAGGCTACGTTATCTTGCCGGTGGACGTTGGACGACTGCTATCTTATGATAAAAACCGGGACCGACTGCTTAACATGGCCTCCGAATCACGGAAACGGGCATAACATATCATGCAGCAAACGGTCACCCATCTAGATCTGACCGCGTCGTTGTTGCTTACCCTCTGTAATTGTCTCCAATCACCTAAGGCCATTCGGCTATGTAATCATGTATAATGTCCGAAAGCTGATGACTTAAGGAATAACTTTTGAAACTAGTTTCTTAGTTTTTTTCAGACTAACTTCGCTCCGTTACTTGCGACTTACGACAATACAACAATATAAGTTATTATTCTATCGCACTCTTTGCACATTTTTTTTAAAACTATTTATTAAGTTCAATGTTAACAAAATCATTCTATAAACTACTCAAATTAAATAAGCTATTACAAGTCAGCTTCTATTTTTCAGCACCCCTCAATACCTCTATCAGATATCTGCATTGAATCGGAAATAGAGCAAAGCAGCGGATATAAGATAATATAGAGCGGCGTTATTTATTGGGCGGCGGATATTGGCGGATATCGAGCCTAGAGCCGATGCTAGAGTCAGATGTACAGTCAACATGGACGTACGACTCTATCTTGACCTTTTCATAAATATTAAGACAGAATCTTTAGTTTTATAAATATGTATTTAAGGAGGATTTTGGACACCCGTAGGCGTCGTAAAAGCCAACTGAGGGAATTAACTTGGCAGTAGTGTTAGAAACCCTACGATTTTAACAGTATATTTGTTCATTTTTCACTTTTAAACAATGGGACCCTTGAGAAATTTAAAAATAATCGTTGGTCTAGTGGTTAGCGTATGCGACTGCTGATCAAGAGGTCTCGGGTTCGATTTCCGGGTCGGATCAAATGTTTGTGTAATCCACAAATATTTGTTTCGGAGTTTGGGTGTTTTCTATGTATAATATTTATGTATTTACAAAAAAAAAGTATGTTTATGTATTGGTTAGCTCCGGTTAGCTTGTTAGCTCTGGTTAGCCTGGGCACTAGATGGCGTTGTGTGCAAATGTATGTCCGAAAATATTTTATTATTATTAAATATGCATAATTTCAAATAGAAAAAAGCGGTCAAGTGCGAGTCGGACTCGCCCATGAAGGGTTCCGTATCAGCAAGTAACATCATATAAAAGTTCTTGTAGTTTGTTGTAACTTTCATCGATGTTTTTATACTAGTGTATTGATTGGATGAAAGGTATATTGCGTGTTACGATTTATGACGTATTAAAAAAAAACTACTCACTAGATCTCGTTCAAACCAATTTTCGTTGGTAGTTTACATGGTAATGTACAACATATATTTTTTTTAGTTTTATCACTCTCTTATTTTAGAAGTTAGAGGGGGGGGGACACACATTTTTCCACTTTGGAAGTGTCTCTCGCGCAAACTATTCAGTTTAGAAAAAAATGATATCAGAAACCTCAACATCATTTTTGAACACCTGTCCATAGATACCCCACACGTCTAGGTTTGATGAAAAAAAAAATTTTGAGTTTCAGTTCCAAGTATGGGGACCCCCAAAATGTATCGTTTTTTTTCTATTTTTATGTAAAAATCTTAATGCGGTTCACAGAATACATCGACTGATCAAATTTCAACAGTATAGCTCTTATAGTTTCGGAAATAATTGGCTGTGACATACGGACGGACAGACAGACAGACAGACTTGACGAATCTATAAGGGTTCCGTTTTTTGCCATTTGGCTACGGAACCCTAAAAATGAGTCTGAAGACACTGAAAATGAGTCAATAAAGGATGAGTGGAGATTTTATTACGTAGATGGAGGTAGGTAGAAAACCTTTTATCATCTTAAATACTACTTTCTCCTGTTTTGTTTTAGTAAACTGGTCCTTTTTTATTTTTTTTGGTGTTGGTAATAATGTTAATCAGGACTTGATCAACTTTTTTAAATGATCCTGCCAAAGTACTCTAGACTACCTGATGGAAAGCTCGAGTGGGAACCAAGAGTAGTGGCACTGCGAATGCAGATAAATAATCTAAAATATATCACTACATATGTTTAAAATACTATCTGTCTGTTCGCGTTAAACTCAAAAATCACTTCACCGGTTTAAATGAAATTTTGTACCCAGATCGTCCTAAGAAGGGACAGACTACTTTTTACAGCGATAATGGACATAGACGCGGGCGAAAACTAGTTTATTATAAAAATACAACAGCAGTATGATTACTACCTTTATCTAATGTGGGGTCAGATTGTTATGCACGCGATTTATTAACTTATGAATTGTTGTGTATGAAATGTCTTCACGATGAAGTAATTTAAGCAATACTAAGATATCTAATCTTATGTTTACTTCATTAAAAAACAAACAAATAATGTTGACCCTCAACAAATGGTTTCCACAAATCACTTAACAAAACACGGCAGCCGGTATAAAAAGTCCGGTTAAACGCCGCCCGGCCCGGATCAGTCTGACAAGCACGGATGTCTAACATCCGTCACGGTGCGATGTATGCAAATCTCCGGGTCGTGAACTTATTTGTTTCTTTCCGGTACAAAGTACTCGCCCGGGTAAGGTTAAGTGCTTTTTTTAAAGATTTTCTGTTTTTTTTTTACGAGGAAACTTAATACTTCTCTGGCTCAGACAGAAACTATTTTGAAAATGAAGTGAGAGGCAAATACGGGTAGAGAAGAATCAATATCTGTGAGTATGTTGTCAAGAAAATAAACTATTGAGTTTCTTAATATACGTACGAAAATTATTGTCAGCTGGCTGTGACAACAACCAGTATAATTCAGTCCAAGCTTCAAGCATCTCATTGGTATTAAATTGCCGAAAATATAACCGTTTGTATGTCATAAATTAAAAACTTACAAGACTTACTTAAACTTACTTACTTCTGTAAAGCTTCAGTGGTTCATTTAACAGTTAACTATATCGGCTACCATAAAAATATATTACTAGACGATATTGAGTACAAATAAACTATCAGAATATAATTTAATTATTAACAACTTGAGAAAGTGTATTCACAAAACATTTCACATCAATTAATCTAAGAGATAGCATTGTGACGGGGCAATGAGGCTCGTAACGACGTCGCCGTGACTCCACATGACGCTACATGACGCCCCGAGCATGACTCGCCGAACTGGCCATGACGGGGACTTTACACTGTTTAATTACCGCGAAAGGTACGGATTCATGATACGCATGTTTGACTACAGTTTGATTAGCCCACTGCAGTGAAAATATAGTAAGTGGATAAGCTAATGTGTTAAGTGGTTATCGGTCTCTAAATATAGTCTACTTTAGCACGTAAGACCTTTTACTTCCTTTATTTGTCTGTGGCCTGAAAATACAAAGGTGCTAAATTATATTTTGAAATTTATTAATATTATGCACAATGACATACAGTTCACAATGGACATAGGGCTTAGAAATGTGAACTAATTAAAACGCCAATTTAAGACTTTTCGGAAACCTTTCTCTGATCACATTACGAGTATTTCTATTATATAAATGAATAAATATTACAGATGTCTGTGTCAAATATTGTTACTGATTCTGTCTGCTAGGAGGTCATTACTTCGATTCCCGCTTTATGTGTGTGTGACAGTCTGGTTACCGTAGTAAAGGCTCTGTCTAGGTTTGGATCCGACGGACGTTTATAAAAATGTGAATACTACCTTAAATAAGAAAAGGCTATATTAAATGGTATTCAATCTTCTTCTAAGTATAATAGATAATAGGTAGTAGAAACACGTTGATTTCAGCACGAATGTACCGGCTCGACCGGAGCAGTACTGCCCTCATACCGAAGACCACCCTAAAATGACAACATCCGTGCTGTTGTACTTCGTTGGTGAGTGTGACACTGGAGGCCCTATCATTCTGGGGCCTCCGGAGGCCGGGAGAATGATGAAGAAACATTTCACAAAGCCGCCATGGAGTGGCTCACCATGCTGTATGCACTCACAATGATGATGGTGGCACTTATTCTTGGATTCTACTCATGACTTCTATCAGGCAGAGTAGTTGCTTTAGTAGGCCTAAACATATATATAAAAAAACCCCCTATTCGTTCGGAAATTTCCTGATAATAACAGAAAAAATGCCCAATCATAAACGATTGTTTTCCATACAATAGTAGGACGGTTGTTTGAAGAGGGAATAGATCATTACGACACAATACAACCCTTGGCGAATATATTTCTATTAATAAAGGGTTGCGCGCCCTTAAGGCGAGCTCGTTCACAAGATTGATCAGCCCATACGTCTTAATGAGAGAAATCATCTTTCGGTGGGGGACGTGTGCGGTGATCAATGTTATGATATTGTTTATTTATATAAGGTAAATAAATGTGCTCGGCCCCTTATTGGTCTAAATAAAGTAAAATAAAATACCTAGTAAGTATTTTATAACGAAAGATATACATAAGTATTCTATAAATCAATTCTAGCTTTCATAGTACTCGTACAAGCTCCACTTAATTTGAAGCTAGATGGCAATGTGTGTAACATGCCCGAAATATTTATTATTATAATAATTTGTTATATATGTTTTTTTAAACTATCATGTAAGGTGTATTCCTTATAGGAGGCCCATTATAAATAAAGAAAAGCTGTTGATTGTTTTACATATTATTTACATCTTCTAATATATAAAATTATCGTGCCACAATGTTCGTTCCTATACTCCTCCGAAACGGCTCGATCGATTCTAATGAAATTTTTTATGCATACTCAGTAGGTCTGAGAATCGGTCAAAATAATTTTTTTATACCCCTAGGACGAGAGCGAATCCGCGGGCATCAGCTAGTTTTTCTATATAATATGCATGCTTCAATCTGGAAAGAAATAGTTACCGCCGTATTTAAAAAGTGCAACTCGAAAAGTCATATTAAAAAGTCCACACCGGTATCGTCACTCATTCGTAAAAAGCAACGAAAATATTGCAAAAAATCGGTATTATATGAGGCAAAGGTATCACGGCAATCGATCAGGACCATCAGGACCATATGTGACATAGTACAGCTGTCCCACGATTATAAATCTTGAAATGAATTGTCAACGACTTATTGAACATAAATATTTCAAAGAATAAATGAACCGTGTATTTATTGTAATGTATACTTTGTTTAGTATAATAATACGGTAGATATTTCCTTGTAGGCGTGTCATGTACGTACTTAATTGGGTGCGAACTAAATAGAGCGGATCCAACCAACGACATTAAATTAATTATAACAGAAGTGACATTAATACTTCAAAGTCACACTATTAATATGAATTTGGAAGAAACTCTGTCTGTCTGTTACGTTTTTCACGGTTGAACTGCAATGATTTCAATGAAAATTTCTAAGTAGATATTTTAATCCTTGAGGAATCACATATCCGACAGCCATTAGCGACATACCTAGGTCTATTACAAATTAATCGCTCATGGTCTATAATAAATTAAATAATAATCCTATTAATTGCATTCTTATAGTACACTAAACGTAAAATAATATAAAAGTGAGGATATTTTTTGTGTGTTTGATTGAAGCGTTAATCTTCGGAACTAATTTTCATTGACCAAACATTTGCTACTTGGATTGCTCATTAATTTTTTATCAATATTTTATTTATATTTTAATACAATTTTAATTATTTTAGTTATGATTATTTGATTTTAAAATTTATAATTGACATTTCTTTGAATGTGTTGTAAGTATTATGTATTAATTTATTTTTATTTACGACTTTTACTATGATTGTTCATTTCTACTAACCATAGTATTAAGTTTATTGTAATTAACAAAAAATGGACACAAAGTGGTCTGAATAAACGATTTATTATTATTAATGAAGGAAGCTTTCGGCATTCGGCTAACATATGCTAAAGCAGGCACCACACTTCGCTATGCGCTATTCGTTATGCGGGTTATTCGCGCGCATACGGCGAACTGTGGAGAGTATATTCGTTTCGTTCATGATAAAAATGACAATGACACATCTCTACAACACACATATTTACCTTATTTGATGCTTATTTGGCATACCAGTTCGAAGTGTGGATGGCATTTTTGTTTTTTTCGCGCATAACTAATATTTGGGCGAATACGGCGTAGACACATAACGAATAGCGCATAACGAAGTGTGGTGCCTGCATAAGATTTGAAACAAATATTTGTGTGATCCAAAAATTTTTGTTTCAGTGTCTGGGTGTTTTTCTATGTATAATATGTATGTATTTACAAAATCAACGTTAGATAATGTATTTCTATCACTTAACACTATGTTCCCAGTTGTTTAGAACCAACAATACAAGCTCTGTTTAGTTTGGAACTAGATGGCGTTGTGTGTAAGATGTCCGAATATTTATTGTTTAAGTCAAAAACTATTAGAAATATTTTGAAATATTATATGCTCTATTCATGCTATTCAACGGCTAAAGTATTCATTTTCGTAGGTTAATAAGTGAAAGTAACATGTGTGAACACATGTAGGTCGTAAAATATAGATCTTTCATTTACTTAGGTTCAATTTATCTTGTATATAAGTGCAGCGGTAAATATATACATATAACTTTAGAGCGTTATGATATCTCACTTAATGATTCCTCTTACCCTCCCTCTTCCTAAGCGACGACAATTTTAAGTACTCACTTAAATAATAGGCGATCCCTAAGGCTAAAGCTTGTTAAGTAAGTGTAAAATGCTTGAGGGAAGTTAATAATAGAGCCTACCGGAAATTGGGACGAACGCTCGCACTACCGGATGTGACGCAGAGCATTGGGGCACTGTCGAATTTATAGAAAAGTTACCGACTACAGTTTATATCTAAAATAATAACATTTCGGTTTTAGAAAGCGCTCTTATAGGTCATAATTATGTGGCGACTTCCAAATACAGTGCAACATACAACATCACCATCTAACGAAGAAACACTAAACTACGAAGAAAGACGGCATGAACTATACGTAGTAATTACTAATCCTGAATCGCGATAGAGAAATTCTCGCGTCGATTAGCATCTTTTATATATTTTAGGGTGTTGTATATACATATATACAATACCCTAACATCAAGGAACACGTCACCCATTCCTCCACAATTCCTTTAAGATTTTTCAATTATAAATTTGAAAGTAACTATATATGTTTGTGACGCTTTCACGGCTAAACTGTTAAATGGATTAAGATGATTTCTGTATAGAGATAGATACGACCATGGAAAAGGACATAGCTACTTTCCGTGGTGACAATCGATATAAACGCGGGAAGAGCTGCATCCAAGAGCTAGTATATGACAATGCTAGTAATATTTAGGGCTCCGTAGCTTATAACTCGGAACACTTATAGTTGCGTCATGTTCGTCCGTCCGTCCGACTTACCGACCAAACGGCTAACCGATTAATACTCATATAAAATCACGAAAAATATTTATATTTAGGGTACCGTACGTACCTACACGTAAAGACGGGATAATTTATTTTCCGGTGTCTAAAAAATTAACACATTGAGAGATTGCTAAGACGATTTTTTATTTAGGTATCCGTTTGCGGATTATTAATAATAATACTTCAATTTTTATTTTATTTGATGATTGTATGGATTCCCCATTCGGGTTAATTTCATTTGCTTCACTACACTACTACTACCCTATTTCCAAGTTAACTCTTCATAAAACCAAAATGTAATTAAACGTCGACGAACCTCCGAAACAAATAAAATAAAATAAGAAAAAGGTGGTACAGTTCTCTGAACACATTTGACAAGCCGTTCTAGATCTAACCCATCCATATTAATTCGACACACAATCGGAGAAGTGTTTCGTACATATGTATGAGAAGAGAATCCATATGTATCTTATGTTTTACATACATGTATGAGAGAGTGCTTCTAAAATTATTCTGAAGGTTTTCTTGAAGTGATTTTCAGGAAATAGGGGTTGGAAGTCATTATTTGGTATATGGTACACTGGCCATACGCCCCGGATTCATATGGATGCAATATTTATTTATATAACTGTCCACACAAAGCCTCACTGTGCCGATTTTAGCCATCAAAGTGTAGTTTAGTTTTTTGGAGCCCCGGGTCAGTTTTCATGCACCTTTGTCTCTACCTTAACCGGTCTTGAATACTGGTGGTAAGAAAATTGTAAAAAAATCGATCAGAGTGGTGTGCAATGGGAGAGGCCTACGTCCAGCAGTGGACTGCGATAGGCTGATGATGATTATGAAGACCATTGCTACACAAGTCAACTTTTATGACGTCAAGCCAGCACTTCTTGATTCTACCCCTCTTACCGGATCCCAATGTAGCCGGCATGGCCAAGCATAGTTGGCATGGCCAAGCATACCTTCGTAGTTTACAAATACGAGTTTCCTGCAGTTTGTCTCCGATGTCACGGACATGATCGCTGCCCAGGCAGGGTCCCGTCACAGTCGAAAGTTTCCATCGCAGCATATTCATCGCTTCAGACCTATATAAAAGGTCAGGCCAGACGATGACGATAATGACGACTTTCAATTCAATCACAGATATTTTTCCAAAAGAGCTTTTAGTGTTAATCGAACGACTGCTTTTTCTTTGTACTAACACACGAACGTAGTAGAGGAAAGGAAATGGTGACCAATAAATTGTTGATTTTATTTAAAATATAACCTTTTTTTTTTTGAAGTCATGAGATCGTAGTAAAAATATTATTTGTCAACGCAACTTAAACTTCCAGGACTATGTTCCGAGAAGGACTTTGTTTTTAAATAAGAATTTGAATTGCAAGTAGCTAAATGTTTTCGATCGCAGTTATTTCCTTGGCTGTTTCATTATACCACTGAACATCATTTACGGATCGAATTGAATGGTGTCGTAAGAAAGTTGAGCTGCTAATAAAACGTCCGCCACTAAACAAGCACATAACCTTGCCCCACTTTTAATTTAACACTAACTACAAATATTTTTCCAAGTTCAGCTCCATCCATTTGGTAGTGACGTGTAAAGAAAAGTGCGGCACACGCACAGAACCCGCGACCCTTGTCGTCTTATGATTAATTACCGTGCGATTAATCAGAACGCATGAGTGATGTGTGGCGTGAACATACCACTATAATAAAGTTAGACGGAGGATTTCTGGATTTAGTTATTACTAGGTTTGACCTTTAACTTCACTCGTGTTCATCTAGATTTAATCATTTGTTATCTTTCAGTTAGAGTGCTTTATGTGTAGTGTTTTTAGGGTTCCGTAGCCAAATGGCAAAAAACGGAACCCTTATAGATTCGTCAAGTCTGTCTGTCTGTCTGTCTGTCTGTCTGTCTGTCTGTCTGTCTGTCCGTCCGTATGTCACAGCCAATTATTTACGAAACTATAAGAGCTATTCTGTTGAAATTTGGTCAGTCGATGTATTCTGTGAACCGCATTAAGATTTTTACATAAAAATAGAAAAAGAACAATACATTTTGGGGGTCCCCATACTTGGAACTGAAACTCAAAATTTTTTTTTTCATCAAACCTAAACGTGTGGGGTATCTATGGATAGGTCTTCAAAAATGATATTGAGGTTTCGAATATCATTTTTTTCTAAACTGAATAGTTTGCGCGAGAGACACTTCCAAAGTGGAAAAATGTGTGTCCCCCCCCCTCTAACTTCTAAAATAAGAGAGTGATAAAACTAAAAAAAATATATGTTGTACATTAACATGCAAACTACCAACGAAAATTGGTTTGAACGAGATCTAGTGAGTAGTTTTTTTTTTAATCCCTACTTAATATTATAAATGCGAAAGTACCTCTGTCTGTCTGTCTGTTACGCTTTCACGCCTAAACCACTGTATCGATTTTGATGAAATTCGGTATGATGATAGAACTGAACTTGGGAAAGGACATAGGCTACTTTTTACTGCAATAATCGAGACACAAAGACCAAAGCTAGGTGATTATAAAAATACATAAATCGAAGATGTCAAAATGTATCACTGTTTACCTCCTGTCAAAACTTCACAGGTTGCTAGGAATAACACACTTGCATGGCAACCATAATGATAGTTTGTAAATGACATATAGACCAGTAGACCAGAGTAAATAATTTTTGAAAACAAATAAAATTATAGTAGGATGAAACCTATTGGAAAAGGAGGAGAATATTATAAAAATGAAAGGAAAAATAATTTACGGGCGATCTGAGGTCGGGAAGGGGTAGGGAGGGAGGTTTTCGGGTCCTTCAACCGGGGCGTGAAAAAGCATCTCACTAAGCCGCCATAGTGTGGGCCGCCATACATTATTGTCCGCATTCGCAGCAAGTGTGGTAGCCCCGACCCTTGGATTCTGCTCATGCTTTCCATCAGGCAGGGTAGAGTCAGATTGGATGGCTAAATATATACAACAAAGGGCAAAAAACGGTTTATCTCGATTTCCAGCAAAACTACAAGGAAAATAGTTAAATGGCAAAGTTGTAGGTAATTAAAAGATCTACAACTTTTTAGGGTTCCGAAGTTTATGACTTCGAACCCTTATAGATATGTCATGTCCGTCTGTCCATCCGTCCGTCCGTCCGTCCTCGACTTGTCGTCCAAACAGTAAGTGCTAGAAAGATGAAACTTTGCATGAATATGTATTGTAATTACGTCGACAAAGTGCTACAATAAAATTATGAAATATATTTTTATTTAGGGTACCTCCCCTACACGTAAAGTGGGGATGTTTTTTTTTCTCACGGCTACCCCATCATGTAGGGTATCATTATATAGGTCTTTTAAAAACATTACAGGTTTGTTAAGACGATTTTTTGATTTAGGTATCCGTTTGCGAGAAATTCCACTTTAAAGGAAAACTTTTTGTAAAAACAGGCCGTCCCGCCCGCCGAAAAATTTGTGATAGTGGTCCATATAATGAACTTTAAATGAAAACTATAACGAATTAGATGACTTTGTTAGTTCAGGAGTTATAGAGGCTTAACTTTTACAATGCGCTTACTTGGAAAAGTCATACAAAATCAACGCATTGATACGTAAACATAACAATTATCACACACTTGGCCGATTTTTTATAATATCATTGATCAAAACACTATTATTAAAACATCGATCAAAGTTACAACTAACTACAAGAAATTTTATATGATGTTACCTGCTGATACGGAACCCTTCATGCGCGAGTCCGACTCGCACTTGGCCGCTTTTTTTTCCTAATTTGTACCCGAAATTACTATGACAAGTCATGTTCTGTAGAAATGTTGTCTTCCAGTACTTGGCTAATTTTAGAAACCTTTTCAGTATTTTTTTTATATGTGAGCCTACCAAAGTGACTCTACTCTGCCTGATGGAAAGCATGGGTAGAATCCAGGATTAGGGGTCATCATGCTCATTGTAAGGGTAGGCAATGTAGTATGACCCATACCATTGCGGCTTGGTTAGATAATTCTGCATCATTCTCTCGGTCTTCGAATGCCATATTAATAGAAATGGTTTTACTGCTAGACATAGGCCCTACAGATAGTCCTATAGATAGCTAGCCAAACAGGTTGGTATAGGGATTGTTTTAAATTTTCCTTCTATTTGCAGAAAGTTTCCTCCCTATGACACTTGTGGAATGAATAAGAGTGGTGACACTCGATATTTCATCTCATCCGTCACCACACGGACAAATCACGTTTCTAGCCGTCGTAGCTCAAATGAAACACCTTCCCATTTCTTGTGAGGTATTACATAAAAAACAAACATCATCTTGATATATTTTTCGCACTTCCAAGAACGATTTAAAAACTACAGAGAGCTCAAATAGTGTATAATTTAAATCCCAGCGCTGTCTTCGCAAATGCACGTCCTGAATCGTGACTCGAGGCGTGACAATCATTTTTACAAGTGTTAGATCAGCAGTGAGGCACGCTCGACCCTTTTACGATGCATTACGCTTAGCGAGAAAATTGTATAGTACAAATTTTGAGAGATAGCGGGCAATATAAATTAAAAAAAAAAAATGACAGACAAAACGCATCTCTGTATATTTATCACTAGTAGACTTTTATGAGACACAGTTAAAAAATAAGAGATATCTTCTCTTCCTTTGTAACTTAAAATAAAAAATGTTACGAAAACAATTTTGATCAGATTAAAGACAAATATTTTAACTAGTTAGACATTTTTGGTAGAACGACTTAACGTAAAAAGTTATATTGCAAAAATGCTGGCACTCAACCTAATTTTAGTAAATTACTTGTAATTCCTACCTTTCTTGATATTGTATACTCATACTTATAAATAAGTCGACTTATCGAATAACATAAATACAGTTTTAATATAAAATCGCTCATCTTATAACTTGCACCATGACACTGAGACAAGTAGAGAGCATTGCTAGTTCAGCAATAAGTTAGAATTTTCCTAATAACAGCGAAGTGTAACGTAGAAATGAGTGGAGTGAGCCGAGGATAATGGCTCCTGATATATGAGCACCAGACCGCTATAAGTTTTGTTATATTTTTAAACATTTTATTCAGACCATATATTATCACGTTAAGGGAAGAAATGTGTAACAGAATTACATTTTACAAGCTTAATGAATCATTAAATATATTCAATACTTAATTAGCTGATGCCCGTGTTGTTCTGATTGACTGCCTTGTTGAACTAGTGGTCATCGTATGCGACTGCTGATCAAGAAGTCTCGGGTTCAATTCCCGGGTCGGACCAAATATTTGTGTGATCCGCAAATTTGTTTCGGAGTTTGGGTATTTTCTATGTATAATATGTATGTATAATATGTATGTATTTACAAAAGAAAAGTATGTTTATGTATTTATCTCAGTTGTCTAGTACCCATACTACAAGCTCTGCTTAGTTTGGGGACTAGATGGCGTTGTGTGTAAAACGTCCGAAATACTTATTTATTATCATTATTATTATGTATAAAGCTTTACTACTGTAATGTTACGGCTTAACGCTTTAGCAGTTTTTGAGTTAAAGAGTGTCAAACATTTGTACGTCCTTACAAACTTTTGCATTTGTAGTATCTACTTGACGTGTATTTATAAAATTTGGTATTCAATCTGGAACAGCTTATAAAGGACTTTTATCCTGAAAAGCCATGTCTATATGTACAATAAAAGTAACTGTGCAAACAAGCACCAAATGACTAATTGGATGCAGATGGAGCCCTATATCAAAAGAAACATCCAACATTTAAAACCGTTTAATATATTAAACTAGTTGTGCCCCTTATATCCTTATCATTATGGTTTCTCGCACTGATGTTCAGCGTCTTTTTCTTCTTTTTCGTGGGTTTTCCAGATCCTGTTAAAGTTACAGCTATTTTTGTTCTTTTTTATTATTTCATTTGTAGGTAAAATATAAAACCGATAACATTTACTATATTTTGCCCGTCCTAGGGGTATGAAAAATATATGTTGTCCGATTCTCAGATCGACCCAATATGCACACAAAATTTCATGAGAATCGTTTCGGAGGAGTTTAACTTCAAACACCGCGACACGAGAATTTTATATACATATAAGATAATTATATGCATGTTTTAAATTCTAAACATTTGGTATATGTATACAAAATCATGAAACTTTCTTAAACGTTTTCCAACATCAACTGTGACAATAAGAGATACATTTGAATATAACTGATCTCGGAAGAGCTGAATCTCACAAAACGTTTATTAATAAGCAAATCCAATCGGACTCGAGAGACGCTATGGTTTTTGTTTTCATTAACCCTAATAATTGTAGCAGTGAGCGTTGTGCTTCGTTTAAATCAAGTTAGTGAACTGGCAAAGCAGCTAACAAGAGAACTTGATAGTATTTTATTAAGATAAGGATTTGTACATTTTTTACAGAAGTATAGGGTAAACATATTTTTTTAGAAATGGATTCATGATTTTATTGACTAATCTTAAACTGTAATTATATTTACGGGAATAAATGCACTTACGATAGGAAACGTTCAAAGGTTCGTGGCGATACACTCCACTGAGATTTCTTTTGAAGTAATTCAGTTTTATGATGACTCAACGGGCAACAGATGGGCGTGACTACTCTTTATAAGCAGGAAGAAGATAACTACACAGGCTAAAGAAATGCTTGGGTGGACAATGCCAGCTCTTCGAGACGAAAGGTCACTTCAGATTCCTCTTTGTAAATTATATTTTCTATTTATTTAAAAAAAATATCTGAATTCGTTTAATAGGTTCGAGTTTACAGGGAGACGAAAAATGCTACGTTTAAATGCAGCACGGTACAGCTAAGTAACAAAATTAGTGGCGCGAAGCTCGTCTTAAGAACAGAGATTTGCGTAATCAAAGGGCGTCTAATAAGATTTGTCGCAGCGAGATCGTCCCTTTTATTTATTAACTAAACTCCGGCCCATTGGCTGCGAGTGTTTATTGGCCAAGCTCCATTTATTCTAAGGTCCCACTAAATATATTTGGGTCCGCTGAATTTAGTTACGTTCAAGATTTATTTCCAAATTGACAGTCTAAAAGAGTTCAGTAAGTTTATTGCATTTGTTTTTCTTTCTTTTGTCCTTGTCCAAAAAAAACTAGAACTGAACCGATTAAAATAATTTTTTACGTCAAGAGCCTGAGAAAGGACATAGACTACTGTTTACTGCAATAACCAAGATTCACGCGGGCGGAGCCGCCTGAAAATAAATTTTATTTATTTATTTATTGGCCTACCAACAATTGTTTACACATATTCATACAATTTACGACATGACCATGTACTAATGACTAGTGTAACAATCTCTTAAAGGTAAGCACCACATGCACATTAACAATAATTAAATATCAGTAAGATTACTACATGTAATATAGTGCCATTAATTAAATTAAATTAAATCATATCAAATCAAACTAAACTAAACCAAATCAAATTAAATCAAATCAAACTAAATCAAATCAAATCAAATCAAATTAAATGAAATCAAACCAAATCAAATTAAATTAAATCAAATCAAATAAATTAAATTAAATTAAACCAAATCAAATCAAATTAAATCAAATTAAACCAAATAAAATCAAATAAAATCAAATAAAATCAAATAAAATCAAATTAAATCAAATTAAATCAAATCAAATTAAATCAGATCAAATCAAATTAAATTAAATTAAACTAAATTAAACCAAATTAAACCAAATTAAACTAAATAAACTAAACTAATGACTAAATAGGTACAAAGAGTAATTATAATGATTCACGCATTATTCTGCAGAACTTGGCAAATGAATCGGAGTGTACGTCAATAAGATCACTGTAGCTATTTATCAATTTACATAGTCGGGGCACTACAGAGTTGGCTCCAAGCACCGTTCTGCGAAGCGGAGGGTGGAGGGGAGTAATAGGAGAACGGGGGTATCTTGCAGATACACGAAATAGGAATCTGCTGAGCAATTGAGGACAGTCCATCCTTCCGTGGAGCATTTTGTATAGAAAGATGGAATCACTCATTTTTCTACGTCTTTCTAGTGACATCATCCTGAAATGCGATAGCCTGTCTATGTATGATCTTTTTTCTTTAGCAACGCCAGAGGAGTAAGCTAGATGCCACAGGAATCTTTTTTGCAGCCGTTCCAGCCTGAGGTTATGAGTGGCATAATGTGGTCGCCAGACTGTGCTGCAGTATTCCAATATGCTACGCACAATGGCATTATACAGCAAAATTTTGGTGCCACTGCGTTTAAATTTAATAACGTTTCTAATAACGAAACCAAGCATTTTGGAAGCTTTTTTAATTACATTTTCGACATGCGGAACAAATGTCAGTGTATTGTCAAATGTTACTCCTAGATCTCTAATTTGACCAACCTCCTGAATACCAATTGAGCCTACTTTATAAGAAGATTCCTGCAATTTCTTTTTCCTTGCGTATTTCACGTGGAAGCATTTTTTGACGTTTAATTCCATGTCGTTATCGATACACCATTGAGCTAATGAGTCAATGTCCCTTTGTAGTAGCACGGTATCGTTATGTGATTCAATAAGTCTGCAAAATTTGAGATCGTCCGCGTACATGTAACATTGGGAGAAATGGAGGTACTGAGGAATGTCATTGACAAAAATATTAAACAAAATCGGACCGATGTGAGAGCCCTGAGGAACCCCAGAAGTAGATATATAAGTCTTCGATTGATAACCATTAACTGCGACAAAAAAGCGTCGATTTTCGAGATAGGATTTTAACCAATTGTACAACGTGCCTGTAATACCATATGCTGAAAGCTTGTATAGAAGGACATTATGTGGAACACGATCAAACGCCTTGCTAAAATCAGTGTATATTACATCTGTTTGTTTGCCACAGTCAATGGCACCAACAAGCTGCTCAGTAAAAGTCACTAGGTTTGTACAAGTGGATCTCAGACCCACAAAACCATGTTGAGAATCGCTCAAATAGAGTTTAAGATGTGACTGAATATGTGGACAGATTAATGATTCAAAGACTTTTGCAAACATTGATAAGATAGAGATAGGTCTGTAATTCACAATTTTATCATTATCGTCACTTTTATGTATCGGAACGACTTTTGCTCTCTTCCAGGTATCTGGGAAAATGCCTGTTTCCAGAGATTTGTTGAATATCTTCAACAACGGATATACTAAGGCGGAGGCACATTTAGTAATAAATATTGGAGGGATACCGTCCGGGCCCGGGCCTTTACGATTGTCCAATGACTCAAGCCTGCATAAAAGGCTGTCGCGAGTGATCACAGGCGCTGTTAGTGGGAGACTATAATTCTTCATATTATGTAAATAGTCTGAGGATGGAGTCCATGGTGTAGTTTTAGCATGCGAAAAGGCTGATGAGAAGTATGAGGCAAACATTTCACATATTTCAAGACCATCAGATGTTGCTATAGAACCATTTATCATGGTACTTGGGAAGGAACTAGAGCCACCTCTTTTATCCTTAATGTAAGCCCAGAAACGAACCGGGTTTTCAGTGATTTTATTTTCAATATTTTCAATATATTTATTGTAACTAATAGTTGCTAAATTAGAACACCGTTTGCTCAATAATTTTAATTCGATTTCGTCTCTGGGGTTTTTATATATTTTAAATCTTGATCGCACTTTCTCTTTCTCCTTTAGAGTTCTTATTAGACTTTTATCAAACCAGGGGGGATATTTATTAGATTTAAATCGGGGTATTGATGGCGCGTGTAATTTTACAAGAATATCGATCCTACTGTAGAAGGTGTGAAGCATTTCATCAACGTCAACATTGTCCCCAAAAACATGATCCCAGTCAATTTCGTTGAGATCTGTGCGAATGTTTTCGTAATCCAGTTTATAAAAATTTACTTTTTTGTATTCTGGATTATAGGGTAGTCTAGGATCTTTAGCAACTTTTAAAAATAGTTCCAGTGGAGGGTGTAGGGGATCTATGGTGCTCAATGGATTTGGCGCGGCAGCTACGGAACTAGCAGGTAGGTTAGTCAAAACGAGATCCAAGATGCGCCCGGAGACATTGACCACGCGATTAAGTTGCACTAACTTGTTTAAGTGGATGAAATCAAGTAATAGATGATTATTAACCGAGGATGAATAGCTACTAGATGAGTCATCTACCAAGTCCCACTGAATACTACTCAAGTTAAAGTCCCCGACAATACAAGTTCGGAGTGAAATCATGACTTGTTCGGACTTACTACCGATTCATCCATATAAGCCATATCCCCAACTTAACTTCCCTTTCCTATCCAAGATCAAGAACTTTAATTAATCGTTTTTTTTTTTTTTTTTTTTTTTTTTTTTTTTATATTTACGTTTCAATACATTTCTAATTTGTTCCATCTAATTTCTGAAATACCCAATAGATAGGAACCCTTTGTTCATATAGAGGCATTATGTTGATGTTATTTAAATAAAATGTTAATCAAAATAAATTAAAATAGAAACTGAATAGAAAATGAAATCAAAAAATTATGGTTCCTTTTATTTTAATTCAACTTCAATTAACAAACTTACGCTCAAATAACCAAAGTATCATCAAACAGTCAACGATATCGTAAAAAAATACGGAATATCCATAGAGGTCTAAGTCTGGACCACAGTGGCTGATAATTTGGCGGTATTCCGGTCACAAGATGGCGGAGCGCGGGACAATTTCCGTTCGCGCGCACTTTGAGTTCTGCGTTTGACGTGTGAAGTGCCTTTGCACTGTAATTGGACCTCTTTCTCCTTGCTATCTCATTTTTCTCGAGAGCCTGTTTAGTTGTGTATTGTTTGATAATTAATTGTTAAGCCTTTGCATGCTGCGGCTACGGTAACAAGATTTGCTTTTGGTGTTTACATTTACTATTTGTCTTATTTTAATTTTTCTATTAGTTAAGGGTGTGTTTAGGACTAATGTGTGAGTAGTTAGTATAAGGATGATGATAGGTCTCACTTACAATCAAATTCAAACAGCCCACTCCCTATTTTTACAACCCACAGATCCGGTGGAAGATATCAAACTCATGGGTACGATAAGGTCCACGGAGGATGCAGTTACGGGTCTTATTGATTTTATAACTAATAAAATTAACGACGCACAAAAATGTTTTGGTATTTTCCTTAACATGGAGAAAGCATTCGATACTGTGTCGCGACCCGTAGTTTCCGAACGGATGAACTGATTTTAATTTTGTTTTTTTTGTTTGAAAAGTGAATTAGTCGAAAGTGTTCTTAGCTACGTTTGATGGAAATCAGTCTAGTCAGTCGGGGTTTTTTAAAATTTTAATTGTACTAAAAAAACTAGAACTAATGGGAGTCAGAGCCCTAGCGTTACAATGGTTTCAATCCTAAGCGAGCGAAAGCAATGAGTTGAATACATGTGGTTACACAGATGTTGATTACGGCGTGCCGCAGGGCAGTGTTTTGGGTCCCACTCTCTTTTTGATCTACATCAACGATTTTACATTTACACCACATCTACACCAGCATTTTCAAATTTACAGATGATACTACCTTGGTTTTCCATTCTAAAATGAAGGGGGTTGTTGATGTTGCTCTGGAGGGCCTGAAAATTGTAGCCAATTGGCTGAGGAATAACGTACTGACTCGGAATGCAAACAAAACTGAATTTATAGCCTTAGGTATAATCAATAGGTCTGCTCCAAAGGAAGCCCTCCAAAGGAAGCAGACAGGAGCATAAAGGTCGTAGTCGACGGTGCATGCTCGGAATCCTTGTCTCCGATTGCTCGGAATGCTGGTGTCCCCCAAGGCTGTGTGCTTTTGCCTACACTGTTTCTTCTGCATATCAACGATATGCTGCAAATAAGCGGCATTTATTGCTATGCAGATGATAGCACGAGTGATGTCCTTTATACTGGCCGAGCAAACATTTCTCGGGAATACGTCAGTGAGAGCCGAAATAGACTTGTGTCTGAAATTGAGACTTCCCTCGAAAAAGTCTCAGAATAGGGTCGACTTAACCTGGTCCAATTTAACCCCACAAAGACACAGGTTTGCGAGTTCACAGCTAAAAAGAGATCTGCTTGATCCCTTGGCGCTGCGTAGAGATGTAGTATCACTCTGCATCTTCTATCGCTTATACCACGGAGAGTGCTCCGAGGAATTGTTCGAATTAATCCCTGCCTCTTCTTTCCGTCATCGTCCCACGCGACAACATTTCCATCCCCATCACTTAGATGGTTGGCATTCCACAACAGTGCGTTTTTCCCGAAATTTCCTGCCTCGCACATTTAAATTGTGGAATGAACTGTCGCCTGCGGTGTTTCCGGACCGATACGACCTTCAAACCTTCAAAAAAAGAGCGTACTCCTTTCTTAAAGGCCGGCAACGCACCTGTGACTCCTCTGGTGTTTCGGGTGTCCATGGGCGGCGGCAATCACCTACCATCAAGTGATCCGTCTGCTTGGTTGCCCCCTTTAATATAAAAAAAAACAATAAAATCTCATATCGATACAATTACGAAAAGAGTGAGAAAGCTAACACACATTAAAAAAAATGTAGCAGAATCGCAACTTATTCGGACAGTACATTTTTATCTCTGTCAATCTATCCTGGGTTATTGTATCATTGCCTGGAGAACATCGAAGAAAACATATCTTCTTAAATTTGAACGCAGTCAGCGAGTTATTTTGAAAATAGCATTCAAAAAAACTGTACTCGGAGTAGTGCCTTCTTCGCGTAAGACAGCTTTACATTGCCTCGGTACTTCTCTGTTTTCATAAAGTTGCAAAATCTGGGGTGCGAAAGTTTCACAGAACACTTAAGTGAGACATACCTAGAGCATGTTTTGTCTCTGCCCGACAATCATATAAATTTAGAGGGTCTATAATTATTTAAAAAGTAACAACGCGATTTTAAACGTCACGTCGTTTTAAAAACACTTCCATGCATGCACACATTAATAAAAAGTGGTAAACTTGCATAAACCGACTGTTAAATGCAAAAAGAAAGTCACTTTTAGGGTTAGCATAAAGTTTCTGAAATCATGGTTTCTGAAATTACAAGAGGATATTGTGTATTTATTTTATGTTGTTACAATTTTATGGTTTTCAGTACTTGTCTACACTGAAAATTAAAGTATTATGTCAATACTAAAATTGTTCAAAATAAATTAAGTCTTTATCACAACAATGATAATATAAAAATTTAATAATAATACAAAGTATGTTCATAAGCAATAAATTTCCAGTTAACGTACTTATAAAGCATTTTGAACTCTTTGATTTTCTGCTAACATTGTGTATGGAACGCATTATTAATACTACATAAATACACAGGGCTGACACACACTGCGAGGCGAGGAAGCGACGAAGCGACGCTATCGCAACGCGACAGCCCTTGCGCTTCACTGGGTGACGTAATTGTACTAGGGTTGGTACTAAATTGAGAAAGGCCATTGGAGTACTTCAGATACGTTACGCAGTTTTGGACAGTCTTCACTTTGATAACTGTCAGTATTTTGTAGTACATTAGTTTTTTGATAGTTATTTCTGACTTGTACTATGAATCTATTATAAACCGTACCAGTGAAAACTTAAGGCGTAATACTCTCAAATCGGCCTCTTATTTGTATAAATAAGAATAGTGTATGTGAGTCTCAAGAGAGATGAGTACGAAGTCAAATATTTGCGGCAGAGAAATAGTTCCAAAGGATATTTGGGTTCAGTCAGAAGAACCAAAGAAACGTTAACCATTATTCTCAATAACGTATTTTGTGATATTTTTTGTATGGCCAATATTGTATTTTGTTCCTTTTTTAGAAAGTTCTGTATATCCCAAATGAATAGTACCTATCTAAGTTCTTTCTTTAACAATAAATAAGATATACAGCGATGCGGCTTATATTGAAGAGAAAAGTTCATGTTATATAGATTGAAAGTGTGCACTTTTGCAAGTAAGAATGAGAGAGGAAAGTGAAATTAGTCGGAATCCATTTGAGTTTGTAGACCCGCTGTGCAACAGGTTCCAGATTCAGAATCTGGTCGAGTTCAACGCCAAGAAAACACAGGTGTGCGCGCTCACTACAAAAAAATCTCCGTTCCTTCCCCTCCCTACCTTCCAGAACACTCAACTGCCAATGCAGGACAAGCTCGGTATCCTGGGTATGGATATTTGCCGGGATCTCAACCGACGGGAATACATAGAGAGCGTCACCAAGGCGGCCTCGCGAAAGCTCGGTGTGCTAAAAAAGGTGAGACGGTTTTTCTCGCCGGGGCATCTGTGTCTTCTCTACAAGACCCAGGTTCGTTCCTGCGTGGAGTACTGTTCTCACCTCTGCGATGGATCCGCGCAATATTTACTTGACGCTCTCGACCGGTTGCAGCGGCGAGCAATCCGTATTATTGACAGTCCCGAAACTACCGAGTTCCTGGAGCCTCTGCAGTTGCGGAGAGACATCGCTTCCATGGCGGTCCTCTATCGCCTTTACCATGGTGAGTGTTCGGAAGAGCTCTTCCAACTGGTCCCTCCTTCTCCCTTCCTTTACAGGACAACGCGTGCTGGACTTGGAAGTCACCGCTTCAGAGTGGAGGAAATACGCACTAGAACGAAGCGGTTCGGCTCTTCCTTCTTATGCCGAGCAGTCAAAAGCTGGAACTCGCTACCAGCTCACGTGTTTCCTTCCCACTATGATCCCGGGTCCTTTAAGCGGGGCGTGAAAAAGCATCTCACCAAGCCGCCATAGTGTGGGCCGCCATACTTTACTGTCTGCATTCGCAGCAATGATGTGTGGTTTCTCCCACTCTTGGATTCTGCTCATGCTTTCCATCAGGCGGGGTAGAGTCACTTTGGCAGGCTATATATAAAAAAAAAAAAAAAAAAAAAAAACATCACGATAACTATGCGAGTAATACAGAGGTATGCACAATCACTTGTATGTAGTGTTGGTGAAAGAGATCTGAACAGAGTACTTGTAATCTGTCAAAAGTAGGCTATTGAAATTGTTAACAGAGAAGCATTTTTATGAGAAGACTTATGTTAAGTAAGCACTACTTCAATCGGTAACGGATAGAAGAATTCGTCTGGTCGGAGCTGGGCTCGGCAAAAGGTAAAGGATAAGCTACGTCAAATCTTCTTTCTTACTCGCATTAGAGTTCGGCGAAGACTTACTATTGGACTGATCCATTAATTTTAAGTGGCTCAGCGTGCTATTGTGCTGTCTACGTTCAAGATTTCGGAGTGAAGTTACAGTAACAGAGAACTAAATAACCGACATCCTACAACAAGCTCGCGAGGATGGCCCGGATCAGCTGGGGTCTACACCCCGAGGTGATCCGGACCATCTACGTTGCTGCTGTGGAGCCCACCATTTTGTACTGTGCTAGCAGTTGGGGCGCGGCGGCAGGAGGGCTTGGTGTCCGAAAGCAGCTGAACGTGTTACAGCGCGGATTCGCCCAGAAGCTGTGCAAGAGCTACCGGACGGTCTCCCTGCACTCAGCGCTGATCTTGGCTGGCTTGCTCCCTCTGGACCTCAGAGTTTGCGA
Source organism: Phragmatobia fuliginosa (assembly GCA_932526445.1). Lineage (NCBI taxonomy): Eukaryota > Metazoa > Arthropoda > Insecta > Lepidoptera > Erebidae > Phragmatobia > Phragmatobia fuliginosa. The sequence continues at coordinate 15,138,574 of OW052057.1, forward strand.
GGTGGCCTCCATATAAGAGGCCAAGAGAGGGGTGGGCCAGCCATGGTTGGGAGACAGGGAGGTCGAATGAATGGCTCCGGCTATTGAGGCACCTCACCCCGCGGAGCGTACAGCCTTGAAGTTCGAGAGTCTGGTAGACGAGGAACAAATTCAAAGTACCAACAACATCCAGGTACGCATCTTTACGGACGGGAGCAAGATTGAGGGCCGGGTCGGCGCGGCGTTATCCGTATGGAATAGCGAAGCCGAAACCAAGGCCCTCAAACTTGCGTTGTCTCCCTATTGCACCGTCTACCAGGCTGAACTTTTGGCTCTATGCAAAGCGGCCAGTGAGATTCTCAGGCGAGGTGAGACCACGTTCAGCATCTTCAGCGACATCAGAGCCGCACTCCAAACGGTGACTAATTGTCACATCTTGCATCCCCTCGCGGTGGATTCCAGAGTCGCCATTCAAAAAGGCATGATCCAGGGTAAGGATATTTCCTTATTCTGGGTCAAGACCCACGCAGGGTTGATCGGTAATGAGCGGGACGACCAGCTGGCCAAGGAGGCGGCTCTGGGGTTGAAGAGAGCACCGGACTACGGTCTGTGCCCAGTTTCGTTCGTCAAGAGAATTCTTCGCTTGACGAGTGGAACAGAAGGTACAGAGAGGGCGAGACCGCCTCCGTTACCAAGCTCTTCTTCCCCTGCGCGCTGACTGCTTACAGCATTGTTCGCAAAATGGATATCGCCGGCACTACTACACAACTGTTTACGGGGCACGATCGGTTCTCCGATTACTTGACGCGATTCAAGTGTAAGGAGAACCCATCGTGCATTTGTGACCCGAGTGTCCTGGACACTGTGCCACATATTATTACGGAGTGCCCAGCATTCAGCAAGCAAATGTATGACATTGAAAGTGAATTAAACATGAAAATTACGACTGTAAATTTAAGTAATATTCTTAGTAGTAAAAATAGACATAAGTTCATAAAGTATTGTACAGAACGGACTGCCCAAAACCGTTATAGTTGACGGTACTTGAGAGACCCCTTCGTTCAGCAGTAATCGGCAATTAGTTGACATAATCATGTTAGGTCGCTCGTAGGAAACAGCTAAACAATTGTCAAACAATGAGAGACTTGGGCTTGCAACTCGACAGCACTTTGAACTGGCGTGATCAAGTTGCATATGTATGTCAGAGGGTCACCGGCATTCTCAGAGCACTATATCGGCAGAAAAAATTTCTGCCCGTGAAAACCAAGAAAATCCTTGTGCAATCTCTTATCTTCCCTTTGATCGACTATGGTGACGTGTGCTATTATGACCTGAATACAGATCTCTTCAACAAGTTAGATCGTCTTCTCAATAACTGCATTCGATTCATATTTAATCTTCGTAAGTATGACCACATTTCCAGTTTTCGTTCCCAGTTAGGTTGGTTACCGATTCGTCAACGCAGAAAAATGCGCGCACTCACATTCCTGTACACTATCCTCAATTCCCCATCCCCCCCCCAGTTATTTAAAAACACATTTCCAACTCTTATGCAGTAATCACAACCAAAACCTTCGCTCGGCTAACAATCTCCTCCTGCTTTGCCCATCACACACTACTGGTTTCGTTGGATCCTCATTCTTTATCCAGTCTGTCCACTTGTGGAATGGCGAAGAATCGAGACATTTTTAAGATGAAGGTAAAGAAGCTTTTATGGGTTAATTAGCGGATTCAACGGGGTCTTAGTTTATCAAAAATTCTTATTGGATTCTACGTTAATAAATATATGTACGTGTATGTATGTGTATAAATATAGACGTATATATGTTTGTTTATATAGCTCACCGGAAATTAGCTAACTCATAGCTATTTCAGTTGATAATGAATACACAGACATGGAACATAGAATAGGTTCTTTATGCATGCTGTTTGCAGACATTGTTAGTGTGTTGTTCATTGAAAACGGTTTCTGGATCCAGCGTAGACTGAAAAAATGGCAAAAATCACCGGATCTGTGTGGCTGATAACAGAACACCACAATACTAGTAGAAAACTAGAAACACAACATGGTCATTGGACACGGTTTCTGGATCCAGCGTAGACTGGCAATTATCACTGGATCTCACTTTAACAGAATTCCACAACACTAGTAGATACATGGCGTGGTCTTTAGATACGGTTTCTGGATCCAGCGTAGACTGAAAAAATGGCAATAAACACTAAATAAACTGTACTTACTGTTTTGTTCGGACCCTGCGATACATGCTTAGATAACAAAAATTCATCTGTTTATTAAGACCCTCTACATAAAATTGTTTTATAAATCCTTTCTGTTACTTTCTTTGTATCTTTCAATAATAAAAGGAAACTACTAACCCAACTTAATTTCGTATGCAGTAAGGTAAAAATTTGTATTGCATTCAATAATTTTACTGTCGCTTAATGAAAAGGTTTAAAAATAATAACTGTAATTGAACCTCTAAGGTCGTAGAAAAACTACTCTGAGTGAAAATATTTATGTAACTGGGGATAAAAAGATCACGTTATAACGTCTTTTGCAATATCTCAAAAGGACGTGATTGCCAAAGTACAGAAAAAATAACGAACACCTATTTGAACGGCAGCGATTGCCTTACAAATCTCCTCGGCCATGCACAGACTGCGTATCTGAGATATCCAATCGTATCCGCTCAGTATCCGACATTATCCGCTCACAAACCGTGAGTTATATCCGCCTGTATCCGAATAAGCTCTGTTTATGACCTAAGGATCGTCCACATATAAATTTTTATATCGTACGGATCTAAAATGTATATTTCTTTGTAAATGTACACATCTTTTCTATTTCTTTTTGTAAAATTTCAATTTAGAAGTGTTTGTTCAACAGAAAAACATTAGGATACAGTTGAAAAATATATTACAGTTCTGTAATAATTAATCGGAACGTTCTCGACTTATCTTCAAAACGGTTAGTTTTAGGAAGATGAACCTTTGCATGGATATGTGTTTTTATCAAGCCGACAAAGTGATAAAATTAAATCACGATAGATATTTTATTTGGGGTACCTTCTCTACACGTAATGTGGAAATGTTTTTTTTGCGTCTACGTGTGGGGTTTCATTAGATACATCGAGAGGTTGCTAAGACGATTTTTTGATTTAGGTATCTGTTTGCGAGTTATTAAACTTTGAAGCGCTTCTTTGTTAAAACAAGCGTCCCCTCTCTAAAGGTGGTAGTCCATGTGATGAACTTTAAAAGAAAGCTTGATAACTTTTTTTTAAAGTTATCTGTAACTATGAATAAGGCTATAGCTATAATGGTTTGGATTAATTTGGTAGTTCAGGAGTAATAGAGCCTTAACTTGCAAAATACACTTAAATGAAAAACTTCGTACAAAAATAACGAAATCAAAATTAAATATAACATTTATCTATTGGACACGATTTTAATTCCACTTGCAATTATTGGTGAAAATGAATGTTCTATGCGGTAATCTGATCCCACAGAAACCAAAATCCACTTAAATCAGTTGAGCACTTAAACCATGCTCAACTGATAGTTGCAGTGGATCCTTGTCTACTAAAGGAGAAACCCGATTCTGGGCCTAAGCGTTACACGAATGGGATATGTACCAAAAAATTAGTATATTTTGCTTCATTAACCTATCGAAATCTTAGCTTCATTTGCAATGGCCAAGTGTAGAAAATAAGTAGACTTCTATTGTTTTAAACAATCTTTGTAAACCTCTGCAACACTTATTTCAATATACGTAACTAGCTCCACAAACGTAGCATTCCTAAAATAGGATCGATTTAGTGGAAATCGATTCTGTTATAAATAAATAATACTTCTTTGTTTTAGTTTAGATGATTGTTTTAATAGGTATTTTAATCAATGTAAATAGAGTCTGGCAAGCGAATCGTGACACGAACTACTTACAATGGCGGCAATTCAAAATATCTACAATAGGCAGCATTAAATATAGCTTGAAAGGGTTATTTTTGTATTTTTCTATTAATGTGACTATGCCATAGAAAAACACAAATGTATCAAATCGTGTTTTTCATGTTATAGAAAACTATAGCGTTTATCTTTTTTATTTCAGAAGTTGTAAAGGCCTAACTTGTGAAATAAGCTGACTTAGAAAAACTTCGTACAAAAATAAAGAAATAATAAGCAAATACAACAATGTATAATATGTATGTATTTACAAAAAAAAGTATGTTTATGTATTTATATCAGTTGTCTAGTTTGGGGACTAGATGGCGTTGTGTGTAAAATGTCCGAAATATTTATTATTTATTATTATTATTAATTATCTATTGGGCACGATTTAATTATGGGTGAATACATAACCCTATTTTATGCGTGGCCTGACAAGCACTTGGCCAATTTTTATGAAAATAACTCAAACAATAAACATAACCTAAAATGTAAACATTGTCTGATTTTACCAATTTGGCCATTGCTGGGAGACCTGAAAATTAGGCTCGTGAAATAGTCATAGATATTGTAATTTATGCCCAAATTCTAGCACTGTAACGCCAGGCCCAAGTTTGTATGGATTTCGGGTTTCTCCTTTTTTTAATTGCTTAATTATCATTCAAATACTGCAGCACGAAAATTTACAACACATTTGTTCCGAAAATGTTTTAAATGATATTTTCGACATAATTCTTCCCATGTGTTCTAGAGGCATAGCTGTATAAGTTGCCATGGCAACGACACGTCTTCTTGCCCTTCGCCTGCCCTTTGCCACGTAGAACTTGAGATGCGCTGACGGCAACAGTTTATTACACAGACGAAATTTTATCAATATTTCGCTGACAGGGAATTATGAAGGTGCAAAAAATTAAAGCTTTTGAAACAAATAAATAAATAATAATGTTTACATTTGTTATATCATTTAATATATCATTCTCGTGTCACGTTTTGGCTCCCGATAAATTCCTAAACTATCGCAAGAACGGCAAGTGTGCCTGATAAGGGAACCTACGTGTGACAGCGCCGTATCCGTCAGCCATATGAAACGCATCATCATACACACCCCATCAGTAACCGCAGAAAGTACTTATTATGAGAGGCAAAAATATGCGGCTTTAGAGTAGCATTACCATTACATTCCAGTGGCGTGTGAGTTTATGGGAAGCTGTTCCATTGACAATTTATTGGTGGGGGAACTGGACTGTCGGCTTACGGTGCTTAGCATTGACTCTCATTCCAACTTATTCTTGGTGTAAAGGTTGGCCATTGTCACATAATGCAGCAATGCTGCAAGTATAGCGAGCACCTTAGCACCGAAAGCGATCAGGGATGGTATAACATTTTGTAATTCATGGTATAATTATGAAAAAATATAAAGGTTTATATGCTTTGCCATGTCGGATGTGAAAGGAGGAGGGTTGGGCTTGGAAAAGAACATCCTAGCCGTAAAAGTTCAACGCCGAGCATCGGGCGGCGGTTAATTAACCCGCCTCCTACACGAATTCCTGCAGGAGCGGTCTTAGTGACCATGAGGTACTAAATCAGCTCAAAAAGACTACCATGGAAGGAGGCGGGCACCCACCACGCGTATCAGCCAATGAAAATACCCCATGGGCAAAATGATGGCGAAGTGATCATCCTACAACTTAAAAACAAATGTAGATACCGTAGATGTTAATCCGGATACTAAATCAGTTTTAGTTTGTACTCGCTCCTTAATTAATCACGTTTACTTCCGCTTAAAAAGATTAGAAAAATCTACAACGAAAATTTATTATTACTTTTTGAAGATGTTGTCGCACAGTACAATGACCTCCAAAATAGGTTTGATAAGTTCGCGAACAAGCCGCTGTTAGAAAACTCCGGTTCAAGAGAGTCTTAATGTATCAAGTAGCACGTACGAGTGGAGGGAACCAATTTACCCAAATACGGAAGTATTTTGTGATAGGACTTCGCTTTCGGAAATCTTAAAAACAAAATATGACGGCAAATCTTGCGTACGCGCTTTTATCGTTCGCTTGGAGGAGCTCAAGCTAGAGCGAATGATGAAGAGGGAAGCTTTGCATTGGCTGAGAAGCGTAAGGGATGGCATAGGCTCATGACAAGAACTGCTAACGTTGCTAAGGTCGGACTATAAAATGATGAACGAGACCTGTTCGCGAAGCCAAGGTGAAGAGGAAAGCATAACCGTTTATCTGGCGATTATGCACGGTATGTTCTCGCGACTTTCCGGGCCGGTGCCAGAGGCGGATAAGTTAGAAATAATTTTACACAACATTAGGCCGTGTTACGCGGGAGTCTTGGCTACGAATCCGAATATTTCTAGCATTGCTGAATTAAGAGAAGTCTGTAGAAACTACGAAAGAATTAACGCTCGGTATTCAAATTCTAAAGAACCCTCTTGTAACCCTGGTTGCTGTTTAGCACCAGAATTTAATTGCCTCTCTATTAAGCCAAACAAAAATAGATATAACTCAAATAGGTTAGCTTCATTAAATACCAATAAGAAATATTGTTTTAAATGTGGCCTTCGGACCACAATACTTTTTCTTGCCCTAGGTGCAATCCAAAGAAAAAACCATTCGTGAGTCCCTTCCAATGTTATAGATGCGGCAAACGCGGTTATAAAGTCACCGATTGCCCTAAGCGTAAGGACAAATATAGTCCGCCTTCTAAAAATGGTAATAATTCAAAAACTAGCTATGGAAAGTTGCAGCCAGCTCATCTTCGACCAGGAGGACTGGACCAACTGGCTGACAACTATAAAAAAATTTTTTCGTACATTTGAAGTGGCTCCGATTTTTAATAAATTACCTCCTAACGATCCTCGTCCTTACGTTGTAACAACTTTTTAGGGTTCCGAAGTTCATAACTCGGAACCCTTATAGATTCGTCATGTCCGTCTGTCCGTCCGTCCGTCCGTCCGTCCGTCCGTCCGTCCGACCGTCCGTCCTCGACTTACCGTCCAAACGGTAAGTGCTAGAAAGATGAAATTTTGCATGAATACGTGTTGTAATTACGTCGACAAAGTGCTACAATAAAATTATGAAAAATAATTTTATTTGGGGTACCTCCCCTACACGTAAAGTGGGGATGATTTTTTTTTCTCGAGGCTACCCCATCGTGTGGGGTATCATTAGATAGGTCTTTTAAAAACAATACAGGGTTTCCTAGACGATTTTTTGATTTAGGTATCCGTTTGCGAGATATTTCACTTTAAAGGGCACTTTTTTGTAAAAACAGGGCGTCCCCCCCCCTCTAAAAGCTAAACGGCTGGCTCAAAAAATCTGAAAAAAATCGTGATGGTGGTCCATATAATGAAATTTGAAGGAAAACTATAACCGATTAGATGACTTTCTTAGTTCAGGAGTTATAAAGGCTTATATGGTAAAATGTGCTCACTTGGAAAACGTCATACAAAATTAACGTAATAATACGTAAACTTAACAATTATCTATTGGATACGATTTTAAATCCACATACCATTATAGGTGACTGAGGAACCCTTTCCTGTGCGTGGCCTGACACGCACTTGGCCGATTTTTTTTTTTTGTTAGTATGAATATTTCGAAATAATAACACAATGCAGTGACGTATTTGTGGTAAGCGCCATCTCTCTCAGGTCAGCGGTAGCTTTTGCACATCGATTCACCACTTGTTTTAGGTAAACTCTCAACCGCGAGCTGTCAGATGGCGTTCACGCACATCAAAATATCTTTGACGGAGATTTATAGTCTGTGCTGCAAATTCCTCTATTCTTATCTATTGTCAAAATTCTAGTTGTGTCTATGAAAATGGCGTGATGTCTATCTTATTTTGTAAGGGGGTAGGTTAGTTATATCCTGTAGACCTTGAAATACGATATAAAAGGCAAGCATTAGTCCCCCGGAAGGATCATTCTCTGTTCTACTGTGGTTTTAAACGTAATTCTGACAGTTGCAATATTGGTTTGTGAAGATTTTCTGTTGAGTCGCCCCGCTGTCAAAGTGGGTTCAAGGATTCGTTCAAGGATTTGCTCAAGTATCTGTTCAAGGATTTATTTAACGTTGCCCTCAAAAGCCGTACCTGCTTGTATTACTGGCGGGGTTTACGAGTTCTGAGTGGGTTATCCTGCGGGCAGAGGTCTTCGGTGTGAAGAAGACCAACTACACGTGCCACAACTCTCCTTGGCTTGCCACTGGGTCACGTATGAGCAAATTTAAATTCATTAATTATTTTTACTGATACCTACCTTTGTCCACCGGTTCTTCCTTGAGGGACCATCCAGACAACACATCCGGTTTGCCGGGTGTAACAGTCCAACTTCTCTACAATCAACCGGCGAGTCCAGGATGAATTAGCCAGGGGCAACGAATTTTTTTGTTAAGCAACCCGCTCTAGTATATTTTGTAACCTCTTTAGTATTTAGGTCAAAGGCCTATTTGTACTTAATATCTTTATGTAAATATATTTGTGTGAAACTGTGAAAGTGTTTCCTTGATTTCCTGCGACTACCACGAGGCACGCATAAAAGAATCTTCTGTGAGACAAAGGCGCCCTGATTTCCATGCTTTCTACCGTTGGCTATCCGGAGAGTAACCTTTTATAGCAAAAAGGGTTACACATGTATATCGCTAAAATACAAGGATTGTTTTCCTGCCTGGATACACCGATCAGCGAATCGGAGAAACTGGAAATACTACAGAATAATATGCGACCCTATACAAATTCTCAGCCTGTCTACTGCTTCCAGGGTTCCAGTGAGGGACTACCTGCCTCGGAGACCTCGAGCCCTAGGCGAATTTTCCCTAAGGAAAAATTCTGGCCTAATGGGGGGGGGGGATGTAACGTGGCTACACTGCCTCGTCCCCTGCTACCCGGCGAGCGTCTCCCCTCTACCCCTATATAAGCATATATAGGGGAGACGCTGCCCTGCTCTATAAGCAGCGCGCGCCAGAAAACCAGCCTCTTTCTGCTCACCCGAAGCCCGGCTGCGGGCGGTCTATTCAAGATAAGTGTCTCCTCTTTCTGTAAGGCAACGCCGACGGAACTCTCAAGGGCCCACGCCCTAACGTGCTCGCGAACTAGCCCTTGTATAATCTAACTAATTGTAAACTGTTGTAGAATCAATAAACTCCTTGTAAACCCTCGTGTCTTAGTTTACATCTCTCTTCCTGATATCGTGCACAATCGGCGACTAAAGCCGAGTTGCGTGACAAACTTCTACACTCGGTTCCAAAAATAACGGGTCAGTCACATAAACCCGAATATCTCCCGAACTACGTATGCCATCCTAATGAAACGAAGACTGTTCAATTGAGAATTTAATTATACAGATAAAAAATAAAATAAAACTTAGTTACACCCACAATATTAATCTTAAATTAAAAAAAAACTAAAGTAGTCATATTTTTCTTAAGATTACATTTTTTTTATGATTGTTTTTTTGCTGTTTTTCATCACTGGAGGCTTCATCACGTGGAGGCAATACAAAGTATTAAATGAAGAAAGTGATGAAAAACAGCAAAAAAACAATCATAAAAAAAATGTAATCTTAAGAAAAATATGACTACTTTAGTTTTTTTTTAATTTAAGATTAATATTGTGGGTGTAACTAAGTTTTATTTTATTTTTTTATCTGTATAATTAAATTCTCAATTGAACAGTCTTCGTTTCATTAGGATGGCATACGTAGTTCGGGAGATATTCGGGTTTATGTGACTGACCCGTTATGGGTTTATGTGACTGACCCGTTATTTTTGGAACCGGCTATATATTTAAAGATAAAGATAATTTTATTTGCATAAAACATACATATTATATTAATGTTTAATAATATTTGGACACTACCAGTGTAAATATCAGCATTGTTATATTGTCCTTACATTTAAATGTTTTCTTAATAAAATGCCTTAAAGAATGTAACCTAAGATTGTAAAAACTACGTTGAAAAAGAGTGTCCATGGAGTTTCTTGTCTGTTCTTCTCCATAGGATCTACGAATTGGAACAGACAATTAGCTTCACGACTGACTTCTTGAGGTTTCAAAAGTGCCGTTGTATTAACGTATTTGAAATAAAAATGGTTTGATTTGAACGATTTATTATTATTACGTATAGACTTCAAACACAAGTTTTTTATCTATCATATTCTACCATAATATGTTTCGGTACGACGGCGACGTGTAGACCCGCATTTCGGTATGCTCTCTCGCGACACAAAATGATATCGGGAGCAAAGGGTGACGTTACGCATTTTTATGGTTTATAGGCATCGGTATTTTGTAATTCAAACCTCTAATAATAGAGGTATAAAGATAATGCCTTCCAGATCATTCTCAAACGGATTACATGCTACAAACTGATAGGATTTTTCATACACTTCAAGAAGAACAATGCAAATTTGAAAAAGAGTTTCTGTATTTATAACGTCAGACTTGATTGTGGCATATACTACTTGCCTATTGTATGTATGTTGTTGATTCGAACCTTTTATTATGTACTTGAATTTGAAGAGATCTCAGTTTATTGTACTGGGGAACAATTCGAATTTTTCCACTTCTCACAGATTAAAGTTCTCCTGGACATCCACAAATATTTCAAATTTATTCTTGAGTTTTCGTAAAACTAACAAACAGCATTCTAAAAACTATTAAGAAAAAGATATAAATATACTTTTTACAATGATTACGAAACTCCGTGATATTATCTCCGTTGACAAAGAAATTGCTTTTATTAAGAATCATAAGTCTTTTAGTTTTTATATTGAAAATAGTAAAAAAGGTTTCTTATATAAAAATGTGGAAGGGTTATTCGCGCGGTATTCAGATAGAGTCAGGGACTGAAAACGTCACAAAAACATATGAATCTCGTGTGAAAACCTTATTCTATATTCATACGATCTCGCGGATGGAAAATATTCTCTCTAAGAATTAAATGCAGAATATTCTATTCTATGTTATTATTGAAAGTTATTTCTGTGAATCTCACAAAATGTACTATTTATTTATTTCAGCACTTTGTAATTTATCATAAGATTTACTATAACCTGACAGTTGCCACGCTTCACTTTGCCACATTATAATTGAATTGAAGATAAATTAACGAAACTGTCATGAAAAATTAAAACAGTCCTTAAACCGTGTTGTGTATGATCTCGAATAAGTCCCGTTCACAGAAAATACATGAGTATTCAAATACTGTTATCAATGTATCGATCTCTAGATTGTACTCTTCAAACACATATGTGAAATCACACTTATCCGACTATGACATACTGAAAAAGATATCAGACCTCAAAGACTTCCATTGATGCAGAAACGATGCAGAAGCCTCTCACAAGACCGTTACAACAGTGTGACTCATCATGCTGCATTTTGACTTCTACTCTTGGATTCTGCTCATGCTTTCCATCAGGCACAGTAGAGTTACTTTGGTAGACTATAGCAAATCATATTAATGTGTATGAAACAGGGATATAAATATTCTGTCAACAACTATAATGTCTTAAAAATTCTTTCAGAACTAGAATGTCTAGTGACCATCGCCATTTCCGAATACCTCCCATTATACAACCATTAAGCTCCATTAGAGTGCAAATCGATATCTCATATAGCATTGTCTTGTGAAAGAATGCGTTAATATGCGTTGCCGACGACAAATATCGGAAGGATCCCGCCGAGAAACGCCGAGAATGTTAGGAATTAGAACGGGAATTACGTGAAGAGATTATCGATATCAATAACTGAAGCGAGGTGAACATTTAACAACAAGAAATGTTTTCCGAAACAAAATAATTCATGATTGCAATCCAAAATATAATAAATAAAATCATTACTTTACAAAAATACCAAGAGCATACAATGTTTGCTAACAATGTCAGGAAAGTCACCGCCTGTAGCCCCCCCCTCCCCCCCACAATAGATGAAAAATTTGTGAGAGTTGGCAATAGAATTGAACATTTAGTGGCGAACGATAAACATTCATATAGTTTCAATTATAAATAATATCTTCAACCGGAGTAAATTAATTTTTATCATCTATAATTTCTTCGATATTTATCATTACCCAAATCATGATTGCACTCGGCTGTAGCCCGTGGAATGAGATAATTTGACTCCTTACGAGTAAAATAAAAAATGTATAATAATAACTTTTTTAGATTTAGAGCACTAATTTTAGTCTATGCAGACTAATTGATTTCAGGTGTTTATTATGTGGGGAACACATTACATTTGCACGACGTTGCAGTTATATCTGGTTGATTTCAGTTTTTCTACTGAATTTCTACAGCGCCAGGTATATTTTGGCAGAAATCAAAGCAAAAAGATTAAGACGTAGTCTACAGGAAATACTAAGATGTATATGATCCTCACACCTGTTTTGAGTGCATGCATTAGATGCTGCTGCATCTGATAAGTCACAATAGATTAAGAATAGTCGCTAGCCACCGTGCATAAGATTACTATAGAGTTATCATCCTTTACAATTTAAGGTAAGATAGTATAAGTAAATAGATCAGTGTATAACCACCTTTATTTGAGAATAATTATTAAAACTGTTGATTAGTATTAAGTGCCTATAACTGTCCTTTTTCATTATTTTTTTTATATTAAACTTCGATCACCTTAATAAATGAGCATCTATTTATAAATAAATGAATAGTCAAAGCATTTTATATGCAATTAGTTTAATTTATAAAAAATAAAGCATTGATAGATAGCCCTAAAATGTAGAGTTTAACCTGTCGATCTTAGGAAGATAGTCCACTCAGACCTCTCAATCGCCCTACAGAATATAAGGCACAAGCAAAATTATTGAATTCCTGTTGCAATATTGACTTCAGTGTCAATATACAACAAATTATTTCCACAGAAATTAACTCCTGTATAATAAAAAGTGCATTAACCAAAAATCAAAACTAAAAATAATGGCCATTATTAGACTTTATTCAAGATCAGCAGCGATAGAAGTGATGTACAGTCAGCGTCATAATCATATTGGCGTTCAAAGTGGTCAAAATGATGTGAAAAACATTAATTCAATTTGATGTTGGCACGCAAGGTGCTCAAATTGTTGTACGCATTCAAAGTGGTCAAAAGATCTTAGCAAGCAGTTGTCAATAATATGTTAGCTAACAGAGTGTTCATATTGATGTTATCAAATAGGTTGTTCATTGGTTTCTAAGCATGCAAACTAGTCAAAAATATCTTAGCAATAAACAGAAACCAACGTTATCGCCCACAGATAGAGTATACTTTGCAGATTCATTAATACTTTTAAATGTTTGTCCCTTTTTGTCTTCAATACCTTTCTCTTTCATTTCTTGCATGACGTAATTGACATGTCTTTTGTTTCGAATGTTATTAAAAAACATAGTCCAATATTCTATTGAATCTTATGTAATCTACAATATTATACTGAGAAAAGGAGTATGGATGTAGGTATTTAAATGAGATAAAACCAATTGAAATTTCTTTGATAAAAAGTAGAATTAATGATACGATTATTTATTTTCGAGTAAAAATTCTCATTTGATTCGTCTTCTTGACGAGTACTTTGACACTCTAATATGGTAACCAGGGTTTGAAGATGGAGCTGGAAGGTGGCCATAGGAACTCCGTAATTAGACGCAACCCCATCGAAATTGGGCTCATTTTATTCGTCTTTACGAGTACTTTGATACTATATAGTAAGCAGGCTCTGATGATGGAGCTGGAAGGTGGCCATAGGAACTCCGTAATTAGACGCAACCCCATCGAAATTTGGCTCATTTTATTCGTCTTTACGAGTACTTTGATACTATATGGTAACCAGGGTCTGATGATGGAGCTGGAAGGTGGCCATAGGTACTCCGTAATTAGACGCAACCCCATCAAAATTGGACTCATTTTATTCGTCTTTACGAGTACTTTGATACTATATGCTAACCAGGGTTTGAAGATGGAGCTGGAAGGTGGCCATAGGAACTCCGTAATTAGACGCAACCCCATCGAAATTGGGCTCATTTTATTCGTCTTTACGAGTACTTTGATACTATATAGTAAGCAGGCTCTGATGATGGAGCTGGAAGGTGGCCATAGGAACTCCGTAATTAGACGCAACCCCATCGAAATTTGGCTCATTTTATTCGTCTTTACGAGTACTTTGATACTATATGGTAACCAGGGTCTGATGATGGAGCTGGAAGGTGGCCATAGGTACTCCGTAATTAGACGCAACCCCATCAAAATTGGACTCATTTTATTCGTCTTTACGAGTACTTTGATACTATATGCTAACCAGGGTCTGATGATGGAGCTGGAAGGTGGCCATAGGAACTCCGTAATTAGACGCAACCCCCTCAAAATTGGGCTCATTTTATTCGTCTTTACGAGTACTTTGATACTATATGGTAACCAGGGTCTGATGATGGAGCTGGAAGGTGGTCATAGGAACTTCAGCAAATGAGTCGATGTGGTTGCGTTTTTGGTTTTTTGTATAAGTTACATATTCATCAACTGTTCTGCTTTGTAGAACGTATTTTAATGTCCTACAATGTACGCAATGTATCTTGTCATATCGTAAAGCTCGTAGGATTCATTCAAGCTACACGCCAGGTACAGAAAGTACCTATTATAATCGAACGGTCAAATAATATTAAATTTTTACGCAGTTCATTATAAAGTCGCTCGCATTGTCTGTCCGCTCTGATCATTTAAATTACGCAAGGTATTTAAACTCGGTTTTCATCATAATTAAAGTTATCTTTTAGGGAAGATTTATTATTGTGATTATATTATTGTACTAGATGCGCCCCGCGGTGTTACCCGCGTATCATTATGGTTGCTATGCAAATGTGTTATGCCTAACAACCTGTGAAGTTTTGACAGGAAATAAACAGTGATACATTTTGACATCTACGATTTAATGTATTTTTATAATCACCCAGCTTTCGCCCGTTTATCTCGATTATTGCAGTAAAAAGTAGCCTGTGTTATTCTGATATATAAGCTATATTACTGTAAAGTTTCATCCAAATCCGTTCAGTAGTTTTTGCGTGAAAGAGCAACAAACATACACACATACATCCATACATACTCACAAACCTTCACGTTTATAATATTATTAGGATTACATAGTAGGATTATTTTAATGGAACACATATAAAGTCAATGTTTCTTAAAAACAAATTATTTTTTATATTATAGCCAATACTGACAAAATTTTACGAGTAACATAAACTTCAAATAACCTACAGTAATGATTTAGAAATTTTTAATATTTTTTTTTTAATAATTTATTTGTGGATTATACCAATACATATTTTGAATAGGTGATTCATTTCTGCATTCTAATTCCAACAATAAGCTGCTCAAGTAAATGGCTTATTTACTTGCCTTACAAATATTATAGTCATAATATATATTCAGCTTCTGTGCTAGATTAAGCTAATGTTAGTTGTTTTTTACACTTAAAAGACATGACACTACCACACTTCTTAAATATGTATCCAGTACAAGACTTACGGTCCACACAATATGATGCCCATTCAGCATTGACATAACCCATAAACGAAAAAACCAAAATGCTTGATTTTTTTCAAGTATTTTAAAATATGTTTTACATGTTTCCAATGTGTTTCATTATAATTATTATTAAACTGGTTCTAGTAACAAACGGCATAAAATATATCTGGGTGGATTAACATAGATAAATAAACTAAAGTTCCTATTAATTGCTGGTAAGGATACTGAGTACAATGAGTGTCTCTCTTCTCTAGCTTCAAATTTACTTCCATTGGTGTACTGACTGGATTACAATTTTTCATGATAATCCTAGCTAATAAATGATCTACAAATTGTTCCTGATCTACAAAAATCTCATTATTGTTTCATCTAACTCTCATTCCTAAGCATTGTCTAATATTTCCCAAGGCTTTTAATTTAAATTTAGATTTTAACTTAGTCGTAATATATTCAGTTTACAATTACAAAAAATAAATAAAATTGTCCACATACAAGGCTATATATCATCCTGACATTATCAATATGTATAACAAATAAACAAGGTTCATTGATTGACTTCCTATACCCCAAGGTTTGTAAAAAATCATCCACACGCTTATACCATGCCCTAACTGATTCTTTCAATCCGTAGATTGCCTTTTAGGGGTCCGATGTTTATGACTCGGAACCCATAAAGATTCGTCATGTCCGTCTCTCCGTCCGTCCGTCCGTCTGTCCTCGACTTAGCGTCCAAACGGTAAGTGCTAGAAAGATGAAACTTTGTATGAATATGTGTTGTTAATAAAATTATGAAAAATATTTTTACTTGGGGTACCTCCCCTACACGTAAAGTGGGGATGATTTTTTTTCTCGCGGCTACCCCATCTTGTGGGGTATTATTAGATAGGTGTTTTGAAAACAATAATGGATTTTTAAGAGGATTTTTTGATTTAGGTGTCCGTTTACGAGAAACTCCACTTTAAAGGGCACGTTTTTGTAAAAACAGGGCGTCCCCCCACCCCTGTTAAAGCTAAACGGCGCAAAAAATCTGGAAAAATTCGTGATGGTGGTCTAAATAATGAACTTTAAAGGAAAACTGTAGCAGATTAGATGACTTTATTAATGCAGGAGTTATAGAGGCTTAAGTTGTAAAAGGCGCTTCCTTGGTAAACGTCATAAATTAACACATTAATACGTAAAAATAGCACCTATCTATTGGATACGATTTTAAATCCACGTATCATTATGGGTGACTGAGGAACCCTTTTATGTGCGTGGGGGATTTTTTCATTTAACATATTTATTTAATCAAAATATCTACCATTATTACATATACATTGCTGCCATCTAATAGGAAGGTAATTTATGTCTTTGCGATAGAATTCAAGTGATCTAGATTCTACAAACTGTGTGAAAGCATTTTGTACTGCCTCCTGGGAAGAAAACTTTTTATCACGTAGAAAATTGTCCAAATTACGAAAAAAATGGTAGTCCGTTGAAGCAAGGTCTGGCGAATACGGAGGGTGTCGAATGTTTTCTAATGAAATGGTTTCTGTCTGACACGCACTTGGCCGATTTTTAGAGTTCAGTTGCCAAATGGCAAAAAACGGAACCCTGATAGATTCATCATGACTGTCTGTCTGTCCGTCCGTATGTCACAGCCACCTTTTTTTAGTTTTAATACTTTCTTTTTATGACATTCCAAATTGTATAGTAAACTCATATACACATCTTCAAATGCCCATTCAAAAAAGCTGTGGTTACATCAAGGTGAGTTATGTCTAGATTATATTTAACACTCAATACAAGCAATAGTCTTATTGTAGTGACGGTCCACTGGTGAGAATGTTTCTGTATAGTCTGTGCCTGGTCTTTGTGTAAAACCCTTGGCGACTAACTGACCATAATATCGCACATTGTCACAACTGTCCACTTTTTTCTTGAACACCCACTTACACTTAACCTCTGTTGTTTGTTTTGGGTTGTCCACTACTTTCCAAGATTCTTTTTCTTCAAATGATTTTAATTCCTCCTTACAGGAGGAATTAAAATCTTTTGAAGAAGAAGCTTTACACCATTCTCTTGATTCTAGCCCATTTAAAGCCTCTTTATATGTTATATTGGCTGGTCTACACATGGATTTGTACCGGTTTCAACACACACATTACTATAACTAAACCTCTTTCTTCCTCTAACATCTTAAGCGGGCTTAGTACTCTGTATTTTTTTAACTCTTTTATTGATACACTGCCAAATGTTTCTCCTGAAAGACTAATGTCTGTGTTTGGTTCTTCCTATGTACTGTCCTCATTGTTACTTTTCTTAGTTGATGGTTCGGAGTCCGAATTATCAGAAGATGACTTAGGTTCTATGCTAATCACTATAATCAGAAGATGAGTTATTGTTATCAATTATTACAGCTTGCATATTATCCCGTAACGATTCCCAAATCGCATTTACGTTAGGATATACGTTATAGGATAGGATTTACGTTAGACTCTTTAAGGTATATAATAATGTGGTACATTATTTTGATCTATCTCGTAGGGTACAGCCAGCGTTTACAATGTAAACGTAAAAAATGGGTTTATTTACGACATCACATTAGAAACCTCTAAAATTGTCAATGTTTCTCCACTATAATATTATGCATGAATTATACATAAAAACCTTCCTCTTGAATCACTCTATATATTAAAGAAAACGGAATTAAAATCCGTTGCATAGTTTCAAAGATCTAAGTATTTATAGGGACTGACAGAGAGCGGAAGCGACTTTGTTTTATACTATGTAGTGAAACTGCAAAGTATACTCTATCTGTGGGTGATAAGGTTGGTTTCTCTTTAATGCTAAGATATTTTTGACTAGTTTGCATGCTTAGATACCAATGAACAACCTATTTGATAACATCAATATGAACACTCTGTTAGCTAACATATTATTGACAACTGCTTGCTAAGATCTTTTGACCACTTTGAATGCGTACAACAATTTGAGCACCTTGCGTGCCAACATAAAATTGAATTAGTGTTTTTCACATCATTTTGACCACTTTGAACGCCAATATCATTATGACGCTGACTGTACCACTCGAATGCGAACAACATATCCGCTTGAGCGCTTTGACAAAATGCGAATTACCGTTGATCGCTATACACTCTGACACTGACTCAGCGGACGCTTGATCGCTAACGGGCAGTGTAGTACCCAAAAAAAACCCGTTGATCGGAATGGGCACTGAAGAGCCCATGCAAGTCGGTACACGAATACCGTTACAAAAGGTATTTTTTTCTTTTTAACCGGTGCCTGTGTCATCGATGTCTCTTTTCTACTCGCAGCATAATATATTTGTCTATGCTAAAAAAATGACACGTGTCCCAAAATGTCTTAGGTGAACTTCAAATTTATTGTTGAGCGTCAGTCAACGTTTGCGCGTCACAGTGCAAGTTGTGTGAAGTTTAATAATTAATATTTTAGTGGTTTTCTGTTGTATTTCAACCAAGAAAGTGATTATTACTTCTATTTATAATATATATTTGTGTTTTGTGATCGAGTTGGAAGCTGAGAGTGAGTATTTTTCTATTTATATAAGTTTTAAGTTCGCGTTGTGACCGTTACAGACTTTTGGCGGTTTTAGAAGTGTAATTTAATAATGTTTGTGACCAAATCTGTTTAAAAAGTAATATAAACCGCTTTGAATGTATATTCAAGAATAGTTTTCAGTCAAAACATTATAAGATAGTTAAAAATCTACTTGAGGATTGCAATTTTTGTTCCAACACAAAGCAAGTTCCTAACGGTCAATATGGTGGACCTATGCAGATTGCACATAAGGCTTGGTACACTGTTTCGTCCGTTGTATCGACTTCTGATATTTCTTTAGCTGTGTTTTTTTTTTCATGGCTATGGGATATTAAGTGTGATACATCATTTTAAAGGGCATTTCCTGCCGAATATAGTTACATATGATAGATATATTGTCTTTACAGAAACTTCGCCATACAAAATCAAACAAGTAATGTTAAGTGTGCTTTTACGTAAGTCGGAGTTGCTTCAATCAATTCCATATTTTTCTGTATATTACAAACCTACCAACGAAATTCCAACACAATGACGTACAACATGAGCATAGCTTTAATATATTAATAATATTTTTTATTTACGTGAAAGCGTATGCTTAAAAAAAAATTGCTAAAGATGAGTAAAAAAATATTCACTGTTTGAAAATGTTTCGTGCTAATCTTATGCCTGTAATTTTATATTTTTGTACTATGAAGTATGTTTTTTTTATTTCATTAGGTGTAGATAGGTCCATTCCACCGTTAAAAGTAATAAAATATGCATGCTATAGTTTTACTTTATAAAATAATTCAGCTCAAAGTATACATAGTGATTTTTTCAACCATAGTGCATGTTTGCCATCGTATATAACCACTTGTCAGTGTAAGTCCACCAGTCTGGCACCTACGGTTTGGATAATTCTGTGCGCGTCAGCTCTGTGGACGCACTTGAGACCTTTGTATAAGGTTTATTTTGGCGAAATCTACCATTTCTACTGTACGGAGAAACTAAATGTCAACAAACCGTCAGTATACGTCATAACGTCATTCATAACCTTCAAGAATAATACCACTTGAAGCGATAGATAACAATATTAAGTCGACAAAAAAATAAAATATGAACTCGCCCGGATAACTCGCGGCGGCGAGCCGCCGACGTCAGAGAGTTTAGCGCTCAACGGTTTTTTGCATAATTGGCAATAGCGCTCGACGGATTTTTGCGGCGGTGACTACACTTCCCCATAGCGGTCAACGGGTTTTTGCGGTGGGTACTACATAGCCCAATACCGCTCAAGCGGATATGGACGCTTATTATAGCGTTGATCTATTACCCCCGCAGAGCTTACCCTGTTAGAAACGACAGGGGCTGCGAAATTTTCAATTTTCAATAAAGGCCCTAACGGAGATTACAAACAAGTAAAACTTCATTTGATATAGCGAAATCTATTTGTACCGTAATGAATGAAAATGACTCGCTGAAAAGTTCTAAAAAACAAATGAACATTGAAAGCGATGAATGTAGCTCTACAAATCCAATTTGTAGTTATAAAAAAAACATCTAACTTATAATGGTTTTTTTTAATTATTGCAAATCAATGAACGATAGTAGGTAACACACGGGAAGAAAGCTTGAATCCGATTAGTAGTTTCACTTACAATTGCGTAAGTGCAAGGAAATTAGTGTTTGTCGAAATCTGTGTGGGTAATAAGTACACATGGATTCATACTCGTAGCTACTACCATAAAGAGTCAGAGTTCCATCATCTGGATTTTCCCTCATTTCTTTGGCTTAGAAATATACATTAATTGCTAGTTTTTTTATATTTTTATTGCTGTCAACGACTATACCAATATTATCTTTTTTCTTTTTTACATCCTTGTTTAGTTACTTCTTTCTACGATTCCATTATGTACAACAGATGACAAATTACGACACCAAGAATTAAATCTGCAAAGGTTAAGACGTAACTTACTGAGAGTCTCAGGATATTTATGACCCCTTAACTGTTAAGTGTGCATGCATTAGATGGTTTTGAAAATTTGACACACACAATTAAGAGTCAACGATGACTACTCACAAAAATGGAGGTGTTCGGCGCACGTATCCCGTATACAAGGGTAAAGATGGACAAGAAAGGGCTTGCTATTCACTAGGTGGAAAAGTGATTCAGTAAAAAAGGATTTGCCATCGTTGCCTGGACTTGAAAGATCTTCTAAGAAAATTATAAACTTGGTAAGTTGTTCAAAATCACTTTCTTTTTCTTAACCAAATCCAAATAACATCACATGGACAACTAACCTATAATAAAACCATAAATTTTGAGTTTGGGATAAATACCCAAAAACTCCAGTATGTTAAGACACAACTATTTTTTCTACAACAATCAAATGGTGAAATTGCATGGTGTAATCTAGTAAAACTCCGAAATAGTAAGGAAACTCAAGCCAGTTTTTGGTGCTACTAAACTAGATGTTGATGCTCCAACGTCTTATCATAAGCCATGGACGATGGAGAGATGTACCACTCGAATGCGACATGTCCATGGACACCATGGACCTCCAAGCTGCGAACCTCCAAAAAAGGCAGCAAAATACAAACCAAAAGTCCAATTAAATTTTTGAAATAGCTTGGGAGAATAGACAGCACGCGTCTACTAATTTGTAATTTTTACACAATTTCATACACTCAACTTATGAGTAAAGCAATGATTCAATGCTTCAGATAATAAATTAATACCCTTATAAGTATGTTGGAATCGAACCGACTAATACCACACTATGCAACTCTGCGCCTGAAATAGTAGGAATCTGAGAATATTATTACGATATCCAGGCCAGCGATTATGGACCAAAGCTACAATCGTCAACTTATCTTGTTCAGAAATTATAAAGTCAGCAAACTTAAAAATTAATTTAATTACCACTTGAGTGCAGCTGTGAGTTTCAGTGTAAGAGGTCAGGAAAGCGTTAGAGGAACATACGCGATGTTAGAAGGCACACTGAATTGCGACATATTTTATATAAAGAACAATAATTTATTATGTAAATTCCTCTCGTAGTCCAGAATAAAGGCTAATTTCATTCAATCAGAAGCTTAAATTTGATTTTATATAATTCGGATAAAGGTTGTCTGGAAGAGATCGCCGCGAGCAATGGAACCGCCAATGAATGTCTGTATACAAAATGTATATTGTTTAGTGGTTAGCAGTAAAATAGTAAAAATAAAAAAATG
Source organism: Phragmatobia fuliginosa (assembly GCA_932526445.1). NCBI lineage: Eukaryota > Metazoa > Arthropoda > Insecta > Lepidoptera > Erebidae > Phragmatobia > Phragmatobia fuliginosa. Next base: position 15,160,792 of record OW052057.1, read on the forward strand.
AATGGTAAAGGATTAAACCTAAACTTTAAAAAACACTACTCAAACAATGTTTGCCAATTTAATGTGGATTTTTGGAAATAGCTTTAAAAAGCAACACAAAACCTCAACTAAAAAAGAACAACAAATTCATACTCAGAACAACAATATGTGGCAGTATTGTCCCGATGGATTATTTTAAAAAGACGACTTTCGTATTTGGAATACACAACCTGTATCGCGGGAAGCTTTACAAACATACTTGAAAATTTGAAATGGACACATACGACACCCAGACTCAAAAACCTAGTGTTGCCCCATTGGGGTAGGAACTGACAACGATCAGCGAAGCAAAAAACGGTGTGGCAACGGCTTAAGCCATGTCACCATCTACGCAATCATCACACAAATGTAACTGAAATCAGTCAAAAGCGATTAACCTATGGATCTATATTACAACGTTCCACTGCCGCAGAGCTTGCAGGGGCTGGGAACCTTCAAAAAAAACCTAAACGAACAAGCAAAACTACATTTTAAATTGCGAAATGCATTTGTACTTTGTACCATAGATGATAGCATTTAATTTGCAGTTTTTGAAGTATTTCTACTACCTTATTTTTTTAACTTTATTTGTTAAATCAGAAATTTCTCTATTGCAGATTTTATAAATTTATAACATGCTCATAATTTAGACGATGGTAAATGTATTTAAAATATACAATACACAGTAACAATTTTAAATACAAAAAGGATTTCCCAAAAGGCGTATCTGGATTAAAAACAAATACACAAGTTGAAACTACAGACAATTCCGGATAAAAAACTACTACAGAAAGTTGAAACTACACAATTCTGGATAAAAAACTACTGCCCTCTAAGTGTTAATTGTCAATACTCTGTGACACTTTTATATGAAGGCATACTGGCATTGTGAAATTTTCAATTATAAATATATTATAATATTCATTTATAATTTAGTTATACTTTACGTTTTGATGTGAAACATCTATAGCCGCACGTAAAACAGATTTCTGGCCTGGCGACGCCACGGCACGCTATACGATGGTATATATATACAGTCTATATGCAGTAGTGTGTACTGTACTATTTTAATAATTAGTAATATTTTATTTTATCATTATGACATATTTAGTTCCTATTACAATATGTTCTTTTCTGCATATTACTTTTACAAAATAATGGCGATGTTTCACATCTGCCAGGCGTCCCGTGACGGCTCACATTTTTTTTTTAGACATGCGCTTGATTTAGATGATGGTAAATGGATTTTAAATATGGGAACACAATAACAATTATAAATACCCAAACGATAACAAAACCAAGAAAGAACTAATACACAAGTTGAAACGGCGTTGTGCAGAATTTTTTACTTTTTAGTCACACTTGATTTAGATGATGCTAAATGTATTTTTTGTCAGGCAAGAGATCGAAAGACACGCTAAGACTTATAAGGAACGCATATCCCACCACCCTAATGCTCTGGCACAGTCGCTTATGGATGAACACAAGGAAGTTCGACGCTTAAAGCGAAAAATGCCGCAAGATTTGATCCAGCCACAGTGAATAAACTGTCTAAGTGAGGAGGATGTGACACAGGTCACATGCCGAAAGCGTCAGCGTTAGCAAAGTCACTCAACATACTTCTGAATGTCCCTGAGAAGGCGACAGATTGTAGTAGGAAAAAAAAAGTATTTTAAATAGTGAAACTTCAGACACTTCTGGTTGAAAAACTAATACTCAAACAAAAAACTAACACCAATTTATGTGCTTTTATCAATTCTCCTTATATGTGTATATGTTATCACCATCCTATAAAGATATACTGGTGTTATGCACAAATGATTTTTCTTTATATTGAAGACATGTCCTTCAAACTTGTGTGCTTCTTAAAAGTTAATATATTTTAATTAAGGAGATTCACTACCTGTCCCTAAATACCTAAAGATCAACAATGAGAGTTAAAAACAAATACCTACTCTTTAAAAGTATTTTCATCATCAACCTATAACCAACACTACAACAAACTGATCATTTTTGAACATCCATTATTATAAATTTGGTGACAAATAAAATAAAACATTCAAAATAATATTCAATTCTATACAACTGATTTAATGAAGAATTTTTGGTTACTTTTTCACCGATACCCTCGATAACTTAACACAACATGTTTAAATTTTAATGATAACTTTTTTAAGTTTATTTTTTATCTTAAAGATAATATTTGGATTTGATTTATTAAATTAAACAAAAGTAGACTGAATAAAATCATTTTTGAACGTGTTTCTTTACCTTATCCTCCATATTTGTTTAGAACCAACTTTTGAAGAACTTAAGAACCAACTTCAGTAATTTTCACCTATATTAAATTGTATATATCCTTATTTGAAATTATACATTTTAATTAACATGTGACAAAATTCATATGAGTAACAAAAAATAATTTTACTACAAATTTGTTTTATTTGTAAGAATGTAAGACTGCCTTCGAGATTATTTAATTATCAATGGTAATTTTAAAACCAAACAAGACCTTTGGTATGATACCTTTTTAGTATAAATCTAGCTGGACATGAAGTCTTAAATCTTAAATCGCTGGACATGATATTTATTTTTGTGAGTAGAAAGTTTAATGTATTTTTTTTTCGATGGTCAGTTTATCACTGTCCTTGACCCTAGACGGAGGGACACAGACACAAGGCATCCTGTTGATTTTCTTTGTGAGCTTAAGAAGCTTGATGAAAGGCAGAAGACAGCCTTGGATGAAAAAAAAACAACCAAATACAAACAAACTATAACAGAGCGATATAAAAGCGCATGATATACGCCTCCATGAAGAAACAAGCACGTAGTAATTTATTTACACTGAATATATTAACACAAAAAACACAAAATGAAAAGAAGATTAATTTAATACGCGTAGTTTATATTTTTATCTCTACCCGACTTTACTGTACTTTTCCACATTGAGTTTCCACATAAACTTTAACTTATTTATCTTCATTTGATTAATTAGTACTGTAAAATTATTAACTTTATAATACTGAATTTTAAGCAGTGCGCTGACGGGTGACTTTTGTCGCTGCGACAAAAAAGTTTTTGTCATGTCGCGTCGCGTCTCAAAATCTGAGTGCGCACACGGGGAATGACAGTCACGAAACATTTTTGTAAATCCATGGTTCATTTAACGATATGCATTTGGAGGAGACAGTCATTATTTGCGAATTCATACGGCGTAAAAGTTTTCGAATGAGTGTAGAAAGTTTTAATGAATTACTGCATATTTTCAAAGTATTCACCACATAGTTTAGTACACTTTTCCCTTCGCTCAAACCACTAATTATAACATTTATTCCACTTTAAAGATGGGGTGTTAAAAATGTTTTGAGATTCAAAATTTAAACACATTCGAATATAGAACTGTTCCAAATTCAAAACTGCCGTTAAATATGGAAACGACAGAACTTAAAAGGCATGCCTAGTATTTATCATATGTCAGAATATTCTTTTAATCTTTTCTCGTAAAGTGCTGGTCTTCTTTCCACTTCTTCTATATACTATATATATTTGCTTATCGCCAGCGGGCATCAAAAGTAAGCGGAGAGCGGGGCACGGAAAATGGCGTTAGGTTAAACTATTTTGTAGGGATTTTTGATTCGATTCGAATCAGTACATGAAGAATCGATTATTGAAAAAAATTATTTCTAAAGGATCGATTCTATATCTTTTCTGTATTTACAATATAAATATAAATCCATTTTATGAAAAACAAAAACATTCATTAAACAATCTGTGGGATCTCTTATCAGTAAAATCATCGATTTTTTAGTTCAAGGAATTCGATTATAAGAATTATTTTTATTACCTATCAAATTAATACATTCAGCTAATTGTAACTATTGTAAATATTTTTTTATACCAACACAAAAAATCGACAGTCGATTTTCAAGGGTAAAAATCGATTCAGTACAAAATTAAATTTTTTGGGCCGAAACATTGAATCTTCGATCATTGTGTCATTCTCAAAATTAAATAACATCTGGTAATCTTTCAACCAGTGTTAAATTAAACAAATTATATCATATTTCATTTTCTCTAAAACAATTCAAGCTCTAGTAATTTCGAAGAAAACCTTGAATATTTTATTAGAACAACTTCAAGGCATACTGCTTAGACCCTTTATGATAATGTGGTGATTGAACGCTAGGAGACACTTCTGTTTTGATTACAATGCTATTTCAAACAGAATCCCCTGTTGTCTGAAAATGTAAATAAAAAGTTAGTCCTTTCCGCTTTCCGCTTTTGGCTTAGGGCACGGGCAGAAACTGTTTCGTCACTCGTGCGCGCGCTTGTATCTAAATCTAGCGGCGCGGTGACAGTTTTGTCGCACGCTTGTTCGCAGGCCCAAAACTGTTTTGTCATCCGATTGTCACGTCGCAACGTCCGCGCACCTCCATATAATTCTACAGACCTAATGAAAGTGACAAAACAGTCACAGCGACAAAAGTTTCCCGTGCGCGCAGGGCCTTAGACCAATAACAGCGAGTCACCTATCACCAAGAAAATACAGACAAACGAATCAGATTTCATATTTTTGCTCTCTACCCGACTTTACTGTTTTTTCACATTGATTTTTCACATCTTCATTTGATTAATTAGTATTGTAAAATAATTAACTTTTTAGTACCGAATTTTAGACCACCAACAGCAAGTCACCTATCACCAAGAAAATACAGACAAACGAATCAGATTTCATATTTTTGCTCTCTACCCGACTTTACTGTTTTTTCACATTGATTTTTCACATCTTCATTTGATTAATTAGTATTGTAAAATAATTAACTTTTTAGTACCGAATTTTAGACCACCAACAGCAAGTCACCTATCACCAAGAAAATACAGACAAACGAATCAGATCTCAAAAATAAACAACAAATAAAGTACACCCTACTAAAAATAAAATTGCATTGCTTGAGCCTTGAAATTTGAATGAAACGATTTGACAGTTAGACATGCCTTTTATTTTGCTGCGTGCACGCAGATATTCTGTTCAATATTGATATTCTCGTTACACTTTTTCTTCTGTAAATTTTTAATAGTCGTAAAAAAAAATACAATAAAATGCTTCGTTTTTAATTATACTCAATTTAGACTAATTTATAGATATATTTTTTGTGCGTTATCTATATATTATTAAAAATATTTTGTTAAAGAATATTCTTAAGTGTTTTTAAATAATGTTTACGAGGTTTGCATTTTTTTTAATGACAATTTTATTATAAATCTTGTAAGTTCGTTAATTTGTTTGGTTGGTTGAAAACTCTAATATAATATTAACTGGATATATCTACTAGACTTGCACGAAACGAAAAACTATTTTAGTTTAGATTGTGTAATGTGGGCGTATAAATAAAATGTGGACGTGGAGTGTGGACCACACCAACATTTCCTTATTTTACTACTTTATAATATTATAAATTCAAAAGTAACCTTGTCTGCCTCTCTATAATACTTTCACGGCTAAACTGCTGCGCACTGCTCAGATTTTAATGAAATTTGACATGTGTATTCTTGGTACTTAAATTTTTTTTCGCTACATATTATTATTAAAATACCTATAAATGTTTGATATTGCTTGTCAATCGAAGTTCGTTCATTTATTTATAATTTCTAAAACTAGTTTTCGTTTCTCTTAATAGATGGCGCTTTTACCAATTACTTCATTTGGTAATAGCGATGATAACTTTATAATAACGTGAAAAGTAAATAAGAACAAACAAAATCATATAATGAGAGGCTTTTTCCTACGAAATGAAAAAGAAAAATCATTTCAAAGGGAAATGAATGCTTTGGCTTACCCGTAATTATTGTAATGATACTAATTTCAATACGACTCAATAACTTTGTTCTAATGTATTGGAGTAATCTATACAACTTATTAAGTTGAAGTGTCTGTAACACATATAAAATTAACAGTTATTTTGACTAAATGGCTATGTAAATGTAACCTATACCTATTATAGGTATTTAAGATATATGCTACATAAACAAAAATGCAATTATTAAACTTTTGTCTGTACGTCTGTTGTTTGTTTCGGATAATCTCTGGAATGGCTTGACCGATTTTGATGGGACTCATTATATTTTTAACTTTTTGAAACTAACTTTGCTCCGTGGCGTTACTCGCGATTTACAACAATAATCGCGGATAACAACGCGGGATTCAGCTAACTTGGAATATTATCCTACTAATATTATAAACGCGAAAGCTAATGAGAGTGTGTAGGTATGTATGTATGTTTGTTACTCTTTCACACAAAAAGTACTGAATTGATTTTGATGAAACTTCACAATAATATAGCTTACATTTCGGAATAGCACATAGGCTATTATTTACCGTCATGACAAACATACACGCGGGCGGAGCCACGGGCAAAATCTAGTGTCAAATAAATAAAAATCATTTGTTAGAACGCCGGTTGTGTAGTCATTCAGAAAGTATTGTTTTATTTCGGTATAAATTATTTTGGAATACCTACCCACTCATATTTTTACAACAACTACCTACCGACTCAATTTCAATGATTTTAAATTTAAATTTTACATCCATATCAAAATACCGACCACCTTCTCAGGTCAATGAAAGATAATTATAAAAGATGAAATCTCTCCAGTTCTCCATTTTATCATAGAATATTTTTATTTATTTTTATGAAAGGGATCTAATCTTTCATAGTTTTAAAACTATATAAAAGAAAGAGATTCATGAATGACAATTAAAAATCAACGGAGAATAAAGATAGGAAGGGATTTCCCCACAGATTCTTATCTGTTAACGGTACAGTAATTTCTGAATCTTCTAATAACTTCTTGTAGCTCACACACCGGTATTTGTGATTACAAGCTACGTAGAATCTACCTACCCTACTAACCTACGTAGTAGTGTTCAAGGTAGTAGAACCATTCGTCCGTGTGGTGACGGATTAAGAATACAGAGTGTCACCACCCCTATTCATCCCACGTGGGTGTCGTAAAAGGCGACTAAGGGATATACTACGCAAGACAACATCAATGGAAAGAGAAGGAAAACTTGAAACCAACCCTATACCAACCCGTCTGGCCAGCGTGGTATAGTAGGCCAATACCTCCTTTTCAAGGAGAGGCCTATGTCCAGCAGTGGACTGTTAAAGGCTGTTGATGATGATAGTAGAACCACGCCTATTCAGCACGAATGGGCCGGCTCGACCGGGGCAGTACTACCCTCACACAGAAGACCATCCTGAAGTCCTAGAGTGCAGTCGTTGGTGAGTGTGAAAGACCGGAGGCCGAATGAAATATCTTCCTCAATAGGCTATATTAGTACAGTGAGGGTCGCCATACTGGTGTATCCGACTGATGTCCTTGAGGTCTCGCTTTCGATTCCCGAGTTAGACTAAATGTTTATTTGATTCGCAAATATTTGTTTAGGGATATTAGTTGTCTAGTAGTAGAAAACGATTGTGTGTAATATGTCCGAAATATTAAAAAAAAACATCTCAAAAGACATTAAATTAGTATTTGTAAACATGTTTTTATTTAGATATCGTTAAGAATTGCAAATGAAATGAAGACATCATTAGGCTAATGACAGTGATCACTAAATCACCCCACAATTGATGGTGAGCAGACATGTTGGTTCTCGTTTCTATACCTAAACACTTCCAAAACCTTAATATAAATATCTATACAAATAAATAAAATTGGAGTGTCTGTTTCTAATACTAAATGAAGAGTTTTTTTACCGGATGCATGTAAAAATTCTCTCATTAAAAAAGCAAAATTTTTATTGTCTGTCTGTCTGTTGGTTGAGTCTAATCTCTTGAACGGTTAGACCAATTTTGACGAGATTTTCAATGGTCGTTAGCTGATGGCATAAGGAGTAACATAAGTAAGCTAGTTTTAGACTAGCTACTCGCACTTAACAACAATAACTACTTAACTATATTAGTATTTAATAATACACGTTTTTGTAGGTAGTCAAATTAAAAAGCAGAAAGACTGATATCTAAAAAAATATTGTTGGTGTCGTGTAAAAAAGACGTGGGGAAATTTTCGCTCAATATAATCATCATCCAAAAAGTTATGAATAATTATTACAAAAGCCATCTTCCTTTATAATCATTATTCATCATTAGCTTTACCCCCGACTCTGCCCGCGTCCTACGCCTGGCTACGTTCTTTCTCAGGTAGACCATTTGTGTACCAAATTTCATTTAATTCCGTTAATAGTTTCAGTGGAAAAGCAGGACAGACAAACACTTTTGCATTTATAGTATTGGATTGGTATAGCAGCCCGGAGTTTGGAAGTTTAGCGGTGATTCACGCCCGTGCCTCGGAGAGCACGTAAAGCCGTCGGTCCCGGTTGTCATTAACATCTATGGCAATCGTTATTGGGAAGTCAGTGCCCTCAAGTATATTGACAACTAGTTCAACCTTAGAATTTCAGTTCTCCCTTAGGGTTTTGGAGGTCCGATGCTAGTCGCTCCGTGGAAAAACTGAAATTTAGATAAAACCGGTTGAACTAGTAGCCGACCCCAAATACACTTAGGAATAATGGCTCGGAAGATGATAATACTGTCTTCTTTGTGGCTTCGTCGTAGTCCAGTAAAAAGTACATAACGTTACTAGTTTATCGATATAGGGTAGAAATTAAAAATGATTTACAATAGAAAAGTTCTAATATCATGTTCAATTAATTTGGTGTATAATTTATTGATTCTATGAGGTATTTTCTAGGGTCAGTAGTTTAAGGACTATGGTGGAGCAAGCATGGACTGCCAAAATGTTAATTCTTGCTTAATGTTTTTAGAAAAAAGCGTTAAATTGTTGTAATACCCTCTTTTTAATACTTTAACAACATGAATGCAATGAAAACAGTGTAGATAGAAGCGCAGTCCTTAAGGATTTTATGTGCCGATTGGAAGTGGGGTCTGCCCCCAGTTTAGTTCATTCTTGGCGGCGCTGGCGTCGTTTTCGGTTGGCTTTACAATGCGTAAGGGAGAGACAGCATAGCGCAGAGCGAGTAGATCGCCGCCAAGCGGTAATTTTGGTCCCAGAGAATTTATCTTCAGAGCACCCATAAGAACTGAAGCATGATTGATGAAGATGTGAGAGATTAACGGGGATACTGCCTGAAGGTAGTTGCAAACCACGCTATAAATTGTGATTGTATACGGTATTTAAACTCAAACGTTGGAAGTACACCTGATCTAATATTGTTCCTCACCGCACTTTACATATTTTCATTTTATATTGTTATTTTAAGTATTTTGAAATATTTTTCTATGTGAGGGGAACACGGAAGATAATAATTAAACTGTAATTTTATTAACAGGCGAAATTTTTATCCCGATAAAATGGAGTCTGATGCTATTAGTGAGTATATTAATATTTATTTCTTCAACTTAAAATGTCAAGTCGAATATGTCGATGTATATTTATACTGGCCTTTTTTTCTATACTGGCTTTTTAATTTCGGTTAGAAAGGACATATGCTTCTTTTTAACGCGATAACTGACATACACGCGGGCGGAGCCGTGGGTGTCAGCTAGTTTTAAATAAACTAAAACCTATAAATGTTTTACATGACGGTTTTCACTGCCTTGACACACAACCAACAATAGACCAATCTAGTGTTGATTGTGTGTGATTCACAAATATTTGTTTCGGTGTTTTATATGTATAACTAGCTGATGCCAGCGGCTCCATTCGCGTCCTAGGGGCATGAAAAATAAATAGTAACTGATTCTCAGACTTACTGAATATACATATAAAATTTTATAAAAATCGGTGAAACCGTTTCGGAGGAGTATGGTAACTATCATTGTTACAAGAGAATTTTATATATAAGATAATAAATGTATGTATTTAGAAAAAAAGTATGTTTATGTATATATAAATCAGTTATTTAGTACCCATAATACGAGCTCTGCTTAGTTTGGCACTAGATGACATTGTGTGTAAGATGTCCGAAATATTTATTTATTTATTAGTTTTACAGATTTACTCTGTTTAGTTTTACTGTTTGTATTCGTACTCTATTTTTAATTTTTACTTCTTATTTTATTGCAGTGTGACTAAATGTAAGAGATGTTTGACGATCAATTCTCCTATCACAATCATCATGTAAGTAAAGAAGAAACAACTTATTATGAATGTTAATCAGCCATATGAACAGAGGTCGTTCTCTTTGCTTCTTTTTCGTTCTCTTTCTATTCTATTTCTCTTTGCTCTTGTTTCATTGGCTAATATATTGTTTTAATCCGCGTCCTTCTCTTACAAGGGGTGGGCGTTGTCTTGATAGTTCTTACGTAAGTAACAAAATAGTTAAAAGTATCCCTACATATTACTATACATTACTGTCTGTCTGTTCGCGATAAACTCAAAAAGCATTGCACCGATTGAGTTTAAAGTCTGAGAATGTACATACAAAAGTATTTTACCGTGTTAACCGACATAGACACGGGCGAAAACTAGTTAATTATCTAAACTATTAAATAAAATGGAAGTATCTGTATGTAATATCAATATCAATTATGAGATCTTTACGAAATGGCGAAAGTATATAATGCACTGACACGAAAAATTCAATTTTTAAAAGTTTTGTCTGTCTGTCCGTCGGTCTGTTTGTTTCGGGTAATCTCTGGAACGGCTGGGCCGATTTTGACGGGACTTTCACTTTTAGATGATATAAGCAACGACGGTGCGGTCAGATCTAGATGGGTGACCATTTGAGGCATTATATGTTATGAGCATTTCTGTGACTCGTAGGTCACGTTAAGTAGTCGGTCCCGGTTGTTATCTTAAGATAACAGTCGTGAAGCTTAGGTGAATGCCTTGGGGCGGTTTAAAACTGCCCAGCAGTGGGACGTTATGGGTTGTTGTTGTTTATTGTGAGGCGATACAGGTCCGCCTATTCTTATTTAGAAAAGAGAGGAAATCAAAACCTCGTAAAAATTGTTTTACGTAATGAGTGAATGAACCCCCCATAATTCCAGAGTGTTATTAGATCGTTTTGTTTACAGGAATTAAATCTGCAAAGGTTAAGAGGTAATCGTAACGTTAAGTAGTCCTAGTAGTACTACTGTATTGAAAGCTGCTGCATCAAACAAACATCATGAACTGAGTCTGCTTCAGTATCTGAAGGTCAACTCTTCGGGGAAGAACTACGGTCACAATTTCGTTTTGATCAACATTTGGTCTCATAACTATCATATTATATACAATATAAATAATATGGATATGGAAAACCTCCTTTCTAAGGAGAGGCCTATGATGATGATGAATTGATGATGAATATGGATGTGCATGTTTATGATATCAAATTAAGTACCAGCTTTTCACTAGATACTGATGAAAAATTTGAAAGAATTTAAAATTGTTTTTTGCTGTAAGTACTGTATAATATATACTTTAGCCATTTTTTTAATGTTTGTCTGTATGTCCGTTTGTTCCGGATAATATCTGAAATTTAGACTACTTTTATTTTTGACTAGCAGAACTCACCGCCTAGCCAGAAAAAAGTAGCTGAAGTCAAACGTTTAAAAAAAAAAATATCAACTGGACCGGACACAGTCACACACACATTTAATGTGTCTGTGTGACTGTGTTTGATTGAATAAAATATTTTTATATGTAATTTTTAAAGTATACTTAATGTATAAATAATACTTTCATATTCATTCAGTATAAAGATGGTATTTAGAAATCACAAGCGTACATTATTTAAGCTGAAAACGGTTTACAAGTATTTTACAAATTAAAATGTTCTAAAAGTATGTAATTTTATGTATATATTATCGATGACACCTGTACTAATGCAAGCATTGTATCACAGGTGTCAGATGTTATGTATATAGATAGTTATAGTTTTATTTATACTTAGTATGTTTTTATAGGTTAAGACTCGTACGACACCGCTGGGATGTGATCTTGTAAATAGTTGTTTTTAATATTATATAGTAAATTGTAAATACCCTGACAAAGATTCATTGCTTCAGATAAAAAACTAATACACTTTAGTGTTTTTGTTTTACTGTATACTAGTTTTTGATTGCGGCTTTGCCCGCGTGTTTCGGGAATCAACGTATTAGACTACAGGCCCATGTCAAAAATGGATGGGTCATATGAACCACCAGGTGACGTATATAGGACGATATAAGAGCATAAAATAATAAGATTCAGCACTATGCCGTCACTTGTAAGCTGTCCAACTGAGTGCTGGTGAGAATTCAAAAGTGCAGGTAGAGTGAGTAAATTTGGGTCATATATTTTTGTACGGCATTTTTACCATCGATAGATCCGTGAAAAATAATAAGAAAGCGCGCAGTGCCGTAAAAAAATAATGCGCCACAAAGTAGGTATTTTTTGTTGATTTTCTTACAATTTTCAGGGTAAATTTGGTCATTTCATTCTGTACGGCATCAGTTTCATACTGTTTCAATACAGCTTCTAATCCATTATTCCGCAACGCCGTACAAAAATCATGCGACAAGGGGAAAAAATCGAGGGTTGTAACCCCCTCTTTTTCCGTGGTCCGGGGGGTGATTTGATACAACATAAAATTAATTTATTTTGAAAGTATTTTATGCATGGATAATATTTTTTAACATGCCGTACATTTTAGTTGGTCCAAAGGTTTGTAGGTGAAATAAGGAAAAATCCATAGAACGAAATGTAAGAAAAATCCTTATAATAAAATGTAAGGTAAAATCATGACGATATTTTTTTATACGGCATTTAGATAGTTTATTTGTACCTAATGCAATAATTCAATGCAAAAATCTGAAAGTTCATATTCATAAAAAATGTATAAAAATATTATATAAATATAATTTACATAAATTTATATCGCTTACGGAGCGACGTTTTGTTACGACGTTTAGCATTTGTAGGCATATATCTACACGTGCCTTTACTGTGCTGTGTGCTAAGTAGTCATAATGTAGTTTATTCGGATGTATGGGGTCTACCAATAAGAACGTCATGGTTTAAAAATTGAATAAAACACACATTTTTTTATGAAAAATGCATCCGATTGACTTATTTGATAGATAATTTTATTCCATTTATGTTTTAAATAAAATATCGGCCAAATGACCGCCGCAGCTCTTTTTGCAGACGGTCGCCCGCTCACGCCAATTTTCGATGACGCGGTGCACCATTTCGGCCGGTATGTCGGCTATGGCTCGTCAAATGTTGGCTTTTAGACCAGCGACTTTTACGACCGACTTTTTTTTTACCGTCGACCTTGCTACCAATAAGCTTTTGATGGATTTTAAATGACGGTCGGTACGCTTTCGACTGGTTCCACGGCGAGGAATGCTCCCAAAAAGTCAGTGACATAACAGAACTGGATGAGGAATCAGGCGAAGAAGTCGATGACGTCATAGGTAAATAAATAAATCTTTACATCTTTAATCTGTACGTAAGACTTTGATTTTGACAAAACTTATTCATGTTTCAGAAAATGATAGAGAAGATAATTCGGATGTCGATGAAGACGTTGATTCCGAAAACACCTCAGCAGCTGATTCTGATACCGAATAATTTCGGTTTAAAGATATTTATTTCTCAAAAAGACAAATGTCACTTACATGAGAATAAAACATTCATTAAAATAATTAACCCGATACAGGTGGGTATTTACAAAAAAATAATATTGACCAACGTCGTATCTTGAGATGTGAGCTCACTGTAGTCAAAGTCTCAAGTTAAGAGCGACAATATTATTACTTAATTAAAATATATAATATAAAATATGTATAAAAATATACTTAATTTAAATATTATTTTGTATTATCTTTTTTAAATATATCGATTTTTTTTGAAAAAAAATTGTTTTGTTTATTCACATTACTCTAGATGCGAGAAGCCCAAAATCGATCAAAGTGGTGTGCAATGGGAGAGGCCTATGTCCAGCAGTGGACTGATATAGGCTGATGATGATGATGATGATGATGATGATGATTCACATTACAATCAAACAAATCAATTATATACATGTATCAATAATGTTTGGAGTATCAATAATGTTTATTCACATTACTCTGGATGCGAGAAGCCCAAAATCGATCAAAGTGGTGTGCAATGGGAGAGGCCTATGTCCAGCAGTGGACTGATATAGGCTGATGATGATGATGATGATGATTCACATTACAATCAAACAAATCAATTATATACATGTATCAATAATGTTTGGAGTATATATTAAACCAAAAAGTATCCAAAACTGTTGATACTGGGTTTAACAGTTTCAATTCTTGGATATTATATACACACCCTTTTACTTCGGTTAGACGTCATAATGATTTTATCATATTATCAATTATTGTTCTCTTCAAAAATATGGTAATACCGTACAGTATCAGATGGCCATAAAGTAGTACACCCTTAAAATGGTAGCGTCATTTTCATCAGCTTAAAAGATATGGTCTGCATTAAAATGTACGGCATAATTTTTTTCTAATTAATTTATCTTAATACTATTTAAAACAAGGGAAACATGTAGAAAATTGCTATATTTTATTAATCTATGAATATTTAAAGTTTTGCAATAATTTAATAAAATTCAGTTTTTGTTTTTCTCAATATCTTTTTAGGGTTCCGTAGCCAAATGGCAAAAAACGGAACCCTTATAGATTCGTCAAGTCTGTCTGTCTGTCTGTCTGTCTGTCTGTCTATCTGTCTGTCCGTCCGTATGTCACAGCAAATTATTTCCGAAACTATAAGAGCTATACTATTGAAATTTGGTCAGTCGATGTATTCTGTGAACCGCATTAAGATTTTTACAAAAAAATAGAAAAAAAACAATACATTTTGGGGGTCCCCATACTTGGAACTGAAACTCAAAAATTTTTTTTTCATCAAACCTATACGTGTGGGGTATCTATGGACAGGTGTTCAAAAATGATGTTGAGGTTTCTAATATCATTTTTTTCTAAACTGAATAGTATGCGCGAGAGACACTTCCAAAGTGGAAAAATGTGTGTCCCCCCCCCTCTAACTTCTAAAATAAGAGAGTGATGACACTAAAAAAAATATATGTTGTACATTACCATGTAAACTACCAACGAAAATTGGTTTGAACGAGATCTAGTGAGTAGTTTTTTTTTTAATACGTCATAAATCGTAACACGCAATTTACCTTTCATCCAATTAATACACTAGTATAAAAACATCGATGAAAGTCACAACGAACTACAAGAACTTTTATATGATGTTACTTGCTGATACGGAACCCTTCATGGGCGAGTCCGACTCGCACTTGGCCGCTTTTTTAGAACAGTTTCTTTTGAACGGCAATGCTATTTATCAATTGTATTTTACAATTTCATGTTAAAAAAAGCGGCCAAGTGCGAGTCGGACTCGCCCATGAAGGGTTCCGTATCAGCAAGTAACATCATATAAAAGTTCTTGTAGCCTCATAACCTCATTATTGTTCGACTGTCTTGTTGGTCTAGTACCAACAAGACAGTCGAACAATAATGAGGTTCCAAGAACTGAGGGGCTATCTACAAGTCTACAAGCCGTAGGTGGCCCGAGGTACGTCGGGGTTCCAGGGATTTTCTTTGTCCATATCCAACAGAAACAAATGGTGGTATCCGATGGGATTTTCGCACTAAAAGGATTATTATAAAGGAGGATTATAAGGAAACTTTATTATTTGTCTACTTTTGGACATAGTCTTCTTATTAGAAAGCAAAATTTCGAGAACAAATCTCGAGAGCAGCTGAACCGATTTCGCTAATTCGAAATTCGAAAAAACTTTTTGTACAATAGAAGTACGAGGATGGTTCTTACGAAGAGAAAAATTAAAAAAATATCTGAAAAAGTCTAAAAACAACACTTTTCTATATTCCCATTCAAAAGATTCGTAATAATACTTAGAAGTCAATTTGAACTTTAATACCATAATTTAAAGTTTAAATTTAGTGGAAGAGTTCCGAGAAGTCAAAACAATTTTGGGTGACGTTGAATCGACTGTTAGGCAGTACGAAGTTCGCGGGGTCAGCTAGTTAACAATAAATATAATACAGAAAAATATAATACTTACGTGATGCAGAAGCACCACACTAGGTCACCATAGTGTGGGTCACGCAGTGGTAGCGTATGGGACTATTGTTGTGCTATTGAGGTCTCGGGTTTGATTCCCGAAATATTTGTTGCTTAGTTTAGGTATTTTCTATTCAAAATATGTATGTATTAGAAAAAAAAGTATGTTTATTAATTTATATCAGTGGTTTAGTATCCGTAATATAGGTAACTTCTTTTAGGGTGGAAACCCTTACCTGAGCCTGACCGTACAGTTGCCCTAGTAGTTTTAAATTCGCCAAATGTTGTGGATTTAAAATCCATATGAGACAACACTTTATGTCATCCACAAATAGTTGTTCTGAGTCTAGATGTTCATTCTGACATCATTGTAGTCTTGTAGTCTCTGTCACGATACAAGATGTATGTCTTTTATAAAACAAATTCATTGTCCGCGGCTTTACGTGATGTGATTATTTTGTATTCTCTATAAGCGAAGTTTACAAAAATCTTTTCTAGCTTACAACATCAAAAGCATCAGTTGCTATAATTTCAAGTTTGAATCACAAGTCGTATGCTTAAACGTTGATGAATCAGTCCAACAAATCATTACTAATAATGTAAATGCGAAATTAATTATGTCTGCCGCGGTTCCATATCTTTGCAGTGTTGCCTCCCTCCCTTTTTTTCGTGCGGATATCCCCACGGATGCCACCAGTTGGTGGCTATGTCGGACTCGAACCGTCTAAAACCACGTCTTGGATACTATGAGTTGAGGAACCAGGTATACGCTCGAAAGAAAGTCCTCAGAACCCTGTCGCACCTCGGGCTATCTATGGCTTGCAGACGGCCCCCTACCGTGCGAGAACTCCGATGCTCCCCTTCCGCCAAATAACGAAGCGTGCGCGTTTTGTAGCGCTCGCGTTGCCACCCCGGCCTGCTTCTGATGTGACAAATGGCCTCACCTGTCACCCCCAGGCCTGCGCTTATGGAGGACGGAGATCTTGCGATATCCGGCGCCTGAGTCGCCTGCGATAATTGACCCGTTCCCGGGTCTGGCGGGCCGGAAGAGTTCTAGTTCCCTCCCGGTTCCGCTCCGCCATCTCCTTCACAAGCATAACTTGCTCGCATAAAGAGCAGTGCTGCCCCCCTAGCCACGATGCCTATTCTATTTCTCTATTCTCGTGTTTCATTAGCTAATATATTGTTTTGATTACGTTATTGAGTGCCATTAGCCATTAGCTAGCATTGAAACAAGAGAAAGTGGCCTTAGGTGATTGGAAACTATCACCGAGGGTAAATCAAATCAAATCAAATCAAACCATTTTATTTCAAATAAACCATACAACGGCACTTTTGAAACGTCAAGTAGTCAGTCAGTAGTCAGTCGTGAAGCTAATCGTCTGTTCCAATTCGTAGATCCTATGGAGAAGAACAGACAAGAAACTCCATGGACACTCTTGGTAAGCAACAACAGCGCAGTCAGGACCTAGATGAATGACATTTCTGGCATGATATGTTATGTGAGCCTTCAGGCGGCTTAAAAACATCCAACGCAAATCCCCAGTCCCCAATCTGCACTCGACCAGCGTTGGGATGTATGGGGACCTGAGACCAGCAGTGGGACACTATAACACCACAGATAAGAATTGTGCAATGAATAGTTGAGCTCAGTTTAAATAACCAACAATTTAATAGTGAGTCAAAATTACATTCCTAAATATCTTTACACAGATACATACCACGCTAATGAGTTACTTAAGTAATTGATTTCTAAACGACACATTTAGAAAAGAAAATATAATTAATGAGGGTAGGTACATATATACAATCCTTGCTCTCATAGTTTCTCACTTGTATTAGTTCGTTGACAAAGCTTGCCGCTCCGCGCAGCCGCCATTCGCAATGATCGTTAATTTTTAACAAAATAATCCAATATATACTGTATTACAGTTATTGTGTAAATCAAAAATTAACTTCACATCAAAGGTATGTACTTTTTAAATATATTTTTTAAGCGGATGATTGTTTTCAATACTAAGTGTTAATTTACCTTAAATATAAAATTCTCGCGTCACAGTGTTAGTTCCCATACTCCTCCGAAACGGCTGGACCGATTTGTATGAAATTTTGTGGGCATATCGGGTAGGTCTGGGAATCGACCAACATCTATGTTTCATACCCCTTTTAAAAGGTAAAGATTGTGACGGTTATCTCTGGATTTACTGAACCGATCTCGAAAATTCTTTTACCAATAGCAAGCCACATTACTTGCGAGTGTCACAGGCTGTTTGTAAACCTGACTAATGATTATCCAATATAGATGCGGGATAAACCCAGTTCTTTACAAGAGTAGATAGTTGATAAATATTTTTCCTTTGCATTACAATATAAAAGAAAAATTCACCCACCTATTACTAAATATTTCCAGTATTCTTTAATTTTCGACCCTCACAGGTAGTTTTTTTAAAGATAAATGTAGCTATGTTCATAAATTACAGAGTTTAATATTCAAACAACCAAAAATACAAAAATAAGGTTCTTTTGTTGTTATTTTGATTTATAACGATTGTCAATATAAATATTGAAAATCAGCATAAAAATAGACAGTTGCAGAAATAAATTAATAAAACAAAGTTTTATTTTGACTGCCTTGTACTGCAATATCAGCGCATACAACTGCTGTACTTGAGGTCTCGGGTTCGATTTTCGTGTCGGACCAAATTTTTGTATAATCTGCAAATATTTGTTTCGAAGATTGTATATTTTCTATCAAAAAGTATAAATGAATTGTATATCAATTGTCTAGTACCCACAGTACAAGTTCTGCTTAGTTTGGGACTAGATGTTACAATAAAAAAAATTTTAGGAAGGTAAGAAAAGTATTCAATACTCTTATTGTGTTATCAACTTTGATACATTTCCATTTCAATTGATATTATTAATGATACAAATATATTCAAGAACTCTCTTATCTTTCGAAACTAAAACGACATTGACACCACATTCTAATTACACATTAACTAATGATGTTTAATGATATTTAAAATATAACAATTAACTGACCGCTGTCAGTTTCGTCGGGTGATAAACAATTTAATCACTTTCGAATACCTCGAAAAATAATTTAATTAATCAAGTTAATATATCGCCTATGTAACAAACAAATAATGTGGCGTTCTAATGCTAAAGGAACTATTAAACTCAGTTCAGTAGATCATAAGATTACCTCCTAAAATATAACTAACTTTACCGCTTTGTACGGGATACAGAAGAATATATGTTTTTGGTCAATTACCCACATAGTAATATAATTACGTCACGGACGTTCATTTAACAGAAAAAAATTAATAAATACACATACACAGGTACAAGTTACACTATTTATTTAAAAAACTTAATAAGGATCTAAGTTAATCACAAGCTAAAGTCTATCGGCAACATATTCTAAACAGAGAAACAGATTTTCACAAACATTTTTTTTTTGCAGAATCCGCCTCTTCTTTCCCAAAATCAACAGAACTAACGAGTGAAGATAAAAATGGCTTTGAAATGTGAATTGGACCAATGGTAAGTATCTACTTACACGCGGGGTGAGCCGCGAATAATAGCTAGTATATCTATACTAGGTATTATTCGCGGTATCGTGTATCGAAGGCAAAATATTAAAAACAAATATTTATATGATGAGTATAAATTATACTCATATTATATTATACTGTATAATACTAAGTTGATGACTGCACGTTTCTCACGTTTGGACTCGTACTAGCTCCAACTCGCGGCCCCGCCCGCCCGCCCGTGTATAGCAGTCAAAATATCAAAAAATAAATATTTAAATGATGAGTACAATACAAGTTTTCGACTACATGTCGTGCCTAGTAAGTGATCGTCACACCGCTTTCTACCACGCCAAGTGTCGTGGGTTAAAATCCAATGTGGGACATGCTGTGTGATCCAGAAATTGTTGTTCTGAGTCTATGTATTCTTTAGGTTTCGTTCATTTCATGTATGTTTGTAAAGTCGTCCGCGAGACAGAAATGTATATTCCTAATGCGGAGTTGTATTTATTACAAAAAAAAGACTCCATTATACTTTATCAGCCTCCACACCAGCGATTACATCAATATCTTTATATACATCATCAAATTATCTACTTCATTTTTAACAGTCATCAATAACCCATGACGTCCCACTCCTTTCTGGAGAGGGTTCAGGCCATACATTCTCGCGCTGACCGTGAGCGGGTTGGGAACTGACAAGATTACATTGTGACTACGTAGTCTAGCTTTTGGATGTTTTAAAGCCGCTCGAACGCCTCCAACTAAGCTTCACTTTAGTTTAGATAATTAAATTTAAAGTTTGAAAGTAAAAACATTATTAATAGCTTCTTTTTGTCCCCTAATGACTTTCTGCATTCTTCTCTAAATAAACACCTCTCTACTCCGTTTTCTTCCAGCACGATCATGACGAACGAACTAATCAGCCTGATCCGTGGGGGAGGTCAATCCCACCCTCTGCTGGAGCCCCCTGTACCTGCCTATACCGACATGACACTGAGGCGAGCGTACATCGTATGGGAACGCTGTGGAAGAGTCAACGAGTTCAAGCAAGTCGCAGCTTACTTCCACCGATTGGAAGCTATGGTAAGACAATATTCGACTACACGGTTGGCCTAAATGTTTAAGCGGTCACCACGCCGCTTCCCACTTCGCCAAGTGTCGTGGGTTCAAATCCCATGCAGGACAATAGTTTGTGTGATTCACAAATTGTTGTTCTGGGTCTGGGTGTTCTTTGTGTCCGTGTCATGTATGTTTGTAAAATCTCAGGATTTATATTCCTAATGCGGGATTTTTCTTTGTAAAAGAGAAGAATAAGAAAGAAAATGAGCACCCATTTATATATTTCTTTAGGTTTTCTTTATCATATAGTCATCATGCAATAACTAAAATTAGTATTAGATATAATTAAATATAATAATTCTGGGTTCTAAATCCTCAAGGAGCTGCATATCTGAAAGAATATTAATAAGTACATACTTATTCGATCGATTCGATCGACTCATCGTAACATCTTGTACACATGTACAAGATGTTACGATGAGTCGATCGCAGTTAACTTTTGGTCATGGCAAAGGCAAAGAATCAACAGAGAATTGCCTTAGACTGATCGATTAAAGTCAAAGCGTTCATGTGGCTCTCTCAAATGATAAGTTTTGGACTATTTGAACTTAACTACTTATATAAAATCACAATTTTCACACTATGTACAACCGAATCATTGTTTTTCGTCATGTTTATTCCTTATTAACAACATGTATTTGTAAGATTTACTTGTATGTTTGTTAGAAACTGATATTTGTAAAAAAATGCCAGAGTACAGATTATAAATTTGTTCTAATTTCAGGAAGAAGAGCTGCCGATGGAAGAACGAATAAGGAGTCGCCTTCTGGAATACAACCTGATGACATCACAACCACCGACTTCAACATTCCTCAATACTTATTTTCCCAACCTCTACCAGCAACCTGAAAGTAACAAGGCGGAGCCACTCGCGAACACCAAATTCAAAGGTTGTGTGTTTGATCTCGAAGGTTATCGCAATCTTCATATGGAAAAAGGGATGACTCGAACAAAAATATTGGAAGCAAGTCACATGATTAAAAAGTATTGCCAAGAACATTCCAAGTCACTGAGGTGGCTATTGGTGCAATTTCAAGACTTTACTAAAAAATGTAAGGTCGCAAACTCTGTAAGCAACCTCGTTATGTTTATCATGAAGAAACTACTAAAAGATGAAATACAAATGAACATAAATATACCGAAGAATTTCAATTTCCTGGATACCGTCCCAACCACCACCAACGAAACTAACCTTAATGAGAATTCTGCTTTTTATCCCAAGAAAGATTCTAATGTAATTACTGTTTCCAATCAGACAAAAAAAAACTTGGACAACGAAGAGATAAAAGAAGAGACGACAGAAGAGATGGAACAGGAGATGAAATTAGAGACGGAACAAGAGATAAAAAAAGATATGAAAGAAGATATGAAAGAGGTGGTGGAAGAGGAGGTGAAAGATATGGTGGAAGAGGAAATACAAGAAAATATGAAAGAGGATACGAACGAGGATATGAAAGAGGAGATGAAAGATATGAAAGGAAATACAGCAGAAGAGACACAACATGGAAGTAAGGAACTCCTGGAATATCAAAGTAAGGAATACATCTTTAAGAACTTCATATCTTGGAAGATTGCAGATGATCATAAGAGTAATCCTAAATATGGACCGTGGATTGAGTCGTTTATAATTTACAGTTATCTTAAGTGACTTCTTAGGTCTTGCCTTTTCATACTGTTTTCTCTTTTTTACTTTAACTATCGGAAGAATTTTAATATCGACAAGATTTAACTAACGGAAAGATTTAACTATAGTCAATATTTATATATCGAAGGAATTCTATTACCGGGAAGATTTAACAATCGAAAGATTACTATGAGCGAAATTTCACTATCGGCAAGATTTTACTATCGGCAAGATTTTACTATATATCGGCAAGATATTACTATCGGTAAGATTTAACTATCGGAAGAATTTTAGGATTGTTAAGATTTTTTAATGAATCATTGTATTCTATTCGTGTATTTTTAATTGTAATTGACATAGCAAGATATAACAAAACAAATATTGAATAATATTTTGTGACCAAAAATATAATCGTGTGACAACAATTTGATTTTTTTTGTCCTTGTCTGTTCATTCATTAGTTTTATTTTTGGATAAAACAAAAGTAGTTGATGACAGATTATTACGGATTACTATTTACTTATTTATTATTTATTTATTTTATAACACACTTACGTCTACCATTACAGATATGTAGAATCGAATGCGGTTTACTTACTTGACAATACTCTTAATTATGAAAAATACTTTTATTTCTGGAACATACCTGAAACAGAAAGACAAAATAATTTAGCAGCTAGACATTGATATCTAATAGCATCAAACATTTCCCAATAAAAGTAGTTTCAATCGAGTATGTATTCACTGAATTATCTTAACAGATGGAGACAAATGGGCCAAAAAAACCTACAAAACGTCCAATCGGTAAAAGGCTCTTTCTTTCATCGACAGCTTTAACGAGCGGCTATTGACTACTATCAAATAGATCAACCCAGGAACGTGAAAGCGAAACAAACACATGTATTTACTTGATTTTGTTCCTAACTCGCATATGAAAGAATAATATATGACTGCTTTGTTGCTGCAACAAATATTTTTGTGATCCACAAATATTTGTTTCGGAGTCTAGGTGTTGTCTATGTGTGTACAAACAAAAAAAAATGTTATTTTTTTTATATCAGTTGTCTAGTACCCATAATACAGGCCCGGCTTAGTTTGGGGCTAGATGGCGTTGTGTGTAAGATGTCCGAAAAATATTTATTTATTTATGGTTTAAGTCTTTTGCGATATGACTATATAGCTGATGCCCGCGGCTCCGCTCGCGTCCTAGGGGTATGAAAAATAAATGTTGGCAGATTCGCAGACCTAACCGATATGCACACAAAATTTTATGAGAATCGGTCCAGTCATTTCATCATCATCATCATCATCATCAACACATCACTTCTGGACATAGGCCTCTCCTTAGAAAGGAGGTTTTGGCCTACTATACCTCGCTGGCCAGACGGGTTGGTATAGGGTTGGTTTCAAGTTATCATTCTCTTGGCATCGATGTTGTCTTGCGCAGTTTATCCCTAAGTCGCCTTTTACGACACCCGCGGGATGAATAGGGGTAATTTCGGAGAAGTATAATTACCAGCACCGCGACATGAGAATTTTATAAATAAGATTGACTACCATCAGGCCTCCACAATCCAAGAAAGTATTAGGCGTTATTAAAGTTCTATAGAATAACTCTAGTTGTCGGTATTTTTAAAGTTTTTTTGATATTTGATGTCTGCCAAAGTGACTCTACTCTGCCTGATGAGAAGCATGAGTAGAAGCCAGGAGTGGGGGCTGTCTGCGAATGCAGGCACTGCTAACCCGAACTATGGCGTTGTTAATAAGATTCTTTTTCACGCCCTATTAAAGAACCCGGTACCATAATGGAAAGGAAACACGTGAGCTGATAGTGAGTTCCAGATTTTAACCAATCGGCACAGGAAAGAAGAGCTTCCGAGTAACCGTAAAGATTACCACAGATAATCATATGACAGCTGAGACCAACGCGGCCATAGTTTAGCGTACGCTCCAAGCAATGAGATATTGTATAAGCCTACTAAAGTGACCACGTCTGATGGAAAGCATGGATCCAAGTGTTGTGGTCACCACACCCATTGCGAATGCTGATAATGCAGTATGGTGACCCACACTATGGCGGGTCTCCGAGTAGTTACCCATCCTAACACTGCGCTAGATATGTTTGCTTTACCTTGCATTGTCTCGGGTTCGATTCCCGGGTCGGACCAAATGTTTGTATGATCCGCAATAAATATTTGTTTCGGAGTTTGGATGTTTTCTATGTATATTAAGTATGAATTTACAAAACAAAAAGTATGTGTATGTATTCATATCAGTTGTCTAGTTACCCATAATACAAGCCCGGTTTAGTTTGGGGCTAGATGGCGTTGTGTGTAAGATGTCCGAAATTTATGTTTTCTGATTTTTTATATAAAGATGGATTTGCAATACGAGAGTACTTAATTACGAATCTTTATAAAGCATTGTATCAATAGAAATAAAAAAATTGTATTTCTACGCCGCCCTCAAAGCTCTTTTGAGAACAAACCCAAAGCGTTCACAAATAGAGTGGGACGGGGATTAATCACCATTAGTATAATAAGCGAAGCAGTAAGCGCTTCACAAATTCATGTTGTTATAAAAAACAGGCCTCAGGGAAATCAAATATTTAACGGTTCTTTGAGAGGCTTTGCAAGGCACAGTTGAAACCGATGCCTGACCAATTACTGTGATATTAAGGCGACCAGTTACTTCATAGGATAAAAACTGCTTTCTATAACAGTGGGAAATTAATTTCACTTATTTGTAATATTAATTATTGTTTATTCAAAACCTTCTTTCTAAAGAGGAACCCTTGTCAAACTGTGAATTGTAAATCATATATATCTCTTAAGGGGATCGTTTCCATAATTGCTCGAAAAAGCACTTACGGTTATGACAAGAGAAACAAATTAATTCATTATTTGACAGTAAAAAAAATATCTCAGTTCCTTAGCTAATCAATCTATAGAGAGACCGAGTAAAATTACTAATACAATTATTATTTTTCGAGAAAAAAATCATCAACAGTGACCAAAATTACCGAAATTGACCTTTTCTGATTGGAATGTATCTAGTATTATGTTGCTTTATTTGAAATAAATATTATATTAGATGCAAGAAAAAAGTACAAAAAAGAGATTAACCATTTAAGGTTTCTATTAATTCTCACCAGAAAGTCATAATTTAAACTTAAACATCATTAATTTTTAGCGGCAAAAGTTCCATACATTTTAGTATGGAGAAATAATTTGCAATAAAACAGAGTTCACGCGATCCAAAAATTCAGTGTTCTCCGAATATTCAAGGCGAGCGCACGCTCGTTTTTAGCTCCACACGAACTGTCACGCACACAGAGATTTGATTGTTTACATACGACGACGTGACTGTGTGTAACTTTTGATAATATTTGGTAGGTCTGAGAATAGACACACCAATCTTTATATTTTATATTATTATTAACCAACTTCAAAAAAGGAGTATTATTTATGTTTAACGAAATGTTTTTTTTTATTGTACATTCATTGATTACTCTGTCAATTGTGGACCGATTTTTAAAATTATTTTAAAATGACTGCCTCGGTGGCGCTGTGGTAGCGTATGCGATTGCTGCGCTTGAGGTCTCGGGTTCGATTCACGGGTCGGACCAAATGTTTATGAGATCCACATTTTTTTTTTAGGTGTTGGGTATTTTCAATGTTAGTTTATAGGGAAACCCTAAAATTTTATAAGCACGTTATAATACGCCCCTATAAATAGTTATTATATTTTTTTTTATTTTGTAATGCTATTCCAGACGCAATATCTGGTAGCCATCATTTCATGATGATGAGCTGATGGTGGAAGATATAACTTTTTAACGGTTAGGAGTTTTAAAATTATTATTGACTTTTATTACTTTTTGACTTTTATTATTTATTGACTGCCTAGGTGGTAGTGGTAGCGCATGCGACAACTTTGCTTGAGTGAGGTTTCGGGTTCGATTCCCGTGTAGGACCAAATATTTGTGTGATCCGCAAATATTTATTTCGGGGTCTGGGTGTATTCTATAGGTAAGCAACAAAAAAAGTATGTTTATGTATTTATATCAGTTGTCTAGAATCAATAATATAAGCTCTGCTTAGTTTGGGACTGGATGATGTCGTGTGTAAGATGTTCGAAATAATTGTTTATTTATTATTGTAATATGATATAGTATGATAATACTGCCTTGTTGGTCTTGTGGTCAGCGTATGCAACTGCTAACCAAGAGGTCTAGGGTTCGATTCCCGGGTCGGACCAAATTTTTGTATGATCTGCAAATATTTGTTTCGGAGTTTGGGTGTTTTCTATGTTTAATATGTATGTATTTATAAAAAAAAAATATTTATGTATTATAAACTGCGAAATAAATATTTGCGGATCACACGAATATTTGGTAGATGATATTCTGTGTCATTCGTCTGAAATATTTATTTATTATAAACTAGCTTTTCGCCCGCGGCTTCGCCCGCGTGGAATTCGTTTATATCGCGCGACACGGTAAGGGTAGATTAAACAATCTTACCTGATTTTATGTTTGATAATAAGGAACTTCGACACAAACTTTCGTCCCCTATTTCAAACCCTTCTACCTTTATTTTCGCGATAAAAAGTAGCATATGTCCTTTCCCAAGTTCAGTTCTATCTTCATACCAAATTTCATCAAAATCGGTTCAGTGGTTTAGGCGTGAAAGCGTAACAGACAGACAGACAGGGTTACTTTCGCATTTATAATATTAATAATATTAGTAGGGATATGTGTGTTACCTTTAGTCGTATCTTTCAAGATGTTCAGCTGATGATGGAAAGTAATACTACTCAATGGTTTGGTGTTGGAGGATTATTATTTCACTTTTATACGTATGTATAAACTGCTAGTCGTATTTATGTTTTACTAGCTTTTGCCCGTGGTTCCGCACGCGAGTGTGTCGATTTTCGCGGTAAAAAGTAGTCATATCCTTTCTCGAGGTTCCATATATCTCTATATTAAAATTGATCAAAATCGGTTCAGCGGTTTAGGCGTGAAAAGGTAACAGACAGACAGACAGACAGAGTTACTTTGCATTAAATATATTTAAAAAAAACACAGTCCTCTGCCTCTTCAACCTGTCTATTAAACTCAAAACATAACGTAACTTAAAAACTACTGCACCGATTTTCATGATGTTTGCAGCAATGGATGGGTTGGTTTTAAAGGAAGGTATAATTTGTCAAATTTTAAATGTTTTTTAATTACCTATATGACCGCGTATCGTTAAACACACATTATTGACATAATAAAATCTTACACTGAGAGTCACTAGTGTAAGATTACGGCCAATTACGGTGCGACCTGTATGAACGCTCTGACGTATTATAAAATATTTATTTAAATAATATTGTGTAATAAACAATTTTATTCTACATGAAATGCTTATAATGTCTACAGTATTTATTAAGATAAGGATTAATATTACATTGTTCCAAATTACTTTGAAATTATAATTCACAAATCCCTACTAATATTATAAATGCGATAGTAACTCTGTCTGTCTGTTACGCTTTCACGCCTAAACCACTGAACGGATTTTGATGAAATTTGGTATGAAGATAGAACTGAACTTGGGAAAGGACATAGTTTACTTTTTATCGCGATAACCAACATACACGCGGGCGGAGCCGCGGGCGAAAGCTAGTTAATTAATAAAGAAATATTAAAAAAGTATAATTAAAAAAGTATTACTGTAGGATATTCCTAATTTATGTAACTCGTAAAATTTTGTCTATATTGGCTTTATTTATGTGTTCCTTTATAATAATAAAATAACATTAATAAATCTTCCTTAAAGGGTAACCTTAATTATGATGAAAACCGTATTCAAATACCTTGCGTATTTAAAAGGATCTGAGTTGACAGACAATGTACGCGAGCGAATTTATTTTATACTGTGTAAAATTATTTTATAATCTTTGACCATTCGATTGGTATACAGAAAGTATTATGACTTTCTGTATTGAATTAATCCTACGGGCTTTACGTTATTGCAAGATACATAAGACATTAAAATACGTTCTACAAAGGCGAACAGTTGATGGATATTTAACATAAGCAAAAAACCGAAAGTCGGTGATTACTTGCTACGGTATGTATGCCACAGTGCGCGATGCGTCTGTGTGCATGTAAAATATATATGTGGGTGTTCAATCACAAATTCTCACGCTCGGTGTCGCGGGCCTTAATAGGGTGAAGTAAAAGATGAACAATTGTGAGAAAGTTCGAAAAAATATTAAATATAAACGCCACAAAAGATATAAAGTAAAATCACTTTGGAAGCAAAATCTAAAGCGGTACGAACAATGATAACAATTTGTTGCGAACCCCTTTTATTCGACGTTGTATTTTATCGGCGATAAATCACAACTTTTAACCAAAGATAGGAAAACTCGACACAAAACTACAGTTCGACAAAAGACTCGACACTTTCTTGTAATAGATCACAACACAGCAAGTTTATATTGGCCAAATAATATCGTGTCACGTCCCAGTCCGGCCATCGTTATCTACTCGCGATTGGGACAGAACAACTCCGACTCACTACCTTGCAGCCTTAATTATTATCTTTTTAATGGATGGAGCTTTAAAAACTTTATTACAACAGAACTCATAATTGTTTTTAATAGACACCAGGTGCTTAGTGTGTTGTGGTTCCGAACTGCACATGGGACAATGCTAAGTGTGTTCCACATAATATTGTTTTTTGTGTACGTTTCATGTATTAGATAATAATATGGTGTGTTTGTGACAGTCCTCGCAACACAGGATATAAAGGATGAAACCTCCTTTTTGGGTTAAACATAAAAGTCTTGCATTATCTCATGACTACTTGAAGAACTTAAACAATTTGACTGCGTTGTTGGTCTAGTGGTTAACGTATGCGGCTGCTGATCAAGAGGTCTCGGGTTCGATTCCCAGGTCGGACTAAATATTTGTGTGATCCACAAATATTTATTTCGGAGTCTGGGTGTTTTTTATGTATAATATGTACCTATGTATTTACAAAAAAAAGTATGTTTATGTATTTATATCAGTTGTTTAGTACTCATAATACAAGCTCTGCTTAGTTTGGGACTAAATGATATGGTGTGTAAGATGTCCGATATATTTAAAATGTTTATTTATTTATCTACCAGAGAATGAAGTTATATTTTCAACATTAATATCTATAATAGTTCAGTTCTGAAGACATATCGCTGCTTTAATTTGATAGTGACACATTATAAAAATTAACATTATTACAATAATGCTACCATTCGACACAAAGCAATCTATAGCTTTATTTGTATAAATAAAACTACTATTGATATCTATGAAATTGGCTGCGTAGCACGACTAAATGTCGTTAACGAATATTTGAGCGACTGAACTTTTCATTTTCATTATCCTGCTCACCTGAAGGAACATCATTTGTGAGATCTGTCGTTATCGAATTAAAGTAGCTATATTAATCTATAATACAGGTGTTCTCTTAGAAATGTATTCAGATTCATCTCTTTTACTTGTCAATACATTATTTTGTATCACAAAATACAAAATATGTTAACCCACGCAACGGCGTCACAAAAGTTATAATTTTTCCACATTTGCAATAGACGCCCTGCGTGTATAGGTCTTTACGTGACGTTTTTAACCTTCGAACCTATTTTAGTTAATTGTATATAATAATTACAGAATTAGCAAATTTGGCCCAGTAGCTCAGCTCAGTACCAAGGGAAACAGGGTTAAATTTTTATAGATATACCTAGATATTTTTTAAAAAGCCTACACTAATTTAGATTACCCCATCCTGTGATTTGATTGCACTAATTTAGGTTTATATTTTTAACCAAATGTCATAAGATTTCAAATTAAATACATGAAAAATATTTTATATCATTGAGATTTTTGTATTTCTAAGTGAAATAACTTTTTGTGTAAGTAAACTTGGAACGGAATTTAACTTAAAAATGTATTGACTTTGTAGATGTGATCATCAAAATTGAAATTTTAAAAGGATTACCTACTGTAAAGGTTACATTATCCCTCTGTGGGAGTTCGGTCGACTCCCACGGAGCATTAAAAACGAGTAATCGTAATCCTGGTGCCTTTATTGTGGTAATTGTATTATTATCTACGAGTACTACTTCAAATGATTACAGGAGCATTTGAAAATGTAAACCGAAGTAGGTATTTATCCAAAAGGATGTTTTTTCCCATATAGTGTTACTACGTAGTTCAGCCTATGTCCGCTAGATGGCTCTGATATATTTTTATGGTGGGTGCATCGAACCTGCAGTTGTTATAGTGGGTGGTAATCTTGACTCCTGACTTGAACATCGTGAGTTCGTATCCTACCCAGGACAATGTGTGATAAGCAGGATTATTTATTGTTCTGGGTATGTCACTACTCAAATCCCTGCAACACTACACAATGAACCCACTTGGCGTAAACCCGTGCTAGGATCACATTTACCAGAATAAGCTGAGAAAAAATATCCATAACCCATGATAAATAAAAGTTACAGTTCATTACGAAATAATTACTTCATCATCATCATCTTCATCATCATCAGCCTATCGCAGTCCACTGCTGGACATAGGCCTCTCCAATAATTTATGTGCCCTATCCCTTTTTATCACTATTCGAGATATTTTCGGCTACAACAATGATGTTGATTGTTCATTGTTTTATGAGTTGTGAAGACAATAATTGTACATACCTTTAACGGCGCTTAGCTTGTTGCCGACCATCTGTTTAGCCACGAACGCCGCCATCTTGCCTGCTCTGTTCTACTGCTTCAACTGTAACAAACAAATACAATACATATTAGTATACTTTAGACTGTAGACAACGCTATCTAGTATCACACTATATAGAGCAAAAAAAATTTGCAGATCAAACATTTGTTTCAACCTGGGAATCAAACCAGAGACCTCAAGGACTGTTGGATGATTTAAGCCGCCCAAATGCCTCCAACTAAGCTTTACGATTGCTATCTTATGATAACAACTGGGACCGACTGCTTTACGTGACCTCCGAATAACGTAAACGCTCATGGTATCATGCCACAAACGGTCACCCATCTAGGTACTGACCGCGCCGTCGTTCCTTAACCAGTTGCCTATAACTGTACCGACATGTTTACACTTCTAACATACGATTGTTTAATTCTGAACAGAGCGGAGCCCTAACTATGGGAATTAGACTGCACATAAAAAAATACACCCAGACACAAATAAAATGATGATAATATCATCACAGAATATTTATTCGCGGTGAGAACTGAACCTACGACCTTTAGCTCAGCAGCAGCAGGGTCATTACCAGACAAATCCACCTAATGGTTACATGCTAACATAACCGTAAAATTGTAATCATTCAAAAATTAATAAAAAAACGGCTACTTTGACTTATGAACCAATTTCTAGTTTTACGCAAATAGATGGCATTCATCTTACCCTTAATAAAATTCCATATAAAATTCCGTTTCATCGGTATTTTGAAGGAAATACCAAATTAAATCCCTTTATAATCCGGTTAAAAGATTCTAAAGTCTTAATTAAAACCGTTCCGATATTCCGATAATAATACTTTATGACCGAATAAACTGTTCATAAGGCGGGCGTTTTAAATTGGTCGGATTATATTGAGAGCTCTCAAACTAGGACCATTCGCGCTTAGTTAACTGATTTAAAGATTTATAGGAGACACAGATGTGTAGTATTGGAAGTTGATTGAATAGAAAATGCCATTTCTTTGCATTTCCAGCTTAGATTTAATCAACGCAAATAACTTTGTCTTTTGGCGTTTCTCATGAAAATTATTGTGCCTGTCTGCAGTTAGATCTGAATGAGTTGCTTTTGATGAAATAATGAATGATTAGCAATTTGCTGAGAAAATAAGAACTCTAATGATCGTAGTCAAATCTACGGAACCCTATTCTACGCGTAGCCTGTCACGCACTTGCTGGGTTTTAATCAGTGTTTCCACTTTCGTTTTCCATTTTTCCCTAGTTTCTTTTGAATTTATCCCTAAAATTCCCTAAACTACTTTCATAAATCCTTTATTTAGGGAACATAAATATAGTACAGTAAATAAACCTCAGGATATTATTTAATATAGGTATATATAATAACAAAATGCCCACAGAAGATCATACATCTATAGGATTAGAATTTTTGGAAGTTGCATTGCTTTTACATTCTTTTCGTCGAAGATGATGCTTCATTATTATTTCCTTCCATATAATATCGTAATAACTTAAACTTGAAAAATTGATGCCACTAGTGCCACTACTACTCCGCAATACAGAAATAACGTCAAACATATCAAATCAAGAACCTAAACATTACAATACGACCAAATTCTGGCGACATCACCGAAAATAGGTTAATAAAAAAAAAATGACGAATAACATTAATTAGGATTCTGTGGAATACCCAAGAAAAAAGCTGTGGTCATAAAGCAACTTGCTCTGTGGCTGTGGTATAGTCTATCATTTACTTTACTACAGGGCTACCAGTATAGGCTTTGATTTTACCCCGAAATTCCCTAAATCCCTGTATTTTTCAAATTGTCTTTGACCATCCAAAATATCAGCTATTTGTCCCTAAAAAGGGAGAATTCCCTAAAAGTGGAAACACTGGTTTTAATCAACATTCGCGATTGATTTAACATATCTTGCGGTGTGATCCTCGAGTCTTGTTATAAATAAAGAGTAAGGCGAGTAAAGCTAGCTTAAAAAGCCTAAGTTACTCCTTATACCTTCAGCTATCTGCCAGTAAAAGTTCTGGTAAAATCAGTCCAGCTATTATTCCAGAAATTTGCCGTAACAAACAATCAGACAGACAAAAATTGTAAAAATTGCCTATTTGATGTAAGTGTCGTATTTTTACTTCTACTTTAATATGCATTTAGTAAATCAATTTCATTTCATATTGCACACAGACACTCCAATTTTTTTTTTATTTGTATATATCATCATCAATCAAAATTTATCTTTCTTTTCATCATCGATAAAGGTAGATCTGCAGAGTTAAAATGTTCAAAATACTTTCATCCCCAGCAAAAGTTTTCACGTCGATTGTAAATTTTAATCCACGAAATCCACAATCCACTTTAGAATTTGTTCAGAGTTTACGGTCGGCGCTTATTTATGTTCAGAAGTATTTCATATTTCATCGTTTGTAAGACGTTTCACTTTTAAATTTATTGTTCTACCCTAAATAGGATGAAAATTGTAGGCCTGTTGGTCACCTTGACTGTTAGTAGCCGGGGAACGGGAACCAGGTGTACCCAAAAAGGGAAGTTTCAGGAACCCCGACGTTTGATTACGACCCCCTTCAGAATGAGTTTCTAGCACTAATAGTCTGTGAGATATAGTGTGAATAGACGGACGGAGGAACATGACGAAAGTCACGTCCGTCAGTCAAGTTTTTGTCATTTAGTCAACAGAACCTTAAAAATTAACACCATGGTTCAACCTCTTCATCATCAACAACAGCCTTTAACAGTCCACTGCTGGTCATAGGCCTCTCCTTAGAAAGGAGGTTTTAGCCTACTATACCACGCTGGCTAGACGGGTTGGTATAGGGTTGGAATCAAGTTTTTCTTCTCTTTGCATTGATGTAGTCTTGCGTAGTTTATCCCTTAGATTTACGACACCCGCGGGATGAATAGGGGTGGCCACCACCCCTATTCATCTCCCTATACTCTGTATTCTTTATCCGTCACCACACGGACAACCTCTTTATAAGCACTAATATGTAAATGGTTGTATATATGCTAAATACGTTTTATTAAATATAATGTTCTGTGTTGAAGTTGTCAAACCATTACTAAATTGCGTCTGAGGCGTCTATAGAATGTTTGCTTCGATCATTACTACACGTTCGTACAATCAAAATTCGACAGCATTACGCTAAAAACGTGCGCTAAATCATTTTAATGATCACTTTTATTGTCTGCAGTAACTTCTTTAATTGCAAATGGCGCTCGAATTCGTTATTCATTATTGATACATAACACAAATTTATGTAATTGACGGTTGTTGTGAAGTCATTTCGTCTAAAATAATGAGGGTACTGTTTTATTTTGAGATAATTTATTTAAAAGCTTCATGCTATTCTTATTATATTAGAACCTGGGTTATAAATGAGGAGCTTGTTATTAAAAGCTTTTTTAGGGTTCCGTTAGTTCATGGCTCGGAACACTTATTTCTATAAGGGTTCCGTTCGTCATGTCCGTCCGTTCTCGACTTACCGTCCAAACGGTTAGTGCTAGAAAGATGAAACTTTGCATGGATATGTGTTTCTATTACGTCGATAAAAGACTACAATAAAATCATGAAAAATATTTTATTTACCTATACCTTCCCTACACAAACAGTGGGGATGATTTTTTTTTCTCGCAGCTACCCCAAAAACATGGCGAGGTTGCTACCATAACTTTTTAATTTAGGTATCCGTTTGCGAGTTATTTAACTTTAAAGGATATTTTTTTGCAAAAACAAGGCGTCGCACCCTCTCTAAAAGCTAAACCTCTAGCTCGAGAAATCTGATTATATTCTGATTATATTATAGAGGCCTAACTTTTAAAATACGCCTAAAATAACAAAATAATAAGTAAACATAACAATTATCTATTGAATACGATTTTAATTTTGCGTGGCCTGATACTTGCCCTATTTTTAGGGTTCCGAAGTTTATGACTCGGGACCATTGAAAATCTGAATCGGAACCATTGAAAATCTGAATCGGAAATCGGAAGAATTCGTGATGTTTGTCCATTTAATGAACTTTAAAGGAAAACTATAACGAATTAGATGACTCTTTTAGTTCATGAGTTATAGAGGCTTAACTTGGGTGACCGTTTGTGGCAAGATATTATGTTATTGAGCTATACATTTTGATAGTCACAATTTTTTTCATAATCGCGAAAAACTGTTAGTTGCGACATTTGACCGTGAATAACTATTTTAGCGGCACATGGTTAATGGAGACTTCTGGAATTTTGTTTAGAACCACAAAAGGGACGTGTTTTTTTTATATATTTTTAGCCTACCAAAGTGACTCTGCCCTGCCTGATGGAAAGCATGAGCAAAATCCAAGAGTGGGGGAGAAAATCATCCAAAAATCCATCTTTCCCCTAATTTTTCCGAAGTTTTGGTCTATTTTTGGATTTTATTCACTGGATTATGAATCTATTTTTAAAATTATGTTACCATTAGAAACTCACATTATATGTGAGTGTCATTTGCAATATATAAACCCGAAAATTGATTAAGTACTGAGAAATTTAAAAATTGATTGCGGACGAAATCGCAAGTTAAACTAGTTTTAAGATGTGAAGTGGATAAAACTAGTGCTATCTGGTTATATCCAGTTTATTCTGGCTCAGTGCGAACTAAGTGCCATTTACGTTATGAAGTACAGTTTCAAGGGCTCATGCTGAAGACGTGGAAAAGTTATATTTCTGCATAAGGATTTTAATTAAAAACGTTGTAAAATGGTAAAGTTTTAGCATTAAATTGCGATATTACTTTGCATATTTTGCAAAATTTGATGTTATTTATAAAAATCCGTTAAGTAGTTTTTGCGTGAAAGAGCAACAAGCATCCATACACACATACTCAAAAACTTTCGCGTTTTTAATATTAGTAGGACTACTTTTGAATTTGTAACTTAAGACTGATAGAAATACAAAACATTACACGATAGAAAATAATCAAATAAAAAGCAATTTCAGTGTATTAAATATAAAATACATAGAAATAATATGCCCTTTCAAACCTACTAGAGTATGTATATTGTTGTAGAAGAAACCATTAATTTAAATTAATCTTTTCTAAGTAATAACCAAAGAATAAGTTTTAAAAATAGAAACGAGAAAATATCATGAAAACTTAACCAAAAGTTAAGAACAGCGCCATCTGCTGAGTACTGAGTGAACTAAGACGATAGCTAAGAAACAAGGTAGTTGAATAGAATTACAGCGATGGCGCCACTGATACGGCAACTATTATGTAACCATGGCAACCGTTTGATGTACCAGAATTTTTGTTTGTGATACCCGGTACAAAATAGTTTTTTTTTACACTTTTAATTTATGTCTAGGATATAAGTAAAATATCAACAAACCATAATTTCTCACAGCCGGACTCAGGTCTCTTCTCAAGAGATGCTCAAGGTCATACGTAGTCAGGCTGGCCGAGTGCGGAGCCAAGACAACGTTTTGGCTACGTAGTCTTGCCGTTAGATGGTATAAGCCACCCGAATACGACCAATTAAGCTTCACGACTGTTATCCTATGATAACAACCGGGATCGACTGCGTAAGGTGATCTCCGAATCAGGGAGACGCTCTTGGTATCATGTCAATAACGGTCACCCATCCAGGCATTGACCGCACCGTCGTTGCTTACCCTCGATGATTGTTTCTATTCACCTAGGGCAACTTGTAATAAGCGCCCCCTCAGTAATTGTCATTCTAATTGAGGTTTAGCCAAAATATAAAAAAAGTCGTGTGGCACTCGGGGACTGCCGCGGTAAAGCTATTGCATAGCATTTTTTATCAACCTATGTAATTATTTTTTTTTTTGTTTTTTTTTATTTATGCAGTAAATCTTCTTTGTAAATATTTACAAAGACGATTTTCAAATCTATATCAAAAAGTAAAACAGCCTATTTTCACTTTTTGATAGGTAATATTACCTATATCAAAAACTGGAAATAGGCTATTTTACTTTCAATAAACCTGTTTACGGAAACACAAAAAGTTTTTTGTCAGGAAGCGAACAAAATCACAAACGAGAGTTTCACACGTACAGCGGACACCACACCACAGTGAAGCGGAGAATCACTAAAAGCCGTCACATCGCTCGTTAAAAAGTCGTTAGACACTTTTTTGTAAACCGCATCCCGATGAGACGTGTTAGAGCGCCCAGTCTTAATATGAGTAAAAAATATTTTGAGGTTTCATTATAGATACAAACAAAAATAGCCTCTGTGGGATATTAAATGATATTTATTTCTGTAATTAAATCTTTTGAGACATTTTTACAAGTCGGACTTATAGCTAGAAGGCGCTGGCATTTCCTACGACTCACTCTGGGAAGAAACGCCGAAACAAACCACAGAGTTGTGTTTTTTTTTTTAAGTCCATGTACAACATTAAAGAGAACTATGTGAGTGCAGTATAGGGTCTGACTGAGTACACGATTAGATAATCGTGTACTCCCTATTGATACCTCCCTCCCTAGCCAGTTTGAGGATATTTGAATAGGGAAAAAAAACCTTCGATGAACACTGAAATATCTACCTCAAAATAAAACGTTCACTATTTACCTTCAATTAAAATGCGACGGCAGCAAAATAATGATGAAACGTTGTAAAACTGCAGGGTTTCGGTTACAGCAATTATCGCTGTCATTAAAGTTAACGATAAACTCATAAACGAATCCTGCATTTTCATTTACTGTTTTGAAATTGTTTATTTGTTATTATAAAATATATAATAACAAATAATAAATAATATATAGTATATATAAGCATTGTAGTTTTGAATTGAAGGGATTTAAGAATTGCACCTTTATAAGATGGCGTGGTAAGTTGAAGAAAACGCGTGATAAACATAAATAAGTTGGTTCAGCGAATGTTGTGTTTCAAAAGAAGCATATGACTCGCTCTTTAACTCGAATATAAACCATTATATTTCCGAGCATGGTTGTAATCAAGCACCGAAATATTTTTGTAAGGTTTGTAACCGCGCCGAGACGGACCTCCATATTCATCAGTACGAGTGAATTTGTTCAATATGTTCATAGCTACCAACGTTATAAAGTTATTTTGTCTGTTACGCTTTCTCGGCTAATTCGCTGCACCAATATGAATAAAATTTGACATGGTGATACTTTAATTCTTGAGGGTGGAGATAAGTTACTTTATAACCGTGATAACTGTACTGGCATGCTTGAACAGAAATCTCCCATACCCCGCATGCGGGCTCTAACGACCAATGAAAATGCGCCTTAAGACTAATCTAGATCGATTTTTGAAAAAAAAAAATCTGTGAAATCATGAGTCGTTTCCAAGATCACAAATAAAGATCATTTAAAAATGTTTGACATTTAGATTTATTAAAAACTCTTTTACTCGCGGCTTTGCCAGCATATATGTCAGTTATCACGGTTATAAAGTAACTTATATCCACCCTCAAGAATTACTTATTCTTGAGGATGTAGTAATTTAAGTAGTTATTTAAGCGCCTCGTGATAGAAGTATAGTGTTTATATACATATATATGTATATTACACACATTTCCTAGCTGGGTCCCGCGGTGTTACCCGCGGTAATTGTTGAAAAGCGGTTTCTTTGGGAAAGTTATTTATATTGATGAGCTGAAGTCATGGTTCAGCTAATTGCCTTATCTGGAGACATACCTTGTAGAATTGTAGAAATAAGTTAATTAACATTAAACAATTAAAATATCATCAACAACACACTGCTGGTCTTGGACCTCCTCTCAAGAGAGGGTTAGAGCCTCACGTCCCCACGCTCGCGGAGTGCTAGTCGAGAACTGACAAGACAACACTGTGGCCTAATCTTGGCTTTGGTTTTTTTAGGCCACCCGAAGGCATTCAACTAAGCTTTACGACTGGTATTCTATGGCGGAGCTATCTCAGAACTGGTCTAAAATATATAGTAAAGGTCCCGACAAAATAGATTTTGCTATTCCAGAGATTAGCCTGAAAAAGACGGAGAAATAGACAGACCAACTGACAGCTGAACGAAAAATTTATGTAATGTGTTTAAAAAAAAAAGCCGGTTCTTTTAATACTACAAAAATACACTACAATATTTTTATTTCTATATATGTATGTTGTATGTAATCACTCAAAAAATGCAAAACCAATTTCATCTCAGCAGCATCCTATAAAATGAGAGCAACATAAAAATTTGCTTTTAAATTAAACTTTATTGCGTCCAGATTTTATATTTTTCCTCGTTGGTGCAATTTCAGTTTACGCTAAAATTTTCAGCGCTTGCCGACATTCGGTTTAATTTCGACTAGTTCTCAAAATATTAATGTATATTTTAAGGAGTTTATTAAATAAGTTTCAGTGTCGCTTCCATGCTTTACAGACTTAAATTTTAATTGGAAAACTATTTTTGTTTGTTGGTGAACTCAAGTTGTAACTCTTCGGTTTGGCTTCTATTTTTTTCTGGGATCCGTATCTATACAAATAAATAATCTTCTTCTTCCTAGCCTTATTCCCAATATTATTTGGGGTCGGGTACTAATTCAACCGGTTTTACCTGAATATCAGTTTTTCCACGGAGCGACTGGCATCGGACCTCCGCAAATCTAAGAGAGAACTGAAATTCGAAGATTGAACTAGTTATCAGTAAATTTGAGGGCACTGACTTCCCAATAACGATTGCCATAGATGTTCATGATTTGAACCCGAGACCTCTTGATTAGCAGGCGCATACGCTATCCACTAGACCAACGAGGCAGTTTTAAATAATAACTAATAATAATGAATATTTCGGATATCTGTCACACAACATCATCTAGTTCCAATCTAAGCAAAGCTATAATATTCTTTTTTTTTGTAAATACATACATATTACACATACAAAACACCCAAACTCCGAAACAAATATTTGCAGATCATACAAAAATTTGGTCCGTCCCGTTAATCGAACCCGATACCTCTTGATCAGCAGCCGCATACGCTAACCACTAGACCAACAAATTTTAATGTAAGAGATTCAAAATATTTATTAACTGCTTATGAAAATAATAAACACGGTATTTACATCAAAACAGTAGCACTCATAGTCGAGTGGCTTTAGAAAACAATCACCGAGGGTAAGCAATGTCGGCGCGGTCAGTACCTAGATGGGTGACCGTTTGTGGCATGATATGCTATGAGTGTTTTAGTGATTCGGAGGTCACCTTAAGCAGTTGGTCCCGGTGGCCCGTGGGGAGTATGGAAGTAGTGGGACTTTATGGTTTGTTGATGATGATGACATCAAACTATAATTTGTTAAGATTTTTGTCTATCCGTCTGTACGCCTGTCTGTCCGTATGTTTGTTCCGACTATTCTCTGGCACGGCAGGTTGAATTTCGAGCGGACTTTATGTGGCAGATAGCTAATGTTATTTTGCGGCATTTTGTTTACAACAATAATACTTTTTATTATAAATACATACATATTAAACATAGAAAACACCCAAACTCCGAAACAAATATTTGGAGATCATACGATGCTTGGGCTGTATGGTTGGCATTTCATCAATACAGAACAAGGTTTATGGTAGTACAATGAAGGTACTTTTCCACGAGCAATGACGTCACAGGAATTCTATTTAAATGCAAATGTGGTGACCCTTTGTGAGGGCGGGGGACCTTACAAAGAAAATTTTATGGTACATTACATTCATCGACTTTAGTTTGAAATTCTAATGTGGGTTATATTTTTTGTTTTATTGCACACCATTCGACTGTCGAGTGATCGAATTTTATTGTTTTAACTTTATTGATAGGCTAGTTTTTGCTTGCGGCTCCGCCCGCGTGTAGGTATGTTAAATTGTATGTAAAAGTAGTTTATATCCTTCATCAAATGTTATAGTATCTTTGAATCGGTGAAGTATTTTAGCCGTGAAAACATAACTTATCTTATAATTTATGCTAATTTAATTAAAAAAGGGAGGGAATAGTTTGATTTTTTTTCTTACCTTAGCAAAATGAGCATCAAATGAAAGATCTGAAAAATACCATTACGTTATATATCTATATCACTTTACAATTACATAACTGGATTATTGTGTACTACATTTTTCTGATCAAACCGCTTAAAAACAGTTTCATTGGTGTTAACTGTGCATGCCTTTTATTGGTCAACATCTTCTCCTTCTTCTTAGCCTTATTCTCAATATTATTTGGGGTCGGCTACTAGTTCAACCGGTTCTACCTGAATATCAGTGTTTCCACGGAACGACTGGCATCGGACCTCCGCAACTCTTTTTATTGGTCTACATATAAGAGTTATATTGCTCTTTTTTTTTCAATGGTGTTTACGTATACTGTTGGTGTGTCTATAATAAATAAATAAATGCTTGTCGAGCCGTCAACTTAAGAAAACTTGGCTATGAACGAGAAACGAAACGAAATTAAAATCATTTCTAATGCATCAAGACAGCGTTAGCATTAGACCAATTAAGTAGTATTATACTCATCATAATTCCATTATTTCAAAGAGGGATCAACAAACAAATCCTGCAACGGAGCAATCAGCGTGACCTAGTTTTCTCTACACGCAGAAAATAAACCAAAAACCTGACATAAACGTTGGAAAATTGTGTAAAAAGAAAAAAGCGGCCAAGTGCAAGTCGGACTCGCCCATGAAGGGTTCCGTATCAGCAAGTAACATCATATATAAGTTCTTGTCGTTCGTTGTAACTTTGATCAATGTTTTTAAAATAGTGTATTGATTGAATGAAAGGTAAACTGCGGTTTACGATTTATGATGTATTTTAAAAAAAAACTACTTACTAGATCTCGGTCAAACCAATTTTCGTTGGTAGTTTGCATGGTAATGTACAACATATATTTTTTTTAGTTTTATCACTCTCTTATTTTAGAAGTTAGAGGGGGGGGGACACACATTTTTCCACTTTGGAAGTGTCTCTCGCGCAAACTATTCAGTTTAGAAAAAAATGATATTAGAAACCTCAACATCATTTTTGAATACCTATCCATAGATACCTCACATGTATGGGTACGATGAAAAAAAAATTTTTGAGTTTCAGTTCCAAGTATGGGGACCCCTAAAATGTATTGTTTCTTTTCTATTTTTATGTGAAAATCTTAATGCGGTTCACAGAATACATCGACTGACCAAATTTCAACAGTACAGCTCTTAAGGATTCGGAGAAAAGTGGCTGTGACATACGGACGGACAGACAGACAGACAGACATGACGAATCTATAAGGGTTCCGTTTTTTGCCATTTGGCCACGGAACCCTAAAAACCACAGATGTGCCGCAAACGTTGGATGTTGGTCGAAGTTGGACGTGCACGTCTGCTGAATAATTATTTTAGAGGCTCGACGTTAACGTGCATGCACGGCTGTCTATCGTGGTTTTGATGGGCGGAATAAAGTGTGAGCGGTTTGTAACAACATTTTGTTACAAGCTATATATATGCTG
Organism: Phragmatobia fuliginosa; assembly: GCA_932526445.1. Classification (NCBI taxonomy): domain Eukaryota; kingdom Metazoa; phylum Arthropoda; class Insecta; order Lepidoptera; family Erebidae; genus Phragmatobia; species Phragmatobia fuliginosa. The sequence goes on from OW052057.1 coordinate 15,203,400, forward strand.
AGCTGGATAAGCTATGGTTTTAACTGTTTCTAACCCCCGACGCAAAAATAACGACGGGGTGTTATACATGTTTCACATGTCTGTGTGTGTGTCTGTTTGTGGCATCGTAGCTCCGATGAATCGATTTTGAATTTGTTTTTTTTTTGTTTGAAATCGGTAAAATCAGTCAGGGGATTTTAAACACTTTAAAAACTTTTATTTACTGATTGGACGATCTTTATTTGCGATAAAATTTAATAGGTTACGATACCTTCTACTTTCCGACCTTTTACCTGGTGGTCACGGGTAGACTAGGGTAGATAGTCTACCCGTGAGCACGAGAAGATTTCGTAACCTTTTGAATTTTGTTGCGAATAAGTCCCGTTTATAGTAAAAAAAACTTGGCTATGGTTTTAGTTGCAACATATATTTTCGTTTTAAAAATTGTAAAACGATAAACTGAAAAGTAGAAGTAACAGTCAACATTTTACGTCAAGCTTTATGTAGCTGACAGCTGATTTGAATGAGGGTAGCCTCATATGCAAATCGACGGAGATGATCAACTTTTTTTGACGTTCGAATTACAGTTTTATTTTTTTGACAAAAAAATTACGACGTTTTAAAATGTGATAAAAATCTATCCCTAAATTAACGTTAAAGCTTTATCTAAAGTCATATCTAATTACTCATTATGAGGGCTTTCTACATAATGTCGAGTCCCTTTGATATATGATGCGTGTAAATTTTAAATTACACGTTTGTCCAAAGTCAATTAGAATTATTTAAGCCTCCTTAATTTTTCTATTTTTCCTTAGATCCATTAGATTTTTTCTTTAACAACAAATAAAATTTAAAATTGACTCCGCATTAACATTCATTATCTACCCTGGATTAAACGTGCAACGGACAGACAGGTGTCTCTTGAAATCACACAATTGTGGAGTACTTAGAGATCAATTAAAAATACGTTCATGCATAGCCAAGTTGCCCTAGATGATTGGAAACAATTATCAAGTCTGAGCAACTACGGCGCGATCAGTATCTAGATGGGTGATGGTTTGTGTCATTATATGTACCATGTTATGGGTTATTGATGATAAATATATATATTTATATTTATACTTAATTATAATTAACGTTGATCTTGGTAAATTAAAAAATAAGGCGAATTATATTTCAGCGCCATCTAGCGAATATCAGTTGAACTATGTAGTATGTTTTGAAACTGCATTGCACAATAAATATTTTCGTTTACTCTTCACTAAATTTGCCTGAAGTTACTTGAAACAAATAACCCTTACATAATAATAATAATATAATAATAATAATAAACATTTATTCAGATAAACAACTTATAGCTAGTACATACACCTTTATTCTTTTTTTCTTTTTACAATTGTAATTGTTATGAATGTTTATCTGAATGGGCTACCATCTCAGTATATTGCTGCGTGTCATCAGTTACGATATCACTCAGCACTGATTTTCAGATGGCCCCTCAACGACGTCACGCACCCTTAACTGGACAGTTAAGCAAATGAAAAAAATAAATAAAATACAAGGTTAAACAGGTAACAACATGAAGAAAAGGACTAGATGTGTCGACTCCTCGCCACAGCTCTTACAATTTCTCAATTAATATACATTACAATGTTGCCAAAGGAATTACAGCAATAGCAATGCACCACAAACGCAATACCCCGAGATTTGTATTATTTTTATAGTCAATAGTGCCTACGTGGACTTTTGAGTGCTCATTAAGTGCAGTTTGTATCTATGTCTGAATGTGTACCGTAACATGCGAACGAAGCGGTGGAGGCAAGTCGTTCCAAATCCGACTAGCGGCGAATTTGAAACTGCCCCGGTATGCAGCTGTGCTATGGCTTGGAGTTATCATTAGATATGACGAAGCTCTGGTGCAATATTTGTTTAAATCCCTTGACCATGATAACTTCTCAAATAAGTACCGGGGTCTTTTTGTCTGCACAACACCGAACAACAGGGTGGCCAAATGAAGTTCTCGGCGCTCGGACATCCTTAATATGTTCCTATCATTTAGGTAAGGTGTGATATGTGAACGAGGAGGAATTTGCAAACAGAACCGCATACAAGCATTTTGCACTCGCTGAATGATACGTTCCGTACTTTTCATAATTCGACTCCCATACACTGTGTCAGCATAGTTCAACTTCGATAAAATAAGTGATTCACATAGTAATAACCTAATGCCGACACTAATGTAGGGGCGAATTCTGTATAATAATTTAAGCCGATAGAAACAGTTTCTTGCAGCCTGTAGAACATGTATCTCAAAGTGAAGCTGCTCATCAAACACTAACCCAAGATTGCGCGCCTCTGACACCCGTCCTACACTCTGTCCTCCTATTTGTATGTCTGGCCCTAACTCACCCAGTCTCTCCACCATCCTTTCCGTGCCCAAAATCATAAATTTGGATTTTTGTGGATTTAGAGTCATAGAATTACGCTGTGCCCAGTTTGCGATACCATTTAGATCATCATTGATCATCCTTACCGATTCTGAACACCTGGAAGGGGGGAATGATAAGTAGAGCTGGAGATCATCGGCGTAGAGGTGATACTTACAGTTTTTAATAGCATTTATGACGTCCGCACCGTACAAAATAAAAAGGAGTGGTCCCAAAATAGAGCCCTGAGGCACGCCTCTGGTTACTGGGCAGCGTGTGGAATCAGCTATGCATCCAGTCTTACCATCTCCTATTTGCACGAACTGATACCTATTACTCAGATAGCTGTGAAACCACCTCACAGTTTCCTCGTTACATCCGTAATATGCAAGTTTTGACAGCAGCAGTGAAACACTAATCCCATCAAAAGCACGAGAAAAGTCAAGCAGTGTGAGTATGGTACCCATACCCTGGTCTTGTGCCTCTATAATAGCATCAGTCACATCCAAGAGAGCGGTTGCAGTGCTGTGCCCCTTGCGGAAGCCAGACTGTCTAACTGGTAGTATATTAGAGTTTTCCAAGTATTTGGTTAGCTGATTGCTGACCACTCTCTCAAGAACCTTGGACATACACGGTAGTAAGCTTATAGGCCGAAGATCTTTAGGAGTCACCGGGTGTATCACCTTGGGGATAGGTCTTACTTTAGCCGTTTTCCACGCACTTGGAAACGTTGATGTTAAAATTGATGTGTTTATAATATGGGTTATTGCAGGTAGTGTTTGGGGTAATGTCATCATCAACATCTCCAGGGAGATTTCATCTGAACCCATGGCATTAGACTTAAAACTCCTGATAGTCCTGGCTACCTCTTCCTCGCTCACCGGTTCTAATCCAAAACAACCATCACCAAACCGGTGGAACTCATAGTAAGTGAGATCGGATAAGGCAACTCGGTCATGGCCCGGAATGTCTAGGAAATGCTGGTTTAACACATCAGGGTCCTTACACATATCAGGCAGCTCACAGTTACTGCTTTTTTTTTCAAGAATATCAGACTTAAGATGCCTCCACAACTTACGAGGTTGATTTTGATTACTGTTGACATAGGTTTTAAAATATGCTTTCTTTTCTCTTTCAATTGCGGTCCTTACCAGGTATTTGAGCTCGCGATATGAGTTGGCATGCATTTCTCGGTTTGAGGCCTTAGATTTCTTGTAGTAGTTATCCCTGAGTTTAATCATCTCCTTGATCGTATCAGTGATCCAGGGGTAACTCTTTTCTTTGATCAAAACTCTCTTGACCGGGGCGTGCAAGTCAAATAGCTCAATAATGTATGTGGTTAGCGTTTGAACTATCAGATCCACGTTTCCCAGATCTAAGATGGTGTTCCATTCGATCTTATTAAGATCTTCCTGAAACCTATCGACTAATATGTCCCTAATTGGCCTATATATCACCCACTGCGGAACGGGCTTAGTTATTTTAAAATTAAATTCAGCTGAGACAATGGCATGGGGTACATTATCTATAGTTTCCAATTTTATATATCTTGCGCAATTTTTTTTAATTTAAGCCTACCAAAGAGGCTCTATTCTGCCTGATGGAAGCATGACTAGAATCTAAAAGTAGGGGTCACCATCCTCATTGTAAGTACAGATAATTCCGTATGGTGACCCAGACTTACCAAACCTCACCAACGAAATACGACAGCAAGAATTCTGTCATTATTAAGATGGTCTTCTGTGTGAGGGTAGTACTGCCCCGGTCGAACTGGCACATTTATACTGAAATCAGCGTGACTCTACTACCTACTTATGGATCTTCGTCTCTATCAAACGCTTCAACCAACAAATTTGCCGCATAATTTTGTTTAACAACTTCCTTTGTTCTTTCTCTACATTTCACGTTTTACTAAGACTTTGCTTCTTTGTGCACAAATAAACTTAGTAACATATGAGTGTTAAAGTTAGTAAAGTCGTCTCTACGTAGAGATTGTAGAGAATGTGGCATTAAAACTCGTCACATACACCTGGAACTTCAAAACAACATTCATATAAATACGAATTTAGTAAGATAGAGACACAGTTGTATGTGACTCTATCTTGACTTTTGAGAAGTTTTCACATAACCCTAAGAGCTACAAACGGAAAACCTTAAGAAAGGCAGATAGGAATAAACTACTTCCGTTAAGGCTGTATTTTTTTTACTCTAGATGTATTTGTGATGCAGCAAAAGTTCGTTAAAATTAGTGCAGCGCTTTAGACGTGAAAGTTTAACAGCCTGACAGACAGACAGACTTTAGTATGTATATTGTTTACTGCAGTTAAGATTTTTTATACGTATTTAAATCTACTCACTCACTCACTATTTTGTAACTATTATTATCTACCATAACCTTCTATGGTAAAAAAAACAACTAATTTACCAAAAAATATGTCCACACATTCATGAAAATAACACAAAGACAAAACTAGATTCAGAACAATTTTTTGTTACATTTGTTACATGTGAGATCTGAACCTATAACACTCAGAGGCTCAGGGCAGTATACGGCGAAGTGACCGCTCATACCATTTCGCTATCCGTGCAATTTCCCAAGTTTATGCTATGGGTAACAATCAATTCATCCCCACATGGATCGAAGTCCCATTTGTATGTATTACGCGTCCCGTTCCTGTTAAGCTTGGGTTCGAATCTTGGTTGAGAAGCTATTTGTATGGATTAGGACTATTTGGGAATGGTGTTGCCATAAAGAAGTACATTGCGTATAATTTAAGTTTTTTTAGAGTTCCGTAATCTTGACTAGGCACCCTTATTTAGTTGGTACTACGGACGCACATGTCGGAACCCTGAAGATTTTAACGGTAAACGGAAGTTTAAGCCTTGTGTGCTTGAGGTCTCGGGTTCGATTCTCGGGTCGGACCAAATATTTGTGTGATCGGTGAAAAGTTCGGGTGTTTTCTATTACTTATGTTCTGTAATTTGTTAGTCCCAGCACTATTAAACGAATACAATTTCGCATAACTATATCAAGGACGGACAGGTCGTGCAAGGTCAAACGATAAGCACCAAACCGTTCAAAAACAACAGACAGATCAGACAGTCAATTATATCAAAAAGTTTTCCCCAATAACAACTTGCTTCGATTATTACAACATCAATAACCTATCCTGCTCACTCGGGCATATCACGCCATATAAGAGAACGAGACAGCCACAATTCAGTCGGGGAAAACAGAGATTGATTGATCCTCCACCTGGCACATGGATTGATGTCTTTTGAATATTTACGCCGATGCCTTAAGCGTTTTTGTGACTCCTCACCAAAGAAACTCATATTTTATTCCGTATAGAATAAGGTCTATATTTCTTTGTGTGTTCAGTCATCATTTTTCATTGTTTATCGCGTTCGTTGATACGGTTTGCTGATGCCGAATAAATTTAGTAAACGATTTAGAACGCTCCAATTGTTAGGAGTTTCTTGGAAATGATGATTTGGTGAAAATGGAAAAGTAAAATTAAATGAATATCTCTAACTTGCCTGACAATAAATTAATGGTCCGCAAATGATGACAAAGCAATTGAATTTGATTACATTTTTAAGCACTTGTATATTTGAATTTTGTGGGTCGTTTTCTAGAGATATGGTACCATTTCATGACTGATGGACTGATGATCACCTTAACATATTTACCTCCAAAGGGGTTGACAGACAAAACAGATGTCAAATAAAACATCTAAACATGTTCTCTTGCTTCGAATGATGACCTCGGTGGCGGAGAGGTAACGTATGCTACTGCTCTCCATGAGTTCTCGGGTTCGTTTTCCGGGTCGGACCAAATGTTTGTGTGATCTGTGTTTATATCAGTTGTCTAGTACCACAATACAAGCTCTGCTTAGTTTGGGCAACCAGTTCCACCTTCGCATTTCAGTTTTGCCTTAGAGTTGCGGACGTCCGATGCCAGTCGCTCCGTGGAAAAACTGATATTCAGGTAAAACCGGTTGAACTAGTAGTCGACCCCAAATAATATTGGGAATAAGGCTAGGAAGAAGAAGATTTATTTATTTTATGTCGTTATATACTTCATGGAAAAGTGTTTTACAAATACGCCGTAATACAAGAAAAGTACGGATGAATACACTTCTTTAATGTCGAGGTAAATTATCGTGAGTGGCTTCATAAATAAATATATGGTAACGTGTCAAAGACATTTCATATGAGAATCACGTCTCCATTCACAAATGAAATGTTAAATAAATTCGTGACATACTCTACAGAGCGAATTTATGTCCAAACTTATTTATTTAACTGGCAATGTTTATAAATGTCCCTAAAGTACTAACAAAATGTCATAAAAGAGTAAAACTGTAAACTCCTTGTTTATGACAGCACTGACCGTTTTAGTGTTGCCATGTTGCCTGTAAAAACATTTATGATTAGTCCCTGGAAATTCTTGCTAAGTTAGAAATCTCGTAAGTTTAATTGTTTATATTAATTATTTCTAGAAATAAATAAATAATTATTTCTTTTTCTACACTTTGTTTCTGTAAATGCATGAATATTATACATAGAAAACACACAAACTCCGAAACAAATATTTGCAGATCATATAAACATGTGGTCAGACCCGAGAATCGAACCTGAGATCACTTGATCGGCAGCCGCATACGCTAACCCCTAGACGAATAAGGTAGTCAAATATTTTTGTAGAATTTACAGTAATTTCATAATAATAAAAACATCAATGTTTTTATTATTAAGAAATGTTATTTCACAAATATACCAACGCCATCTCTGAATCTAAATCGGAACTGTTCAACAAGAAATAAGTAAGAAACGTTTAATAGATGTCGTTGTCGTCGTTCTAATATACGTATCTAACATTTTATGTTTACTGAGCGTATGGTGAGTTATTCAAATTATATTAGAAGTATGTTTTTAAAGTGAAATGAAATTCCGCACTTTTAAAGTGACCACAAAGAGTAGTGCTATTTAATTAAATATTAACTTCCTGTGGTATATGCGTTATAATACCACTTAAAGTAGGTATAAAAAATCAATAAACAAACAGGCCAGAAACCCCAGCTCACTACATAAGGCCAACCAAAGGCACTGCGGAATTTCGGTGGTTTAACAAAGGCATTCATTCTTGTTGTTTTGATTTATTTTCAATATTGTTACTCAAATTAATTAGTGTTCAATTAAACGAGTTTTAAAACTGAATAACAAGTCCATATCTCAAGTGGAGTGATTATTTATAAAGAATTGTACCAAGTGGCGTATAATTGAAGAGATTTATGCCCATCAATGGACAGTGATATTCTGATGATAATGATTCGGAATAATTACAAAATTACAGAGTACATATAATACGTAACTACAATTAGAATACAATCACTAGAGCGAGTAGAAGAAACAATAAGATAACACACCTCAGCAAGTTCTCAACTAAATACAACAATAGTTGGCTGTATATTGAATATAAATTATAAATTCATGCCAAAACTTCTTCATTACTGTATGAGACAACTAAATCTTGCGACAGATAGTTGGATAATAAAGTTCGTTGTTTGGAAGTACTGGGACCAGAACGATATTCTAGTTGAAATCAACTCAAATTAGAGAAAAATGTAATTTACTTGGAAAATGAGCTTAAACTATTTCTATGAGCCATAAATAGTTGCGTCAAGTCAGTTTTTTTGCTCTCTGCCCATTTTCTTTGCTACCCTGACTTCCAAGAACTAACAAAAACGAATAAAAAGTGATAAATAATTACAAACTTAGTTGAAAATACTAAAATAAAGTACAATGTTAATAGTATATGAACTGCACTGTTGGCTTTGTGGTTTAAACAGACACCCCACCGCTTTCTACTACGCTGACTATTGTGAGTTCAAACCCAACATTTGACAACACTTTGTATGACTAACAAATTGTTGTTCTGAGGTTGGGTGCTATTTGTATTCATTTGTAAAGTTCTCCTTGACGTGGTTGTGTTCCTAGTGTGGGACTAGTATAAAATAAAGTGTACTTTTTGATAGTCTAATAAGATTACCTACTTTTCTTATACAGTAGTTCTTACAACGACGAATGTCAATGTATATATTGATTATCGTTTACAGAGAGACATGGATGTAAATAAAGTCATGTCTTATAAATGTCTGAAGTACCAGCTCTCCTTAGTCTTGTAATAAAATATTTTTTATACAACAATATCAAATTATACCTGTTAAATCTAATAAGACCGCTTGTACCGAGAAAATAGACGATGTTCTCCGCAATATTTTATAGTCTGGCAATAATATTTTTCTCATTTTTTGTTATTTCATTATTTTTACGTGAGAAGATTAATATCTTTTGAACGAAGTCTGACGAATCGCGAGAGACACGGATATTATAAAAGAGAGTTTTCTTCAATATAATTGAAGGTGTTTTTTGGTGTGAAAATAATTTTAAGATATGGTTTCACTTTGTTTGTCAAATTTTATTTAATACTTGATACTTCGCGCGGCTTCCATTGCTTGGTTATTTCTTATTTTATGTTTCTAATATTGAAAATAAAAGATTTCAGACAACCTTTCATCCCTCATTTTACCCTCATAGGGGTAAAATTGTCTAAAGTCATTTTTTAGTTGGTGCTTAAATTTTTCTAGTCTTGTACAGTGTAGCCGTAAAAAGTTTGTCAGAAAATCCGATAATATTTACTTTTAAAAGTTTGTTCACTACCGGTCATTGAACGCACCGTGTGTTCTCATTATATTTATATACAATATATAACAATTAGTTATATATTGCATCCTTCATCAACAACCCATAATGTCCCACTGCTGGGCTCGAATCTCCCCTTAGGAGAGGGTTAAGGCCATACGTCCCTAAACTGGCCGAGTGCGTATTATATCATATCAGATCGTTATTGTAATAATCCACTTGGATTCGTCATATGTCTCGTATCTGATTAGCGTAAACTATCATAGCATTAAAACTTGTGTGGTAACCATACATCTTCTTGGTACTTCGAGCCGGCTATTGTTTTAGCGGCTTTGCTTTGAAGAACCAGTTAGTCATAACAAGTAGAATTAATCTAATTTTTGAATTATATCAATTCTAATACTTCATATACTTTCACGCTAAAATATATTTCAAAATAACTGATTGCACGGTTTAAGCAGTCACCACGCCACTCTCTACTGCGCCCAGTGTTGTTGGTTCAAATTCTATATGGAACAACACTTTGTGTGATCCACAAATCGTTGTTTTGAATCTGAGTGTTCTTTGTGTCCGTGTCATGTATGTTTGTAAAGTCCCCCGTGACACAGGATAAATATTCCTAATGCCGGAGTTGTCTTTTAAAACTGAAAATGAAAAAAAAAAACTGTCTTTCTGTCTGTTACGCTCTCACGGCTGAAACTCTCGATTTTGATTCTTAATTGATCTTACGATTATTAAAAAAATTAAACCAATTTAGTAGAGCTCTTCAGAAATACGTGCTCATAATTCATATGATAGCATCATAAACCCACAGTTTAATATAACGTTTAGTTGAAAACACCTGAATTTAATTATTTCACGAAATAATGGAGTCTAGCCGCGATTTGGTGCGGTTTTATTAAACAGAATACAATTTATGATATTGTATGTGGCAACGCTAAATGGAAATATATTAATAATTGAAACAAAACGATTTCACATTTTGGATATAACAGAAACCAAAATTTCTACTCTGATAAAAATCATGACTAGGTACCTACAATTCAAGAGTGATGGTCACCCCCTTTTTGCGCATTGGACAATGCAGCACGCTGACTACACTATGGCGGCCTAGAGAGATTCTACTTTAAGAAGAAGAAGGATGCGGAATCATAGTAGGAGGGAAACAATGTCGCTGGGAGTGAGTTCCAGGTTTTACTGTTCGGTAGTGAAAAGAAAGGCCGAAGCGTAAAATAGAATTTTTAACTAATAAAAAAAAACTTTCTAAGAGAGATCTACTCGTGTGTCTCATAGTAGACTACTGACTAGTAAATGGGGTTGATGTGTAGCTGCAAAATTGACCACTCAACCTGATGGAAAGCATGAATAGAATCCAGGAGTGGTGTTCACTGTCCTCAATGCTAATGCGGACAATGCAGAATGATAATCGACACTTTGGTTGGATTGCCTTGTTGGTCAATTCGTTGGCGTATGCGGCTACTGATCAAAAGGTTTCGGGTTCCATTCCGTACTTTTGTATGTTCTGCAAATATTTGATTCGGAGTTTGGGTGTTTTCCATGTATAATATGTATGTATTTACAAAAAAAAGTATTTATATCAGTTATCTAGTACCTATGGTACAAGTTGCTTAATTTGGGACTATATAGTGTTGTGTGTCAGACGTCCGAAATATTTATTTATTTAAATATTTATATTAGTTGGCTTTCAGTTTAAAATCTAGAAAAACAGATTTTGGAAAATTGGTCCCATTCAAAGAAACAAACGAACATTTAGGTGAAACTTACTTACTTGATAGGCTTATATTTTGTTTAAAGAACGTTTTCATAAAAAAGTCTATCAGAAATGTAATTTATTAGGTACGAAGTCGGGGATTGTATCCTGGGACCTTACCACGTTGATGATTTTCGTAAAAATATTGTTTTCCTTTGGGTGGTCCAAAGCTTTTTACTACAGAAATCTGTACCGTTTCCATCAATTTTAATTAAGTATTTCTTTTTTGTTTATCTGAGGTATTTTTTGATGAATTCTGAAAGATAAGTTTTATAATGATTGATGATAACAACCATTAAGGTGCGGTACTAATACTTTTTTGCAATGACTTTCTTTGACTATAAGCTGAAGACATTATTTGTTTGAAGGTGCTTACTTTAGGAAGGACAAGTCCGATTTGAAAACTACTTTCAATTTTAGATATCTCAGTTATAGTGAAAGGCTTCATAACATTGCGCTACGCCCAAAAGGAACGGAGTATCAATAGAAGGTTACAAAAACGAGGGAAAATTGTTCTTTTTGAGAGAATTCGTTGCGTGCGCTGCGTAAATCGCTAAAATATCGCAAAAATAATGTGTGTAAGACTTGTTTTCATTTAAATATGTATATGTTTTAAGGTTGGCTTACTAGAGTTTTTTTTAAGGTACACAAATTTGTTTTTACTGTATATTATAACGCTACGGGCAATAGGAGAAGGCGTATCTGCATGAGTTAGCTAGTGCTATTTAACTTCGAATTTCCTCCTAAATATTTTTATACGTAACAAGGTATCTAATCTTATTTCGTTGAGATACCAAACACTAAGAGAAAGATTTGAGACTTTAGCAAATCTTATAAAATAATGTTTAAAGCTCTTCTATGTCAGTGTAACTGAAGATTTTAAGAAAATTTAACAAAACTTGGTGCCGCTTCAGACAAAATAAATAAATTAATCTTCTTCTTTCTAGCCTTATTCCCAATATTATTTAGGGGCGGGTACTAGCTCAACCGGTTTTACCTGAATATTATCATTTTTTCCACGGAGCGACTGGCATCGGACCTCCGAAACCCTAAATTTCCCTAAACTTCCCAATAACGATTGCCATAGATGTTCATGACAAAACACCCACACTCCGAAACTGCATGTGTGTGTTGAGTAATACTAAAGACATTAATTCAGAATATCAAATACTTAAATGAACCAATTAATTATTTAATGTCGTGGATGTAAATTTAAGTCCCATTTTATCCTCTATTATTGGCTTTGGTTTGAATTCCGGACATTGGACTAATTGAATTATAGTCAACTAGTTAGCGGTGTGCAATAGATTGAGGATCAATTTCAATTGATTTATCATGAGCCCCACAAATTTCATTATTGCATCAGTAGCAAATACTGTTATAGTGGTTTCTGTTATTGACGTCACTATAACTAACATTTCACTACAATTGGGCCATTACAAACTGCGAACTAAGTCATAAATCATTTTTATCAGACTTCTCGCTCAAGCATATCGGATCTCTCGCTCACACTATTAGTGTTGTGTGAGCGTAGTTTAATAGTATAAACTCTTCTTTTCATTACAGAGTAGAATGTAGCACAAAAAAATAGCTATTGAACATAATTGTGGTTAGTGTAATGTGTGAGTAATTAAACTAATTTTGATTTTAGTAAATGTAGTTTCGAACTACGTAGTTATTGCACTGAGTGTTGTAAGTTCGATCTCCTAATGGAACAACCTATTTACCAGAATTATTGTCCTGAGTCTTCTTCTTTTCTTTGGAGTTCACTTCTTAAGAAAAGACTTTCATATTTAGCTCGCGATTAATTAAATTTTATAAATAGTAAAATCAAGCGTTAAGTAAAAGCGCAGTGCTTTGTCATTTGTAATGTGGTCTATCAAGTTATTAAAACAAACAGCGCTGGAACGCTTATTGTTAGGGATAGCTTTCTTGTGACGAAAATGATATAATGGTCTAGAATTTAATGGTGTATACACGTTTCATTCATATCAATTCAAATAAGTTAGTAAGGTACAATAACCGGTTAACTGTAGACCCGTGTAGTAGCTGACATACTTATTTCCTAAATCCGTTTTATGTATATTTGGATGGGGTTTTTAGGGTTCCGTAGCCAAATGGCAAAAAACGGAACCCTTATAGATTCGTCAAGTCTGTCTGTCTGTCTGTCCGTCCGTCCGTATGTCACAGCCAATTATTTCCGAAACTATAAGAGCTATACTGTTGAAATTTGGTCAGTCGATGTATTCGGTGAACCGCATTAAGATTTTTACATAAAAATAGAAAAAAAACAATACATTTTGGGGGTCCCCATACTTGGAACTGAAACTCAAAATTTTTTTTTTCATTAAACCTATACGTGCTTTTTTAAAAAGTATACTAAGAACTTACTGCCTTGTTGGTCTAGAGTAGAGAGTAGTTACCTTATGCAGCTGCTGATCAAATGTTTATATGATCTGCAAATATTTGTTCCGAAGTTTGGGTGTTTTCTGTGTAAATTATGTATATATTTACAAAAAAAGCGGCCAAGTGCGAGTCGGACTCGCCCATGAAGGGTTCCGTATCAGCAAGTAACATCGTTTTAACTTTCATCGATGTTTTTATAATAGTGTATTGATTGAATGAAAGGTAAATTGCGGTTTACGATTTATGACGTATTAAAAAAAAACTACTTACTAGATTTCGTTCAAACCAATTTTCGTTGGTAGTTTACATGGTAATGTACTATATATTTTTTTTAGTTTTATCACTCTCTTATTTTAGAAGTTACAGGGGGGGGGGACACACATTTTTCCACTTTGGAAGTGTCTCTCGCGCAAACTATTCAGTTTAGAAAAAAATGATATTAGAAACCTCAACATCATTTTTAAATACCTATCCATAGATAACCCACACGTATAGGTTTGATGAAAAAAAAATTTTTGAGTTTCAGTTCCAAGTATGGGGACCCCCAAAATGTATTTTTTTTTTATATTTTTAGGTGAAAATCTTAATGCGGTTCACAGATTACATCTACTTACCAAGTTTCAAAAGTATAGCTCTTATGATTTCGGAGAAAAATGGCTGTGACATACGGACGGACGGACAGACAGACAGACAGACATGACGAATCATGACGGTTCCGTTTTTTGCCATTTGGCTACGGAACCCTAAAAAGGTGTGTTTAAGTATTTATGTCAGTTGTCTAGAACCCATTGCACAAGCTTTGCTTAGTTTGGGACTAGAGGATGTTGTGTGGCAGATGTCCAAATATTTATCTATCTATTCCATCGGTATTGTCACAATTTGTGTTCACTAAGTCCTAGTCACGTAAGTCCCAGTTGGTTCAGTGGGCGAGGTTTGTCCTTAGTTTGTGGGATACGGCAAATCGTATGAGATACATTTACATAATCCGTTGTATGGTTTGTAACAGTGGCATAACTTGGTTTGGTAACAGGTGCAGAGAATTCATGTTGGGGAACTTAAGCCGTATAAGTTGAGGCAATTAAAAAGATCATTTTTAGACAAATTACGACTACAATTTTAACAGCTGATAAACTTTTACAAAGAACTTGTTTTTGTAATCTCTTTTATTTGCTTGTTGTTGTTTTTCTAATCTGATGTTTATGTAGATTATTATGTTGTTGAATATTATTATACATATAAGAGTATGTAAGTATTTTATCTATATTTATTTTGTGTCTGGAAGGAATATACTTCTAAAGCACACATACCCTGAACGATGAAAAGTAAACGTATATTTTTAACTTAAAAAAAAAAACTCAATATCGGTGAGTATTTTAGTATAAAATCGTCTAGCAAAACTTCCCCATCAACGGATACATTAATTAGATAAATAACTATTACCACCGTTAGAAAATAAAACTTACATCCAAACACAAAAAGTTTACAATTACTCATATCAATAAACTCAATAAATAAACATCACTAATAATATTATTTGCCATCAAACATACTGTTCTATCGTCATGAAATAAGGTTTAAAATAACTTGCATTAATGTGCTAAACTGATGAACATAATTTGTATTTTGTAAAATCAAATTTCGCTGCCAAATTCGTGCGGATATATGTGAGATAACCGGCTCTGGTCGGTTGAATCCGCACCGGTTCGGATAAGCTGTGTATAGAGGATATAAATTTTGTTCGTGATATGTGATATATGGTTTGTTTGTTGTGGTATTTACAGTCGCCATTGAATTAAAGAGAGATATAAAGATTTTTAATAGCCTTTTGTATAATACTTTTGCGAGATGTATATCTTTGAGCATTTAATTTCACCTTCTTAGATGTTGAATTTTCCAGAAACCTCTATTTGTGCTCGCTTCCACTCCTCAAGGAGCACTCATGATATATTTCAGATTCCTGGGCCCAGTAGTTTTGGTTGTGCGTTGTCTGTCGGTCAGTAAAGGAACAGTTTAATGTATATTTATTTCTTTAACAGATGTCACATTACATAATTTTATAGACGACAAATAATATAATCAATACTTCCTTCAAGCATTGCGTAACAAAGCATATTGCAAGGCGTTTAGATCGACAACTTGTTAAACTTGCTATGACCAAACGGATGTGTATGCATTGAACCTACTAAAACTTCGTTTCGTTAACAGATCTCTGGGCGGAGCCCCGTATGAATTTATTCGAAAGACATTGTAAGATATGGCTTTTGATAGTACAATATTATTTGTCCTGGCAACACAGCGTACAATATTAAAACAATATAGCAAAGGGAAAGCAATAAATAACGATACATGAGCAGCTCGCTCAAACGAAAGTTTACGGTTTTATGTCGATTTACGGTTTAGCGGCACGACACACCCAACATTGGCAGGGTTTACGGTTCACGTAAAATACGCGACGATCACATTATGACGGATAAATTGAGTTTTATTTCAAAAGATATATGGCTTGTATAGGTACGCGTTATGGTCTTGTAATATGTATTTATATGACCGGGATTATGGTGGGTGGAGGAGTCAGGTTAGTCTATGATGGTTGATGGTGACCGTACACGTTAAGACTACTCCATCCTTCGGTGAGCACGTAAAGTCATTAAAGTTACTATACGAGGATCTCTTGCAATCGTTACTGGTAGGTAAATAAATAAATATTTTGGACACACAGACATCGACACACATCGCTACCTAGTTCAAAACTAAGCAAAGCTTGTTTTATTGGTGCTTGACAACTAATTTAAATACATAAACATACTTGTTTATTTTGTAAATACATATCTACATATTATTTAAAGATGACACTCAAACTCGAATTGAAGTCGAGACCTCAATCGCATAGCAGTCGCATACGCTACCGAGGCAGTCGAAAGAAGAAGATGAAGCCCTAAAAGTCCAACATACGGACTTTTTATAGTATTTCTACATCTCTTCTCCCTAGACTAATTCCCAATATTATTTGGGGTCGGCTACCAGTTTAACCGGTTTTACCTGAATATCAGTTTTTACACGGAGCGAGTGGCATCGGACCTCCGCAACCCTGAGGGAGAACTGAAATTCGAAGGTTGAACTAGTTGTCAGTAAATTTGAGGGCACTGACTTCCTAATAACGATTGCCATAGATGTTAATGAAAAGCAGGACCGATGGGCTTTACGTGCACACCGAGGTACGGGCGTTAATCACCACAAACTTAGAAAATCCGGGCTGCTACTAGGAGCTTCCTAAGAAGAACCCAAAAATCACTTTTTGGCCCGCCCCGGGATTTGATTAACAGTCGCCTACGCTATCCACTAGATCAACGAGGCAGAATTTCTACATCGTCTAGTATTTGGATTCTGGAAGTACGATGGAAGACGCTCCGAGTAAAACATTGAAGTTCAGCTTTATCGTACCTTAGTAGACTTAAAACTGATCCTAAACAAATTTTGGAAATAGTTTTGGAAATGAATGAAAACAATGGACGGCCTCTAGAGATAGTAGCGTGATGCTATGATGCTTAAATGATTTTTCGATTCGTGTCCGAAGTTGCTGAGTAAATCTGAGCAACTACGGACCAACCAAACAAAACAATAAAAGGTTCAGTAAACACATGCGTTTCAACTTTTATTTTCTAGTATGAATCTCAATCACAATGTTTAATATTTAAATTAATATAACTGTTATAAGCTATCCTTCGAATACCAGCGATCGAAAACTAATATAAAAGGACCCTTTCCATTCGATTACATCTCAGTAATAAATAGGCGCTTTGTAAAACTTAGGGAGCCACTAAACCCTGGCCACATTTGTGACAATTCGCTTTAACATAGGTGCTGGTTATAAATGGACCACAATGAATCTAAGTTCGGTTTGTAATAAAAACAATTTCGAGAAAAATGTTTTCCGACGACATTTTAGCTCTCGAGGATAGAACGCTTCTTAAATTTCACGTCTTGAGACAATTTCTCTCGAAATTGATGTTGTTATTGTTTAAATGTTTAATGGTTGACTACCTTCTGTTTAAATTTAATTATAAATATGTGTGTGTACTGTATATGTAACTGCGACTAATTTTATAAATTTTGCTAGCTTTATTGTTATTAGTTGTAGTAGTAGTATAATTTATTAATTTCGTTCCTATTTTTCATTTGCTAGCTATTTGTGAACACTATTTGTACTTATTTTTATGTTGTAATGCCCATATTCTGATTTCCCATAATTGGGGAAGCACAAGCATTAAAACAGTTTGTTATTTCTGTTTCTTAAAAACTAGCATATAAGGACTATTCCTTGTCAGAGGTCCATTATAAATAAATAAATAAAAAATGATAATAAAATAAGTTAGCTAGCTAAAATAAATACAATTGTGACTTTGGCGAAATGTTAGTTGATTAATTAAGGACGCCGCGTGGTGTTACCCGCCGGTGTTTTTCTACCTTTAGAACGACGAACACCGCGGGGCAAAGCTAGTCTAAAATAAAGCAGTGCACTGACGGGTGACTTTTGTCGCTGCGACAAAAAAGTTTTTGTCATGTCGCGTCGCGTCTTATAATCTGAGTGCGCACACGGCGAATGACAGTCACGAAACATTTTTGTAAATCCATGGTTCATTTAACGATATGCATTTGGAGGAGACAGTCATTATTTGCGAATTCATACGGCGTAAAAGTTTTCGAATGAGTGTAGAAAGTTTTAATGAATTACTGCATATTTTCAAAGTATTCACCACATAGTTTAGTACACTTTTCCCTTCGCTCAAACCACTAATTATAACATTTATTCCACTTTAAAGAAGGGGTATTTAAAATGTTTTGAGATTCAATATTTAAACACATTCGAATATAGAACTGTTCCAAATATGGAAACGACAGAACTTAAAAGGCATGCCTAGTATTTATCATATGTCAGAATATTCTTTTAATCTTTTCTCGTAAAGTGCTGGTCTTCTTTCCACTTCTTCTATATACTATATATATTTGCTTATCGCCAGCGGGCATCAAAAGCGAGCGGGGCACGGAAAATGGCGTTAGGATAAACTATTTTGTAGGGATTTTTGATTCGATTCGAATCAGTACATGAAGAATCGATTATTGAAAAAAACGATTTCTAAAGGATCGATTCTATATCTTTTCTGTATTTACAATATAAATATAAATCCATTTTATGAAAAACAAAAATATTCATTAAACAATCTGTGGGATCCCTTATCAGTAAAATCATCGATTTTTTAGTTCAAGGAATTCGATTATAAGAATTATTTTTAATACCTATCAAAATAATACATTCAGCTAATTGTAACTATTGTAAATATTTTTTTATACCAACACAAAAAATCGACAGTCGATTTTCAAGGGTAAAAATCGATTCAGTACAAAATTCAATTTTTTGGGCCGAAACATTGAATCTTCGATCATTGTGTCATTCTCAAAATTAAATAACATCTGGTAATATTTCAACCAGTGTTAAATTAAACAAATTATATCATATTTCATTTTCTCTAAAACAATTCAAGCTCTAGTAATTTCGAAGAAAACCTTAAATATTTTATTAGAGCAACTTCAAGGCATACTGCTTAGACCCTTTATGATAATGTGGTGATTAAAAGCTAGGAGACACTTCTGTTTTGATTACAATGCTATTTCAAACAGAATCCCCTGTTGTCTGAAAATATAAATAAAAAGTTAGTCCTTTCCGCTTTCGGCTTAGGGCACGGGCAGAAACTGTTTTGTCACCCGTGCGCGCGCTTGTATCTAATTCTAGCGGCGCGGTGACAGTTTTGTCGCAGGCTTGTTCGCAGGCACAAAACAGTTTTGTCATCCGATTGTCACGTCGCCACGTGCGCGCATCTCCATATAATTCTACAGACATAATGAAAGTGACAAAACAGTCACAGTGACAAAAGTTTCCCGTGCGCGCAGGGCCTTAAAATAACCCAGGTTACTTCTTATATCCCAGTGCTAGTAGCTATCTGCTAGTGAAAGCCTTGTGAAAATCTATCTAGCCATTTCAGAGATTAGACGGAACAAACACACACAAAAATATCTAATTAAAAAGAAGATTTTTTGATGTAGATACCGTAAATGATTTTGTATTGTATTGTGTATTGCATTTCGTGAAAAAGTCTTTTGATTTCAAATTATAAACAGCCACATGAATTTCATTAATTTGTATGTATTTTTAGATATAAATGTATGAATAACAACTGTTTACCTTAAAACTGAACTTCCAACTGTAAGTTGTAATTCAAGTAGAGACTTCCTTCGTGCGACTCACAATCTGCCCAAACAATGGAATTGGAAGCGATTGAACTGAAGATTGGATTGTCCGAGTTGGTCCATTAACTATCGTGTCTCGAGATGACACCCGCAACTATTTGATTGTAGCAAACTTGATTTCGAGATATTACTTTGGCTTTCTCTAACAAAAAAGGAAAAGGTCAAAGGAAGACAAACAAAGACAATAAAATGTCAATCTTAATAAGAGTTTAGTATGACCAACCGTTGTATTGAAGACGACGCACTCATGGCCAAGTGGCCTAGGTTATTGGAAACAATCAACGAGGGTAACAAATGACCACGCAGTTTTTGGCATGATATGTTATGAGTATTTCTGTGATTAAGCAGTCGGTCCCCGTTGTTAGCATAACAGTCGTGAAGTCTTTGGACGGTTTATAAACATCCAACGGTAAGATTACGTAGCCACAACGTGTCTTGCCGGTCTCCAACCCGCAGTCGGCCAGCGTGGGGACGTATGCCCTTTACCCTCTCCTGAGAAGAGACCTTAGCCCAGCAGTGTTGGGCATTTTTAATTTTGGACGAGTTTCTGGCCTTCATCCGCTTCTTCGACAACGTATATCCCGACAGTTTATATCTTATTTTGATGTTTACTATATTACTGTAGTTTCATATAAACTTGTTAAGTAGTTTTTACGTAAAAGAGTAATGCCCATTTTCACTAACTATACTTGAACCCTCTCCTTGCTAGTAGTCACCTAACGAATCCCCTTAATTTTAAAAGACATGTAAACATTTAGGTTAGCGCTAAAGGTTGGTGAAAACGAAAATATCGCTAGGAGCTATCTTAGTGTCTCTAAGTAACTCAAACATTAAAAGTAGTTCATGTTTTACATTGAGTGAGAATTAAAGTATCTGCTATCCCAAATTTTATTGAAATCTAAAACCAGTTTATTATTATAAAATCGTTGCACCAATATGGCCCTAAAAGCGTTACAGACAGACGTACATAGTTAATTTCAAATTTTTAATATTAGTATGGAGTATGAATTAGTATGGATTTGAAATAAAAACCTATTAAAAATACCCACAATATGTTTACATCAGTTGTCTAGCACCCATAGTAAAAGCTCTGATTTGTGCATATTTTGTATGGCCGAATAGTAATTTAAATATTACCCAGACCCTAATGCAAAAGAATAAGGAATTTTCCTGGAACTCGTCACGGTACACTTTTAGTCTACCCGCATTACTAGCCAAGAAAATAGACGCAAACCGTAAATATTTTAACAAGCAACAAAATTTATAGTATTATCGCGAATAAGTCCCGTTTACAGTAAAAACATAAGCAACAAAAGACCACAACTTGAAACGAAAACTTTTTCCATCGCATTAGCACAAACTGCATCTATGTAAATGCCTGACTCGTCCGATTGGACCAAAAACCATTTGAAATCCCTAGCCGCTTACAAAGCTAACAGTGTTTTCAAGCGGTGTTACAGCTACTGCGGGCTTTTGAGCTAAACAAATCGCGCGAGGCATTAAACCTTTACCGCGGTCAGAAAAGCTATTTAGAATTGACGACACGAGTTTAATTTTAAGTTTTACTCATGTGTTTGTTTTGAAAATGCCCGACCAATTTGGACAGAAGCGCCTTTTGGAAGACATGTTACGTTCCTCATCCAAATCTATATCCAAACTTTACATCTAGCAACGAGAATGAATATTCTAAAAAAAAAAGAAGAAAAATTATGGTTTTGTATACATTTAAAAGTTAATTGAAATATCTCGGAATAACATTTATACTTTCTAGAATCATTAATTAATTATATACATATAAATTACTTTACGATGCTTAATATATTTGTAAAAATTACTTAAAAAAATATAATTGATCATTTCTCAAGTAACGGTTATAATTTTGTGGTAATATTTATTCTTGTCTGCGTTACGTCGAGGTCTAGTAAATCGAGAATAACTAAGTTATTCTGCTAGAAAACATTAATGTTGATTTAAATTGTAAAAGTAAACATTGTTATCCAATATTAGTGTTGAGAGTTGTATTAACAAATGTATTAGATGGATCGCAAAACAGGCACTAAACGCAAAAATATATTAGATTTTGACCTCAATAAGAGTGACACGGTGACCTACACGAATAAGCTTATTTAACCTTGACCTTCAGAATCACCGCAGAAACAAACATATTAAGGCTCAATAATGACTACTATTTTCTTCAATGTTATTCAGTATGGTAATACACAAATACCTTTTAGATTTTGTTTCTCATTATTAGAGGTTAAGTATAAAGACTAGTAGAAATATTATATTTACTTTATATTTGAAATTACTAAAAAGTACTTACTATTTTAAAAAAAAAATATCAATGAAATTGAGAAACTCCTCCTTTTTAAAGTCGGAAAAAACTGAGAACGATAGTTGATGGTACATAATTGGGTAACATTTTTTTTGGTTATAATTTTTGTAAACCGAGATTCATAATACTATTTATTTAGTTCAAAAAAAAATTCGTGTCGTGGTCGTGTCGCCACAGCAAAAGGTTCGTTTTCAAATAAAACTTTTTGCATTTTTAAGAATTCCCTTAAATATTTGGGCCTTTCTTTGTTTATTGTTACTTTGCCAAGTAGGATTACTCGGGGTCCAGGTGTGGTAATCTCCGAAGGTTTTGTTTAAAACACCCTTCTATATTTAACTCAAGTTTTGTTACTGAGGTTAATTATTTACTTACAAATATACAAAAGAAGAAAGGTTCGAAGTAAATCGCCTTAACGTTGAATATTTTAAGTGAAACAAGAACTTCTTAAGAAACAAAAGAGGACTGGGTTTGTTGTTTTTAGGGTTTCGTAGACAAATGGCAAAAAACGGAACCCTTATAGATTCGTTATGTCTGTCTGTCTGTCTGTCTGTCCGTCCGTATGTCACAGCCACTTTTTTCCGAAACCATAAGAACTGTACTGTTGAAACTTGGTAAGTAGATGTAATCTGTGAACCGCATTAAGATTTTTACATAAAAATAGAAAAAAAACAACACGTTTTGGGTCCCCATACTTGCAACTGAAACTCAAAAATTTTTTTTTCATCAAACCCATACTTGTGGGGTATCTATGGATAGGTCTTTAAAAATGATATTGAGGTTTCTAATATCATTTTTTTCTTAACTGAATAGTTTGCGCGAGAGACACTTCCAAAGTGGAAAAATGTGTGTCCCCCCCCCCTGTAACTTCTAAAATAAGAAAGTGATAAAATCAAAAAAAAACAAAAAAAAATGTACATTACCATGTAAACTACCACCGAAAATTATTTTGAACGAGATCTAGTAAGTAGTTTTTTTTTAATACGTCATAAATCGTAAACCGCAATTTACCTTTCATTCAATCAATACACTATTATAAGAACTTATAAATGATGTTACTTGCTGCTACGGAACCCTTCATGGGCGATTCCGACTCGCACTTGGCAGCGTTTTTGAAATTACGATTTATTATAGGGACATATCAAATAACAAGTCACATAATGGTAAGTAATCACCGCTGTTCATGAACATCTTGTGACCTTGAGTCCCTCAGAGGTCATCCGTTTGGAGTTTTGGTATTGTTTGTGCCGTTTCATGTATGTTTGTAAAGTCCTATTGCTAGTACGAGATTCGTCATAAGTATAAAGTCAATATAAACTACTTTAGTTCTATTTAATTACCATTGTTAAGTGTTCTATTTAAATCTAAGTAACTGAGTGAATTACAGAGAATGTCTACATTACATTTTTTTTTGTTTCGTTGCGAATAAAGAGCATCTAATTTACCTAAACTGTCCTCGATCTAATTTCCAAATGCTGGTTGTTTCTCTCAGCAATACTGTCTAACAACTGGATAATTACCTGAAAAAAATAAAATTTACTATTATAATTGCAGCAATAATTATAAAAAGCATTTGACACATATTCAGTCATATTACTTTAGTGTTATAAAGAAGATAGTCTGTATAATAATTATAAATATTTCTGATATTTGACACACATCGTGTAGTCCCAAACTAAGCAGAGCTTGTATTATGAATACTAGATAACTGATATAAATATATAAACATACTTTTTTTGTAAATATATGCATAATAGAAAACACTCAAACTCCGAAACAAATATTTGCAGATCATACAAATATTTGGTTCGATCCGGTAATCGAACCCGGTAATCGAACCTCTTGATCAGCAGCCGCATACGCCAACCACTAGAACAACAAGGCAGTCGTGTCGAGTTGGTTTGGACATTTGTTATTGTGTGGGTACCGTGCTGCATTGTGTGCACTCTAAATTCTGTTCACGCTTTCCATCAGGCAGAGTATAGTTTATTTGGTAGGCTCATTTAAAAAAAAGGACAACTATTATTTTATAATTACATCTCATTTATTAACTTAAAAAAACAACTGAATAAATCTTGTGCCGCATTTCACATATCTTTGTAAAGTTTTATCTTCAATTTACAAACGAACATAAAGAACACCCAGACTCGGAACAACAATTTGTGGACCTAGCTCAGTAGAAGGCGGTGAGGTGACCGTTTTAACTACAACACAATTCCTGCAGTCAATAATTGAAGTTAAAGCTAAATGAATTGTAACAATAACTTGATATATTGATAACTAAATACCCTCATATTAGTTATAGGTTATAATTATTTCACGAATGCTTTAAACAAACACAAAGCTTTCACGAATGGTCTAAAATGAATTCGTGCTTGCATTTTGGTTCACAAATGAACGCAGCGGCCCGTAAATGATGCCCAATACAAACAATCCGATGTAACACAAACTAATCTGCCGGACATATCAGCGCTATTTCCCTTGAATTATTACAGACCAGCTCAAATTGTATTAGGGACTGTACACATAATACGCATTGTAACTAATTTTTATTCCCTCTCCTGAATACTCTTGACTGCCTTGTTGGTCTAGTGGTTAGCGTATGCGGCTGCTGATCAAAAGGTCTCGGGTTCGATTTCAGAGTGATTCACAAAATGTTTGTTAGGGAGTCTGAGTGTTTTCTATGTGTAATATGTATGTATTTACAAAAAAAAAAAGTATGTTTATGTATTTATATCTGTTGTCTAGTACATATAAAACAAGGTCTGCTTAGTTTGGGACTAGATGACGTTGTGTGTAAGGTGTCCAAAATATTTATATGCCAAGGCTCTCATACAGTACATACTTCCCTATTAATTTTGGTGTTATAAGAATAAATGACTGACTGATTACAAATTGAACGGCGAAGACTCCTATATTTTATACTATGAAGAGTAGAGCCATGCTGATTTCAGCTCGAATGGTGCCGCTCGACCGGGCCAGTACTGCCCACACACAGAAGACCAATCTATAATGTCAGCATTCGGGCTATTGTCTTTCGTTGGCGAGTGTGAGACCAGAGGCCCTCAATCATTCTGCAACATTCTCCCGATCTCCGGAGCCTGGGAGAATTATGCATTGTACACATTGAGGATAGTGGACCTGGCTCCTGGATTCTACTCATGCTTTCCACCAGGCAAAGTCACTTTTGTAGGCGTAAATAAAAAATATAATACTATCTCTTTTTCTCATAAAAAGAATCCCTCATGGTACCCATCCGTTTTCTTTACTCCAATTCACTTTGTTTAATTCAAAATCATATCACAATCCCAAAGAAACCTTCCTCGCATGCGGCCAGCCGTAAATAAAATCAGCCGCAACCTTTCCAATATTGTTGGGATTAGGGAAGAAGCAGGGAAATCATGATTTAAACTGTGACCAAGAAACACATTCATTCTTATTTACCTTAGTGACAGTGTATTGGAAAATGTAATAAAAATACTGGATAAGAATGAGGACTATCACCACTATTGTTCATCCGGTTATTGTCGTAAGAATTGACCAAGGAAGTAAACTATGTAAAACATCAGCACAATAAAGAAAATTTACTAGAAACCAACCTACCAACTAAAACCAATCACAATCCCAACAAATCTGGCCCGTGTCGCTTAGTAGGCAAAACTTACGTATATGGAAGGATACGAAAATTATCAACAGTAGATCGTTAAAGGTAATCAATGATTATTATACTATACAACTTATGCAACAATCTACACACATGCCAAACCGAGATAATTATATTAACTTCTTAAAGGACCCTATCCTTATCTCGATTTCGGCATGTGTGTGGTTTGTTCCTTATTGCACAAGTAAATCCAAATGTAACTGAACACTTTAAGTTGCTTTAAATATTGAATATACTGCAACACAAACTTTAACGAAATACATATAAAATCTTTTAAATAAATAATTCCGAATTCTTTCAAGCGACTGGTGTGAACCTCGGGACATACGCCCGAGCTAACTTTGGCTTTGTGGCGGAGCTGGCCACGCGCGAGGGCTTAGCCGGATTCCACTATCGTCACCGACCAACACTGAACGTTTCAATTCAAGAGGTTTCAGTCAGTAAATACATACGGAACAATAGTGTTTTCAGACTTAGGTGTGCGTCGAAAAAGAGTGATAAAGTAAAGCTTTGAGATATTGCTGAACTGAATGTTAATAGTGTATCCTGTATTTATGGTCTGAGAATTAAAAAAAAAAAATCTAAGTGAATATTAAACTATCTTTTCTTGTTTAATATACATTTCCTACACGTCACGTTTGCTAGTCTATTATAAAAAAATAACATTTATATTTTACACGGTCCTAAACCATTTTTCAACTATATTGGTGACTCAACTTTCTGAGTAATTAATTCACACATTTTGGCATAACTTTTCAATTAAACCATTAAGAGCGCTACATAAACCGTTTGTTTTCTCTATTGACTGAGATCCTTTAAACACTTCAGGTAAATCCCGGAGGTGGTCGGGGTCAACCGCTAATTACCATGCCCTGTAAACAGTTGGAACCACTTGGTCCCTAAACTTTAGGGTTGGCCCTATCCTTGAAGGGTAGGGTACAACGCATTTCACAAGTTCGTAAGTATTTTTATTCAAGATTTAAGATAAGGGATCGCTCTTTTATAATTTTTGTGGTAGTATGCTGTGGAAAAGTTAATTAATTTCGAAGTATTAAAATAATGATGATGAAAGATGCGGTCATCGGTTCAACATGTACCGACGATTTGAGGAAATTTTCCGAAGAGTTGAATGGTTAAAGTTCTTCATACAGCCGCGGAAGCACAATAGCTGTTTTTCTCGGTAATAACGGTTTTCTCGTCAAATAATGTTTATTGAACAAAAACAGATACAATTTGTTCAACTTAAACACAAGGTTAGGTTATAAATTGAACATGAAAATTAACTAAGTTATAAAGGTAGATACAATAATTTAATAATTTAACAATAAAATTAAAAAATAAAATAAAATGTGAAGTGTGAAGTGATCCTCTCTAATGGTTATAAATGTGTTAATTTTAGAATAGATCAGGCAGTTTAAAATTTAATACTTGCATTTAAATCTAATAAAGGTGTTGTTTTTATGGTGTAGAAAAGTAAAACGTGCAGATGTCTCTTATGATGAACGCCACCACCGTCATTCATGAAGATCTGTCATTTAAAAGTCACATGTGAATTCAACTTAGGTCACTCCCCTTAGAATCAGGAAGGCTTCAATAGCTTCAATAGCAGGGGCCTTCGTATGTCTGCTTTCGAATCGGCCTATTTTTACTGTAATGGTTTTTCCACCGTTTAAATAAAAACATAACATAACAATATTCTAATAAACAACTATTCAATCAAATCCAAACTACTTTATATACTATACAATAACTTGTCCGCGTGATGATGGATTAGCAATACAGGGTATCTCCACCCCTATTCATCCCGCGGGTGTCGTAAAAGGCGACTAAGGGATATACTACGCAAGACAACATCAATGTAAAGAAAGAGAAGGAAAACTTGAAACCAACCCTTTACCAACCCGTCTGGCCAGCGTAGTATAGTAGGCCAAAACCTCCTTTCTGAGGAGAGGCCTATGTCCAGCGGTGGACTGATAAAGGCTGTTGATAATGATGATAATAACTGATTAAATACCGTGGTTCCGAATATGTTGATTATCGCAGTACAAAGTAGCCTATGTCCTTTTTCAGGCTCTAGACTATCTGTGTAACGAATTTCATTAAAAACGGTTCAGTAGTTTTGGCGTGAATGCATTACAGATAGACAGAGCGTTCTCTTGTCAACAATCACTGTAATTTTACCAGATAAAATGTTATGTTTTAAATTAAAATAAAACTTGTTAAAAAATTTACTGTCAATATTTTTCTTACGTAAAATAATAATTGTTTTCATTGCACACCTGGACTAAAACAAATCCCGGGCCTGCTTTTAATCCCGGATTACTTTGCGAGACAGTTTTCGTGATGTGACAGAAACTAATTAATTTCATGGAATTTTATGTATTTGGGACGTCATTTGCTTTACAAGTGGATTGAAGTAACAACATGGAACTATTTTTTTTATTATAATACAAAAATGTGATGTCTATTTTTATTAATTTATTTTGTGCATATTATTGATCAAGTACTCGTATAGATATTTCATTGTGTATAATTGTTACACTTGGTTGATTGAATATTCTTACAGACTGAGAAATTTATTCAAATACATCGATACGTAAACAAAGCCATGTGAAAGTAGTAGAAAGTATGAAGTAATAAATTTGGCACTGTTACAGTTTAAATTGATGAGAAGTGCAGCAGTTGTAAAAATGTATATTTTACAATCTAGTGATTTTGATTGATAACCTAATGTCGTAAGTTTGATTTCTATCTAGGACAAATTATTATGTGTTAATCAATTCCATAGAATTGATTAACACATAATAATTTCATCATCATATTAACTCAGCATCATATTATTTAACATCATATTAACTCAGCATACTGAGTTAATATGATATCTTATCTATATAGAAATATTTGATAAATCTTATATATAAAACTCTCGTGTCGCGGTGTTTGTAGTTAAACTCCTCCGAAAAGGCTTGACCGATTCTCATGAAAATTTGTGTACATATTGGGTAGGTCTGAGAATCGGACAACATCTATTTTCCATACCCATGATATCTATTTTTGTAAGTAAACTTTTAACAGATATCATTCGATGTTAGGAATTTAGGGCCACCGCAGACTAGCTACTTTTAGCATCGGCGATCGGCGATTTGGTGACTGCATCGATGCTGCATCGCGTTTTAGCGACTTCCTGCGTTCGATCGCAGTATCGGAAACGCGCGTTTTAGATGCCAAGTCGCTGCTACCGGCATCCGAAATAGTGCGGAGAGTAGCGTTCAGCTGCTGTGTCGCGCTTCTAAAAAGCGACTCGATCGCCGCGTTTGGCGTTTTTAAGTGTGCGGTGTGGAGCGTTCGGTCGCCGTATTTAGCTTCTAAAAAGCGACTAGTTGCCGATCGCCGATGCTAAAAGTAGCTAGTCTGCGGTGGCCCTTAGGTATGTAATTAGCGGTCTAGTACAGTCAATCACAACATTTCTAATATTAGAAAACATGATATGCAACCATATTAGCTGTTACACACTTTATAAGATACCATATGAAGAAGATCAAATGATGATCTAATTAGTTACATCCAAATTACTTCATATCGCACAAATTATAACGGGTCACTGATCAAAGTATATTTGAAAGAGATTCTTTACCTGAATAGGTCGACGTGGCTTATTCATTATGGCAATTCTGTTGGCTTCTCTGCGTGTTTATATATATATATGTATCGTTTGATATAAGCCTTTTGCCTATATGTTTACTTATTCTAAATAGGCACGTATTGAGAAAAAACGGGTCATATTCAGGGATTTTGTTTATGGTTCCTAAATGTACGTAGCTCTGCAAGTTAGTAGGTTGAAGTATTAATGGGTTGGTTACAAATGTCGTAGAACAGATAATCGATGGAATAGGCATATACTGGAATTTAAATCGGGTCATGGCAAACGTAGTGAAGGGCGCCCTCTGTACTACGTTTGTGCGCTCTTGTGTAAGAGGGCTGGTTGTGACTCGATACAAAAAGCAGTCCAGGCTCTGTGATGTTCATTGGAAGATACCCACTGGACTGGACTGCATACATATGCAAGCTATTACATCTGTTTTATAGCATTTGTGACTTAAAAATTAATAAGACATTACAAAATTTGTACACGAGTTGTTGTGAGTACAGGAAAAGACATAAACTAAAACTATAACGTTTTATATTTATTCTGTTTAAAGGATTTCATTGTTTTGTAAAATGGTATTCCTAGTTGATATATCATTGAACATATCGACAAGGGCCTGATACTTGAATTAAGAAGAATACCATTGAACATTGACTGCCTTCTTGGTCTAGTGGTTAGCGCATGCGGCTGCTGATCAATAGGTCTCGGGTTCGATTCCCGGGTCGGACTAAATATCTGTGTGATTCACAAATATTTGTTTCGGAGTCTGGGTGTTTTTTTATATATAATATGGATGTATTTACAAAAGAAAAGTATGTTTAGTATAAATAATACAAGCTCTGCTTAGTTTGGGACTAGATGGCGTTGTGTGTAAGATGTCCGAAATATTTATTATTATTACAGCCATACGCATCTTATATGCCTAAACCCTTCAACACAGATGTGTGCCAGCAAATTTAATTTAGACACGTAAAGCTCACACGTTTCATGAATTATATAAATATGTATAGCAACGTGTCCGTCCGCTCGAATAAGCAAATAACCCAAGCGCGAAGGGACTTGCGTGTAACACGAGATTTTATGTTCCGATTTTATGTCGGAAGCCATTTTATAGGCCCAGCTGCCCAGTTGCCTGAATAGTTTGGTAGTTATCTCGACGGTAGGCAAAGGTCAGGTTTACAGCCCGGGACTCTCTTTGTGTTTAACTTGATGTTTTGTAAAAAATATATTTGTCGTGATATCTTAACAACGGCTAGTATTTCTTGATACATATTTATCTATATGGTTTTTGCGTATAATAACCGATTATAAAAACAGAGTGTGAACACCGTTATTCATTCCATAAGACTACAGCATGGGTGCAAACTATGTAGGATAATATTTTATTGCATCTCTGACTGCCTTGTTCGTATAGTGGTTAGCGTATGCGGCTGCTGATCAAGAGATCCTCACACATGCACATTCTAGACTCACATACAGAAACAATCGTCTCTCACTATGAACTCACACATCTCTACTAATATCTATTTTAAATGCGAAAGTAGCTCTGTCCGTCATCAGTCTGTTACGTTTTCACGCCTAAACCACTGAACCTGTTTTGAAGAACTTTGTTATAGAAATAGTTATAACCTTGAGAAAGGATATTAGCTACTTTTTACCGCGATAACCGATATAAATGTGGGTGGAGCCACGGGCGACAAATGGAGAAAAAACATTCGAAATTTCACACGCAAGCACTTTTTTGTCTTGAGAGTGTAATGCATATGCCTATTTGGGCTTATGTTTTGGCAGAGGGGAACGTGTTGCTCTATAACCAGCACATATGTTACCCTTCAATTACGATCCTTGTTAGTGATCCTAGGAACTGTAATAAGGTAAAAGTAATAAATAGGGTTAACAACATTCATTATGTCTGACATTTCTCATGACAAAAATATCTCATTAAACGGCCAAAAATAAAATACTTTTTTGTGACATAAAACCTTTTTTTTACTGGAAAGTAATTTCTTAGATTCAACAATGGCTACCTTTAAGCTATTGTCAGAACAGAAAGTAATGAAGTGCCCTACACTCCACCGACAAAGATGTTTCGGCGGATTATGAATTGCGTAATTCATAACGTTTCTTATTGTTATCAGTAAAATGAGATATTCTCAGTGTAAGATGTAAAGTACATATAATGGAGAAGACACATTCAAAAAAGGTTAAAGACTTATCACTCAGGAGTTACCCGAACCGGGGCTCGAGGGAACAATTATATATACAGTTTCAATTGTAGTTGACATAATTGACATAATCCGTAAATACATAGTTCGAAATGGAGTTATGACTTATTATATAAATTACTAGCTGATGCCCGCGGCTCCGCTCGAGTTTTAGAGGTGTGAAAAATAGATGTTGGCCGATTCTCAGACTTACTGAATATGCATATAAAGTTTCATAAAGATCGGTCAAGCCGTTTAGGAGGAGTATGGCAACGAAAACTGTGACACGAGAATTTTATATATTAGATATATGTACTTGACCTTTTTATGCAACTGCTGTCAAAGTCCTGGCCCATGGTGCTAATCCCTGGCGATATTTTATTTTATTTTATTTCCTCCTCTGTCTTTTCATCTAAGAACAAACTATGAAAGAACACTACAAATTTTTTACATATTTTACTTATCCCAAAACAAATTAGAACGGTATTGTTGGTGTAGTAGCTAGCTTCTCCTAACGGCAGAGCACGTGGATTCAATTCCAAAAATGTGTTTGTCACCTAGTAAACGGTTGGACCGACTTTATGTGTGTGATTTGAAAACACTTAATTTATAATTTAATAATTTTAACAAAAAAAACCAAATTCAAAGAAAAACTATTCCGAGTACCCAAATGAAGACAATTGTGTCTATGATATTTGAGGAGTTCCCTCGATTTCCTTGGGATTCCATCTCCGGATCCCGACATATTGAACATGAGACCACCTATGAGCTATGCCAAATCCAATGCAAAAATAAGTTTTGATATTGACGTTCATAAACGACGAAATTATCGCATAACATACATTAAAAAAAAAGATTCCGACGAATTGAGAACCTCCTCCTTTTTTGAAGTCGGGTAAAAACATAAAATAGGTGGCTGGATGAATGTGGACTCGGTAGGTCTCACTACGGTGTGTATGTCATCAAATTTATATAGGTAGGTATAAAATTTGATAGGTCAGGTAATAGTTATGTAAAAACATAAAAAATATCTAAATGCAAATGAACTGCTAACCTTTCTATTTTTAATATTTTTAAATAAACCGTTTACTCTTTTAGTTCACACTTTAACAAATTAAGTATATTTCAATAATTACATTGAAAGCAATTGAAGAAAATTATTACATAAAATATATAAGAATAGCCGTTCGTAAGAAGCAGGCAGCTGTGAAAACCTACTCAGCTGTGCAAGCGAGGCTCTAGTTATTAGGTTAAATTTTTATGGGGTCTAACGAGTTGTTGGGTCATCTGCCGGTATGTGATACCTTCAAGGATATCCACAACTGTAAAAACGTTTCTCTTTTTCTCCTATGCGGAAATGCCTTCAGATACCACCTTGTTAAAGAGGACATGAACCGACCAAAAACCGTACCAGTAGACGGGGAACCAGGTGTACCCGAGAGAAGAAATCCATGGGACACCGACGTACCTATTTAGATACTTCCTCATCATTGGGCCTAAGTATAGTTTTGAGAAACTACAAAAAAAGGTTTAGACAAATGAAGAATTGCGGTATGATATTCAAATCAAAGTTTTATTTGTATATATTTATTTTGTAATTTATATTTCGTTTATAAACTACTAGCTTTCGCCCGCGGCTCTGTCCGCGTGTATCTCGATTATTTCAGTAAAAAGTTGCCTATATGTTATTCTAATATATAAGCTATATTACTGTAAAGTTTCATCCAAATCCGTTCATTAGAATTTGCGTGAAAGAGCAACAAACATACATACATGCTCACAAACTTTCGCGTTTATAATATTAGAAAGGATAATAAATGTAAAAAAACTTTTCACATTGAATATTTTCTTTAAAATTAATGGAACCAGCCTCGAGTATACTATTCAATTAAGATAGAAATGATTAAATTTGGTTAACAAACGATAATAATTTGTGTTATAAATACAAAAATAAAACTCAAATTCAGAAATTTTAAGTAAGCAATGAAACCTCTCTAAGTTTATACCAGCAATAAACTTGTAAGATGATTCCGTCTGTCCGTCGCAATCAAATAAGGATAAGCCATTCTCTTGTTAATGAGGGGCCAACGGTCCCGCCGTATTACTGCCTACATCTTGGGACTAATCCACGGACAGAAACACTTATATATATATACTATCTAGTTTGCAGGGTCCAGAAAGGGCGAACTTTTCTACTAAATATTTGTTCATAATGGCAACTAAACTAGTTTTCAAATAAAAGGGACATGCGTTGAATAAAGAATTGTCTTTGTCATAGTGGTTCCAGAGTTTGACATTTTTGTGGTATATAGTTTTAAATAGTTACAATTTCACACGATTCGTCTAGTCCCAAATGGGCAGAGCCTTGACTGTGGTAGCCAAAAGCTGAAGCTGAATAAGACACTTCTTATCCATACTAACTGTAAACTAGTTTTTAAACGCTGTCTCTCCTACGTGTTATTCTGATGTATAACCTCATTAGGGGTAAATTTTTCCAACATCCTCTTTTAGTGCTTGCGTACACTCCTCAAGGAACACACATACCAAATTTAAGCTTCCTGCACCCAGTAGTCACTAGGCTAACAGGCCAGTCAACTCTAGACACAAGTGCGCTGCCAGCTTTTTAGTACCTCTCTTCAGTTAAATTTTCAGAAAAGTAGTGCACGAGGTTCTGGTGATCCCACTAACTCCGTAAAAAGAAATGGAGTAGATTCTTGAAAAGAGTTTTAGTAGGTCATGTTATGGCATCGATTAAGTTTTCCATTTTCTTCTTCTTCCTAGTGTTTCTTATCAAGATTATTTGGAGTCGGTTTAACATCATCATCAGCCCATCGCAGTCTACTGCTGGAAATAAGCCTCTCCCATTGCACACCAGTTCAAACATTCAGTTACAAACCCTAGAATGCAGTCTCATGTCAATGTAACATCTGCTACGTAACTCGCTCTACATGTGCTACGATAATATCGTAGTAAGAGCTACGACTACCGTAGCATACACAGTGGAGTCGATTACTAGTTCCGAATGAGCTGGTTCATTGGTGAATCTTTACACTTGAGCAGATGACATTAAAGGAAGTCTACTCAGAGCGTAGGAAATATTAAAATGATGTTGTGAAGCCACTGAAAAATATTACATAACTCATTACCATATGATGAGACTGTAGGTAACGACGCAGAAAATGGTACATTGCCTTAATTCATTAACGCAGCGACGACGTGACTTAAATTATCGCAGAGAGAATTTGAAATAGAATACAACTTCATAATGTCTGTATAAAAAGGGACAATAATAAGGAGGGATATTTTCTTTACCCTTCCAAACGTGAATAAAACAAATCAAATATATTTTTTTACATTATAACAGTATTTCAGATGATCTATACAAATAAATAAAATTTACGTCTATTTGCAATATCAAAATAACGGCTTTACTCGTGATTTACAAAAATACCGCAGGCTGTTGCCGCGGGACACGGCTAGTTAACTAGAAGATTTTTAATACTGATGTATTAACTTGATATAAATGCTAGATAAGTCATTTGTAGAACTGTGTGCTTGTTTTATTTATAAAATAACTCGTATCTTCTTCCAGAAATCCTTTGTAAAAATAGGACACTATATATTTTAATATAGACTAGCGCTCTTGAACACTTTAATTACCAAAAAAATAAAAAGGTATTATAGATTTTAATTAAAAGTATAGACTGAGATATTAAATAATTCAAAGTACCTCTTTATTTTTCCTTTATTTTCTAAAACCTAGTTAAAAAGAAAAGATAAAATTAACTGGGTTAATTAATGAGTTTCTACCCCATTCTATTAGAATATGTAATTAAAATATCGTAAAACGAAACAAGTTCTGAAACCATTTGGAACTTAGTTACATGAAAAACTTGTCCGCTCGTAGCTACGGTAGTCGTAGCTTATACTACGATATTATCGTAGCACATGTAGAGCGCGTTATGTAGCAGATGTTACATTTAATGAGACTGCATTCTAGGGTTTGTAACTGAATGTTTAATAGTTATATCAACTATATTAAATAATTCAAGCCAAAGTTTATACAGGGCTAAAATAAATTGAACTATTCAAGTTATGCTTAAATTTTTTCCTTTATTATTATTACCAGATGTATTTTTTGTCAAAATATAATCAAGTTGAGAAAAGAGAGCTGCAAAGGGAGAGCGATTGCAAAGTGAAAAAAAAACCCTATATTTAAAATCACTAATAGTGTAATTTTCGAATAGTTTTTGTTATACCATAGATTCATAACTCGTACACATATATCTTATATATAAAATTCTCGTATCATAATGTTCGTTCCCATACTCCTCCGAAACGGCTTGACCGATTCTTATGAATTTTTTTTTGTAAAATTCAGTAAGTTTGAGAATCGGCTACTATCTTTTTTCAAACCTCTAACTGAAATTGTTTTTTTTTGGTGATCACTCCTTGGTGTGTTTTTTTTTTGTTTTTTTTTATAATTTTTTTTTATATTATGTGGCATTAAAAAATACATATAACTCCAAATTTTCAACCCTCTACGATCAACCCCCATTTTTTTTTGTGGCGGTACGAAGTTCGCCGCGTCAGCTGGTATACCTGTATATTGACACATCAAAATAATTGAAAAAAAATACGCTCATATTATTCAAGTTTATTCATTTCAATATATATACTATGAAACATTTCAGGCACAGCTTATAGCCTTATTTACAATTTATCACATATAATACAATTATCACATCCCGTTAATGTCAATATTAAACAATTTTTATATATATCGAGCTGCCAATAGCCGACTATAATATCTTTGATTAAAACTCTATATTCAGAACAGCTCTACAAACTACATCTCTATCGTAAAAGGAGTAAATCAATGTAGAGTTCAATTTCAGCTATCGGTGAGTTGGCTATAGGGAATCCACTAAATTGTGTGTTTAAAGTTTCACTAAAATGAAATATGGTAGAGCTGTAAGAATGACAGTTTTAAAAACTATTTATTTAGGTTAGCTCTGAAATGGTTGAAAATAGAAGATGTACTTCGAAATACGTAAATAAATCTGTAAATTACATTTATTAATTATTTAAGGGTCTCAATACCAGGAATACATATAAATAAAACAAAATAAAACGACTAACATACGTAATCACAAGGAACTATAAAAAATATTTTGGATATCTTACATACAACATCATCTAGTCCCAAACTAAGCAGAGCTTGTATTATGGGTGCCATACAACTTAAATAAATATAATGAATGAAAATCCTTTTTTTTTAAATTTATACGTTAAATATAGAATACGCTCAAACTCCGACACAAATATTTGCGGATCACAAAAACATTTGGTCCGACCCGGGAATCGAACCCGACACCAAATTCAACAATCTCACATAATTCCACTATATTTGCACATATTTACCACAGAGGGAAAAATTAGTTTTTTTAAGGAAAAAAAGTTACAAGAAAGTAAGAAAACCGGAATCATAATGCTTGAAGTATAGCGTATTTTCACGCAGGAGATTGGCTCCCTAAAAGTTAATTAAATTGATAAATTACACTATTCTAAGTAATTAATTTGTTTCTTTTTAATTATTGAGCCATAAATTAATTGTACAAAATGACGTTTAATAATGGTGCGGTTATAGAACCCCATTCGCCATAAAATAAATTATATAAAGCCACCCCATCGGTGTCCAATTATAATTAATTGCCATTAACATTCCCTTTAACAGGTTTCTTTGCAATATCTCACGAAAAATAATATTATCTGTTTATTCGTTTTATCTACGAGTATGATACTAAGCTTTGAATTTATTAATAAGCTTTTGGGAAGTGGCTTTGCTTGCGTGTAATCGGTTATCACGATTTTCTTTTTTTTTTCATAAATAGGTTTTTTATATTTAATGTAAATTAATTATTGTTAAATCAAATAAAACTATTTAGCATGCAATATATATTTACACTAAAATAATATATTAAAAGAAAACTTACTTTTCTGTTATTAAGATACGGAAACAAAAGTAACACTTCCTTTTCCAAAACAAAAGCCAATTCGGCGAACTTGTAATGAGCAAAGTCTTAACGAAATAAAAGACAAAACAAGACAAAAAAGTTAAATGAAAGTCGTAGATATTCCCCAAAGTAATCTATATTAATAAAAGTAACAAGATAACAAGAACAAACTGCGTAGTACGGGAGTACGCGTAGCTATTCACGTAGCGGTAGCGTAGCTGATACGTAGCATCGTAGAAAGTTACTGTCGACGTAACTCCAAGGCCCATTTTTAGCATGAAGGCATATACGTGATGCAAAATAAAAACTTTTAGAAGTTTACAAAACAGACACCTATAAATCTAATCTCAAAATAGCCTATTTCTTTACTTTGAAAATGTCGATGTATTCTTATTTTAAACAAAACCTTAGAAATCAGGCTTTCGTGTATAAATAGTGGATTATTTTCAAATATATTCACGTTCAGTTTTTGTCAGTTCGCTTGGCCACTAAAGCCTCCTAGTTTGACACTTCAATACGGTAAAAATTAAATTGTAAGTGCACGGGCTTGTAGTTGAGCCCTCTGTTGATGTAAGTGGGGATTACGTTGTCGATCTTGGTGGATAGAGGGTGTTACTTTGTACGTGCTTTTTATCAAATGAATAATAAAAAATGTATTCTAATTTGGCTGCTATGTTTAAGGCTTATATTTTAGCATCTTCTTTCTATTTTACAAAATAGGATATTCGTTTGGTCATTTAAGGATTATTTATTTAAAGAAGTCTTGACCAAAGTTGCCTCTACGTATGTCTATTATACTCTATCCATTCGTTTATTATCTTTTTGCCAGATCAAGAAATTTCGAAATTAGTGAAATTCAATTTAAAATCAAAATCAATTTTATTTAACAAGAAATTTCAATCGATTTAATTAAATATTTTTAACGAATAGACAAAATATAGTGGCTTAGTTCAAAGGTGTCAAGAAATCTTCCTAGCTTTTATCGACTGACTCGCAGCAGTTGGCGTATGCGGCTGCTGATCAAGAAGTTTCGGGTTCGATTCCCGGGTCGGACCAAATGTTTATGTTGCAAATAATTGTTTCGGAGTTTGGGTATTTTCTATGAATAATATGTATGAATTTACAAAAAGAGTATGTTTATGTATTTATATCAGTTGCCAAGTACCCATAATACAAGCTCTGCTTAGTGTGGGACTAGATGACGTTGTGTGTAAAATGTCCGAAATATTTATTTATATATTTATAAATCCTATCCCTATTCCTAATTGAAATATAAAAATTTGAAAATAGTGAGTAAAATTTCAATTAATTAAATAGACTTTGTAATTTCGTTTCAAGAGTTTCTAGTTCTTAAATGGTATTTGAAAAAACTTATGAAGTTATTTATTTGTCATTTAAAATAAAGACCTTCTTAGACGTTTAAATATTTCAAATAACTATTATATCGCTGTTGTTCTTTATCATGAAGAATTTGTGAGAAAATCTTTTATACATAAAGCTGTACGGTGTACATAAAAAGTTAGTTAATTTTGTATTTTACCTTTATTTTGGGCACAATTTATTCAGATTCGAAGCAAATGTTCTGAATAGCAATGAGGCGACGGCTGTTCGTCGATTCACTGTTACTGAACATGGTATGCTAATCGGATTTGATTTATTCAGAATATATAGATTATTGTAAATATTTTGATTTGGTCTAGTCATCTTTTGAAGGACCTATATATCTTGTTAGTCTAACAATTAACGTATTCGATCAAGAGGGCTCGGGTCGAATTCTCGAGTCGGGCCAAAGTATTCTTTTTTTTTTTTTCACAAAAAAAATTATAAAGCAGCCCGGAGTATGGAAGTTTGGTGGTGTTTCACGTTTGTTTGTTAAAATTAATATTGAAATTTTGCTACTTCTAAGTTGACATTGAGAGTTTATTTTGATATTATTGTATTGTTGGTTTAAAATGTATAATGCTAAATGATTTTAAATTATGTGATAGATTTTTTAAAAAAATTACATGCCAATTAGGTAGACCCAACAGGATTTATATAAATAAATGAGACACCATTGTATACCTTTGATCAGCAAATAAATGAATTGTGGATATGTGCCTAAGCACGTTATGCCGTCGGTCCCAGTTATCATTAACATCGTTATTGGAAAGTCATTGCCCTCAAATGTATTGACAACTAGTACAACCTTGATTTCTCAGAATTGAAGAGATGTGATGCAAGTCGTTCCATGAAAAACTGATATTCAGGTAAAACTGGTTGAACTGGTAGTGAACTTCAAATAATATTGGGAGTGACAAAAAAAAAATTATACTGCTTTCTGTGTTATCATCAGGATACCTTCAACATACCAGTTTGTGGGTATTTTTTTTTTATATACTTTAAAAAAAGAAATCTAAAGAGTGTTGCTGTTCAGAATGCTACTTGAGATGCAAAAAGCTCCGAGTCATAGAAAATTTTCTATATATTCATAATGGTCACCCACCTGTACATAGATGCACCTGGATATGATTGCTTAACCTTACAGTATACTTGGTTACCTGGTGCTATTGTTCAATAAATACATGTACATCATTACTACCAGTATCATTACGCACAAAGAACAGACGTTCATTGTCTACTACACAGCTGAATAAGCTATTGTTAGCGACTGAAATCAACTAACAACTTCACAACTAAGCAACAAAATATAGGCACGTGTAACCTCACTCAAATCTTACACGTGCCATAAATATATTGCTCATTAATTATACGGTAAATACATATTATGTACAGTAACAGTTAATAATTACCATAATATTCTACAAAGACACTTTCTCCGATAGTAACAGCAAAAGTGTGAGTTATTAAAAACGGAGACAGATTTTATTTGTCAGTTGACTTTAAAATCTACATAAGAGACGATATCACATATATTTCTGTTATAAAAATTCAAACTTCACACATTTGATGAAAATATAATATCTTTATTGACAAAATATCGCAGGTTTTACGAACGCAGTAGACATGTCGGTAGATTTACGACTTAAGTAAGTGTAGGAAGTGCATAGTATGTTTCCAAACGTAAAAAAACGGTACGCAATAATAGTAAAGTAAGAAAATAATTGCCTAACAAAATTGTTTTCTGTGATCGCGATATCAATCCAGTTGAACCAGTCGTTATATGCTAATACATGACTTAACTATGAAATCTGTAGCATAATTTTTAAAATTTCATAAACGTAACAAATAGAAACAATGATTCTTTAACATTATATAAACACATGCCAATAATGTACATACAAAATTCACACGTTAAATATCTTCGGCCACGTTGATCGGGCAGGCATGTTGCCGACAGGTTTTGTGACCAACCCCTACTCTTCCGGCAAAGATTAATTGCCTCCCTTACACCCCCATCCGACCCCGGACTAATAGCCGACGGATATCGCTGATTGTTTTGCCGATTGCCGATTTTGTTTGGAACCTAATTCCGACATTAAAAGTGTTCTCCACTGCTGTAAAGTTTTACTGGATACTGGTGTTGCCTGTGTGAGTGTACAACAATCTAAAATGTGCTTGGCTTTATTCGCGTTTTCTTTTTAATTAAGATAAGATAACACTGAATCTATTTCGTTTACATTACTACTTAGATTACTTTTATATATGGCTGTACTATTTTATTACTCTGAGAATTTTTAGAGATATCTATGACATGACAAAAATTTCCTCTTACCAAAGCCTAAAATGCGGCAGTGGCGTGCAATAGGAGAGGTCTATGTCAGAATGGGGATTGGAAATTTAAATGAAACTTTGTTTGGAGGTAGTGTCGTTTTAAAACTCACAGCAAAGTCAAAGTCTAATAGCGTTTATTTCAAATTGGCCTTGTCAGGCACTTTCAACCATTACTGACTCTGGCTGCGCGTTTCCAAAATACTCTTTAGGTATTATAACCGGGAAAATAACTTTAATATTTTAAGTCACTTTTACAACTTTCAGAAGCTGGATGCCAGTAGCCGAGGTTGGAACTAAGTGGCTTGCAATTGGAGAGGCCTAGGTCCAGCAGCGGATTGTGATAGGCTTATTATGATGCTGATGGTCGTTCAAAAAACGAGCTTAACAAAAGCACAGGCTCGTTAAGCCTTACTAAAACATTTAATCTTTAAAAGTTACACTAACGAATATTCCACCCGGGCGAAGTTGGAGCGGCTGGCTAGTCTAATTTATTCATTTGAGTCTGAGTCGATATAGTAATAAAGCATTTCCCCAACTCCAGCTTCGATGGTTTTAATACTGAGAGTAATAAAGAGTGCATTCGTGGAGACAGCTGTCGTCTGGCGCAAATTCAATCAGTCCACTCATTAATTACGGAGAAGAAATGGCGCAAAAGACTTATTGTTTCAATCAAAACATTCTAGATACTTGGAATAACAACTTAGAATGACTGCACGAATGGCAAAGCTGTTAAAGCGGTTAAGCTAAGTGTTGTAAATTAAAACCCCGAAATTGACAAAATTTTGTATCCATAAAATTTATTTTTTAAATGAGTTTTACTGATTATAGAAATATTTACCCGGAGTTTTGGAATTTGGGGTCTTACCCCCGTGTCTCGAAGAGCACGTTAAACTGCACTGCTGCACGTTAAATCCAGGTGCTGTCCCATCGGATTGTAAGAGTGAGGGAACAAAGAGTGCTCCTGTGTAAGCACTCACAGTATAGTACTATTATACCTTCTGCGTAGTTGACTGGTCTCCAGTGAGATTAGCCGCCAAAGTCTTTTTTTAACTTTTTTGTTAATGGCTAATATATCACTGTGTCGCGGGGGACTTCACAAACATACATGAAACGGACACAAAGAACACACCAAGACTCAGGACAATAATTTATATATCACACAAAGTATCGTCCCATGCGAGATTCGAACCCACGACACTAAAGTACTAGGCTAACTGTGCAGTCAAGTGTAAGAATCATAGGCACATGTACTATTAACAAAACTATTATGACAAAAGTTATCAAAGTTAATACTATAACAACTAATAGACTTAACCGACTTTGTAAAACTATGTTAATTTAACGCGAGAGGTCTGAAGTTGCATCAAAGTTGTGCTACTTGAAGTTAGCTGCATGCTATATGTCTCCTACATAAGAGGTAAGTTAGTACTTTGTAACCGAATGAATTCTTCAAAGTTATAGGCAACCTTTCAATCTTTTGGAGTATTAGAATTCTAAGGGGCAACTTTCTAATACTTAAATGTTGATGTGTTTCAATTATGTTTTTAGATTCTAACATTATAATAGTGATAGCTCAATCTATCGTTGTTAACCGTAGCTATTTGCCAGTGAAAGTCGCGTCAAAATCGGTCCAGCCGTTCAGGAATATCCAGGGATAAGCCGAAACAAACAGACATACAGAGAGAAAAATAGATTTTTTATTAAAATACCGTATATACTTTCATATGTATTTCGTAAAAAACTTTTAATTTACAAACTAATACTATAATTTTATATATTTATTTCTGAAGTCGTGGAAAAGAAGTAGAGCAATTTAAAATTTAATTTGGATTTCTATTTAATGTTTGTTGTGCTCCACGAAATAATTAGCAACTTACAGAACGATCACAAAGCTTAGGAAACATCAAAGTAAAGAATTTAATTAATAATTTTAAAACATTATAATTAATAAATAACAATTTCTAGCAGAAAAGTTAACTGTTAATCAATGAATAAATTTGTTTTCATTTATCATCAAAGACTTTCTTTTGATGAAGTGAGATCATCATTTTTCGATAAAAGGCAACGTCTACTTCCAAGCCTCCGATAAATAAAATAGTAGACTTCGAGGACTTATTGATAGCTATATCTTTGTAAAGGACACTTCAAGTTTAATGTCAAAGACCGGATCAAAGTACACTCAAATTATTATCTTTAAGTGAGGAACTTTTTACTGATTTGGGCAAATAATAACCTTAACTAGGGCCATTGGGAATTTATTTCGGACATTTCGGAAATCTTCCACACAGCGTCACCTAGTCTCAAACTAAGCAGAGCTTGCATTAAGGGTACTAAACAACTAATATAAATACATAAACATACTTTTTTTTGTAAATACATACATATTGTGGATCCCACAAATATTTGGTCTGACCCGGGAATCGAACCTGAGACCTCTTGATCGGCAGCCGCATACGCTAACCACTAGACTAACAAGGTAGTCATATTATTACTTTTAAGATGAAGACGCATAGTGTGAATTCTATGTATGAGTTTCTTTAGAACAGAACAGAACAGTAACAGTCTGCGTTAGATGTCAATATTTGAAACTTGTCTATACAATTTAAATTATCAATACAACAATCAGTGCCGTTAGCGTATGGGATTGCAGAATTAAGCTGACTTTTTATTATATTGTGGCGACCTTCTAAAACATACAACAGCGCCATCTAAGACGCATCGAACTACGGAGTAACTACTAATTCATACATACATACACAACTTTGAATGTCGGTCGAAGCTCTGCATATGATGGACTGCATGGTATTTATAAGTATAGTATGGTATAAGACTGCATAGTATTTACTCCAAGTTGAAACTAAACTTATTTTCAACTTGGGG
This sequence comes from Phragmatobia fuliginosa, assembly GCA_932526445.1. Taxonomy (NCBI): domain Eukaryota; kingdom Metazoa; phylum Arthropoda; class Insecta; order Lepidoptera; family Erebidae; genus Phragmatobia; species Phragmatobia fuliginosa. Next base: position 15,247,450 of record OW052057.1, read on the forward strand.
TGAATAAACTATGGTAAAGGTATCGCGTGTCTATTATTTATCAGTAAAACGGTAGCTCCATATCCGAACTTGCAATCTTACTAAAGTTAACCTAGAAACACTTCCCCCTACAATTGTACACAAGGGTGTTCCCTTTGTTATTTATGTAAGTTAAAATATCTGTTCCACTTACGTTCAATATAAGTTATCAAATAGACTATAGGTATAAAATATTGTTTATACAAAATTGAGTGAATGTACTAACGTTTTTATGGATGCAAAAGATGATGGTGATCAAAACAGACAAACAGGAAAAAGTGGTTCCAAGTAGTAGAGCCACGCTGATTTCAGCACGAATGGGCCGGTTTGACCGGTGTAGTACTACACTCATACGGACACCAACCTAAAATGAGAGTATTCATATTGTCGTCTTTCGTTAGTGAGTGTGAGATCGGAGGCCCAATCATTCTGCATTATTCTCCCAGCCTCCGGAGACCGTGAGAATGATGGAGAAACTATCACTAAGCCGCCATGATGTGGGTCACCATCCTGCTTTGTGAGTCACAATGAAGATGGTGGCCCCTTCTCCTGGGTTCTACTCATGCTTTCCATCAGGCAGAGTAGAGTCACTTTGGTTGGTGTGAATATGAAGAAGTAAAAAATATGGATTAGTCTGATCTGAAACCTGACAGAGCCTGTGCTATGATAGCCAAACATTAGTTTATATTCCATGCCATCTGTGCCAAGCGGTGCTATGTGCTGTTTATGAATATAAACAGCATGCCAGTAGCAACAGCCCATAGCATGGATAGTGCTTTTACACATTATCACACAAATATTTGCCGTACCTCTCTTAATAAAAACATAAAACTTACCTGACATTAATTAAGAAAAGAGTACAAAATAAAGATTAATAAATCAACTTATATACAATGTAGCTAATATCTTATCAAAGTCAGACCCTCATCACTGCCAAACATCTGAAATAAAATAAAACTACATACAATAAAGCTCTCATTTAACAAAAAACACCTTTTTCAAACATTACACAGCAATAATTTACAGCAAGACATAAACACATTTTACCCCGTCCCTCACTCCACCCAACCCTTGCTCCCCCCTCCGTGGTTGTGTCAGACTGGAGAACAAAACTACAAATTAGGTGGGTGGGTTCGGATTTACACTTAACCACTGATGCTTTTAATTTATGGGGATGTTGCAGGTGCATCGTGTTAAACTTCTTTTGTGCAAAATTTATAATTTCCGATATTGTATTGGAAAATTGGTAAAGTTTTCGTGGTTTGTTTTCCCATATATTTAAGTGATTGCTTTTGTGGATTGAAGTAGAAAAAACTGAGTAAAGTTATTGGTACTTTCTTAGTTATTACTGGCTGGTGCGAGTGAGTGGATCTGGTAAGCAGTCGAGTATCCTTACTAATTATTATAAATGCAAAATTAATTCTGTCTGTCTGTCAAGCTTTCATGTAGAAAGTACTGCACTAATTTAAATGAAATTTGGTACACATATAGTCTAGAGCTTTGGAAAGGGCATCGCCTACTTTTTAGCGCGATAACCGATAAATATATATAATATATATTAATAAATACATGAATATGTCAGACATCCGACACACAACACTTCCTCAAAAGAAAGTTTTTGATGATAAATGAAAACTAATTTACTTATCGATTAACGATAAACTTTTCTGCTAGAAATTTTTATTTATTTATTAGAATAGTTTAAATTTAGTAATTAAATTCTTAACTTTGATGTTTCCAAAGCTTTGTGATCGTTCTGTAAGTTGCTAATTATTTCGTGGAGCACAAAGAACATTAAAATATAATTCCAAATTATGTTTTAAACTAGCTGAGGCCCACGGTGTTGTTGTAACCGCGGGCAACGACACGGTGCGAAGCTAGTCTAAAAAAAGTAGCCTAAGTTACTCCTTATATAATCAGCTATCTGACAGTGAAAGTCCCGTCGAAATCGGTCTAGCCGTTCCAGAGATTACCCGGAACAAACCGACAGACAGACAAAAATCGTATAAAAAATATTTTGGCTCATGTACCGTGTACACAACATACATATGCATTTAGTAAAAAGCGGTTATTTTAATATTACAAACAGACACTCAAATTTTATTTATATGTATAGATTCAGCGGAGCTTGTATTATTGGGTATATTACAACTGATATACACGCACACACGTATACTTTTTTAACACATATAGGAGTTGTATTTTTATAACAACTAAGTAGTGTCTAATTGAAGAAGCCTATGTCCAGCTTTGAACTGCGATAGACTGATGATGATGATGATTGTGATATATTCAAAATCAAAATCAAAATCAAAATCAAAGCATTTATTTCAAGTAGGCCAGTTACAGGCACTTTTGAATTGTCGAAACAAAAATGTAGCTACAGTCCCAGTCACAAGACATAAAAACTGTGAAAGTACTGTAGTTGCCCATTATTATTAATACATTTAATAAATATATCGTATATACCAATCTGTTGCGTCATTCTCAGTATTGTAATTAGGAGGCTCATTATTTTTCTGCGGTCTTACAACCCTTGTTATCGCAAAATAAAGGAAAAATCTAAATATATGTATATACCCCGAGGTGCTTTCGTAACAAGATAAGACAATGGAAATTGAGTTAATATCATAAAAATTTAGATCAAAGAGTTATTTATATTCCGTATACGCAGCCTCTCAAAATGTTATCCTTTCTCGTTAATCGTTAATTAAAGTATTCGGTAATTACTTCTGTTTTATATGCCTTTTATCTTAAAATCGTAAAATCTGGAGATAACATTATAGGTACGCATTTTTGAGAGAATTTCTAGCGGTTTCAATTTAAAATACTTCATATTTTACTCATTTTTATTAATATTATATGTAGAAAGTAAGGCTGTCTTCGACCCGGGATCATAATGAGAAGGATACACGTGGGATAGTAGCGAGTTCCAGTTTTTAACCAGTTGCTATTAGGAATTTCCTAAGAAAAACCCAAAAACATCCGGGATTTGCTGCGAAAACCATTGTAATAAATATTTATATAATAAAAAACGTAACAGACAAGAATACACAGTTAATTTTTAATTTAATAATATATTAGTATTTCAGATTATATTTCGGACATCTTACACACAACGTCATCTAGTCCCCAAACTAAGCAGACTTTGTATTATGGGTACTAGACAACTTTTAAAAATACATAAACATACTTTTTTTTTGTAAATACATTCATATTATACATAGAGAACACCCAAACTCCGAAACAAATATTTGAGGATCATACCCACACTTGGTACGACCCGGAAATCGAAGCCGAGACCTCTTTATCAGTAGTCGCAGACGCTAACCATGAGACAAACAAGGCACTATAATTATATTTTACGTAACTGTATTGTTATTTACATAAATAACTATTCAATTTTCACTATTCTAGTGATAGCCTCATAAATATAACATTACTAATACAATTTCTTGGTCCATAAAATTGTTCACATCACAACTTATCACTAAGACCGCAGGGCTATCAAACTTAATGATGTGAAACCCATAACGTTCAACATAGTTTGTACTTGACCCTATCTTTACTATTTATTACAGAAATATTAGAGATGCGTACTTAATTTTATATGAGGATGACAATAAAAGCTAACATCATTGATACGGTTAGCCTTGAAACAACTCGGATCTAATTTGTAAAGTAATAGGCGTCCTGGTTTTAAGCCCTAAATAAATGAACTGTTATTTTAAATATATAAGTCTACCAAAGTGACACTACTTTGCCTGATCGAAGGCATGAGCAGAATTCAACAGTAGTGGTCACCATATTCTGCTTCTGCATCATTCGATGGAGCGATGCAGTGGAGGCAGACCTTAGAGAGCTACAAGCCGACAACTAGTGACTGGCAGCTCATGATCGAAAAGACCGGAGTTCTCTTATGGATTACAATTAGGACCGGTGAGCCAACGGAATAAGTAATGTTTTGAGTGCTTAACGAGGCATACACACTCAAATTTTAGTGGCAACTATAACAGTTATAATTTTATATTAACAACATAAATATTGAATTTGGTTGCGTAAATAATATAAGCAATGATTTATGGTACCGTGGCGATGGCAGCCGTTTTTGACATACGGAAAATTAATAACAGAAATAACGAATTTATTAGCAAATAACTTCGTTAGTAAAATGTTCGTGTACAATTTTTAAATTCAAACGTGAATTGAAAATTAGTAGAGCAAAGCTGATTTTGACACGAATGGGTCGGTTCAGTACACGCCTGGTCGATTAGTTTCACACTCACCCACACTTTATATTTTTATACATAAATAAGTGAAATAAGTAGATTCAACTCATCTGGATTTTTGAAGAGAGATTAAAAGGCTTTCATTGAATCGACTTGCGACAGCCTTTCCTCATTTTCTTTTATTTACGTCCAAAGTAAAAGTCCCCTTCGGAAATAAAGTGTGGCTATAAAACCCACTTGACTGCAAACTGACCCTGACCTATATACACACTGTATACTAAGATATTATCGTCTTGGAGTGTGCGTTTATGTTTGTGTATATTCCTTGCGAGTGTGTATGTGTGTACGTAATGAATCTACAGAGCTTATTACGTGGTCGCTACCGGTCTGAGGAGTGACTTATTGCTGGGCAGTCCTTTCCTGTAGTAAACAATGAGCAGATGAAATATTTGGAAGATATATGGGCATGAAAGCGTGTGGTTCTTCTGACAAGGGAGTGTCCGAGCCGTCTTAGACGTTTGGAACTTGGAATAGTGAGGACTGAATTTATTACCGTTATTACGAATACGCTTACACTACCATTGTGCCATTGGGGTAGTCAAATATATGTCTTTATTGTGCATCAGTTTAATTACAAAGTAGTTAAAACTAAGGAAGAACATTTTTTGGGACTAAGTGGCAACTATTTCGCATCAAACCAAAGAAGAATCTCGTAAATTGGATTATAAATCTCAGCGTAATCGCTGTACATACATAAAAAATACCAATCAAATTGTGAACCTCCTCCTTTTTGAAGGCGGGTAATTAAATTAGGTCATTATAGCGAACTTATAGGTTCAGGCTTATTCCGTTGTCGGGGTCAACAATTATGGTGAACTTAATGGTGGATAGCGAATCACAATTACAGTATATGTGTGTATATGCTACATTATATATTCTAAAACCTATCGCTACACTGCATATAATCACGTCTTAATCTCAACGAGGAAATGACTGTCCCGATTCTACGTGCTCGATAATAGATACATATCTGAAATAAGTTGACCAGGAATGTCTCTGTATAAATTCCATCAATTATTTTAAACAATATATGATGCAGGAATCAGCGTCAGTAATATGTTACATCAACAGCAAGTATTCTGTTGTCTAAAAGCCTGTGTTATCAAGCAAATAAAATAAGTTTTATTCAAGTTTATATTCTCTTTGTAGTGATATAATCTTGCGTAGTGAGCTCTCTTATTAACCTCTTACATCACATGTGATGGACGGATAGGGGTGATGACACTTCGTATTTCCAAAACGTTACCACTCGGATAAAGATAAATGAACAAAAAATACACAATCAAAAGCATATATCATTGCACTGCACTGCATATTATTCGCTCTAGTGCAGTTATTCTAAGCATAATATTGTATTCTGCAGAGAAACGAAATGAAACGAGGAGATACTAAAATTTAATTACAATACCGCAGACGGAGCTTTGTGATTTCATATGCTTTGAACTCAGATATTCTGGTTGTATTTCATATACGTTCTTTATAGTTAGCAGTTAATTATTTTTGTTATTATTTTATGAGAAATTATGGCAATATATTTTTTATCCTTTTTGTATATAGATCATTTTGAATGTGGCTTTGCCTGAATTCAAAAGTTTAAAGAACACTACAGATATTCAAATTTTACCTATTAAAAAAAGGCTTAGTAGCTTTTAAGGAAAATTTAAAAAAAAATGTATAGAAACTCCTACCTTATCGATGTCTACATTAGAGGTTCTAAATATTCAGCCAATGGTCTTGCTTTTAATTCCCGACACACGTAATAAAACTATAATGAGAAAATCGTAGAACAGTCGCAGAATGGTTTTCTTTTTGTACCACATACTCATAGTATACTAAATTAACTCGAAAGTTTATGAGTATGTATGTATGTATGTATGTTTCTTGCCTTCTCACGCATAAACTACTGAATGGATTTGGATTAAATTTTACTGTAATATACCTTATATATCAGAATAACACATAGGCTACTTTTTACTGCAATAATCGAGATACACACGGGCGGAGCCGCGGGTGAAGGCCAATAACGATACATATCTTTTTAAATAGATATATTAATAGAGTGACATGATTTCGTCCCCTTTCACATAAACTTTTCTTAATTCCCAAATTAATATTTGGATTCGTCATGTCTGTCTGTCTGTCTGTCCGTCCGTCTGTCACAGCCACTTTTTTTCGAAACCTTAAGAGCTCTACTGTTGAAACTTGATAAGTAGATGTAATTTCATTACCATGCAAACTACCAACGAAAATTGGTTTGAACGAGATCTAGTTAGTAGTTTTTTTTTAATACGTCTTAAATAGTAACACGCAATTTACCTTTCATCAATCAAGACACTAGTATAAAAACATCGATCAAAGTTACAACGAACTACAAGAACTTTTATATGATGTTACTTGCTGATACGGAACCCTTCATGGGTGAGTCCGACTCGCACTTGGCCGCTTTTTTATTTTCATATTTTGGAAATCACACTAATGTTATAGTGGTCTATGTATAATGTCCGTGTACTAATAAAAGAATAAGAAAGTGTCATCACCCCTATTCATTCCAAACCCTTCACCAACCCGTCTGGCCAGCGTGGTATAGTAGGACGAAACCTCCTTTCAAAGGAGAGGCCTATGTCCAGCAGTTGACTGTTAAAGGCTGTTGATGACGATGATGATTGATGATGTATAATGTGCTAATAATATAAACGCGAAAGTTTGTGTGTTTGCATGTTTGTAACTTAGTCAAGCTTAAACGGCTGGTGTATAGATAATTGTCACTTATCGCTATATTGCGAAAAAATATACATATTCTTCTAGGATGAATTGAAATACGCTGGTATTTCTTTTAGCCTCCGGAGGTCAGGAGAATGATGCAGAGTGATTGAACCTGCGGTCTGTGTGAATGTGGCGTTGGTGTGAATTTTATGAGTTAAACTTAAATTCTGCATTGAAAGTGGTTAATGTACTATGGCGTTTGATGTTTTTAAGTAGTGTTTAGAGTATTAAGTGGCATTGTAAGGAATTCAAAATGAAGGACTTTTTAATTCATCTGAAAATTTATTTCATATTTATTTTTATCCAACTTCAAAAAAGAACTCAGAACTTTCGATTGGGGGAACCGATTTTGATAATTCTTTTTTTATTTGAAGTTTGGTGCCTTCCATGTGGTCCCATAATAAGGAAACTAGTATCTGATAAATCCTTAAGAAATCGAGGGAAATCCTCAAATATCATAGGCACACCTGACACAATTTGGTTTCTCGGAATAGTTTTTCTTTGAAGTTCGTTTTTATTTTGCTAAAATTATTATAGTGCTATACAGCATAAAAATGTTTTAGGATAAAATAATGTATGCTGCAACAAGGCCTAGTATTAAAAGGTCAGTATCCAAACACCTAAAAAAGGCAGATTAACTCAACGTGTAACATAAAATATTTTTGCGGCAACATTTCACACATGAGGGTAATTAAGGCCTTAAAAAGGACAAAGAATCCTTAATGTCCTGTTTTAATTCACCCATTTGTGAGGGACGGATCTTAAGGACACAAAACCGTAATTATGACGGCCCTGTTGATTTAGTGATTAGTGATCCTAACTGCTATGCCAGAGGTCGTGGGTTCAAATCCTATCCAGGTCAAATGGATGTGTAATAAGCGCAAGCGTTTGTTCCGTGCATGGAAATCTTATCTGGGGTATAATTTCTTTAGAAATATGTAAGAATCAATAGTCGAGTCATGCAGAATCATCTTAATAGGCCGCCGTAGTGTCGGTCACCGTTCTGCATGTTCAGAGAACTGAGACTGGTGACAACTGAGAGTGGATGGAGTCCCACTGCAGGGCTTGGGTCTCCCGGAGCCCAGGAGTGGGACTTTGTGGGTTGTTGATTGATGGTGACCACTGCTTGAGCTTTATATCAGACAGAGTAAAACCCATCATCTTCTTAGCCTTTATTCTCAAGTTTATTTGGGGTCGGCTACTAGTTCAACCGGTTTTACCTGAATTTCAGTTTCTCTACGGAGCGAATGGCATCGGACCTCCGCAACCCCAAGGGAGAACTGAAATTCGAAGATTGAACTAGTTGTCAGTATATTTGTGGGCACTGATTTCCCAATAACGATTGCCATAGATGTTCATGGCAATCGAGACCGACGGTTTTACGTGCTCTCCGAGGCACGGGCGTGAATCACCGCCAAACTTCCAAACTCCGGGCTGCTATTAGGAATTTCCATAGAAAAACCCAAAAACACTTTTTGGTCCGACCCGGGATTTGAACCCGAGACCTCTTGATTAGCAGTCGCATACGCTAACCACTAGACCAACGAGGCAGTCCAAAAAAGAGAGTAAAGCCCACTGTAATAAAAGTTACTGTATACACTGCCTAGTTTAGGAGCATACTGAAGTGTGAGATTATTAAAGAATAAATAAAAATAATATATCATGTTGTTTCGAAGATGGTATTTAAAGAAATTAAGAGTGTTCATGATAACAAGTATAACGGTGGTAAGATTGATATGTAAATATTAGACTTATATTACGAAACTGCATCATTCATTCTGTGGCCCAATCATTCTGCATCATTCGTCCTCCAGAGGCTGGGAGAATGATGCTGAAACATTCGACCAGGCCACCATGGTATGGGTCACCATGCTGCATTGCCTACCCTCACAATAAGAACAGTGACCTCTGCTCCTGGATTCTACTCATACTTTCCATCAGGCAGAGTAGAGTCACTTGGTAGGCCTAAATATAAAAAAATGTTAAATTAAATTTATGCTAATGCAGTAGTTAGAGAAAGCAAGAAGCTAAATATATAACTGTATAACAAATTTGATACAAGGTTCCTTTGAACGTTCATGAGGCGTCCCAACAGGACCAGTAACTCGAATTTATTGATCATATATTTGATAATTATTAAGTCAAAATTCAAAGTTCTGAAGAAAGTTTCTGTTAAAACGTTAATGAACCAGGAAGAGCAAAGATTTTCCTTCAAAACCACGACCCTCGAGTAATTACTGGTAATAGCTTTCAGGGGAGTTTTTTATTCCGTCTTTGACTATTTAGGGCGGTTCCATATAATTTAGTCCAGTTAACATAATGAACAGGGCTTTCTTTTTTTGTCGTCATTTTTTGGCGTTTTCTGACAAGTTTAAAATTTGTCTTAAGTTTACAGGGATGATGATAAACCTTTTGTACGTGTCTATAAGGTGCTGAATTCCTGTAGATTCTATGTACGAGTATGAATGGTAATCTGCTGAATCTAATAAGTTTATTCAATGATTTGTTAGTGATATATCAAATGTTCAAACTTTATTTTTTTTAATTTACCAATAGCAAACATGACATTTCTAGACTCCAATTCCATTCAATCTGTTTAACATTTTATACTGAAGATTAACAAAATAAAGAAATCAAAATATTAAAATAGTTATTGTAATATTTGTATGTTTACCAATTAAAATATTCAGGACATACCAGTACCTAATATACCGAAGTAGACCTCAATCGAAAGGAAATACTATACAAATTCTAACTACAAAGTTATTACTGCCTTAGTTCTCAATACCAGAAGCTTGAATGGTGTAAATAACGCCATGTAACGCGAAACGGTCGGAACAAACGAGGGTAATGAGATCGGAAGGGATTTATTGGAGCGGGCCGCCAGAGGTGATGTATGAGCTTGATAAGGTTAAATGTCTGGAGGAAGGTCGATAGCAACGATATTTTATTTTTGAGTAATATTGAAGCCTACGTATTCCAGTTTAAATCTGACAATAAGCAAGTATCTAATGATTTTAACTGTGATTTAAATATTTCAAATGCAGCATTCAATATACTACTTACTAGTACGTAACTCCAGCTGGCCTGTATCCTTAATTTAGTTCGAGTATTATTCGGTTCTGATGATGACTACAGTCTAAAATTTTAATTACAAAAACGTTTTACGTAATTGTATGAACTCACACATGCGAACATTAAAATCTACACACACACATATATGTTAAAAGCTATGTCAATAATTGGCAATATATGTATATGATTCCCGGTGGTTATTAATTTACATAGATGTGAAACTATACATAACAAAAGTGGCCAATTGCGAGTCGGACTCACCCATGAAGGGCTCCGTAGCAGCAAGTAATATCATATAAAAGTTCTTGTAGTTCGTTGTAACTTTGTTCGAGGTTTTAATAATGGTGTATTGATTGAATGAAAGGTAAATTGCGGTTTACGATTTATGACGTATTAAAAAAAAACTACTTACTAGATCTTATTCAAACTAATTTTCGGTGGAAGTTTTTGAGTTTCAGTTATAAGTATGGGGAACCCCCAATTTTCATTGTTTTTTTCTATTTTTGTGTAAAAATATTAATGCGGTTCACAGAATACAGTTTTGTAAAAAAGTGGCTATGACATACGGACGGACAGACAGACAGACAGACATGACGAATCTATAAGGGTTCCGTTTTTTGCCATCTGGCTACGGAACCCTGAAAATTATGACAGGCTTTTTCAAACTTAACAATCTTTAAATTCCGCCGTTAAACCGATTCAGTATCGCTTATCGTTTATACATTTCGCAAAATTTTCTTACAAAACCGAACAAAGGGCTCGTGAGAACAAATTTTATTACGAATTAAACTCAAAAGCTGAAAAACATTACAACAAAAGCACCTCAAATATCAGAATTAGTCCCGAGACACTTGTGTAAAAAGTAAGACGTCAGTTCAGCGGCAAATATTCTCATTTCTTTACAGTGCGCGCCTTGGAAAACCTCACAGCACACAATTCAATCCGTCTGTGTCTGACCTTGCCTCTCAACGTTATTGAATCAGGAATTGTATCCGCTCAAATTTACACCTAAACACTATTACTATAAGACCCGATTTCCTCCAACAGTACCTAAAGCGCTCCCAGCAATTCTGAACCCTAATTCCCCTTCATAAGATTTCCTATCGCGATGCCGTTCTGCGTAATATTCTTTCTCATTTTTTTTCTGTATGCTTATTTGATCTTTTTACAGATATCGAGTATTGAAAATGTTTTGCAATTTCGCATATTTTCAATTTTAAGAGAAAACAATTTCATTGTTTAACGTTGATTGAAAATTTAAAATAGATTGAGTGAGTTTAGGCTTTTAAATATCATGACAAGTTGGAGCAAATAACTCTTTTATCTATTTATCGTCTATTTGATATCAGTTTGTGTCAGGAGTTTCAAGCATATATTTTTTAGTCTTCACTTTACTGGGTAAATAGAAACGTAGCAATTTATGAGTAAGTTCAAAACAATGTAATTTATAAATTTATGAGTACCCACTCGTAAATTTATGACTGCCTTGTTGGTCTAGTGGTTAGCGTATGCGGCTGCTGATCCAGGTCTCGGGTTCGATTCCCGGGTCGGACCAAATGTTTGTGTGATCCGCAAATATTTGTTTCGGAGTTTGGGTGTTTTCTATGTATAATGTGTATGTATTTACAAAAAAAAGTATGTTTATGTATTTATATCAGTTGTCTACATCATGTATTTCAGACATCTAGTTTGGGACTAGATGTCTGAAATATTTATTCATTTATTTATTTAGAAACAAAGAAGTATTGCTTTCTTCTAGACTGCTTAATATCTATCAAACATTCTAACTATACATTTTTAGAAGAATGTTCTTAAAATTTATAGCTATATATAGTTAAAATTAATTATATATAAAAATTCAGTTAAGTAATGTTCCAGCAAAGACAAAAGCCTTATATTGTGTGTATACTGTCTCATAATAATCTTATAAGGAGTTTTCATAATAAAATATGAAACAAAATTTTTTTTACACACTTGGTAATTTATTAATTAAGATGGTAATAAGCATTTGTTCCTTCCTTGTTTTTGGTCGATTTGAATCCGAAATAACCATAAGTGGGTGGTATCCAAGGGGTATTGCCGCACAGACAAAAAAGGGCTAATCTCTACAGTTTCATAAGCATATTTCCCTTTTAATTTTTGTCTATGTTATCAACTAGCTGACCAGTGCCCAAATCGATGGGCGCTCTCTCACAAACTTTACCCTTGTTGCAAATTTGGTAGTGATATAGTTGAGTCAGATTATTCTAGGTGAACTTACAGAACTGCAGAAGTAAATGCGATGATGTACCTGTAAACAAATTAAAACAACACGTTAATATTTACACTACTTTCGTACTACTTTTCTACACACTACTACTTTTCTTACTTCTTACTGGACCAACAAGGCAGTCAAACTCAGTATATATGGAGTAACGGAGTAACGACTAATACTGAATGACGAAAGTAAAATTCTCGCGCCGATTAGCATATATACAACATTCCAACATTAACCGTTGGGCAGTTCCTTAACACTGAATACTTTTACAGACGTAGTTAGAAGATAATCTGAATAACAATCTTAAGCGTGCTAATTTTCAAATCAAATATTAAACTAAAAGTTTATAGTTACCTGTTGCATTATCAAATTGTTTTTACAGAGAAGTATGAAATTGAATCCTCTTTGTTTTATCCCTCACATTGATTGGATGAATTTTGAAATTTAAAATACTTTTCGATATATGATATTTGTTGTATAAAATGGAGATAGTTTTTAACGAAATTGTCATTTGTTATTAACAAATCGGAACTTTAATACAATATTAGTTAATTGAAAAAGTTTTTTTTTATATATTATATCAAACCCTAATTTATACCCAAGTTTAACATGAGACTGTTGGACTTACCTGCTTTAGAGAAGAGAAGCAACACTTGAAACTAACGCTATAGCAAACCGTCTGACCAGTGTGGCTTATTAGGCTGAACCTCCTTTCTAAGGAGATACCTAAAAGTAGCCAACTGGTGATGATGATTACTTGACGATAGTTCACTAAAAGCTCGTAAGAAAATCCCAAAACACATAGGCAGCTTCATGTGACGTAACTTTAAACAATTCAACCTGAGTACTAAATTTCGTATCACAGCTAGAGATCTGTAACTATAGTTACATGTACTGGGCGAGATAATCTCTCTAATTTCCATAGGGGTGTCTGCCGCCGATACCAGTAATTAGTTTACACCCCTTGTCAAGATTATCTTCCTTCCTAACCCTTATCGGGGAATATCCGCACAGCCACCCCTATTCATATGAAACTCTAATTAATGATACATTTTGGGAACAATACATTTACGTAATGAAATTTTTACTTATTTTTATGTGCTTTTTATATCTTGTTTTTAGTAAACATTGCCTCCGAGCGATAGTTTGAAGACTACTCCTTAACCAATCTGATTGACAATTAAAATATTTTTACATTATTACTAGCTGATGCCCGCGGCTCCGCTCGCGTTTTAGAGGTATCAAAAATAGATGTTGGCCGATTTTCAGACCTACTGAATATGCATATAAAGTTTCATAAAGATCGGTCAAGCCGTTTCGGAGGAGTATGGCAACGAAAACTGTGACACGAGAATTTTATATATTAGATTAACTGGTTTTCGCCCACAGCCTATTCTGTATTTATTTTTATACCAAGGACATTTGTATTTCTTTACGAGCTGAGCATCAGTTTCAAAAAAGTTGGGGACAATTTTGAAAAAAACTGAAAATAATTTGAAAGACGCGGTTGCGCGGATTAGCAGGTCATATTTCATTAAATCTTAAAGGTTATAAAAAAAACCGATTAAGAAGGTTGTTAATATTTATGTTTATTTTTTAATCACCTTTATGTTTACAATATTACTCACTCAGACTAGTTCAATATTCAATACCTTAGAAATAGGTGGTTATGGACATGAATAGTCAGTGCGTACAACCCACGTCAATTTTCTATTATCCATATTTTAAGGTACAGACAGTAAATAACCTCAATTTGGATATCTTCCATTATGCAAGGCTTACTCGTCAAGATCCCAGTATCACGAGTAATTCTAGGGAATACTAAATACGCTGACGTTACAATAGATTATTCAGAAATACTGTGTTATAGCAACAAAAGGGTGAAAGCTGACATAAGATATTTTATTTTTATTTGGCACCGTTTGAGTCATAAAACTGGAACTCCCTACCGGCCCACGTGTTTCTTTCTCAATATGATTTCGGGTCATCTAAGCGGGGTGTGAAAAATAACCTCAATTGGCCGCCATTTTGTTAGTCGCTACATGAAACTGTTTGTTTGAAATGAGTATGATCCTCGCCCTTAAATTCTACTCTTGCTTTCCATCAGGAAGACTAGTATCTTTGAAAAGCTTTGAAAAAAAATGCGGTATACCTAATGTGGTAGGTATATTAGGCTATAACCTGCTTTCTAAGGATAGGCTTATCTACAGAAGTGGACTATTCAACATTTTTGATGATGATGAAAAAGTAAGAGATATAAATAAATATTTCGGACATCTTACAAACAACATCATCTAGTCCCAAACTAAGCAGAGCTTGTATTATGGGTACTAAACAACTGATATAAATACATAAACGTACTTTTTTTTGTAAGTACATACATATTGTACATAGAAAATACCCAGACTCCGAAACAAATAGTTGTGGATCACACAAATATTTGGTCCAACCCTGGAATCGAACCCGAGACCTCTTGACCAGCAGCCGCATACGCTAACCACTAGACCAAGAAGGCAAGTTTTTAGTTTTTTTAATAAACATATTTCATCATCATTCATTCATCAACAGCCTTTAACAGTCCACTGCTGGACATAGGCCTCTCCTTTGAAAGGAGATTTAATAAACATATACAATGTACGAAATTAATATGTACGGATGAATATTGAAATGATATACATAAAAACACAACTCGGTGCAGTAGTCACATCCATGTATTCAAATAAATAAAAATCGACTTATCGACGGTTGGCCTAGTGGTTCAAATAGTCGCCACACCACTTTATACTGCGTCAAGTATCGTTATTTTGATAGGGCAACACTCCTTGTGTCTGATTCATGTATATTCGTAAAGTGTCAGGTTTCCTATAAAGTGTTGCCGCGAGCGATAAGCCCGCTAATTGTTACGTTTACAACTCATTATATGCTCACGTTACTTATCTGTTGTTTTATCTTTATTTAATGTAAACAGTAAATATATAAACACATACATACACATGTATATATCCCTAATACGGTAATTGTCCTTTTAAAAAGAAAATGACAATATTAGGTCTAAAGTGCCAACGTCGCAGCGTATAAACCTATAAGTAATATAGTAACATATACAATTACAATGACTCTTTGCATGTCCCTAGTACGAGTGTTTTTAAACATAGAAACTACAAATCCAATAACATGATTATACTTTTAAATATAAACTTTATAAGGGAAGAATATATTATACAAAAAAACTAACCGAAAATTCCTTTTTAACAAAACACCACGACTTCTTACTATTTACTAGAAGATCGTCAGAACAAAAGAACCGAACCAGAGCATGGCGAAGAGATTCAGTTACTAGACCTACTATACAGCGAGACGTCTGCAGATCTCAAGGGTGGCAGTAATTGGTCACGCTACAGTCTACGAACTAGGTCGGACCATTTGGGACTTAAAAGCGAATTGAGATCTCACAGTTCTGCTTTTTTTAGCTAATTCCGTATTTTTTATTGGTGTTACGAAAGTTAAGGAATTTCGTAATCAAATTTAATTTTGAGACAGATCTGTCCTTGCCTTAAATCACCAACTAACTTTATAAAATAACTATGTTTTAATGTGGTCATACTTAATCTTCAAATCCCGTTATATAATTCCGGAATATTGTATAAATATGTGTATGTATATGTATCTTGTGTATAAATGTATTTTTCATGATTCATGAGAATATTCCCAGTCATAAAGTGTGCGTTGTAAAAATGCAAATATATATTAAAATCAGATTATTTAAATAGAAAACTTTTTAGCTAAAGATCAAACCCTTAATAGTGAATTCCAAGCAAAAAACCAACAGAGAAATTCGCAAAACCAAATAATTACTGAACAAACTAGTTGAAGTAAACCAAACAGAACAAAAGCAAAATTAAAGAAAACATCAAAGACATTTTATATGCGGGAAATGTTGAAAATAAACATTAGGAGCTAACAATACGGGGATGCACGAAGAGCAACGTTAACAAACGAAAAACATGCACGATTGTATTTGCACAACACTAGCAAATCCAATAACAATCCTCATTACAATGAAATACGAACCTTATTAGCTTAAACCAGAGTTAAAAATTCCGTAACAAGTAATTGTGTTTTAAAACTTTTAGAACTTGAACGAATAGCATGCGTCTTTTCCAGTAGCTACTCTGTACTGCCATTCTATTTGGGTTCGTATCTCCAGGACATAGAGGTTGTTTTCGCTAGTGAATGTTGAGCTTGAATCAATAAACCGTTTGCAAACTCAGCACAATTCAAACTGCAAAATATTTTATAAGGTCGTAAAGTTGTTTTATAGCGCACGCTTTATACGTTAGTTTTGTACTAAAACTAACAAGAGATATGTGAGCAATGTATTCTCTTCTGAAATTCTGAACCAACTTCTAGCGTGTAAATGGTACTCGGTAAATCACGTTGAGTTGCTATTTTTAAATCCCTGTGGTGACGGACTAGGAATACAGAGTGTCACCATGCTTATTGATTCCATAGGTGTACAATAGCACTGCAACGTGAAGGAAAACTTGAAACAAACTCCACCAACCGGTCTGGCCAGCATTGTACGTTAGAACAAAACCTCTTTACTAAGGATAGATTGTGATATGTCTAGCGGTGGACTGTTAAAGACTGTGAAGGATGTTGATAATGCTGTCTTAATGGAATAGGGGAAACGAGTCGACATTTCGGCTGATGCTAAGTAACTACTGTGGTTCACGCTCTCTTAAACTGAAATGATAATCAGCGATCTCATCTTTTGTGATTGATTGAACCTAACCAAATAACTGTATAACTTATAAATATGTTTTAAATATGAAAGGAATTTGAACCTTAATTTCTGTAGCAAAATTGAAAATAACTTGAAATTACTTTCAAAAATATCATCAGACAATAACTGGCAATAATTCTAAAATATAGCTGATTTTAAAGTCTGTTAGAAGTAGTTATTAAGGATAAATATACATGTTATGACATTTACAAAGAGGAGGAAATAAAAGATCACTTTAATGTAAGTAATATTCTGGACTCAGCTGAAGAGAGGCATCTTTCAAGAGCCGCTGAGCATCCCTCATTACACATTATCCTGCTGTAATAAAAATGAGAGCATTTAGGAGTTTCCGTTTAAAAGCCAGTTGGTTTTACTTTTGTTGATGATATGTTTGATGTGCGATATATAGACACCATTATTTTCACAAATTAATGAAACACATAAAATAGACGGATTCCTTTTATTTAAATGAAATTATAATATTACCTCATTTGGGTTTAAAAAAAAGAAAAAAACATTATCACCATTAAACAGTTTTATAAATATCTGTTTATGACTACTACCGTGTAAAACTACACTGTGCATATTGATTTTACAACATTTAAATGTTTCTATTTCAAATTAGCCTCTTATAAAATTGTCTCTTCCAAGTTTAAGGTAAGTCGATAATTACAAACATTCAGGAACTTTACAATATGTCAAGGATTCAAAAGCAAGTCTACCCCACGTACATTACATAATATTTTCTAAGCTCTAAACAAGTGTACAAGCAATATTTTATTAAGTTCAGCAACTCAACGATTCCCTGAAACCTATTACAATGTCTCGGGTAGACACAATTTATGGAGGTAAACTTAAAACATTATTTCTCATGAAAAAGTATATTTATGGTCTCAAATATTTTCATGTTAATCTCAGTAGAAAAATGGTGGGTGTGCTTACTTGGAGCAAGATGATCGTATTAGGTCATCCATGTAATGAGTTAGCGATTTCGTTGCGTGTTCGGGATCATTAATCTTGGCTGACCCAGTAATTATATCTCTCACGTTCTCATGTCCAAAGATATATGGTAAGGTATACCAGGTTCCTGAATTAATGTTAATTTTGCTAAATTACTGCTTAGACAGGTAAACTAGAGAAAGAAAAACATAAATCCAAATTATAGAGTTCCATTTAATTATTAGTAATATAATTTGAATTTAGTAGAATTAATTAGTTTAAGTTATTCATGGGTACATATTTAGGAATTTTCTTTCCTGCCTTGTTGGTCTAGTTGTCATCGTATGCGGCTGCTGATCAAGTGGTCTCGGGCTCGATTCCCGGGTCGGACCAATTATTTGTGTGAATCACAAATATTTGTTTCGTAGTTTGGGTGTTTTCTATGTATAGTATGTATGTATTTACATTAAAAAAGTATATTTATGTATTTACTAGCTTTCCACCCGCGGCTTCGCCCGCGTGGAATTCGTATATATCGCGCGACACGGTAAGGGTAGACTAAACAATCTTACATGATTTTATGTTTGATATAAGGAACTTAGACACAAACTTTCGTCCCCTATTTCAAACCCTTCTTTCTACCTTTATTTTCAATCGGTTCAGTGGTTTAGGCGTGAAAGCGTAACAGACAGACAGACAGACAGAGTTACTTTATCTTATCCCTACTTATAATTTAAGTAGGGATTACACCATCGGAAAGTAGAGATTTCATCAAACAGAAAACACCCTAATTTTTTGAAAAAAGTAAATATTTTGACGGTTTAATTTTCGGTATTAAGTCAAAATCGGGTGAAAAAATAAATATTTCAAATCAAATAAATTACAGTGTATTCGAGACATCAAAGGTAAGTTTTAACTAAATTTCGTTTAAAAATAATTTGTTTGTAATAGATAAATATTTGTAAAAGATAAAAATAAAAATGTGAGCCGTCACGGGACGCCTGGCAGATGTGAAACATCGCCATTATTTTGTAAAAGTAATATGCAGAAAAGAACATATTGTAATAGGAACTAAATATGTCATAATGATAAAATAAAATATTACTAATTATTAAAATAGTAGTCTATATGCAGTGTGTACGGTGTGGCTTCGCCACACCGTACACACTACTGCATATCGACGGGTGCAAAGTAAATAAAGTTATCTACAAAATGCTGATTTTTAGTTTATTGTACAATCGTTTTAAGAAAACAATTCTTTACAATATGACATTTTTTTTTTTGCAAATATCACATTATTTCAATCAATTTTCGTACGTAAAAAAAGCCAACTACGTAAGTTCTTTCAAACACTACGAAGTAAATACGACCAAGTAACGTTGGCCGCATTTACACGGGGCCGCGGGACTTTCCCCGTGCATACACAAAAGGACATCAGTCAGTTGACATGCGCTACGTCGGCTTGATTAGATTTTTGTTATTATTTATGTTAAATGAGGTTTTGTGTCTGATATCTGTGATATTTCGAGGGTTTGTTGTAGTCTTCATTTGAATTAGTAAAATCAATAAAGAACGACGGCAACTGTTGAAGCAATTATGTAGAACAGGAAAATAAGTCACTATCATGAAAACAGAAAATCTAATAAAACTCACAAAATTAAGTGATAGTCGTGAAACTGCTGGTGTGAATTAATTTTGTTTAGTAAATATTCAAAGTTGTAAATGTGAAATTCTTAGATTTGTTGTTTGTAGAATAATTAATCTATAAGAGAGGTCATATTTTAAAATACCGACGCATAAACGACCATCTGCCACCTGAATCATTTTACTTCGCTATCATCGTAGATGTTACAATTTACTTCGATTAATTTTGTGGAAAATGAAGTACCTACCTATTTGTAAGGTGTTTTTTAAGATTGTTAGGGTTAAATAGTCCTTACAAAGAACCCTTATAGTTTCACCATATCAGTTTGTCTATCCGCAGCTTAGCTTAGAGACGTTTGTTCCGACAAATGTCTGGAACAGCGAGAACGATTTTGATGGGACTTTCACTGATAGGTAGCTGATGATATAAGGAGTAATTTAGGCTACTTTTTTAAACTAACTTCGTCCCGAGGCGTTACCCGCGGTACGACAATAACCACGGGTAACACCGCGGAGTTAAGCTAGTATAAAATATAAAAAGAAAACATGACTACACGCAAAGTGGAGATGATTTTGTTTCTCGTTTAGGCTATATTATATCGTTAGAGAGGTATTTCAAAAATGTACAGAGTAGTTATAGGACATTCTTTTATTCAGAGCTCCGTTTACGAAATATTAAACTTTAAAGTGCAAATGTTTGTAGAGTCAAAAACTATCACGGCTAAGTTACTTGAGAGGCCGACTTGTGCTTAACCACTGAAAGAGAATGACCACTGAAAATGATTCAAAACGCAACTTCAGTGTAACTTATACACTGCCCGTTGGCTTAAGACAAATCTATCCCTAGAAGTGTAAAAGTTTGCAAAACAATCATTTGTCCATCCATTGTCCACAACAACAAATTTGTCCATCAGTAACCAATTTATATAGAGCGCTTTGGATAAATATGATTAAAATACTGGGAACCGTTCAAAGGAGTTAAGATAACAAAAATAAGATAAACACAGCGGCTGTAATCGAAGATGTCTGTAATCACGTAAAATCTTTTCAGCCTGTGGAGTCCCGTTATATAAGAAAAGACTCAAATAAATTTTACTTATCCGGTGGCTAGAACTTCTCAATTATGTTCAAATTATATCAAGCATGTACAGAGGAAAATAATGTTTCAAAAGGGTTTAATCAACACATGAAAAATAAAGATGTTGCAAGGTCTCTAAAGAAACAGGATAAAAATCAAGCAACTGCACATCCTGACAGTGTAACTTCAGCTACTTTCGACTTTCATTTTTTTTTATCTACGCCTCAGGGAGAAACAAATTTATTTTATTCCCCCTGTTAGCCGTAGTTTCAGGCCACATGTAACATATTCCTTTTTTAAAACCAATGGGTCTTAAAGCTCTTTACATGTTATGCACTTTTTATGTTTGAAATGTTATACACTGTAAAATTAAAGAAAGTTTGTAATAAAATGAACTTGCTTCTCCCTGAGGCGTAGATAAAATAAATTGAAAGTCGAAAGTAGCTGAAGTTACACTGTCAGGATGTGCAGTTGCTTGGATTTTATCCTGTTTCTTTAGAGACCTTGCAATATTTTTATTTTTCATGTGTTGATTAAACCCTTTTGAAACATTATTTTCCTCTGTCCATGCTTGATATAATTTGAACATAATTGAGAAGTTCAAGCCACCGGATAAGTAAAGTTTATTTGAGTCTTTTCTTATATAACGAGACTCCACAGGCTGAAAATTTTTTACGTGATTACAGACACCTTCGATTACAGCCTTAATTCCTTTGAACGGTTCCAAGTATTTTTATCATATTTATCCAAAGCGCTCTATCTAAATTGGTTACTGATGGACAAATTTATTGTTGTGGACAATGGATGGACAAATGATTGTTTTGCAAACTTTTATACTTCTAGGGCTAGATTTGTCTCAAGCCAACGGGCAGTGTATAAGTTACACTGAAGTTGCGTTTTGAATCATTTTCAGTGGTCATTCTCTTTCAGTGGTTAAGCACAAGTTGGCCTCGCAAGTAACTTAGCTGTGATAGCTTTTGACTCTACAAACATTTGCACTTGAAATGCAATTGCAACTGATGATGATGGATTCTTAATACAACGATTTGATAAAGCTTTGAGAGCAAAATTTAATACTTCCTACGTATCACGAATTTTCTTTTATGAATCACGAAACTATAGAGAACGAGATTAATTTATTGTTACTTTTTTAATTATGTATCGATAATAATATATAATTAAATAGCTACGTAAGTTTAAATGTTGATTCAGGTTTTGGTTAATCATCACATAAAAAGAGTTATATATTTTGTTTCTGTGATAATTGTTTGACAGGCTAAAGTAAGTAAAATATGTGTATTTTTTTTTATCTAAATGTTATTACTTAATTTCTATTATTTTCAAACGTAATTGGAAAAAAAAATCCAAAAAAAAAACATATAACCAAGTTTTAATATTTCATTTGACCGCATTGTGTGTCATTTATTACTTTAGAAATACGACGTATAAAAAGCTATCTACATTATTATGTTCTGTAATAGATCTATTATCAATTAAAGGATGTTGGGTAGTATTTATCATTAAAATTAAATGTTTCAATAAAATCTTAATACAGTAAATTAAATCAAATTCAATTTATACACGAAATTTAAAGTCCCTCGTATATACGACCAACTGGCAGTTGACACAATTAGTATTATTTATAATACAATGTAGATGCGAACAACTGCAAAATTTCGTAAAATAACAAGAAATTCCTGAAATAAATATCATATATAAATGTGTAAGAGTGTAAAGATGTATTAATAAAATTTACAGAAAAATCGATTCATTAATTTAAAAAAAAACACACTTTTTAGATCTTTTCGCTCTCCTGTAAAGTAGCTATTTTGCAGATAACTCTTTTTACTTTGCACCCGTCGATATAGACTGTATATATATACCATCGTATAGCGTGCCGTGGCGACGCGTCGCCAATCGCCATGCCAGAAATCTATTTTACGTGCGCCTATAGATGTTTCACATCAAAAAACCAAAAACTTAGTTTTTTGAATTTTTCACATATAATTTGAGGTTATGTGAAAAAAAGTGTAAATAAAAAATCGGCCAAGTGCGTGTCAGGCCACGCACGGGAAAGGGTTCCTCAGTCACCCATAATGGTACGTGGATTAGAAATTGTATCCAATGGATAATTGTTATATTTACGTAATAATGCGTTAATTTTGTATGACTTTTCCAAGTAAGCACATTGTAGAAGTTAAGCCTCTATAACTCTTGAACTAACAAAGTCATCTGATTCGTCATAGTTTTCATTTAAAGTTATTATATGGACCACTATCACGAATTTTTCCAGATTTTTTGAGCCGGCCGTTTAGCTTTTAGAGGGGAGGGGACGCCCTGTTTTTACAAAAAAAGTGGCCTTTAAAGTGGAATTTCTCGCAAACGGATACCTAAATCAAAAAATGGGTTTAAAGATCGTCTTAACAACCTTTTAATGTTTTTAAAAGACCTATATAATGATACCCCAGATGACGGGGTAGCTGCGAGAAAAAAAACATCCCCACTTTACGTGTAGGGGAGGTACCCTAAATAAAAATATTTTTCATAATTTTATTGTAACGCTTTGTCGACGTAATTACAATACATAATAATGCAAAGTTTCATCTTTCTAGCACTTACCGATTGGACGGTAAGGAGGACGGACGGACGGACGATAAGTCATAAACTTCGGAACCCTAAAAATTGTAGATCTTTTGATTACCTACTACAACTTTGCCATTTAACTTTTTTCCATAGGACTTGTAGTTTTGCCGGAAATCGAGATAAACCGTTCTTTACCCTTTGTTTTATATATTTAGCCATCCAAAGTGACTCTACCCTGCCTGATGGAAAGCATTAGCAGAATCCAAGAGTCGGGGCTACCACATTTGCTGCGAATGCAGACAATAATGTTTGGCGGCCCACACTATGGCGGCTTAGTGAGATGCTTTTTCACGCCCCGCTTAAAGGACCCGAAAACCTCCCCCTCTACCCCTTCCCGACCTCAGATCCCCCGTAAATTATTTTTCCTTTCATTTTAAAATATTCTCCTCCTTTTCCAATAGGTTTCATCCTACTATAATTTTATTTGTTTTCAAAAAATTATCTATCCTGGACTACTGGTCTATATGTCATTGTCAAACTATCATCATGGTTGCCATGCAATTGTGTTATGCCTAGCAACCTGTGAAGTTTTGACAGGAGATAAACAGTGATAGATTTTGATACCTACGATTTATGTATTTTTATAATCACCTAGCTTTGGCCTTTGTATCTCGATTATTGCAGTAAAAAGTAGCCTATGTCCTTTCCCAAGTTCAGTTCTATCTTCATATCAAATTTCATCAAAATCGGTTCAGTGGTTTAGGCGTGAAAGCGTAACAGACAGACAGACAGACAGAGTTACTTTCGCATTTATAATATTAGTATGGATATATCAGTTGTCTAGTACCCATAGTATAAGCTCTGCTTAGTTTGGAACTACACTCGGTTCCAAAAATAACGGGTCAGTCACATAAACCCGAATATCTCCCGAACTACGTATGCCATCCTAATGAAACGAAGACTGTTCAATTGAGAATTTAATTATACAGATAAAAAATAAAATAAAACTTAGTTACACCCACAATATTAATCTTAAATTAAAAAAAAACTAAAGTAGTCATATTTTTCTTAAGATTACATTTTTTTTATGATTGTTTTTTTGCTGTTTTTCATCACTGGAGGCTTCATCACGTGGAGGCAATACAAAGTATTAAATGAAGAAAGTGATGAAAAACAGCAAAAAAACAATCATAAAAAAAATGTAATCTTAAGAAAAATATGACTACTTTAGTTTTTTTTAATTTAAGATTAATATTGTGGGTGTAACTAAGTTTTATTTTATTTTTTATCTGTATAATTAAATTCTCAATTGAACAGTCTTCGTTTCATTAGGATGGCATACGTAGTTCGGGAGATATTCGGGTTTATGTGACTGACCCGTTATTGGTTTATGTGACTGACCCGTTATTTTTGGAACCGGCTATAGATGACATTGTGTGTAAGATATCCGAAATATTGATTTATTACATTCTTCACCTAGAAAACGATCCTATTTCTTTTATCAAGACTGATCCAAGTACGAAAGGAGTAGAAGGCAGTCAAATACATAATGCTTTTACCACTTGCTAGATAATTTACTATTTGTATGTATGTTATATTTTTTTAATGTTATTTTTTTTAATTACACTAGAATCTATCTATGGCTATTAAAATATTACCTCTTAAATTGAGGGTTATACTTTTTAGGGTTCCGTAGCCAAATGGCAAGAAACGGAACCCTTATAGATTTGTCATGACTGTCTGTCTGTCTGTCCGTCCGTATGTCACAGCCACTTTTTAGGGTTCCGTAGCCAAATGGCAAAAAACGGAACCCTTATAGATTCGTCAAGTCTGTCTGTCTGTCTGTCCGTCCGTATGTCACAGCCAATTATTTCCGAAACTATACGAGCTATACTGTTGAAATTTGGTCAGTCGATGTATTCTGTGAACCGCATTAAGATTTTTACAAAAATTTAGAAAAAAAACAATACATTTTGGGGGTCCCCATACTTGGAACTGAAACTCAAAAATTTTTTTTTCATCAAACCTATACGTGTGGGGTATCTATGGATAGGTGTTCAAAAATGATGTTGAGGTTTCTAATATCATTTTTTTCTAAACTGAATAGTTTGCGCGAGACACACTTCCAAAGTGGAAAAATGTGTGTCCCCCCCCCCTCTAAATTCTAAAATAAGAGAGTGATAAAACTAGAAAAAATATATGTCATACATTACCATGTAAACTACCAACGAAAATTAGTTTGAACAAGATCTAGTGAGTAGTTTTTTTTAATACGTCATAAATCGTTACACGCAATTTACCTTTCATCCAGTCAATACACTAGTATAAAAACATCGATTAAAGTTATAACGAACTACAAGAACTTTTATATGATGTTACTTGCTGATACGGAACCCTTCATGGGCGAGTCCGACTCGCACTTGGCTGCTTTTTCCCAAAACCATAAGAACTATACTTTTGAAACTTGGTAGGTAGATGTAATCTGTGAACCGCATTAAGATTTTCACATAAAAATAGAAAAAAAAACAATTCATTTTGGGGGTCCCCATACTTGGAACTGAAACTCAAAAAGTTTTTTTTTCATCAAACCCATACGTGTGGGGTAGTTATGGATAGGTGTTTAAAAATCATGTTGAGGTTTCTAATATAATTTTTTTCTAAACTGAATATTTTGCGCGAGAGACACTTCCAAAGTGAAAAAAAGTGTGTGTGTCCATATGTAACTCCCAAAATAAGAGATTGATAAAACTAAAAAAAATATATGTTGTACATTACCATGTAAACTACCAACGAAAATTGGTTTGAACGATATCTAGTAAGTAGTTTTTTTTTTCTAAATCGTTTTTTGTTTTTTAAATCGTAAACCGCAATTTACCTTTCATTTAATCAATACACTATTATAAAGACATTGATCAAAGTTACAACGAACTACAAGAACTTTTATATGATGTTACTTGCTGATACGGGACCATTCATGGGCGAGGCCGACTGGCATTGGCCGCTTTTTTAGATTTTTAATTAGATTTGTAATTTTTTCGAGCTCTTTGTTAGTTACCTACTAATTGAAATCAGGTTATCTTATGTTCAAAAATTATTAATAAAAAATGTTTTCCATTCATAAATTTTATAGACATCATAAAGAGACGAGAACAACAATCAAATACATGTACATAAAGTCATGCCTAAACTATAACCTTCTTACAGAAAGAAGCTTGAAGTATTTAGAGCTTTGATAAAAATACAGTCATCGAAGAAAACTTATCCCAGTGAAAGCGTTAGTTAAAAAGTGTATGAAAACATCCATAATCCTTCAAGCTCTTTGTGAAGCGGAACCAAAGTAGAACGAGACTGATATCTAAACCAACGGGGTTGTAACATCCCCCGAGGTTCAACGGATAAAGGGGATGACAATATTCATGATTTACGTTGATATCGTAATCTGGGACGGTCGCCGGAAGCTGTGGAAGCTGCGAATTATGTTCAGCATCCGGTGGAGGAGATAGCAATGTGTGTTTTTCAGGCGTTCTCATCGAACATTATGCCTTCCGATGTTCTATACTTAGGTATTTTATAGAGGTTACTGAACTCCTGACGTCTCAATACGTAACTTTATGTAAGTACTTCGAAAATAAATGTTATTTTGCTGTACAAGTACGTCTTGGTAATTTATATTAATCACTTTTTCTAGAAATACGCATGTTGTGATCTCCCATAATTGAGGAAGCACAAGCAATAAAACAATTTGTTATTTCTGTTAAAAACTAGCATGTAAGGTGTATTCCTTGTCGGAGGTCCATTATAAATAAATAAATAAATAGAAATAATTGGTAAAGCTTTTATTTTATATTAAAACCAACTAAGATTCATGTAATAACTAGCTTTAAATTGCGGCTCCGCCGGCATGTATGCTGGTTTTCGCGGTAAAAAGTAGCTGTGTCTTTCTTCTAGAATCAAAGTATGTCTATGTTAATTTTTATTGAAATCGGTACAGCGGTGTTAGCCGAAGAAACGTACCCGACTGGCAGACAAACATAGTAACTTTCGAAATTATAATACTAGTATGGAGTTATCTGTAGTGACAATAGTTAAAAGTTTAATATTAAAGGGATAGTATTATTAAACATTATTCGTGGTTTATGTAAGTTGTCAAAGAAACCAATGTGTGTAATTTGATATTTATTAAACTATAAAGAAAAATCTAAACAAATATTAATTTAGTCCAATTAATATTTAAGAAAAACCCATTATTTTGGCCAACGAAAAGAATTCTCGAAAGTTAACTAATATTGAAAAAGGTTGATTAAACCCGGTCCCCTGACAACCCCAAGTCATACTAGACCAATCAACGTCACGTAAACAAACACAAATATTAAATATATTATACGAAATAATACATTTTAATTAATTCAATTTTGTTGGTTCTAGAAAAACAATAGGCTACCCCCGAGGCGTGGACGGACGTCAGCCGCAAATAATACCGAACCCGACATAAGCCCTGTAAATTAAATTAAACAATAGTATTGAACAAGGAAAAAACTTTGACGATGTTTCATGACATAAATATTCCCAAAGAACGAAGGTCAAGATAATGAGGAAACACTCCTCAAAAATAATGAAAATGAGATCAAATACTAAAAGACGTAACGGGATCCGCAGTTTAAAATGTTGTTTTGATAAACACAAATAAAGTAGGACTACACAAATACAAGAACATCAAAGAAAACAAATCTAAACAAAATTTCTTAGTATTAATTAAATGCCTTAGGCATCATATTGACGAAACAACACAACTTTTAAAAGTCAATTAGACATTTTCTGTGATGATAATGACGGTGATCATATTTTTTTTTTAAAACAACTTCTGCATTATAAGTATATGTATATCCTGTGTCACGGGGGAATTTACAAACGTACATGAAACTGACACAAAGAACACCCAGACTCAGAACGACTATTTGTGAATCACACAAAGTATTGATACACGTGGGATTTGAACCCACGACACTTGGCGAAGTAGAAACCACTAGGCTAACCGTGCAGTCGAATGATAATAAAAAGTTATTCAAAATAAAATACAATCAGGCCCAATTTTTATCCTACATATTTGTAAAATTAAAAAAAAAATAGATAACATGCATAAATATACACATACATCTGTAATATATAATAATACAATAGCAAACATTAAATGGCCTATATTAATTTTTCCACAAATTTGAAATAATGTGTAGTCTACTAGGATTTCTAATATTTTAAAAAAAAATTAGGTACTCTTATAGTAAAGTCAAACAACATCACTGTTTCACTTAAGAATATCTCGTAAATTGCTCTAGTGAATATCTCTCATAGTCTTTTACGGTCATTTAGTACCCTTATATAAAATTTACATTACTGTTTGCAAGAGCCATGAAAATAGCTGGGATAAATCAAAGAACCCTATTATTATCTGAGGTAGAATGTGATGCTGCTCCCAAGAAACCACAATTAGCGACATCTGATACGTTGGCCTAAAATATGTAGCTATATAATTGATGTAAGGGATAAAGCTATATGGCCAGATATCCGGTCAAATTTTGTGATAAACTGATGGAAAATATTTCATAGTAAACCATTAATCGGGCGCAAGAGCCTTCTAAAAGGTAATATAAATAACGTTTAGATTTTTTGTACACGGGACTTAGTCACTATTAAATTATTTAAAAAGCTCACTTAACCGAAGTTTTAAATGGGTGACAGTTGGTGGTGACGGACAGACTGTGGACGGGTAGAATAAATCTGGCTATACAAAAAAGACCTATGTGTAAAAGTGGAAAAAGTATGAAAGCAATTAAAATGTAATTTAAAAATTAATATATAATACTAGCTGACCCGACAGACTTCGTCCTGTCAAAAAGATTTGTAATGTGGCAGTTTTTGTGCCTACGTATTTTAAAAAATTCTCCTGAATAGAACCGTCACCCTGGTGATAGGGCGTTGTGAATAAAAAATAATTAAATAAAACATATATAAGGATTTAAAAGTAAGTAATCGCTTTATTGTTAATCATGTGAATCATAATTATTATTATTATCATTGTAGTGCTTTGTGGTATACGATGTTTTTTGTTTGATTACCTGGCGCATAGATAAACAAATCTGATGGTTTTCCAACACGGGAACAGGCAACATACAATTGACCATGTGAGAAACATGGGTTTTCTAGATTAATACCACAAACACTTAATGATTGCCCCTGGGACTTGTTTATAGTCATAGCAAAAGCAAGCCGCACTGGAAACTGTAGTCGTTTAAACTCAAATGGCACATCAGTCGGAATCATTGGGATGCGCGGTATGAGAACATCTTCTCCTTTATACTTTCCTTTGAGTATAGTTGCTTCTATCACATTGTTTAGTAATTTTTTTATCGCTAACCGTGTACCGTTGCAAAGACGCGGTTGGTTGATATTTCGCAACATTATAACCACCGATCCAACCTTTAATTGAAGGTTGTGAGGTGGCAATCCTGGCAAATCCAGCGAGTTTAAAAATTCCGGTGGATAGTTGACTACATCATCTTGATTAGTAGCCGAATCAACTGATTTATATATCCTCAATTCGCCTGTAATTTGTTCTTGAATTTTGAAATTTAATTCATTTACATCTATGTTTTTTGCAGCCAGTATAGCTCGTTCGCTCAACCAATCATGGTTTCTGTAATTTTGAGAAACATCTGGAAACACCTTTTGAATAAGTTCATCTTTTGATCGAGTTAACTGACAAAAACTTTGAGGAAAGTTAATGCAGCCAGTCAACATGTCTATAGGAAATTTGCCATTACCAATGTCAATGAGTTGTTTAGAGAATATGTTTCCAGATTGGTCATTTTGCAACTCGACACGCATATTCTTGCTTAAATGAAGTACTTTGACATGTTTCCACAAATTGGAGGACTTTAGACATGCATTGAGTTCATCAGCTGGCGTTGATCGTGGAATCACTGGCAATGTTTGACGAAAATCTCCTGCTAATAAAATCATTGCACCACCAAATCGGTTGTTATTGCTCCGTAGATCTTTTAAGGTTCTGTCTAAAGCCTCCAAAGATTTTTTATGTGCCATCGTGCATTCATCCCAAACAATCAATTTACATTGCTGCAAAACCTTTGCCATTGCAGAGTTCTTCGAAACGTTGCAGGTTGGAGTTTCATTGCTTTGCATATTTAATGGCAATTTTAGTGCTGAATGGGCTGTTCGACCACCTTCAAGCAAAGTTGCTGCGATTCCCGACGAAGCGAGTGCAAGTGCAATTTTATTTTGTGAGCGAATTGTTGCTAATATTAATGAAATCAAAAAAGTTTTTCCTGTACCACCAGGTGCATCTAAGAAGTAAATCCCTCCAGTTTCATCATTTGTTACTTTCATAAGAGTTTCAAATACATACTTCTGTTGTTCATTTATCAGTGGAAGATTTGTTTGAATTAATTCTTTCAAAGCGTTGAGATCATACAGTCTTTCTCGATGCAACTCTTGGTTAAAAGCGTCATGCATTGGACGATTGGGCGCAGTCAGGCCTAATTGAATTAATAGTTTGTTTGACATTATCAAGCACATGTCCTCAATTGAAATCAATGCTTCATTGTAAATTTCTTCACTGATTTGTATATTTGGATTTCCCATTCTATTCCGTATTTGATACAAAATATCATCACACATATAATCTTTGTACTTGATCCACAAATCAATTGGGTTTGATGGGAAGCATGTAGATATGATTATAGAAAACAATGTTCGTATTTGATGAGCGTGTGATGATATTACAGCATCATTGAGAGTTTGATCCCAATGAGCGTCATTTTCAAGCAATTGCAAACGTTGACAGGCTTCTCTGTAGGATCCACACAATTCACCATCAACAGTTCGTAACTGTTGGAATGATGTTGGGCCACGTACATTGACTAATAGCAGTCGTAAATAAAAACATTCATCATTGCTTGGATGTACTGAATAAATCCGGCCAATCGCATCGGTGGAATATACATCTGTATATCCTGGAACTGGTTTTCCTTGTTTCCGTCGTATAAATCTCCTTGAGGATTGATTCCAGGTATAATATTTTGGCATTTCAGAATATAGCAATGTTTGTGCGAAATCATCGTTTTGGCATGTCTCAAAAAAACTGGTTAATGTAGTAGATGGTGGCTGAGCAGCTCTTTGTACTGCGTTCTGTGCTGTAAAATACACTCTTTGTCCATTTTCTAAATGCACAGCTAAGTGAACAACAGAAGGGTGTCTCTCATGAATAGGAAAAGAAAATATTCGCCAAACTGCTTCATTACTACTGACATAGCGGCCCATTTGGTATTGGGTAACTTCATCATTGGAATTCTCTGCACCAATTCCAATCACAGCCATATCACTCCCTTTGGTTACATATTTGCAAATGTATTTTATAGATTTCACTGAATGGCAAGATTCAACGTTGATGTGTGCTTTGAATGTCTTTGATAAAATGGGTGAATATGGAACAATCCAACGATTATCTATTTCAATATCTTGTTGATTTAATTTGACAATTGTTGATTTTCCATTGTCTGCTGTCGATCTGCGACGATACAATGGATAACCGTCATTACCAGTAATTGTTTCCGATATTAATGTCCGTGGATATCGTTTTGAACATTTACCATCCATCATACACGGTGAATTTTGATTAAGAGTTCCACAGGGACCATTTATCATGTTTTTGATAACTACCTCATGCAATCCAGGATCTACTTGTACATTAGGGATTTCAGCTGATATCACTGCATCAACTTCATTTGGCCTTATCTTTTCAACCAACCAAATCAAAATGTGTGCATGTGGCAATCCTCGTTTCTGCCACTCCACAGAATACATCCAGCAGCGTGTCTCACCAAACACATTATATTTTACGATGAAATCCATTAAAGATTTCAACTTTTGTTTAAAGACTCTGGCTGTAATATCATGACGATCAATGGGTGATTGCCCAGAGAATAACTCCTGCTTGATTTCTATCCATTGCGGATTGCATGTAAATGTGATGAACAAATCTGCTGTACCATAATGACGAACATACGACATGGCATCTTGAGCATATTCGTGCATATGCCGAGGGCTTCCGATGTATGTTGCTGGAAGAATAGTCATTCGACCGACATTCTGTGCATTTCCATCAGTATTAATCGCATCTCGAAGGTGAATATACTCTTCAGATCGGAGTTTGGTTTGATTCAACCTGATGAATGTTAACCTGCTCTGTGATATATTTGCCCTTGTATCTGTA
The DNA here is from genome assembly GCA_932526445.1 of Phragmatobia fuliginosa. Taxonomy (NCBI): domain Eukaryota; kingdom Metazoa; phylum Arthropoda; class Insecta; order Lepidoptera; family Erebidae; genus Phragmatobia; species Phragmatobia fuliginosa. Next base: position 15,280,168 of record OW052057.1, read on the forward strand.
AATAAAAAAAAAAAAATATGGTGTGGTATAAATTAATGGATTGTCAGTGATCAAAATTAAATAATATTTGATCTTAAAAAGTATATATTTAGTTTTAACTAATATCTATCAAATATAATAAAATATAATAAAAGTGTCACTGAAACTGAATCACCATATAATATGATGACTAAGTGATATATTTCGTAATGATTAAGAAATTGAAGATTAGTGACACATCTTAACTTTAGTGACAGAAAATTTTGTTCGCTAAAATAATTATGAGTAACTGCTATAATACATACCTTGAAAGTTGGCATAAAATTTTCCCGAACTACATTTGTTGCCCCAAATGAAGTCATTTGAAAGCAATTGTTATATTGTTGGATATGTGTCAAAAAGTGTATAGAATCTGTTCCTATTCCTGAAACCAATGAGTACAATGGTTCTGGTGGTGGATCCAATGGTATCAATTTCACTTTACCATTTGCGCAACACAATCCATTGGCTTCGTTTTTGTATTTTAATGCCTTACAGTGTGAGCAAACCGAGTTCATAGAACCAATAACAACACATTGGTAGTTACTGTAGTCAATTGACACATCGTAACTGAAAGCAGCTCGATTCAAACTTGCGCGATTATTAGTTGAATGTCGCGCTCGCGCTTCACGCGTTTGTGATATCCGAATTCTTTCACGTTCATTTCCGTCGTCACGTTCTTGTGCAGTACGATTAGATCGGTAATTAGCTTGGTTTGAAGCATTTCTGGTTCTTCTACCTAAATTACTTCGTCTTATAGGAGGCATATCAAATATAAATTATTTTTTCACTAATCACGAACTAAACAAACACTAACTAACTAAACACTCTGCACAAAACACGATATACGAATTTGTCTCGTGTATCAGTTGTCAAAAGCAAACTCAGTAGATTAGGTAACAGACAACTTTTTTTTTTTTTAATTTGATATGACTTGAAGTCAAATCCTTTTAAGCCGTACGAATTGTTTTATTTATTTAAAATTTGTATATTAAAAATAATAAAACACTGTTGGTAACGCGATTTTTGTTTGACTGATGTAATGACGTGGAAACTGATGCATTATATCTCGCGTGCCGAAACTAATACAAAAGAAACGCGAGTTTCGGAACGCGACATTAAACTCCTCCAACTATGTATTCTGTGCTCCAACGCACACACGCACATTGTTTTGATAGATATGATCTTTGACGTTAGGAACACACCTACATTGCTTAGACAACAGTGAGTGCTTGTAATTTAATATGAACTTTATACCATAGCAATAAAGCTCAAATTGACTACGTTTTAGTTAGAAATCATTTGTATGGGAAAAAGAAAAGGGCTATTTTTAGGGTTTTTCCAGCAATAATTCTAATTTTTCTCGCCGTAAAAACCATCCTTGAACTTCAACGAACATTTTAAAAAAAGATTTGGCCAAATTGGTCCAGGCGTTCTTGAGTTATGCGCTTACCAACACATTTTGCGATTCATTTTTATATTATAGATAAATTATTTTCTTCTTAGAATCTAATAGTTAAAAAAATAAGGCTTTCCTGTGTGTAAAAATCAGAATATATTAAAAACCCCGAAATCTTATGAACCACTTAATATTAGATTAAAAACTATTTCCTTCTATGTAATAAATGAATTATTATTTCTATATGATTCACTATTGCATACTATTCTTATGATAAAATAAAAATATATGCATACAATTAATTGAACTGTCTTCAACAACTAACTTAAATATCATCATTAATAGCATGTTAGAGTCAGACGTGTTAGTATTCGGCTCGTGACAAGTCCCACTTTTCTTTGTAGTGCTCTATATTGATTAGTTTAGATTTAGCTGGCTCTTATGACACCTATAGAATGAAATCAAAAAAATATTTATATGAGTATAAAGGCAATATAAAGACTATAATCCCAACAAAAAAAATCCACTCATAATCTCATTTCCACTGAAACTAGCAGAAGAGCATAAAAACCAAATTCTGGTTACCAATGTATTAAAACTTACACCCTAAGACCATAAACCCAGAAATTACATTATTCCACCAAAGTAAATCCGTATTCAAGCTTTAAGGAATTCACACAAAGGACGTAGGCTTTTACGCGAAACTTTCTTGAGCCTATTCTGAAAGTATACCCTTTTATTTGGACTGTGAATAAAATAAATTGTTTGAATTCCATCACACACGTTGTCTGAGGCAACGTGCTTGTAATTGGAAAGTACAAGCTTTGTTGGGAAACTATTGTGGGTAACTGTAGCTCAAGATTGGTTCGCCTTTCAGGTTAAGTGGTACCCATGTTGAATTTATACGGGTAGTTGGATTGATAACATTTTTACTATGCAAGTACTTTTAAAACGATATTGGAAGGAAAGATAGAAGGTAAAAGAATACGTGGAAAGCCTAGATTGACGCCTAGACAGGCGTAAAGGAGAAAGTAGGAGTCGTGGCCTATCAAGAGGTCAAACGCATTACAGAAAATAGACAAGGGTCTGTACAAATATTTCAATGACGCGTGAACGTGAAAATATTTAGAAAACTATAACGTGATCATGATTTTTGATAAAATGCATGTTGCCTATGCCACATAGTCGGCCTATAATTACTCATTTTTTTAAATCGGTTCGGTCTAGCCAAATCTATTACCTTTCCATTTGGCTTAATCACATTCTGCTAAAAATAAAATTTAGAGGAACATAGAACCTCCTATTTCAAGTCGATTAAAAGCTGTTCTTTAATCCCCTGATTGGCAGTAGGAACAAGGCTATCACCGTTTGTATATTCAATAGAAAGATCGATAACTCACATAAAAATTAAATTTGGTAAGGCAATAATAGCAAAGGTATATTACTGATACTGATACATTTGGCAATAAGTATGTAGTACTTACGTAAGCAGAACTTTAAAACACAAAATTATCTTATTATTAATAACGGCAAATTAGCCTTGACATTGATCTGCTGAAAGTCTTCTGGGCACGGTACCAGTAAGTTATTACGCAAAGTCGTTTGTTGATGTCTTTATTTAAATAAACATTACCTATTAATAATTATGTAGCCCATAAATAAAATTATCTATACAAATTAGTAACAATGAGGTGTCTGTTTGTAATAGCAAATAAAGTGTTTTCTTACTAAATGGTTATGAAAGTATATGTATGTATATACGACACTTAGGTGGAAAAAACATCATTGTTTTTCTGTCTGTCTGTTTGTTCCGGGTAATCTCTGGATCGGCTTTACCTTTGTTAATGGTAACCTGCACGTAAGGAGTAACTTCGATAAAAAAAAATTGACTAGCTTCGCTCCACGGCGTTACTCGCGATTTACAAAAATAACCGCGGGTTAGTTTAAAACAAACGTGTAGTGATGTGCATTCAAATTTGTCATGTAATCTTATATTATATAATAATATTACAGACAAAAAACATTATTACTAGCTAATAAGTGATAAAAATTAATACTGAACAAAAGCTAGGCAATGTACTTAAAAGTCGACCGTAAAGTAACTTCAAGTAATGAAGTTCTAAGTATCGCAAGTTAAGTTGTCTTCAAACTCACAACGAATTTAATCACGAGAAATGGTAGGGAGCGTAGGAAATTAAAGGGCTTCCCTTTTGAATTTATTAGAATAATTAGCAGCGAGTAGCTTTATCACCACTCTTCCCTCACAACCTTGGTGATTATACAGTTGAGACAGATGCTGGAAATTGAACCCCAATTAAAATATATTAGTACTAGCTATAGCCCGCGGCTTCGATACCGAAAATGTTGGCCATCGCGGTAAAGATTAACCTATGACTTCTCTAGGAATTAAATTAAATTTCATTATAAACACTAATTAATAAGAAAAATACGTGTGGCACTCGAGGACTGCTGCGGTAAATCTATTGCATAGCATTTTTTATCAACTTGTGCAATTATAATTATTTATTTATTTTTTATTTAAGTATGCAGTTTTTTTTTCTTTGATATTAATTCAAGTTTACAAAACAATATACACTGTCTATTTACCAACATACAATCTTACACTGTTATTGAGAAACAATATAATCATTCTATTAACCGAAAGACAATGCAACTAAACAGGGAACATTGCCCTTGTCGCACTGCAGTTACAATCATATTCTCTATCCATTTTTAACACGGGGTGTTAGGTTATTTTCGTTACAGAATTTCTTAATTCTTAACTTAAACTTAAATTTCTTATCTCAAAGCGCGCGATAAAAGCTATACAATAGTTTAATAAATAAATATTTCGGATATTTTACACACAACGTCAACTAGTCCCAAACTAAGCAGAGCTTGTATTATGGGTACTAGACAACTGATATAAATACATAAACATACCTTTTTTGTAACTACAAACATATTATGCATAGAAAACACCCAGACACCAAAATAAATATTTATGGATCATCCAAACATTTTGGTCCGACCCGGGAATCGAAGCTGATACCTCATGCACAGCAGTCACAAACGCACAGAAATGGTGACAGACAGTCTTACTTTCGAATTTCTAATATTGGTAAAGACTAGCTTTCACTCGCGGCTCTGCCCACTAGCATATCAGTTTTCGTGGTAGAAAATGAAGAGTTAACAATGTTTGTATGACCAATTTGATTGAAATCGGTGTAGCGGTTTAACATAGTTGAAAACGTAATAGAAACATCATAATCATCATAATAAACAGCCTTTATCAGTCCAGTGATATACATAGGCCTCTCTTTAGAAATAAGGTTTTGGCTTACTATACCACGCTGGCTAGACGGGTTGGTAAAGGATTTGTTTCAGGTTTTCCTTCTCTTGGCACTGATGTTAGCTGCTTATTTTGTTCCTTTAGTCCCCTCTTACGACACCCATGGAATGAATAGGGGTGGTGACACTTTGTATTCTTAATCCGTCACCACACGTCACCCACACAGAGTTAATTTAGAATTTACAATATATTTGTATTATTAGTATGTTTAAGGACATTTAAGTATTCATTCTTTTTCTCCACACAAAATATACGTCGTTTCTAGGTGTATGTATTCAATTTGAAGAGTACTAAACAGAAATGTACTTTTTTGAATTTTGTGATAATGTTAGGCCTCTTTGACCCAGTTTGGTGAGAAGCGTTATCTTGATTGAATCATCTGGGACAGAGCACGGTCAGGCCGGCAAAATACTCATCAAAAATAAACTCTCTTTTAAGATAACTTGAATAAATTTAATTTCAAATAAAAAAAATCGGCCAATTGCATGTCAGGCCACGCATAGAAATAAAGTTTCTCAGTCACCCATAATGGATTTAAAATCGTATCCAATAGATAATTGTTATGTTTACGTATTAATGCGTTAATTTTGTATGACGTTTTCCAAGTGAGCGCATTTTAGAAGTTAAGCCTCTATAACTCCTGAACTAACAAAGTCATCTAATCCGTTATAGTTTTCCTTCAAAGTTAATAGACCACCATAACGAATTTTCCCAAATTTTTTGAGCCAGCCGTTTAGCTTTTCGATGGAGGGGGATGCCCTGTTTCTACAAAAAAGTGCCCTGTAAAGTGGAATATCTCGCAAATGGATACCTGAATCAAAAAGTCGTCTTGGAAACCCTTTATTGTGTTTAAAAGACCTATCTAATGATACCCCACATGATGGGGTAACTGCGAGAAAAAAATATCATCCCCACTTTACGTGTAGGGGAGGTACACAAAATAATATCATTTTTCATAATTTTATTGTAGCACTTTTTCGACGTACTTACAACACATGTTCATGCAAAGTTTTATCTTTCTAGCACTTACCGTTTGGACGGTAAGTCGAGGACGGACGGACGGACGGACGACCAGACGGACATGACGAATCTATAAGGGTTCCGAGTCATAAACTTCGGAACCCTAAAAACATGTTTTAAAATATTAAACCAATATATTTTAAACCTGTATGTTTGTTTATTGATTTAGCCGTGGAAGCGTAACAGACACACAGACAGACAGAGTTACTTTAAAATTTATTAAATTAGTAAGACTATTTATCGTACAATATACCTAAAACATATATATATATATATATAGCTCCGCCTGTGTGTGCAAGGAGTAGCCTATGTAAGGGCATCAAGAACCAAAGTTTCTACATGCTTAATTAAATCTAGTTTGTGCAGTGGATTTAATCAAAGGATAACAAACAAACAGACTTGCTCACAAATTTATAATATTTATAAAATAATCAATTTTACTGAGCAAATCATCATCATCAACAACTCATAACGTCCCACTACTGTGCGCGGATCTCCTCTTAAGCTCCTCATCTCAAGCTGCCCGAGTGCGGGTTGGGGACTGGCAAGACAAGTTGTGCTTACGTAATAGCCAATGGATGTTTTTAAGCCGCCCGAAGGCTTCCAACTAAGCTTCACGGCTGTTATCTTATGATAACAACCGGGACCGACTGCTTAGCTTAAGCTTCGAATCCCGGAAACGTTCATAACATAATTATGATATGTTATGACAGATAATGGCATTTGGTTTGTATATTCAAACGTTTTTATTTCTGTGAAGTTTAAAAGTTTCACCACGTACTGAATTTGTTGGTATTTAAAAAAAATCTGATAAAATGGCTTTAAGCATTTAAATTGGAGTTATTTTGTGAAAACCATTAAGTTGCAACCAGCTGCTGTCAGTGTATCTTTTATTTAGAAAACTAACTTATTCCCTAGGTTTTATTAACGTTATTGAAAATCGAGAGTAACGACGCGAACTGAACTGAAGCCAGACTAAGAAAATAAGCCTAAATTACTCCTTTTGTCTTCAGCTATCTACTAGTGAAAGATTTAGAGATCAGTCCGAACTACCAAGCAGACAGACAATAAAAATAAAATATTTTTCTTGATGTAAGGAAATACCTATATGCATTTAGTAAAAAGCTATTCATTAGATGTTACAAACAGACACTCCAATTTTATTTATTTGAATAGAATTACTTTCGAAAATGTACATGCTGCATTGTATACACTCACAATGAGGATGGTGGATCCTACTCTTGGATTCTACTCATGCTTTCCATCAGGCAGGGTAGTCACTTTGTCTTCACTTTGGCTAAGGCTTAAATATTGCAAAAATAGAGTTTATTTATACATAATGTTGTTCGATTTATTTGAAAAGAGGTGACAAAAGGCTTTAATGTAATTGTTCATGTAGAAATATGTAGTAACTAGCTTTCCACCCGCGGCTTCGCCCGCGTGGAATTCGTATATATCGCGCGACACGGTAAGGGTAGACTAAACAATCTTACATGATTTTATGTTTGATATAAGGAACTTAGACACAAACTTTCGTCCCCTATTTCAAACCCTTCTTTCTACCTTTATTTTCAATCGGTTCAGTGGTTTAGGCGTGAAAGCGTAACAGACAGACAGACAGACAGAGTTACTTTATCTTATCCCTACTTATAATTTAAGTAGGGATTACACCATCGGAAAGTAGAGATTTCATCAAACAGAAAACACCCTAATTTTTTGAAAAAAGTAAATATTTTGACGGTTTAATTTTCGGTATTAAGTCAAAATCGGGTGAAAAAATAAATATTTCAAATCAAATCAAATCAGAAAAGAACATATTGTAATAGGAACTAAATATGTCATAATGATAAAATAAAATATTACTAATTATTAAAATAGTAGTCTATATGCAGTGTGTACGGTGTGGCTTAGCCACACCGTACACACTACTGCATATAGACTGTATATATATACCATCGTATAGCGTGCCGTGGCGACGCGTCGCCAATCGCCATGCCAGAAATCTATTTTACGTGCGCCTATAGATGTTTCACATCAAAAAACCAAAAACTTAGTTTTTTGAATTTTTCACATATAATTTGAGGTTATGTGAAAAAAAGTGTAAATAAAAAATCGGCCAAGTGCGTGTCAGGCCACGCACGGGAAAGGGTTCCTCAGTCACCCATAATGGTACGTGGATTAGAAATTGTATCCAATGGATAATTGTTATATTTACGTAATAATGCGTTAATTTTGTATGACTTTTCCAAGTAAGCACATTGTAGAAGTTAAGCCTCTATAACTCTTGAACTAACAAAGTCATCTGATTCGTCATAGTTTTCATTTAAAGTTATTATATGGACCACTATCACGAATTTTTCCAGATTTTTTGAGCCGGCCGTTTAGCTTTTAGAGGGGAGGGGACGCCCTGTTTTTACAAAAAAAGTGGCCTTTAAAGTGGAATTTCTCGCAAACGGATACCTAAATCAAAAAATGGGTTTAAAGATCGTCATAACAACCTTTTAATGTTTTTAAAAGACCTATATAATGATACCCCAGATGACGGGGTAGCTGCGAGAAAAAAAACATCCCCACTTTACGTGTAGGGGAGGTACCCTAAATAAAAATATTTTTCATAATTTTATTGTAACGCTTTGTCGACGTAATTACAATACATAATAATGCAAAGTTTCATCTTTCTAGCACTTACCGATTGGACGGTAAGGAGGACGGACGGACGGACGATAAGTCATAAACTTCGGAACCCTAAAAATTGTAGATCTTTTGATTACCTACTACAACTTTGCCATTTAACTTTTTTCCATAGGACTTGTAGTTTTGCCGGAAATCGAGATAAACCGTTCTTTACCCTTTGTTTTATATATTTAGCCATCCAAAGTGACTCTACCCTGCCTGATGGAAAGCATTAGCAGAATCCAAGAGTCGGGGCTACCACATTTGCTGCGAATGCAGACAATAATGTTTGGCGGCCCACACTATGGCGGCTTAGTGAGATGCTTTTTCACGCCCCGCTTAAAGGACCCGAAAACCTCCCCCTCTACCCCTTCCCGACCTCAGATCCCCCGTAAATTATTTTTCCTTTCATTTTAAAATATTCTCCTCCTTTTCCAATAGGTTTCATCCTACTATAATTTTATTTGTTTTCAAAAAATTATCTATCCTGGACTACTGGTCTATATGTCATTGTCAAACTATCATCATGGTTGCCATGCAATTGTGTTATGCCTAGCAACCTGTGAAGTTTTGACAGGAGATAAACAGTGATAGATTTTGATACCTACGATTTATGTATTTTTATAATCACCTAGCTTTGGCCTTTGTATCTCGATTATTGCAGTAAAAAGTAGCCTATGTCCTTTCCCAAGTTCAGTTCTATCTTCATATCAAATTTCATCAAAATCGGTTCAGTGGTTTAGGCGTGAAAGCGTAACAGACAGACAGACAGACAGAGTTACTTTCGCATTTATAATATTAGTATGGATTATAAGTATAATGTACGACTGAGTCAGTCAGTGGCGAAGTGGTATCGTATGCGACTGCTGTCCTTGCGGTCTCGGATTCAATTGCTGGGTCGGACCGAATGTTTCTTTGATCTGCAAATATTCAGAGCTTGAGTGTTTTCTATGTAAATTGTGTATGTATTTACAAAAATATTTCTAAGTACCTACCCATATATGTATATGTTTATATCAGTTGCCTAGTACCCATAGTACACGCTCAAATGTACTTTTCAAAACAATATACATACATATATGTACTTTTTTTTGTAAATACATACCTACATATTATACGTAGAAAACCCATAATAACAAGATGGTATTGTGTTATATCATTGATATACATATGTTCAAATAAAAATCGGCCAAGTGCGTGTCAAGCCACGCACAGGAAAGGGTTCCTAGGTCACCCTTAATGGTACGTGGATTTAAAATCGTATCCAATAGATAATTGTTAAGTTTACGTAATAATGCGTTAATTTTGTATGACGTTTTCCAAGTGAGCGCATTTTACAAGTTAAGCCTCTATAACTCCTGAACTAACAAAGTCATCTAATCCATTATAGTTTTCCTTCAGCGTTCATTATATGGACCACCATCACGATTTTTCCCAGATTATTTGAGCCATCCGTTTAGCTTTTAGAGGGGGGGACGCCCTGTTTTTACAAAAAAGTGCCCTTTAAAGTGGAATATCTCGCGAACAGATACCTAACCCAAAAAATTGTCTTTGAAACTCTTTACTTTTTTTAAAAGACCTATCAAATGATACCCTACACGATGGGGTAGCCACGGGAAAAAAAAAAACATTCCCACTTTACGTGTAGGGGAGGTATCCCAAATAAAAATATTTTTCATAATTTTATTGTAGCACTTTGTAGACGTAATTACAACACTTATTCATGCAAAGTTTCATCTTTCTAGCACTTTTGGTTTGGAAGGTAAGCCGAGGACGGACGGACACTACAAATCTATAAGAGTTCCGAGTAATGAACTTCGGAACCCTAAAAAGAGAATTCAGTTGTAATAGACGTTTTCAATATAATTTGTTTTTTAAATTAAAATAAATTGTCGTAGTCAAGTCTCTTCAAGTATTCCAAAAGGGTTTTGTTCAAATAAATGTTGATGATGTTGAAACTCATATAAATTCAAAAAGAATGTGTAATCTGAACGAAATTGTAATAAAATATAAATCACTTTAGTAAACTCAGTCTAAATAGAGTTATGCTAATGTTGAACCGAATACAATCAATTTAGGTTTGACATAATAATAACATTTGTAGAATTTTATATTTTAATAAAAAGAATATTTAGTTGTAAAATTGAAATATAATGCGATACAAATGTAAGTCGAGTTTGAGACAGGGTTCAGGCACAAAGCTCGGCTGATCCTCACGATTTATTTGTCTTTGTCTCGTTATATAACGTGTCAAGAAAATATTTCAAGTAAGCTTAGAGTGTTTAAGACTTACAGGATTTCTAGAGTTGTTCATCAGTGTGGCCTTACTGGAGGTATTATTTAAATACAAAAGAACTTTTACTCATGCTAATCTGCGCAATCATTTTAAGTTGTAAGACTTCTTATTAATAATGTATTCAATTACTTTTAGGAAAATAAAATCTTATGACCTTTACTTGTATGAAAGTGTCTACAGTAGCTTATTACTTCTAATATTACGTTTTACTTTAGCAGAAGCCTTCTACCCAAAAAAATAATACATAATATTTGTTTATTTTTATATTAATCATTTTATACGTGATGGACGACACCCGTTTTGTCTCGTTTCTGGTGAAAAGGATGTCCATTGCAAATGCTAGTATCATGGGCACTTTTGTAACGGGATCGATGAAGGGTGGATTATTGTAAATGACATGATTTTTTTGAATTCAATTTATTATTATTTATTGTTCCTAAATAATAAACAATGCACAATAAACTCACTGTTACATGCAAAAAAGTTATGCTGCTAGGGCACTTCTTCAGTTATAAGAGGCTTAAGAAAATTGAATAAGCAAAACTAGAGCTGAATTCACACAGGGAAATTTCCAGTACAAGGTTTTTTGAGCAGACTCCAATAACGAATTCTCAGTTTAATTTATCTGAGTTAACCAAGTCATAGGTGTACAACCTAAACTTAATCTACCTAATGTTGGAGCGTTTGAAGCGGTATGTGTTTTAATTTACTCTCGTGAATATTCAGTTCACGCATATTACAGGGTATTATCTTCCATTATTCAAATTTGCATAACACTTAGAGCATGCGGCCTACTCCATGTATATCCTGTAAGTAGGTAGGTATATACACATATTGTGAATGGACATTTCAGACCCGCATTAGGAATATAGGAACAACCTGTGTCGCGAGGGACTTTACAAACATACATGAAACGGACACAAAGAACACCCAGACTAAGGATAAAATTTCAGGATCCCATAAAGTATTGTCCCATGTGGGATTTGAACCCACGACACTTGGCGCAGTAGAGAGCAACGTGGCGACTGCTTAGACCACTAGGCCAAACGTGTAGTCTTGAAGCATAAAAAAATATTTGAACGTAAATGTCCAGAAATTGTTACATTATTATTTGAAGTCTATTTTTTTTTTTGGAAACTAGATTAAGATCGGTTTAAGTCCACTACGATTTGGCTTAAGTATGACTGTTTCAAGCGGAGTGAGTGCAATCAGAACTCGACAACCCAAGTAGTAGGCGATATCGACGTTCTGTATAATATACTGTATGTATTGTTATTACAAAGTTACTTTTAAATGAGTTCTCTTTAAAATCACATTTTTACAAATCGTTTTTTCTTGATCGAGTGTCTCAACCATACAAAAAATTAGATGCTGACATACCAAACTAATTTCTTTATAGACAACATAATCCCTAAACTGGAGTTAATCCACTGAGCTAAACAAAAGAAGCCTTTAGAAGCCTACAACTGGATAATACTGTCGATATTGATTGACCTGAAACTAACCGTTGGACTGACGACAATGCTGAAGGTTTATTGTCTATCGACGTAATTGTCTGCAAGAACAATCACTTTAAGCCATTGGCAGGGGTTATTAAGTTATATAAAATGGTTAACCATATCTATAATATAAAAATGAATCGCAAAATGTGTTGGTAAGCGCATAACTCAAGAACGCCTGGACCAATTTGGCCAAATCTTTTTTTAAAATGTTCGTTGAAGTTCAAGGATGGTTTTTACGGCGAGAAAAATTAGAATTATTGCTGGAAAAACCCTAAAAATAGCCCTTTTCTTTTTCCCATACAAATGATTTCTAACTAAAACGTAGTCAATTTGAGCTTTATTGCTATGGTATAAAGTTCATATTAAATTACAAGCACTCACTGTTGTCTAAGCAATGTAGGTGTGTTCCTAACGTCAAAGATCATATCTATCAAAACAATGTGCGTGTGTGCGTTGGAGCACAGAATACATAGTTGGAGGAGTTTAATGTCGCGTTCCGAAACTCGCGTTTCTTTTGTATTAGTTTCGGCACGCGAGATATAATGCATCAGTTTCCACGTCATTACATCAGTCAAACAAAAATCGCGTTACCAACAGTGTTTTATTATTTTTAATATACAAATTTTAAATAAATAAAACAATTCGTACGGCTTAAAAGGATTTGACTTCAAGTCATATCAAATTAAAAAAAAAAAAAGTTGTCTGTTACCTAATCTACTGAGTTTGCTTTTGACAACTGATACACGAGACAAATTCGTATATCGTGTTTTGTGCAGAGTGTTTAGTTAGTTAGTGTTTGTTTAGTTCGTGATTAGTGAAAAAATAATTTATATTTGATATGCCTCCTATAAGACGAAGTAATTTAGGTAGAAGAACCAGAAATGCTTCAAACCAAGCTAATTACCGATCTAATCGTACTGCACAAGAACGTGACGACGGAAATGAACGTGAAAGAATTCGGATATCACAAACGCGTGAAGCGCGAGCGCGACATTCAACTAATAATCGCGCAAGTTTGAATCGAGCTGCTTTCAGTTACGATGTGTCAATTGACTACAGTAACTACCAATGTGTTGTTATTGGTTCTATGAACTCGGTTTGCTCACACTGTAAGGCATTAAAATACAAAAACGAAGCCAATGGATTGTGTTGCGCAAATGGTAAAGTGAAATTGATACCATTGGATCCACCACCAGAACCATTGTACTCATTGGTTTCAGGAATAGGAACAGATTCTATACACTTTTTGACACATATCCAACAATATAACAATTGCTTTCAAATGACTTCATTTGGGGCAACAAATGTAGTTCGGGAAAATTTTATGCCAACTTTCAAGGTATGTATTATAGCAGTTACTCATAATTATTTTAGCGAACAAAATTTTCTGTCACTAAAGTTAAGATGTGTCACTAATCTTCAATTTCTTAATCATTACGAAATATATCACTTAGTCATCATATTATATGGTGATTCAGTTTCAGTGACACTTTTATTATATTTTATTATATTTGATAGATATTAGTTAAAACTAAATATATACTTTTTAAGATCAAATATTATTTAATTTTGATCACTGACAATCCATTAATTTATACCACACCATATTTTTTTTTTTTTATTTACAGATACAAGGGCAAATATATCACAGAGCAGGTTAACATTCATCAGGTTGAATCAAACCAAACTCCGATCTGAAGAGTATATTCACCTTCGAGATGCGATTAATACTGATGGAAATGCACAGAATGTCGGTCGAATGACTATTCTTCCAGCAACATACATCGGAAGCCCTCGGCATATGCACGAATATGCTCAAGATGCCATGTCGTATGTTCGTCATTATGGTACAGCAGATTTGTTCATCACATTTACATGCAATCCGCAATGGATAGAAATCAAGCAGGAGTTATTCTCTGGGCAATCACCCATTGATCGTCATGATATTACAGCCAGAGTCTTTAAACAAAAGTTGAAATCTTTAATGGATTTCATCGTAAAATATAATGTGTTTGGTGAGACACGCTGCTGGATGTATTCTGTGGAGTGGCAGAAACGAGGATTGCCACATGCACACATTTTGATTTGGTTGGTTGAAAAGATAAGGCCAAATGAAGTTGATGCAGTGATATCAGCTGAAATCCCTAATGTACAAGTAGATCCTGGATTGCATGAGGTAGTTATCAAAAACATGATAAATGGTCCCTGTGGAACTCTTAATCAAAATTCACCGTGTATGATGGATGGTAAATGTTCAAAACGATATCCACGGACATTAATATCGGAAACAATTACTGGTAATGACGGTTATCCATTGTATCGTCGCAGATCGACAGCAGACAATGGAAAATCAACAATTGTCAAATTAAATCAACAAGATATTGAAATAGATAATCGTTGGATTGTTCCATATTCACCCATTTTATCAAAGACATTCAAAGCACACATCAACGTTGAATCTTGCCATTCAGTGAAATCTATAAAATACATTTGCAAATATGTAACCAAAGGGAGTGATATGGCTGTGATTGGAATTGGTGCAGAGAATTCCAATGATGAAGTTACCCAATACCAAATGGGCCGCTATGTCAGTAGTAATGAAGCAGTTTGGCGAATATTTTCTTTTCCTATTCATGAGAGACACCCTTCTGTTGTTCACTTAGCTGTGCATTTAGAAAATGGACAAAGAGTGTATTTTACAGCACAGAACGCAGTACAAAGAGCTGCTCAGCCACCATCTACTACATTAACCAGTTTTTTTGAGACATGCCAAAACGATGATTTCGCACAAACATTGCTATATTCTGAAATGCCAAAATATTATACCTGGAATCAATCCTCAAGGAGATTTATACGACGGAAACAAGGAAAACCAGTTCCAGGATATACAGATGTATATTCCACCGATGCGATTGGCCGGATTTATTCAGTACATCCAAGCAATGATGAATGTTTTTATTTACGACTGCTATTAGTCAATGTACGTGGCCCAACATCATTCCAACAGTTACGAACTGTTGATGGTGAATTGTGTGGATCCTACAGAGAAGCCTGTCAACGTTTGCAATTGCTTGAAAATGACGCTCATTGGGATCAAACTCTCAATGATGCTGTAATATCATCACACGCTCATCAAATACGAACATTGTTTTCTATAATCATATCTACATGCTTCCCATCAAACCCAATTGATTTGTGGATCAAGTACAAAGATTATATGTGTGATGATATTTTGTATCAAATACGGAATAGAATGGGAAATCCAAATATACAAATCAGTGAAGAAATTTACAATGAAGCATTGATTTCAATTGAGGACATGTGCTTGATAATGTCAAACAAACTATTAATTCAATTAGGCCTGACTGCGCCCAATCGTCCAATGCATGACGCTTTTAACCAAGAGTTGCATCGAGAAAGACTGTATGATCTCAACGCTTTGAAAGAATTAATTCAAACAAATCTTCCACTGATAAATGAACAACAGAAGTATGTATTTGAAACTCTTATGAAAGTAACAAATGATGAAACTGGAGGGATTTACTTCTTAGATGCACCTGGTGGTACAGGAAAAACTTTTTTGATTTCATTAATATTAGCAACAATTCGCTCACAAAATAAAATTGCACTTGCACTCGCTTCGTCGGGAATCGCAGCAACTTTGCTTGAAGGTGGTCGAACAGCCCATTCAGCACTAAAATTGCCATTAAATATGCAAAGCAATGAAACTCCAACCTGCAACGTTTCGAAGAACTCTGCAATGGCAAAGGTTTTGCAGCAATGTAAATTGATTGTTTGGGATGAATGCACGATGGCACATAAAAAATCTTTGGAGGCTTTAGACAGAACCTTAAAAGATCTACGGAGCAATAACAACCGATTTGGTGGTGCAATGATTTTATTAGCAGGAGATTTTCGTCAAACATTGCCAGTGATTCCACGATCAACGCCAGCTGATGAACTCAATGCATGTCTAAAGTCCTCCAATTTGTGGAAACATGTCAAAGTACTTCATTTAAGCAAGAATATGCGTGTCGAGTTGCAAAATGACCAATCTGGAAACATATTCTCTAAACAACTCATTGACATTGGTAATGGCAAATTTCCTATAGACATGTTGACTGGCTGCATTAACTTTCCTCAAAGTTTTTGTCAGTTAACTCGATCAAAAGATGAACTTATTCAAAAGGTGTTTCCAGATGTTTCTCAAAATTACAGAAACCATGATTGGTTGAGCGAACGAGCTATACTGGCTGCAAAAAACATAGATGTAAATGAATTAAATTTCAAAATTCAAGAACAAATTACAGGCGAATTGAGGATATATAAATCAGTTGATTCGGCTACTAATCAAGATGATGTAGTCAACTATCCACCGGAATTTTTAAACTCGCTGGATTTGCCAGGATTGCCACCTCACAACCTTCAATTAAAGGTTGGATCGGTGGTTATAATGTTGCGAAATATCAACCAACCGCGTCTTTGCAACGGTACACGGTTAGCGATAAAAAAATTACTAAACAATGTGATAGAAGCAACTATACTCAAAGGAAAGTATAAAGGAGAAGATGTTCTCATACCGCGCATCCCAATGATTCCGACTGATGTGCCATTTGAGTTTAAACGACTACAGTTTCCAGTGCGGCTTGCTTTTGCTATGACTATAAACAAGTCCCAGGGGCAATCATTAAGTGTTTGTGGTATTAATCTAGAAAACCCATGTTTCTCACATGGTCAATTGTATGTTGCCTGTTCCCGTGTTGGAAAACCATCAGATTTGTTTATCTATGCGCCAGGTAATCAAACAAAAAACATCGTATACCACAAAGCACTACAATGATAATAATAATAATTATGATTCACATGATTAACAATAAAGCGATTACTTACTTTTAAATCCTTATATATGTTTTATTTAATTATTTTTTATTCACAACGCCCTATCACCAGGGTGACGGTTCTATTCAGGAGAATTTTTTAAAATACGTAGGCACAAAAACTGCCACATTACAAATCTTTTTGACAGGACGAAGTCTGTCGGGTCAGCTAGTGTAATATAAGATGATTGATACAAGTGGATGAGTTTAAAACCCGGGTCGGGCCAAAAAGTGGTTTTTGGGTTTTTTTTAGGAAATTCCTAATAGTATCCCGGGGTTTGGAAGTTTGGCAGTCCGTTTCACGCCCGTGCCTAAGAGAGCACGTAAAACTGTCGGTCCCGGTTGTTATGAACACATCTATCGTTATTGGGAAGTCAGTGCCCTCAAATTTCCTGACAACTAGTTCAACCTTCGAATTTCAGTTCTCCCTTATGGTTGCGGAGGTCCGATGCCAGTCGCTCCTTGGAAAAACTGATATTCAGGTAAAACCAGTTGAAGTAGTAACCGTCCCCAAATAATATTGGGAATAAGGCTAGGAAGAAGAAGAAGAGGATAGAAGTGGAGGAGGTGATAAAATTGAAGAACTTAAGTCAAGTTTATAACATATTGAAGCAACTTATAGAAATGTTTGACGTCGTTTACGACGCACAAGCTGTTAGTGAGCCTCTCGTGGCTTTCATACAAGATTCAAGTTTAGCTAATTTGGTTTTGTTTTTGAATAACATTCTAGTTGTTGTTGCTGTACATACTCGTGGTTGAGATTTAGGAAACTTAAACTAACACCATTATATTGTTAATATATTTTTTGTCAAATAACTGAATTACTATCTGACATAATGAGCCCGGACTTCTTGTAGCGTAGTTGTAAAATGAAAATTCATTTAATTGTGAGTTGTTTGAAATGACAAAAGTATTTTGAAGTACAAACGAAGTTAATTCCGTATTTCAAATCAAAAATAAGAGATTTAGATCTGAAATTGTTTTATGATTAAATAATACAGGTAATAACTTAATACTAAGTCACAATGATCGTATAATTGTTGAAATTTTGAGCTAAACTAATTTGTACAAAATTGAAGACTAAATTTCTGTTACAAAACAAGTCGAAAATTAGGTAAAGAAACGGCTTGATATACTTGTGTTCATTTATGATTTGAGAACTGAGAACTTAAAGTGAAAATGGATTTATTAAATTCTGAATAACTGTAAGGACTCATTTTGTGCCAACTGTCCTAAATTCTACCTTAAACAGTTTAAAAAGTATTAAATAATTTCGAACAATCTGAAATTACAAATCAAAGAAAATGGATTAACATAATAAATTATTCTCAAAGAGTTCAAAAAATGTAACAGAATACTAAAAATCAGGTTCCAAATGATGTCAGAGAAGGGGTTCCTATAATTTATTTTATACTCTAGATTCCCACTTTTTTAAGGTGATTTCATGAAATTATTGTAGTCTCAAATATACTGGTCCTAATTTCTATCTGAAATTCGTGCTACGATTTATGATGCGAATTGCGATATCTTTGTTAAGTAATATATGTGTGTTCCTTTCTCTGTATCGATTGCCTCGGTGGCGCAGTGGGAGCGTATGCAACTGATGTTTCAGGTTTTTGGTTCGATTCCGGGGTCGGACCAAATATTTGTATATACGTATAATATTTGTTTCGGAGTTTGGGTGTTTTCTACGTATAATATGTGTGTATTTACAAAAAAATATGTTTATGTATTTATCGATTGTCTAGTACCCATAATACAAGCTGCTTAGTTTGGGACTAGATGGCGTTGTGTGTAAGATGTCCGAAATATTTATTTATTTCTAGTAGCATTCTTGTATCATTTCTTATTTGGTTTATATGGGTATTTTTTTTCAATTTGTCCAACCCTAATTCAACTCTGATTTTGTAACTAATCATGAAATCAGTCGATTCATATCACGGTTACCGAAACGCGTCATAGATCTAGTAAGTTTGCTTTGTTCCATTCCACTGTCAGCATCAAACAACTGTATCAGACCGCTCACTGACGCGGTGTCAGTAACAAAGGCATGGAAATCTTTACTGTTATCAGATTCACGTTGTTGTGTTGATTCACGTCAACGCGTGCAGACACAGCTGGTGCGACGTCATCTATGTCAATAGGCAATGAAGGCGGTGCTTTGTTTTGCATGAATAGTTTTTTCGTCATTTTTTTGCAAAAACAGGGCGTCTCCCCTCTAAAGATAAACGAAAATCTGAAAAACTGAAAAAAACATGTTCGTAGTCCATATGTTGAACTTTAAAGAAAAACTATAACGGCTTACATAGCTTTCTTGGTTCAGGAGTAATAGAGGCATAACTTATAAAATACGTTTACTTGAAAAGCTTTGTACAAAAATAATAAGATATTAAGTAAACGTAACAATTATCTAGTAGGCATGATATTAATCCCACTTGCCATTTTAAATGACTACGGGCCTATCCTTTGCGTGACCTGATACGCACTTGCACGATTTTGATTATAGACAATAAATTTACTTATATATTTAAAAAAAACATTGCCTAGTAATTATGTTTGTTTATTGTTAAGTCATGTTTTCTTTGTATTTAACTTAATGAGTAATGCTACCGTACCGTACCGAGTTTCGATGAAGAAACACTTTGCATCTGAGTGTAGGGGGCAGGTGACACACCTTTTTTTATCACCACAAATTTCTATTATATTAAAGGGCAAATCATAATAACGCAATTTATATATATATACAAATAAATAGATAATAAAAGTACTACCACTAACATTTACATGTATACAGTATATACCACAGCAAAACGTAAAACACAGCTTTTGGTTAGAAAACTGCCAAGCTATTTAATATAATGCCGCTACTTATGTTTTCCATCAGACAGAGATAAAAACAATCACATAATAAAATGATAACATGGAAATGGATAAGTTCATTAATTTAGCAATATATCTTAAGCTTGTATTTGTGCCTAATTTAATGTAAATTGATTGATATTTGTACATACAGTCACAAACCAATAGGAAGTTAGCATCGTGTACGTCGAAGCCTTAATTGATATTAATGGGAGCGTGTTTGTGTTTGGATTGAAATTGCTGTGTATTATATGCTTAGTGAGGTTAGTTCCACGATAACGTAGATAACATGTAAATTTCACTCGGGAAACTATTGGTATTAGACTAGATTACAACTGTCGTGTGTGTACGTGGAGTAGCACCTATTTCTGATCCATAAAACTTTAACTTAGTATGACTGCCTTGTTGGTCTAGTGGTTAGCGTATGCGGCTGCTGACCAAGAGGTCTCGGGTTCGATTCCCGGGTCAGACCAAATATTTGTGTGGTCCACAAATATTTGTTTTGGAGTCTGGGTGTTTTTCTACGTATAATATGTATGTATTTGCAAAAAAAAAGTATGTTTATGTATTTATATCAGTTGTATAGTACCCATAACACAAGCTCTGCTTATTTTGGGACTAGATGACGTTGTGTGTAAGATGTCCAATAAAAAAATTATAGTATCTTAAACATTTCGCCGTATTTATCGATATCTCTACTAATATTATAAATGCAAAACTAACTCTGTCCGTCTGTATGTTATGTTTTCACGCCTAAGCCGCTGAATTTTTTTACCGCGATAACTGACATACAGGCGGGCGGAGCCGTGGTCAAAATCTAGTAACATATAACAATATGTCAAGTAAAATATAAGAGAGACGCGTAGTACCTGCTTAAGCTAGAAGAAGTCTGTACAATTTAACTTTACAGGTTATTAACCGGAGCATAGAGATTATGTTGCATAACAGACTGTACAGATATGTTCTCTACTCAACTCAATCCTACCTGTAAGTGAACCAGTCGAATACATCCTTTCGTCTATGGCTAGCTTTAAACATCCACACCTTCCGAGCATTCAATAATTCAAAACACCAAAAATTCTTTAGCCATCCAACGTATTAATCTTTCAAGGAACATCGCACCGTTAACTCATACTACACCTTCATCGAAATCGTGGCCGCCATCTTGTATCGTCCCATCTATAAGCTATCGCGCTGTTAATTTCTGGTTGGTCACGTTTTCTCCCGTTTTCCCCTCTTGTTCTTAAAATATAGCGTCTACGTGCTCCCTCGCTGCCCCAATAATGTTTAATACTCTCAAGTGTTCGTTTTGTTCAGTTAATTTAAAGTGATTTCCAGTTATTGTTTTCTTGATTAAGGGAATTTCTCTCGCCGTTGTCAGATGAGTGTTGATTATATTAATGGGTTTGTATTGTTTGTTTCAATCCAAATTGTTGAACAAAAACAGTTGGTAATTATTATTCAGTGTTATTGCGTTTAGTTGTTCGCTGAGAATAATAATTAAGGAACTTATTTGTCGATATTGTAATGTGGTTTTCACACTGTTGTGTCCGTTTGTTTGGAGTAAGTGGACACTCATTATTGGTTTAGGTTTTAGTTATTACAATCATAATTTATTCATCATTTGTCTATATCGCATAACGTTTTGCCTGAATAAAATGTTTGTTTTCTTCTTTTATTTTCATTTATTATTTAATATTTTTTCTAATTTACAAAGTTAATAATTCTATTATTTCGTTAACAATTTAGAACAAAAGAATATAAAACAAACATTATTGATGAATTTTGAGTTCTAAATACTGACTTACAAAGTGTTTAAGTATACTTAGTGTAACTTAAAATTACTTTGGCCGAAGTTCGCTCGGTTGGCGTTAAATTTTGAACATTAACATTTTCATTTTATCATAAAACAGTGACGTCATGAGTACTTTCAAGTTTAACTATAAACAAGCACTGCAGTGTAAGTAATAATAATAATGAAGTAATATGTAATAATTGCGTGCAATTGGAGAGGCCTATGCCCAGCAATGGACAATTAAATCCGCTTTAAGCACAAACTATTAAATAAATGTAAACAGTGTAAAATATATAAATATTATAGGTACAGCAACTTTCGGTTGGGACAAGTGCTTGGTGGCTGAAAACCTAAAACAATATTTCTATAGAACTTCGAATTTGTCTAGTTGATTAAAAGTTGAGTCGTATTGCAATAGACTCAAAACTTGACTTCAACCTAATTTAGGAAGAGAGGCTCGGAACGTTATAGGTAAATTACTAACAAACTTATGATTATGAGAAATGGTCGTGCTCCTTGTAGCGAGTTATAAATACAGTAACAAAACACGCTACAACGCCATCTAATGAAGACGAACCGAACTACTAAGCAACTACTAATTCTTTATCGCGATGTAGAGATTTTCGCGCCTATTGACATATGAATAACTTCCCAACATCAACAGGCATGACCATCTCACCTAGTCGGAGGATCCGCCCTTTGTATCGGAGGAGCATTATACCCATTCCCCTATATCACTCACACAGTTAATTTGTTGCTTAGTCTAAGCTATGTATTTATACCAAAACTAGCTGTCCCCATGGTATGAACTGGCGGTGTACCTATAAACCACGAGTAACACCATGGGGTGCAGTTAGTCTAAAATAAAAGTAACGTAATTTACACTTAGTTATATCATCAGCAAAATCCCAGATCAAGTCCAGTTCCACAGATTAGTCGGAAGAAACAGACAGACAGAAATAGTATAAACTATTTTTTAATATACTTTTTTTGAATAACTATTTATTTGGAATTAAAAACATACACTTCAATTTAATTTACTTGTATCTATCTATACTATATTATACTATATCTCTAGGTTACAAGAACATAGTTAGTTATAGTTTAATAGAATTAACAGTTTAGCTGAAACTTGAATCATCCCTAAGGTGGCACAAAGAAAAATACTTCCGAAATTATCTCGGACAAGTATGTCTTGGCAGTCATTTGTCAGTGTTACTATAACAAAAACTCTGGCGGCTGTAAAGACGTGAGAGGAATCAAATCGTGTTTCCTTGGCGCCAAAGCCCAACTTTAAGACTATGAGAATAAAATCTGATTAGGAATTCACTCGGCGCCTTTCTTGTATATTAAAGTAAGCGTTTCGTGGATAACTTAGTCACTCGGACATTATAAAATGTCTGTTGAAATTTAGCATGTATGGGCCTTTGATTGTGATCGTTCAGTCCATACTAAACTATCCTTCCTTTCCTTACTCTGACCCTTCCTACTGCGAAAGGAGCTGGTCTGGAAAGGTATGTCGTGCTTTCACGTCAATACAACTGAACCTATTGAAATGAAAATTGGTACACAGATATTGTAGAGCCTGAGGAAGGATGTACGCTACTTTTACCACGATAACCGACATACACATGGACAGAGATATGGGCGAAAGCTAGTATATCAGAGATTCAAAATTAAGCCGGTTAAAGAGCTGTACCGATTTCATTGGGTTCTGACAAGGTTATACTTTGAATTTTAGGATGTATTAGTGTATCTATTTACTACGACAGGCGACATACACACTGGTAGAGACTCGCTAAAAGCTAGTTTATATATAAACCTTAATTCTACAATTCTTTGATTTGTTCCTAACCCTAGAACCCAACATTATACATACGTCATTCCAACTCTGGGGTACTGTACAAAGTTGTACTACAAATAATTTTACCACAAATCAGCTTTATTATATAAAAACGTTAGTTTGAACACTTTGTACATACTTTTATTTGATACTGCTTATGACATATTTAAGAAACCGTTTAGTCTGGGGTGTACCAGTACCCCATGTAGGGTCCTAAGGTTAAAGTTGCCTTTCCTCAAATATTATCGTCTCTTTCCTTAGAGGGTTTATAATTTCTTTTTAATATTTTATTATATATATTTTAGGTTTATAATATCTTTATAAACGACTTCAAAAAAAAGGAGGAGGTTCTCAATTCGTCCGTTTTTTTTTATGTAAGTATATACGTTCATCGATAATTTCGTCGTTTATGAACCCATTTCAAAAATTATTTTTGCATTGGAATGGGCTTAGCTTACAAGTGGTCCCATCGTCACCATATCGGGATCTGATGATGGGATCTCAAGGAAATCGTTGGAACTCCTCAAATATCATAGGCACAATTGTCGCGATTTGGGTACTCGGAATAGTTTTTCATTGAAGTCGGTTCCTTTTTTTTATATGTTCTAAATTAAATGTTCAAGTATTCAGTGGGCATTTACATATGAAGTGTATCATATGTAAATGCCCACTATCATAATAAAGATAATAAAAACCTTTATAGAACAGGAGTAAATAAAACCAGAAAATGGCAATTTGATTGGAGTAAAATTGTGATTAACTTGGATGAAAAATGTGAAATACTTGGAACAATTAATGGAATTAATTCATTTCTTTGAAAAGTAAATAATTCGCCAATTCAAAATGATTACAGTTCAATTAAAGAAAAATAAGGTATAACAATAAATTCAATTAGTCAACACAATATAAAATCACAAGAACTTTCAATAAAAGATTCATTTCTCAAATCAAAGAACAGAGAATGAATGCTCAGTTTGATAATTTAATTGAAAACCACGAAGAACTTCGATATTCCAAATTATAAAGCGTAGCGATTTCGTTAACTGTCGCGGGCAGAATACCCAGGGGGAAGCTGCGGAGGGGGGGAGGGAGTGTTGGTAAGAGGGGAGGCAGACCGCAGTAGTGACTGTAGCTAATTATGATTCTTTGTGCGAGTGACAGCCTGTAGGGTTTGCGTTACGTGGCCGTTGACAGTGTCTCAGAGGAAATATTACTCGAGAGATATAATTAAATTTATTGTGTGTTTATTCGTTGGCTAATAGATGAAACGTTTTTTCTGTAATATAAGAATGGGTAAATATGTACGTGGTATCTACGCGACATCACTGCAACTGGAGATGTGTCTGTGTAATATAGTATGTACTATAAATAAGTAGCGGTTACATCCTGGGGAAATGTGACCGCTGTAAACGACTCGAGATAGGTGACAACCCCGGTGCGGCCGGGGGGTGTCGTTTAGGGTTGGTTGGTGTTTGGCCTCTTTCTGTACAGAGCGGGAGAGGCGCAACAACATTCTGCCGGGGATGAAGCTAGTCTTCCCAGGATGTACCTCAGACGTTGAGGTACGGCAGGGGGGACACCAGAAGCTGCTGACGCGATCCTGGTGATCCTCCCAACTGCCGAGGTAAGATGCCGCGGGGTTTAGTGGATAGACCCGTTGCCCGGGAGTCCCACACAAGCCCTTCGTTTCCCCCCGAAGGGTATGGTGCGAAAAGCATTCCCCGCGTATACAATGGTTACAAATCTCTTAGGATTACATCGCGGTGATGGATAAATATGTTAGATTTGAATAGATTAAGATTTAAGTTTTCAATCATGATATTCGTGTTAAAATTGAGTCGAGGACTGCACTATCTTTCGCTGACGGTCAGAGACAGAGTGGCCCAAAATATATTATTATATATTTAATAATTTCAGATATTATACACACGATTTTTCAAATACCATAAAAAATTACATCTCCTTCCAATTACATTAAATGATGCTATTTCCATCCCTTTCTAGTACATCAAACAAGTTCTAACAAACTCACAACAACTTTCTGGGTACATGGCATGTACACCTCGCCACACAAGTTTGATATTAGCCGCGTGCAAATTACAAAAGTTGAAAATTGCAACAGTTGAACAGTGTACTCCATAAAAGTCCAATAAAAACATCAGAAATAGTAGTTAGGCTGAGGTTATGAAGCTTTTTCAAACAAACTTACTCTTGTTGATATAACAAAAGTTTATCAGATGTTGGCTTCTTAAAGGAGTTGGAAGAATCTGGTATGATTGTCAAGATGTTATTGTCAAAACAAAACATATCTTAAACTCAGCACCAATTAGGTACTTTGTAGCTGACTTTAACTGCTAAGGGCATCATCAAAGGCATTCTATTCGAGACTAGTAATGCTGTCAGGCATTTTAAAAACTTAATTTTTAATTCTTAAAGTATATTACACTAGAAATCCGAGTCTTAAAAATTCTTGGATTATTTATTTATGTAGTAGACATTTAAGCCTTCCTCTTAAATCATTATAGCTAGTGTGAAAACTCCTTTAAAATCCATTGAGTGATTAAAGCCTAAGTGAACAAAAAGCTAAAAATGATTTCATTTCATACCATGTAAAAATAATAGACATTAGTCATTGTCTGTAACAAACAATATAAATAAATACACAAAGCGACAAAACCCATTATAATAACAATATAACAACGAACAATCACATGCTACTAAACATACTTACATTCAGAATGAATATGTAGATATTATTATACGTCGCTTAATACGAGGTGATGAATAAAATGGATAAAATGAATAAAATATTTTACATAATAGGCTCGAGGTCTAATGAAGGTTGGGAAATTATACCTTTCAACGAAAAAAAGCATTGAGAATGATTTGCAATCGTTCACGAAGAATGTCGGGGATCTAACTATGTTCGTTTATTAAACGAGAGAATGTGGACGAGCAAATTTTCAACGTTCAATTGAAAAAACGAACACACTGAAAAACAAGTGAAGATTCCCAACAATTTTGTATAAAGGCTTTAATTGGAACTGCACGAGTGTGGGATGTGCACTTTGAATACGTTTCGAAAAACGAACGAACGGAATTCATTTCATACGACAAATTTGTTTTGAAACATCATCATAGTTTCAGTAGTTGCGATTAGGAAATGTTCAACGAAATACTTTTGAAGTTTAACAGCGGAAACTATTTGAACTACACTTCCAACAGCCATCGTATTACTGCAGTATATATAAGTTGCTAAATATTCCTTAAACCCTTATATCTTACTCTGGAAATCGAGTTATTACTGATTATTTTAACAACCGTAAACCGCAATTCGAAAAGGGGTTAAATGTTATTTTGTAATTGAATCTGCCCGTAAAACTTATTTAAAGAACTCGTTAATTTAATTTAAAACCATGACGTTCTTACACCAGAATGTATAACTACGAATTATGTTTAATGCGAAACTATACACATTTGAATATAAGTAAATATATTTGCGCGGTTTGTGTTTATTGTTCGTGTTGGCGAGATCCATACGCTGTTTGATTGTTTACCTGAAACAAGCAAAAGGTGAAATTTAATTAACATTATATACAGCACGAGGTGACAGTTATGCAAAGTTGTAAATTATTTGAAATTGCTCGGAACAAAAATCAGTTTTCTTACGTTAATATTATACAGAGTTAAAGTTTGGAATTTTGTGAGAGAGTAATCTATAGATCTACATAACCGATTTTAACAATAATTTTACCAATAGAAAGCCAAATTTGAATATTTGATATATGAAATATGAATCTCATTTTTGTTGTAGTCGAATTTGCTTAAAATGTTTAACGTCCAACGAAATGGGCACTAGTCAACGGGTGTACTATAATCACAGTTCAAGTTATTGTTAAATTTAAAACTAGTTTATGTAGGTTTTTTAATCTATCAAAAAATATTCAGCAAAATAAAACAAGCTGGTTGGTTATGACTTTGAAATAAAAATAAAAACTTAAAAACACATTCAATTATTTTAACGTTGGTTCTTATTTGCTTCAAATTTTATTGGATATTGCCCAACTACGTTACTTATTTTCCTTTAGAACTATAAAACTCAAACGTGTAAACGACCATGACCATGAGAGCCTGGAGTCTCAGGCATGGTTTGACAAAACTTGAAATATTACCTCCCTCTGGTCCTTTCTGCAGCTCAACTTCTGCAGTTGGCTACAAATGCAAACATAGGCACTGAGAAGACTGTAGAAAAATGTTGAGGTACATGTTTCATTGAATGTGGAGTTCAATGAAAAATATAATTCAAAGTAATCTAATGACCGAACTACGGACTAACTGTAGTATCTAGTCTCGCGCTATGAATGAGAGTACGAGTATACAACATGTAAACAACATCTAAAATTTAAAAAGTTTCATGGCTGTACTCCAAGAGTCCATCTCTTGACATGAAACTTGCCAAAGCATTACAAGAAATATTTTGGTATTAAATTGAAATCATTCCTGTCATCAAAGCTTGCCTTTCATATTTATTGATGTTTTTCTCATTTAGGACGGAGAATCAACAGAGAGATAAGGAAAAAAAACGAGGTCAGCGTTCCGATTTTCCTTACTGTTCATAACTGAAAGGTTTTTCTTATAATGTCAAATGTTTTGCGGTATTAGTCATATGACAGTTACAATCTTGATGGTGTTCTCTGCACAACTTAGTATACTCGTGCCATTAAAAAGCAGTTATTCCTCCTTGGCAACTTAGTACTTCCGCAAAGAAGTTTCCAGTGACCTCACTTGGAAACTTAACACTAATTTCAGTCATTAAAGCCTCGCCATGTTCCTTTACAGTTAATGTCAAAGTACGAACTACTCAACTACCGCCAGTAATTAACATGCCACGTCGACACAAAGTAACTTTTGCAAAAGTAGGTTAGCACTTTCGCCACTTACGGAATATTCCAGCCTGTACGTCAAGTGTCCAGGTGCATAATGTTCAAGTGGGTGCATGTGCTGAAACCCTTCTTGATATTCTCTTTTACATAAGTGATACGTATTACGTTCTCTCTCGTAATTATTTCTTCTTTTAACCACCTATTTTTCCCCTTAGTAATGAAATTTACAAAACTCCTTATTTAGTGGGTGCTCACAACATTAAAAGTATCATCATCATCAGCCTATCGCAGTCCATTGCTAGACATAGGCCTTTTCAATCGCAAGCCAATTGGTTCAATCATCGGCATCTAACATCCCGTTAAAAGGCATCAGCTGCCAAAATTTCAAGTTAGTCCTTAGCAGTTTAGTTCTAATTTTACGAAACAGTCGGCAATTGCAAGCAATTTTTATGAACAATTTGTTACGAAGAAAGAACATTCTTATTGAATGGTTGAAGCACTGTTTTGTATATAAGAATGTTAGTTTATATATATTTAAGAGTAAGCACTAAAGTTTATGCTAGTCCTCCTGTGTTACGTGAGGAATAACTGTAATAAATGTAACGCTTCAAGACTGAAAGATTGACGTAAGTCATGTGTAAACAGAGTCGCTTTTTGTTAAAAATAAGAAAAACAAAATACATACAGGATTTCTAACCAATGAAAAAAAAGGAAATGAAATAGAATCTCACTCACAGGGCTAGGTATGTTTGATTTTATAAATACCTGAATTTCCACCGCTTTTATTGTACGACAAAATATCTTTCCGAGTTCATTGGCGCATATATCAAGCACTTTTACGCCCACATAACATACGGCTCGCAAAAATAAATACAGAATGCGTATCAAAACTCATATGCTACATATTTTACGACCAACGTACTTTCTAGTACATTTCCTCCCATTACAAAGTAAACATTTTTCAGATACTTTACTTTCTCGATCTGCAGTCTTAGCCAGTCCTTTATAATGTTATTATGTACCTTACTCTTAATAAAATCCTTCAATAAATGCCAGTACTCAAAAGCTGAGTATACTCCTAAACTTACAGAAAATACAGCAAATAGAAATCTTTCTTTGAAACACATACAAGATTATGAAAACTCATTGGATACTGAATTTGTGGTCGTTTCGGTTAGCGTGGTATACATTGCTGTTTAAATATGAATGCAGTACATTATAGGTACAAAACTGATATGATAGTACTATCTTTTCTACAAATTTTTTGACTAAATTGATTGATATATTTTGATGTGATCTTGTTTGAATATTTACATCTTAACCTTTTACCTGACTTCTTCGAAGCCCAAAGGAAGGGTAGTGGTTTTACAGTCTATGAATGTTTGTATGCTCCACAGGGTTTACACTTCGTTAGCCTCTCTGATTCTTTAAACTAAAGGTAACATCAATGTCTTCCGACCTTAGCGCATGTGCCAATATGTGACGCGGTATGGCTGTTCTGCTTTTAAACCCGTACTAGTTATATTATAATTTTGGATGTAACAGTCTGTCTGTTACATTTTGATGGCTTAATAGCTTCTTCGATGTTAATGAAATTTGTCATGGAGATTTTATTTAAATACTTAAGTAAAGACAGATAGGCTACTTTTTACCACGTTAACCGAAAATACAAGCTGGCTGGTCTAGTATAAGAATAAATTATTTAAATTTGTAAGGTAGCCTCTTCTTCTCAAAGTCAGAATCAAACGAAACAAAATGAAACCGTATGAAATGTATAATTAATAAGTAAATGAGAAATTTGACTGCCTCGGTGGCTTAGTGCACCACGCATGCAAGTTCTGTGTTTGAAGGTATTGGGTTCGATTTCCGGGTCGGACCAAATGTGTGATCGAGTATGATCTGCAATATGTATGTATTTACAAATAAAGTATGTTTATATATGTGTATCAAGTGTCTAGCATCCATAGTACAAGCTCTGCTTAATTTGACAGTAAATAGTGTTGTGTGTAAGATGTCCGAAATATTTATTTATATGTTTGAATAATTTATCCGCCATACTGTACTGAATGATTAATGTGAAAACTCGAAGACTACACTACAAGTTTAAGTACTTTTGTTTGGAAGCGTATTTTTTATTTACGTTGACCCAGTTGATCACGCGGATGGTTATCTGACCTTGGGTTTGTATCTTGATATTTTAACGTTTGGACTGTAACTTGCTATAGTTAAAATATCAAGATAAATATATATTCATATATGTCTTATACTTGGTTGATTTCAGAAATGTTTCTTAAAAGAAAAGTAGCCCCGTAATCGACTAAATGTGAATTTAAGCCCAATCGATTTTAGTACTTTCATTCAAGATTGATTTTATTCAGATAACATGTAAGTGTTTAAGTTAAACTAAGCTCGTATGAAGTAAAAACAATTGCTATATGCGTTGATCCGAGTTCATTTATGTGTTGTACAAATACTGAATATTTATATTACTTTGTTAATTCTCTAGTAGCACTATTACTTAGAAGTGTTCACTAAACCACACACTAATGTTTCAAAGGAACATTCAAGGAACTAGACCCATTTACTAGCTAGCACCGCAAGAATGTCTTCGCACAAGACCACATAATGTCGCATCCCCAGACCGCGGCCTCTCCAACTATTTGTACACATTCCTTTGAGCTCCTACACTACTCACTTGTGTTGTGCAAGCCTCGATAATTACGAGCATGATCATTCGATAAATGTCGACAAACCTACCGAATATATTGGGCCCCTAAAGCCGCTACATGCGACCAAAACTGCCGCAGGTTTAATCCGGCGCAATTCACCACATGTGGCGGATTTGAATTTTAGACTTCATGACTTACGAAACGGTAAATTTAACATCAAGGTTATTTTATTTTTATTTATAATGCTTAGTTATAAAAGAAAAGTACAAAAGATGAATAATATTATAATAATTCAAAAAGTGATGATCATTTAAATTCAATTAAATCATAACCATTTTAAAATGGGCTCCTTAATTTTTTTTTCAAACGATAAAGTATACTTATAGTTTTCAGCACTTGATTTGTTAGTTGCTAAATGAATGTAAATATATTCGTACAAATAAAAAAATATTATACATGTCACACATTACGCCGGCAAATTTTAAACTAAGTACAGCTTGTACTATGACAACCAGATTTACTGATAGAGATGTAATTAATCTATACAATAAAATAAAATTGATGTATCTGTTTGCAGTTTTAAATATGCCTCGTTTCACTAAATGCATATAAATATACGAGATTCACGTAAAAAAAACAATTTTTAAGATTAATATTTGTCTGTTTGATTTTGACGTGGCTTTCAGTGGTAGATAGCTGATGATTTGAAGAGTAACTCATGCTATTTTAGATTAACTGCCAATGTAATGAAACTGCGGCTACTATTAATGCAAATTTATTTAATCAATAATCATTAAATTTGTTCCCCTTTTCCATAATATTGCCGTTTGTAGGGTAGTTCACTTTAATGGTTTCTTGATTAAGGTTCTTTATGTCGTTAATGACAGGTATCTTGCGTTTCCTTGGTTATTTTCTTAACGACAATCATTGTACTTTACTTTCATTGGCTTTGATGTCGTAATGGGCTGGGTAGCCTAATGTGGTTTAATGTCCATCATTTGCACATTATCGTGATTTTCCAGTTTCATTATTACTCATTGTTTTATCATATTTTTATTTTTACCAAAATGTTTATGCTAATAAAAGTGAAGTAATATACCTACCGGATCACAATCTATGATGGTATCACTGACACAGATTATTGTTGTTTTTTTTGTACCAAATTATTAAACACATTCAATTAATGTAGGAAGCGTAGTGTGTAGGAAATACATAATAAGATTGTGTCTATTTTACTAGAATTTGATATCAAATATTTAGAAATTAAACATTAAAATTCAGTTTCTTCAATTAACTGTTCTATACGTACATAACAAAAAATTTAATCGAAATATCAACGTTACTCTCATGACTTGTACCACACAAACCGCATTGTATAACAGTGCCACTCAGACAAGTAATTATTGGATAATCGAATGCTCCCATCGAGACTGGCCGCCTGACATGGGGATAACGTGCTTGGCGACATGTTGGGAGACACATGGAATATAGAAGGGAATTGGAAACAAATAGGGTTATGGGGATTTAAATGATTATTAGGATGCGTTTTGAGCCCATATGACTTTACCAAAGCAACTATACTCTTACTGAATGAAAGCATTAGTAGAATCTAAGGGTAGAGGTCACCATCCTGATTGAGAAGGTGGACAATACAGCATGGTGCTTCTGTATCTTTGGGCCTACGATCTCGTGACCACCATTTTAGGTTTGTCTTCTATGCAAGGGATGAACTGCCCCAGTTGAGTAGGCCCCTTCGTGCTGAAATCAGTGTGGTTCTACTACTTGCTAAACTGCAACTAAAAAGTCAAAATCTGAAATCTTTTTGGGTTCCAGCTATCAGAATTAGAGGATTAAGGCTACATGAATTTCACTCTCTTGATGGTGAAAAGAATCGAAAGAAGGTTATTATTCAATTTCTGTGAGTTCGATGTACCATACAATCGGCACTGCTGCTATTTTTATTCTCGACTGCTGAGTTCCGCGGTGTTACCCGTGGTTATTCCTCCTTTTTGATCCCATTTTGATGTCACAACCGCAAATACTTTCATATGCATTTAGTAAAAAAACTGTTGATTTAATGTCACATACAGACGATTCAATTTTATCTATTTGTATAGATTGACAAATAAGATATAATCACACGATAAACATCAGTTGTACACTCTGTTTTATGGCAAACCTCTTCTCGGATGTATAGAATTCATTTTAATAAAATAATTACTTTGAGACGTATCATAAAACATTACAATCAAACCAAAGCTTTCAACACTGCCTTAATTCCTAAAAAACATTATCAAGTAACATTTCATTATAAGACATTCAAATAATCTAAATCTTAATCGCCCATAAAATGAGTGAAATGAGGTCAGAAGTAACCACCCCAGAGTAGGGTCACCCCTCGACTGATAGTGCTGAGACAAGCCGCCAACGAATAATCATATTTACTAGGTACCATTAACAAGCTTACGTAGTCATATATCATCTTGAATATTTCACTTTACCAGAACATTCAACTAAAAAAAAAAATCTTCAATATGTCGGAAAATGGGCTCTTCGTTTTCAGACAAAATAAAAATCAAGCGATTGTAAGAACTATTTCTAGAACAGTCAATAACAGAGAGAATAATAAACTTTGGATGTCAGTCCGAGACAATAGCAGATATATAATAAAACCAATACATCAAAATAGAGTGTAATTTAGGGAAGTGTACCCCAGCGGGCGCGTCGGGATAGCGAGACCGTTTGACATATGTCACGGTGGCGCAGCCTTCACAAGTTGGGTCGAGACAATTTATTTTAGGTTATTATATTGGTGTATGTTGTGACCTGAGTACATCTCTTCTAATATTGTGAATGCCATCTCTGTCTGTTACGCTTTTACGATGAAACCGTTGAACAGATATCAATGAAAAGTGTAGAAATGAAAGTATCGTAGGTGACATTTTACCGTGACACACAGGCAGAGAAACAGGCAGAAGTTAGTATTGTATATTGTAGAAAAATACAACACATACTTTAAAACATAGTTCAGCGCCATCTACTAGAGACACGATGAACTAAGTGAAATTCTGATCCCGATTTGCGAGAAAAATATTCACCGCAGACAACATTTTATCAAGCTTCATCAAGTCGTCGGGGGATATATTGGGGATCCTTCCTTATTGTCTAAAAGATTTTAGACCGCACTTTCTAGGAACTAGCAAAGTACTTGTGCTGACTATACACTGTGTTTCGTAACTTATTTCGTTATAAATATTCAAAAATAATGTTAGAAATGTGCGAAGCTTTTCTTTTATATTTATACTAGATATCGCCCACGTGTATTATTATTATTGCAATAAAAAGTTGCCCATGTATTATTCTGATATATAAGCTATATCACTGTAAAGTTTCATCGAAATCCGTTCAGTAGTGTTTCCGTAAAACAGCCATAAACATACATACTCGCAAACTTTCGCGTTTATAATATTAGTAGGGTTATATTTCAGTTATTAGTAATTGACCTATTTCAGTTTAAGAAAACCCTTCATCAACAACCCATAACGTCCCACTGCTGGGCTCGGGTCTCCTCTCAAGAGAGGGTTAAGGCCTTACGTCCCCACGCTGGCCGAGTGCGGGTTGGGGACTGGCAAGACACGTTGTAGCTGGGTGCTTTTCAAATAGTTTGCTCGTTGCGTAACGGAATTCCGCCCAAAATAAAAAAATAAAAATTAATAATTATTAATTTTCTAGGATCGTAATGTATATCTAATTACATAAAATTGAAAATTTCAATTAGAAAAGTCTTCCATTTGGCAATAAATTTATTTTTTTAGTGGTGTATGATAACAGGAATTCCATTACGTCACAAGATTTAGGTAAGTTTTAAATAAAATCCACTTGTAATTTGAGTATAAATTATATTAAATTATCATTTTACTCAATTGTTCTCTTAAACATAAAACTTATTTTTAGTAATTTCAACACACACAAACACTTTTTCTTCAGTAACTATTCCTCTACGCTACTTTATAGTACGTTTAATGGCTTAATAATAAACTTTACTTTGGTATTTTACTATAATATGTTATTTAAAATAAAAATATGGAAAGGTAAATTATTATACTTTGTTTTAATTTTACTTTAAGTAGCATTATTAGGAACATAATATATTAAATTAAACCTGTAATATCACAGTCGCAATAGGACAAGTAACGTTAATGGAAAAAGGCGTCACGTTTAGGAACTATAAGGTAGGGCTTACATGAATTAGGAATATTCAACTTTATAGCTTACTTCTTTAACTAGAGCAATCAAATTTTAAATAGTTTTACCCTGTATTACTAACTTATGATAAAAAATAACTATTATGGAAGAGTAAAAAATTATTATAACTATAGGAGTGAAGATTTAGGGAGAAAAATGATTTCTACCTCTTCTAATCACTTAGACACACAGGACAAATGTAGTCAAACGAAGTTGTTCCACTACATAATTTGCAAATCCATTTTTTTGCAAACCATGCACTTCGCCATTTCTTGCAGAATGAATCGTTGACGAGTTTTACAGATGACACAAGGAAAAGTTCTGGATGATGACGCATTAATTATCCCCTTAGTTTGATTCTCTTTCTCGACTTTTGGCAGTAATATCTTTATTGATCTTTTGTTGCTCTTGTCATGAAAAGATACTCCACATGGGTTAAAAGGTTTTACGATATCTATGGGTTTTACTCTTTTAATAGGTGGTGTAATCTGAATATGATCATCATCAAATGGTTTGTGAATTTTAACTCTTTTAACGGTCTGTGGAACTTCAGCGTTATATGTGTTTGTCTTTGGAAAATCGACTATTGGAACGTCTTCTGGAATTATAATGTCGAGAGAGGGATATTCACCGCATATATCGGATATGTTTTCTAAAAATGTAATATCCATTGACGAAACATCATTTTCTAGAATTTGTACATCGAAAGGTTCAATGAGATCATTTCCGTCGCATTTAATATCTATTTAATCAACAGCTATGGGTGAGGCCCAGTTTGTAGAATTTTCGAAAACAGGTGGGTAACTAGCCCCGCCAGTACAGTCATCACTAGATGTGGATGGTTTTGGGTTTGAGATCGATGGGTTCGGATCTGGACAGACAACCAGCGGAATTACTGATGACTCATTTGTGACAATAGCACGCAACAAAGTCTCTGATACTTCAGTAAATGGCTGTAATTGATCCGACACAAAATGCGTTTTGGGATGAAGGCAACAACACAAACCACGCATTTCACCACAGAAACAACTCAGTTGTCGGTATTGGATTTGCTGCGCTTGGACAGAAATGACTTGGTGTAATTGCAATGTTCCAGGCACCGCACGTAAGCCATCAGGGATCAGTTTCTTAAAATTTTGAACATCGCCATCAGACACATAAAAACACTTAACAGACTTCATAGTGCTTTGCAAAATATGACACGCTTCAGTCGCATTAGTAATATCATGACCGAATGATACTCTTTTGTCAAGTTGTCTTTTCACGGCTTCGAAAAATGACCAGGTTGAATACTCTAATTTCAATTTTTGCGAAAATAAGTTGAGCAAATAAAAGTTTTTCTTTTGCCGGTACTGAGTGCTGGGACCATCAGAAAAAAAGTGAATTATTTTGGTGTTCGGAAATTCTTTTTTTGCTAGTTTTAAAACAGGCTTAAGGTGTGCCCAGATGGCATTAGGTTCGTGGCAATTATCGTCAGACACTGTGACAAACGACTGTAAACGTTCTTTTCCTAAAATTACGCCACAATGCAGAGTGATAGAAGTTTTGGATGCACCAAAATGCATCGATTGAATTTCTTTGTTGTATTTACATTCGTAGTTCTCAGAGAAATCACATAAAATAGCTATTTCTTCGTCTTTCATATTAGTAATACAAGCTCGATACTGGCGTTGCTGTTCTTTCCAGTTAAAATAATGCTTTTTAAATGTAGGTAATTCTTTTTCAAACTCCGTGATTAACTCTTGTATAGTGCCTTTTATTTGCTGCTTTGTAGTCTTTTTCGTCATTATCTCATGGCCCGCTTTTTCATACTTATGAACCACTCTTCCCCATTTAAACCAAGTAACTTCGCCTTGTAGTTTGTCTTCATTGTATTGAATTCTTGGAATTTTGCACTGTTGACATTTATTGTACATGCAATCGTAAGATTTAATGTCGCACGCGACTTTGTTTAATAACTCGGTAGTGCTCTTATGAGGCATGACTCCTTTGAGTTTCAAAGCATCAAAGATGAATTCCATGTTACAGTGTTTTATACACATGCATGTCTTTCTGGTCATCGCATTTGGTGATAGTACGTAATAAGGCTTGTACCTGAAAAACGAAGTGAAGCTATATTTTCCACCTTCATCCTTGTAAATCTGATATAGGTTGTGCAAAGTGTCGACTAGGTATCTGATTTGCACTTTCTTTTTGTTTTTAGTCCTTGTTTCTCGTTTGCCAGCTGTGTTCCTACTAATATCATCTCGATTGTAAAACTTTTCTAAGTCCTCCACGATGTTTTTGTTCAGTGGATTCTTTTTGAAACTAGGTTTTCTCACTTGACTTATAAGACCTAAAAATTTGCGTTCGGGTTTTGTACACATCTTTTCACCTATTTTTAGTGTTACTTTTTTAATAATTCTTTTCTCAGTATCTTTCTTGCAATCCGTGTATACTTCTCGCATTGCCACTTCCATTACTTCTTGTCGGGCTTTGAGCTTCTCATTTTCTGTCTTTAATAAATGCATTTCCTTTTCGTGCTGCTTTTTGTTTCGGTAAAGCTTCTTCTTTACATTTTGTAATGCTGTTTTATGTGTTTGGAGTTTGTTCAAAGCTGCCTTGTAATTGTTACTTAATTTTCTATGTTTGATTTTAAATGAATGGGAAACTGTTTTCGATTGCAAAACTTGTGTTGAATTGTCATCTGCTATAGTTGATTGTCGTGCTGCTGCTGTTGCCTGATTTGTCTTTTTTTTTTCTTTTTGATTTCGTTTTTGTGCCATCCATCGCATTCTTCTAGCGTTCTTTTGCTCTTCGGTAAGCTCATTTATGTTTTTATGAAATTTCTTCAGCCTTTTAAGCTCCTTTTTTTTATGAAGTTCATGTTTTTCTGGATCTTGTTTAATTTTTCCCTATATTTCTTAGATCGCTCCGCAGACGTCAACGCCATGGTGAATTCTATAAACAAAATTGATAGCGTTTATCTAAACCTGTATGGTTTATGTTATATAATCACCTATACTCTGTCCATTTCTTTATTATCTTTTTAACAGTTCAACAAATTTTGAAATTAGTGACGCCCTGACGCCGATTCGATATGAAATCAAAATCAATCGATATAATATTCTTTAAGTCAGTATTGTAAATAAATAAAATGTGCACTATTATGATAGAAAATTGGCCTAGAACAAAGAAAACTTCCTAACTAGAGATTGAATACCGGGATCCCAAAAACCGGGATCCCGGACCGATTTTTCTTCGGGATTACAATCCCGAAATTTCCCGGGATTGAAAAAGAAAAATCTAGACTAATAAAACCTTTTTTGTTCCACTCAAATCTTAACCGAAAGTTTTTTAAACTCGACAAAGTTAATTTCATTGTTTTATAAATAAATTCACGCTTAATTAGGCATTGAAATTTTTGACAATAGTAGTAAACATAACAAAAGAGACATACACGGCTTTATAACTCGAACGTGATCCGACGCTTTTTCTTTGGCTGACTAATTAGGCATTGAAATTTTTGACAATAGTAGTAAACATAACAAAAGAGACATATACGGCTTTATAACTCGAACGTGATCCGACGCTTTTTCTTTGGCTGACTAATTGGGCATTGAATTTTTGACAATAGTAGTAAACATAACAAAAGAGACATATACCTTTAAAACTCGATACTCTTTACTTTTATGTATCTACTTTTGTTAACTATTTTGTTCATTTTGTTATAATTCATATTTGTTTCTTTGTTTTTCCTTTTGTTATTTATTAAAAGTTAGTTTTCTTTATTAAATTGTGTTTATTTAAACTATTTCAAATTTTCGTATAATCCCGGTACCAGCACCGGGATCGCTCCGATACGATCGCGAAATCCCGGGATTGAAAAATCGTCCGGGATTTGCAATCTATATTCCTAACACAGTCACTCGAAGGTCGGTTTAGTAAGTATTATGTAATTTTTCAAATGTATTTTCTCATAATCTAATAAACCCAGAGTTATGAGAAAATACACGCATCTCAAACTTAAATTTTACTAACGCGTGCATAGTTACTTTTCAAGTCAGTGGTTCAAAAATTAATTAATTAATGCACAGAGTTATTGTTCTTTATTCTAAGTTTGAACTTAAATTCCAAAATTGACTTTGAAGTTTGAACTTGAGTTCCTTGCAAATAATAAATCTTGAAGTCATACTATTTTGATTTCCTTTTTATTTTATTAAATTTACAGAAACAATACTTACATGAAGTCAAATTATTTTGATCATTATAATATGATAGATTATTTTAATCGTTTAATCGATTTATCGTATTTCAAAAACAGTTTGTGATTTTTAGCTATGCACAAGCCACTTCCCTACCCGTCTATAAAGTACTACATTACTGTAGTATATAGTTACAAAAAAAAACCGGTAATTTATAGGCATGACCTGTGAAAAAGACAAACGAATGGACAAAGTATAACAATAATGGATTTCAAATCTATACTCATGGACTCGATTCCCTGTCCTACCTACTCCTATCGACATTTCTGAATAAAAAAGTATATAATATAAGTTTGTAAATTACCTTATATTTTATTTAAACTAATTATAATGCGATTTCATCAAACATCACAACAAAATCATCCCAAACACAATATCAAGAAGTTTATGGTTTATACGGTACATTACGAGAACTTGAACTATGAAAAAATAAACTTGCAAGATTTGTACCACAAACGTACAGATCAAGTAAATTAAATTTCTTTGTTACATAATCAACATATTTGGTTTAATTACACAGTACATCGTTAAGCTACCTAGGTCACTAGGCGGATAAAACGAGATACTATGTAAGCCATGCCTAATAATTCCACTACGTCACAATCAAAGTTCCACTAATACAACACGTTGCGTAGTGGATGTGACGTATGATGCC
This sequence comes from Phragmatobia fuliginosa, assembly GCA_932526445.1. NCBI lineage: Eukaryota > Metazoa > Arthropoda > Insecta > Lepidoptera > Erebidae > Phragmatobia > Phragmatobia fuliginosa. The sequence continues at coordinate 15,320,498 of OW052057.1, forward strand.
GGTATTGAAACAAACTCCAAAATGCAGCTGTTTAAATATGATTTTACTAAATATTACATTGAATTCATATTCTAGATGATGCTAATTTCTACCAAAGAAAAGCTGTAAGTCAAACAATCAATACTTACATTATAAAACCAGATTCGTAGTGGAAAATAAAAATAGCACGACGTGACGCCCAACCACTATTTCACTTAGAATGCGACTGGTGTCAATTTTGAAACAAACATGGCGACCGTTAACAGGCTAAAATGTTGCCATAATTCAAAATAAATATTTAGTTTAGAAAGGTTTTTGTTAAAAAACAGTATATCAACGTTGCGTATGCGGAATTTTCCACCAACGTCGTTTTGAGTTACGAAATGAAATCAGTATTTTATATTATTTTTAACTCTAATACGCTGTAAACTAGAAATATTCTTGAATCTTGATTATACAATCCTTTCAAATAACATAAAACTCTTGAACAAGAAATAACTTAAAATGGTGTTTTTCGTTAGAAAAGTGTGCAAAAAGAGTGTGGGACATTAAAAAATCTTCTCTCTTCTATCGCTTATTGCCAATATTTAAGCAAAATGAACACATTTAAGTGCTTTTGGATATGTACATAATAGGTTTAAGAGTAATTTTGTAGCTGTGAGAAATAAAAAAACAAGTTTTAAAATCAACAGCCTGTAGAATCAGCTTGAAAGTCATAGGACATGTAATTTTCGAGTAAACATTTTATTTGAAAAACACCCGGCTACGTAATCTTACCGTTGGATGTTTTTAAGCCGCCCGAAGGCCTCCAACTAAGCTTCACGACTGTTACCTTATGACAACAACCGGGACCGACTGCTTAACGTGACCTCCGAATCACGGAAACGCTCATAACATATCATGCCACATACGGTCACCCATCTAGGTCTGACCGCGCCGTAGTTGCTTACCCTCGGTGATTGTTTCCAATCACCTAAGGCCACTCGGCTATGAGCGCTTCTTAGAGTAGAAAACCCTTGCGAAAACACAATGATTATAATTTAAAACCTACATAGTTACTCTTAACAAAACATAATCAATGTTCTTTATTTGACCTATAAATTTTATTGCCCTCGGCATAGCGAATAAACAAGAAGTCACCCTAATGTTGTTTGTGATGGGTTCAAGGACGAGAACCTCCCACAGTCCGCAAACAACGTTACTTGAAGGTCACAATAACACTGGCCAAATAATAGGAGCTCTGATCGACCTGCACGGTGGACGAAAATAGTGATAATTTTATTAGTTTTGATATTACTTGAAAGTAATATAATAAATAATATAATAGACGAATAGGCCTTATCTGTAGGTGACAACTATGACCTTGACCTTCATAGAGATGTCAACATATTGTGATTTTTTAATTTAAAGAAAATGGTGTCAATGTACGAAATATTAATAACCAAGCAGTTACTTTGTGTAAGTAATTTAGATATTTTGCGCTTTAACAATGTACGTCTTGTGTATTTAACAACTACACTTAAACCGTCTCCTTACTAGGAGCCCCCTTACGTAGATAGCTCCTAAATATTTAGAGAAATCTAAGCAATTAGGTGTCCTCTAAAAATGGATACAAATATCAGTAAGGGTTACCTAACTCTCTCTCTCAAAGAGACCGTTATATTTAGAGAACGTTGGTGAAAAGGCCCATTAGATGTGGAAATTTACAATCATTATGGCATTTACCCCATTGATCTTATATATACATATATATTGGAGGCTAGGGTCATTAAGTATTAAAAGAAGATATATTTTTGTTTTTAAGCTTAACAGACAGACAGACGGAGTTACTTCCCAATGTATAATAATAGTATGAATTTTTAGCGCTTATGGGATCAATCAAGCAGTTGAGTCTTTCGATTATATAGGTCTTTGAAAAACATTGACGGGTTGCTCAAATATTTTTTTGATTTGGGTATCCGTTTGCGAATTATTTAACTTTGAGGCGTATTTTTTGATAAAACAATTCATCCTTTCTCTCTAAATAACTAAACGGCGTGCTCGAAACATCTACTATGGCTTCCATAACTTTGTTAGTTCAGAAGTTATAGAGGTTTATCTTGTAAATTGCTCTAATTTGGTAAACTTCCTTCTAAAATAACGAAATGAAAAGTAAACATAGCAATTATAACTTCTATTGGAAACGAATTTAAATCCACGTGCCATTATATGACACTACGGAACCATATTTCTCGCGAGGCCTAACATGTATAATGCCTAATTTTTTTAGAGTAGCTTCGCTCCGCGTTACTACATTATCCGTAGGTAAAACAGCAGGACTACAGCTAGTTGTTTAATAAACACTAAGGTGTATTTGCCTTAAATATTATTAGGACCATTTACTAAAGTATCCATCCGTAATTGACTTATCTAATCAGGTATTCTGATAGTGAAACAAAATAACCCCTATAATACGTATTTATCGAATATCGGACGACAAATTGATATTACATTAGCCGATAATTCCATTACATTAACGTCGTGTATATACTCTACCACATTACAAGCCAATATAGAATCTAATACAATTAGGCCAAGATAAAAATTTCTTTCAACCAAAGTTATGTCATTCATTATCGTCAGACATGAACCAAATTGTTCCAATTGATAGTCTACATCAGTCTAGAATTAAATAAGACACGCCCTCACTGGGAGCGAGTAGCGAGTTGAACAGTAAGCTATTGAATTTATTTTTTTGTGAAATGTTTCATCAAAATTTACGTTGAAAACTGATGACCGTACGGACGGTCCACATATATTTTTACATATATCTCCTCATATATTAATGCATTGGACAACACACAAGATCAACTTTTAATATCGATTAATACAGACTTTAAAGATTTGTAGGAGTTTGTTTGTTTTACTGTCGTTAGTAGACCGTCCTTTGTGTATAATAAGGAACATTCGTTAACTAAGATTTAGCAAAACTTTAAATTATTGTCAGTTAATTACATAATATATTATACATAATATACAAAATCTAGCAACTGCAGGTGATTTTAGATTTCATTGATAGATTAGAATGCACATATTTTAGAGCGCATATTCTTATTTTACTCTTCTCCTTCATTCGACTTAATTATCGCCTTCATCTTCAAAAACTTGAGGCTCCTATAGAACTCAGCACTACAGCACTGCACATTGTTCTTCGATATGTCTCATCATTTTTCAACGGAGATAGCTATTTACTAAGTTTCGTATAACTTCAGGTAGGCCTATCTACAGTAATATTAGTAAAGCTTATAGAGAGTTTACTCGCTGACGTTGAGACCACACCTTTATCTGATCTAGACACAGACTACCTTAATTGAGTCATCGATCAGATTGGTAAGTTTCTAACTTCGATTGCGACTAAATTGGCGCTTGTTTTAATATAATCCATTAAATTAATTCACAAAGTAAAGGATTTGATTGATTACAGTCACAATTAAGAAATAAAAAATCGGCCAAGTGCGTGTCAGGCCACGCACAGGAAAGGGTTCCTCAGTCACCCATAATGGTACGTGGATAAGAAATCGTACCCAATGAATAATAAAATTTTTATGTTTACATAATAATGCGTTAATTTAGTATGACGTTTTCCAAGTAAGCGCATTGTAAAAGTTGTGTTGTAAAAGTGTTAAGCCTCTATAACTCCTGAACTAACAAAGTCCTCCAATCCGTTATAGTCCTTTAAAGTTCATTATATGGACCACTATCACGAAAAACGTGATAGTGGTCACATATCACTTTAAAGTGGAATTTCTCGCAAACGGATACCTAAATCAAAAAAATCATTCTAAAACTCTTTATTGTTTTCAAAATACCTATCTAATGATACCCCACATAATGGGTTAGCCGCGAGGAAAAAAAAACATCCCCACTTTACGTGGAGGTACCCCAAATAAAAATATTTTTCATAATTTTATTGTAGCACTTTGTCGACGTAATTACGATTCATATTCATGCAAATAATCATCTCTCTAGCACGTACCGTTTGGACGGTAAGTCGAGGACGGACGGACGGTCGGACGGACGGACAGACGGACATGACGAATCTATAAGGGTTCGAATTCATAAACTTCGGAACCCTAAAAAGTGAACATTATACTAGGATGAAACCTATTGTAAAAGGAGGAGAATATTACAAAAATTAAAGGAAAAATAATTTACGGGCGATCTGAGGTCGGAAAGGGGGAGAGGGGGAGGTTAAGGGAATAAATGGCTTATCTCGATTTCCGGCAAAACTACAAGTCATATGGAAAAAGTTCAATGGCAAAGTTGTAGGTAATAAAAAGATCTACATCTTTTGCATTCACACTTTTTTCACTTAACTCAAATGTTATGTGAAAAATTCAAAAAATCAAGTTTTTTTTTTCTTTTCATAATTTACAAATAAAATTATTATTTATTTTTGTAAATGAATATTGTTCCGTAAATTATTTTTTATTTAAGTTTTGTAATATTCTCCTCCTTTTACAATGGGTTTCATCCTACTATAATTTATTTTGTTTCAAACATTATTGGCACTGGTCTTATAGTTTTAGAGGACTTTTTAAAAACAACTTCCACACCAGGAACATTCTTGTCTTGTGTTCTTTTTCAAGAATCGAAAAGAATATCTATGCAAGATTTCATTGAATTACCTAAGCATAAAAAATCGTATCCTATAGCTATTTGTTATTTTTACGTATTAGGGCGTTAATTTTGTATGACGTTTTCCAAGTGAGCGCATTTTAGCAGTTAAGCCTCTATAACTCCTGAACTAACAAAGCCATCTAATCTCTTATAGTTTTCCTTCAAAGTTCATTACATAGACCACCTTCACGAATTTTTTCAGATTATTTGAGCCCGCCGTTTAGCTTTTAGAGGGGGGGGGACGCCCTGTTTTTACAAGAAAGTGCCCTTTAAAGTGGAATATCCCGCGAACGGACACATAAATAAAAAAACGTCTTAGAAACCCTTTATTGTTTTCAAAAGACCTATCTAATGATATCCCACACGATTAGGTAGCCATGAGAAAAAAAAAAACATCCTCACTTTACGTATAGGGGAGGTACCCAAAATAAAAATATTTTTCATAATTTTATTGTAGCACTTTGTCGGCGTAATTACAACACATATTCATGCAAAGTTTCGTCTTACTAGCATTTACCGTTTGGACGGTAAGTCGAGGACGGACGGACGGACAGACGGACGGACGGACGGACAGACGGACGGACGGACAGACGGACATGACGAATCTATAAGGGTTCCGAGTGATATACTTCGGAACCCTAAAAAATGGTTAATACACTCAAAATTACCATAAACTTTTTGACCAAATTCCAATATTTTTTGATGACATAATATGTAACGTATCAAAGGATTCCTTTATGTCTGGCTGCCGGCTTGACTCGTGCCATCTCTAAGCACGAAATTGTTATCAGAGGGGACAAATAAATTAGGTAAACATGGGTGAGGAAAACGGTAATAGTAATATTAACTAGAAAACTTTATACATGATCGAGGCTGTATTAGCTTTAAGGAGCAAAGGTCCTTTAACTGATTGACTATAGTATAGTTTATGGTTAACGTGACTACGGCCGACCCGAATGTCTGAAACCATCCAAGAAGAGAGCTGTGTCCAGCAGTGTGTGGCAGTAGGCTACGTTAGCCAACACCAACAGTGTTCAGATATCGACTTTGTAGGACAACACTGAATTTAAAATTATGTGACACGTAAGTGTACAGGTATAACTGACTCGTTGGTCTACTGGATAGTGGACAGCCGGCTAGGCAGGCTAGGAACAAGAAGAAGTTAATAGACAGGTATGTATGCGAAAGAAGAAGCTTGAAATGCGAATGAATAATGTTATTTGATTACTAGCAAATGAAATTTTATTATATTTAGAATATAATTATTGTAAATATAATATATTACAAGCTATAGAATAGCTGATGATGATGATGAATCATGATGAATTATGAGTACTATTATCATGTTGTCATGTAACAATCTGATTAGTTATTCTACCCTAATTACATATTTTCGATTGTGTTCTTTTGTAAGCGAGTATCTAAGCGGGAAAATTGCTTTTATACTACACCTGATCGGAACAGTAGTCAATATTCCCTGAAAATGTAAAGAGAAAGTTAGTCTTTTCCTTGACCTAAATAAGCGGGAGGAAAAAATGTATGAAAATCCATTTCTAACGTGTTTTAGCGGGAGAGAAAGTTATATGAATTTTCATTTCTCATGTGTTGTGTGTCAAGGAGTTTTCACATAATTTAAATATGGAATCGCCGTGCCACTGACATCCTTTTGTGAAGAATAAAAAAAAACAAAAGAAGCGTGAAATATTGGTCAAATTCTAAGCTAAATTGTGGTTACATGGTGTCTTACGTTTTGATTTTATTTTAAAAATACTTTAAATGTTCCTCACAGGTGTAGTATAAAGCACTGTGTAGCACTCGGGTGAAAGTCCCATTCCTACCTCGGGAGTATTGTGGCCCTAGGCTGCGCCTTCGGGCCACAAACTGCTCCCTCGCTAGTAATCGGTCCCTTTCCTCCCTCGGTGAACAATGTACTATTGTATATGATCGCTCAATATTGGATAAACATTTGGCGCCGAGACGTCGCGTCGTGCGGCGGCTTCGCCATGACCTACCTGATACAAAACAGATATAATAACAACATGACAAAACAAACAAACACCATCATAATATCATGGTATTCATGCGGTCAGTACCTAGATGGGTGGCCGTTTGTGGTCACGTTAAGCAGTCAGTAGTTGTTATCGTAAGATAGCAGTCTTGAAGCTTAGTTGGATTCCATTGGGCTACTTAAAAACATCCAACAGTAAGATTACGTAGCCAATTTCTTTTACAAACTGTTTTATAAAACATTCATATCGTAAAAGTTACTAACCCATCGTCGGAATAAAAAAATAGAAATATTACGACTTATTAGTTACGAAAACAAAATTTGGTACACATGCAAAAGGTAAAGAGGCTACTTTTTACTGCGATAAACGACATACAGGCGGGCGGAGCTGCGGACGAAATATAGTAATTTATAATTTAAAAAATTCAAAATACTCATACGTTATGTGCATAATTTAAGCAGAACTCAAAAATGAAAAGCGCCCTACTTAGTATTAGGTTTCTCCCCTTAAGAAGGTTCTTAAGGGGAGAATTTATATCTTTAAAAGACAGGTGTTTTAAAGATATAAATAAAAAAGTCGTACGTTAAACGAATGAAACCTAATAACAGTTATAACCATTTAGCGTTAGAAAAAACCCAATTTCGTTTATTTACCAGAATGTATTTGGATTATCAATAAAACATACGAATTAAGAAAGGGTACAGATAAACGTATCATACACTTTCATTTCATACTGTAATAATCCTTTCCGTGGCTTTTAAATCTGTCTCGCTTCGCAGGCGAGGGGAGGTACATCTCACAAATTGTCATTTACCCCTCAATCTCGCGTCAATGTGCCCGAGGCCTAACTTGACTGTCTAAGTCCGCGTACACATCAGCTCAACTTGTATTCACAAGATGTACGTTGAAAGCGTCGTTTTAAAATGGAACTTGAAAGCGATAAAAGTTCGAGCAAAAGCAGTTTTGTTTCAGATATCATTGTATAGGTTAAGTATCCCTGTGTATGTGTGGTTGTGTAGGTATTGAGATATTTGTGTGTTATGTTATGTGTGTAAGCAACGATGATTTCAACACGAATTGACTTGGGTAGTACTACTCTTTGTACTTGTTTCTCGCTTTTTCAATGTTAGCTGCTAGCATCGTAATTTAAGTATTGTATGTTTATTTTTATACATTAAAAATAATTACAATTACCTTATACACAAGGAAAACATACACACAACTATCGAAGATGTAAATTTACCCCAATTCTTGGCTGCTTTCCCGGCTGTACCAATAATAACCACAGTCTACGGTATGTGCGGTTTCGTGATTATAAATTGTGTGTGAGGAAACTTTAATATTAAACGTATCTAATATTTCGTAATATAATTAAGTTACAAGTTTGGGGAACTAATAATAGACTTGAGGAATTCAATTTTACCCTACAAAGAAAGTCGCAGTACGATAAACGTACATACAACTTCCTTCTTCTCTTTGCGTTGGAGGGACTTGACACCCGTTCCTACACACTGGTATCCGCTTTGCGTGGTGATTGACTAACATCAGATGACTAGTTCACTCCTTTTACCATGAGACAACAAAACCAAATACTTATTTATAAACTGACAAACTTGACAAGCTATTGTAAATATATTTATTACTAGCTGCGCCCCGCAGTGTTACCAGCGTGATAAAAAGTAGCCTACATAATATGTGATTATCCAGAACTCATTTTTAAATTAGCCATTTACAAACTATCATTATGGCTGCTATTCAAGTGTGTTATGCATAGCAATCTGTGAATTTTTGACAGGAGATAAACAGTGATACATTTTGACATCTACGATTTATGTATTTTTATAATCATCTAGCTTTCGCCCGTGTTTCTCGATTATTGCAGTAAAAAGTAGCCTATGTGTTATTCTGTTATATAAGCTATATTACCTTAAAGTTTCATTCAAATCCGTTCAGTAGTTTTTACGTGAAAGAGCAACAAACACATACATACATTCATACTCACAAACTTTCGCGTTTATAATATTAGGAGGATATACTGATAATTTTCTTAAATACGCTCTACAGGTTTTATGGTTTCTCTTACAGAATTATTTCGCTTAAAGATTAATTGAAGGTTTTATCTTTAAGGTAGAGTATTTAGTAGGGCCTTGGGAAAATCGTTTCTGTGAAAGTTTTGCTTTGAAAGGAAAGTTGTGAGAGTAACGCAGACTTAAAAAAAAAAATACCTCAAGAGGTACTTGTTTTCCAATAGTTGATAAATATATTATAGAGAACAAAGTATTTTAAACACAGAAATGCTTATTATACGTAACGATAATCGCTTACCTTTCGGTAGTTCTAAACACCGTTAACACGACCATGACTTTAACATGTACCGACATCCAACAACAAGACTAAGTAGCCGTTGTCCTGCGAGCCCCTAACCTGTACTCAGCCAGCGTAAAGACGCAAGAACACCTAAGCCCAACAGTGGGATATTACGGGTGGTTGATATTATAGGTACCGACACTCAAAAGAAATAAATCTCTTATAGATCACAGCGTGATGACAAATAGCCTTGCTCTGTATTTGACCAATTTAACCTATTATGATAGTTTTTCAATTAGAATCAGTAGTTCCTGAAGTAATGTTCTAATTAAATACGTATCCTGTGTGAAAGGGCCTGAACTGAAGTAGTCCCTAGAGTGCACTGGTTAGTTGTGAGAAAGCCGATCGGTTGCCGTGACGACACTAATTTGTTACATTGAGGTCGCCCTAGCTCGTTGAACTAATTTGTCGTAGATTTACAATTGAGTGATTGGTCACTGCTCCTTGATTGTTTTATAGTTTTTACAATTCAATTTTAGATTGTGAAACTGTCGTCAAATAAAACCAACTTATAGATTTCAATGACCTACTTTAGAATAGTATAAACCTTAGGAAGTTAACTGAAACATTTTCTTTCAAAAAAGTTTTAATTAATAATTCACAATTCTTATTGCGAAAAGTACTTACAATATTACAAAAATTTGTACTTTCATACCTACTGATACCGTCTAAATATTATAATATAAATTTGAAAGTAACTTGGTTTATCAATCTATCTTTCAGTTTGTTAAGCTTTCCTTTTTTTATCATTTATCAGGATAATTTGATTCTTGAGGAAAAACAGTTTCTATTTAATGCAATAATCGACACCTACGACAACATATCACAACTGTGGAAGTTCAATATACAACTTTCGTAACAATCGTCATTCATGACGCCTTCTAAAGAGTACAATTTCCTTGAAGTATCTACCCACTCGTAACACTTGAAGTTTTCCTTACCGTAACCGAATTCTACCAAAAGATACATAAATTCTAAAAACTCAAACAACTTCTTGCGAATAAACGCGACAATTTTAGCTTCATCGCTTCACAATCGATCGTGTTTATAAATAGAGGCAAACTTGATACCGCGTTAACATTTTAATATAGGGTTGCCATGTTGCGTATGCCATTTATCTAGCGAATGAAAGTCTAATATTAGTTAGTATAGTATACTACCTTACAGTGTAGTATTTAGTTAGTTGTATTTAGTGTCTCTAGGAAAATTAAATACGATAAGCATGTAAAATTTAAATACGATCGCTCAAATAGTATAGTCACATTGGCATTTTAATAACCAATTAGATAATTTTTTTATGCCTATCGTTTTATAGGTTGTTTAGCGAAGAAAACACCGGAGCGCGATAATCCAATTATCATTAAGATGTTTAGATTTCTCATTAAACCAAGCATAATGTATTAGTGAAATAAATCAGAAAAAATTGAAGAAAATAGATGTGACTTCATTAAGCTTAGAAAAAAAATGAGAAAAAAACAGTACACATCATATTTATTTAGATCTTGATATGTTCCTCACGTTCACGTTTAATCGAGTTGAAGTTTAGTCTCAGGCTACTCCATAAAGTGAATATTGACTTGTTCAAGATTTTTGCTTGTACATAGTAGTGACAGCCCTCGCTTTAAAAATATGCAAATTTAAGGAAACGCAAACACAAATAATTACGAGTAGAATAAATAAACTTGAACTACTTTTTTATTCATCACATTTCAAAAGCAAATGTAAACTGAAGTATTCAAAGCATTGTACTTGTATTGTAATATGAGTTTTCAATAAATTATTATTATTATTATTTTAATTCAAGTCAATAAATCTAGCAATAGATATTTATTTGCTTAATTAATAAACCTGTGTATCATTAGTTTTGACTGCCTTGTTGGTCTAGTGGTTAGCTTATACGACTGCTGATCAAGAGGTCTCGGGTTCGATTCCCATTTCATGCAAAGTAGTGTCTAAGTTGTAATGGATAATTCTCGTGTTTACTAAATCAAGCGCTCTTTATATCAGTTGAAGTATTGATGATAAAGACAAATAGTAACAAAATTTATACAGCTTTAGCGAACAAAAACAAAATTATTGGTGCCTAATAAAATTTGGTCTTTCAAATTATTAAAAAAAAACCTAGAATCGCCCAACCTAACTGTATTATTTGTTACCATACAGAAAATTTCTTCCACCAAAAGTGAATATATATTATTGGATACCCCAATTTAATTTATTCATTGTCTATGCGGGCTATGAGTACCAATATTCCATGAAAACTAAAACCGTAAAATTATACAAAACGGTAATCTTTATATACAGTTAATACAGCAAACCCAGTTATTGGTGAAAATGAACTTTAAAATATTTATGTAACCGTCCTTTTTGTTCCTGTTGTAAGCAAAATAAACAGAGGCAACCCTATTTTCCTCGTTTTAATATTTGAGCGCAGGGTTCACGCGTAATCAAAAATTTAAAATCTATTAGCGGCCCTCACTGAGAGTACATGTTGTGTGGTCATGTTACGAGTGTGGAGCTCGGATTCTCGCAAAGTGTACAGATCTAACGAAACTCAATATTATTAGCCAATTTGATTTAGGTTGCTGTTTACTAAAGTGCTAGTGAACTGTTGTGTGTTTTTCAAAGATATTTTATATGGACTTGGTAATTTTATTTTTAAAAGTTCAAAGGAGTACTTAGTTTACTTTAAGTATTTATCAATAACTTCAAGTAAATCGCTTATAAGGCTCTTGACTTATAGACATACAAACGGAAAACTAAGTGCTCCTGTAAGGATTTTTTCTTTTGAATCATCTGTTTGTGTGTAGAAATTAATTGCTCATTCATTCATATTTATGTAATAAAATAATATTTCGGGTATCTAAAACATAGCGCCATCTAGTCCCAAACTAAACAGAGCTTGTAATATAGATACAAGACAACTGATATAATTACATACACATACTTGTAAAAAAAGAAACGACATTTAAGGTTTATTACTTGTCGATCTTTCCAAAAAATAATCTGAATAAACAACGCTTTCCTAAAGTAAAATCACTACAGTAAAAAACTTATGTCATACTGTCCATAGACACATCACACTGATTAACAATTAAGACATACATACTAACTGACATAGATTAATAAAATGGGAAACCAAAAAGGTACTTATTCAAAATTAGAAAGACTATAAAATGAAGGATCCTAATAGGAATACACAAGCTACTATTTTATCCACGGTAATCTAGTTAGGAGTTATCTATTATTTTCCATCACTAACAATGATGTAACAAGACAACTTATGGTACAATCAATCCATTAGCCATCAGTATATTGGCTTGGTACACCCACAAGTGGGCGAGGCATTCTCCATCCAATTTCATAAGCATTCACTACGAAACCTTTCACTATCGAAGGCATTCGAGCTTACATGTTTTATACAAAAAGGTATTTAGGGTCTGATTGAGCTTTTTCTAAGAGTGAATTGTGGCTTTGTAGCACTGTGACCGATGGATTTTGATTGAGGAGGGTCACCTTGTAATAGACAGTAGCCCAATGCTAAAAGGACCTTTTTTCAAGGTTTTATCGTAAATTGAACGCGACCTCGAGGGCTAATCGCTGATTCTAAATTTGATGTGGTTGACGTAATAAGCGACCAAATTATTGGGTGCTAATTCAGGATGCTTTCTTATTCGTATTCTTCTTTATTGTCACTATTTAAATTGATCCAAATTCCACTAGATTTAATATTGAAGCGAAATTCGATGTTAACATTTCAATAAGTATGATTTACGCAGTGCCCAGCCAGTCGAGCAGTGTGGGGACGTATGACCTGGCCTCAAACCCTCTCCTGAGTGGAGACCCGAGCCCAGTAGTGGTACGTTATGTGTTGTTGATGTCGATGATGATTTATTCATTAATTAAAGATTAATTAGCGTCTAATTTCATTGGATTTGGGACCTGCATAATCTAATATATTTTTTCATTTAATAATCACGACGACCAAAATAGCTTGAGCTTCAGATAAAAAAATATTCTCAAAATACGATTAATTAAACTTAAATAGACCCTAGAACTAGGCTTATCATCGCCAACAATCGGAGAAGGGCGCCAGCACCAGAAGTTGGCCAATATAATAATGTCAGAGTTAAAATTACAGTGAATCAATTGGCGAGGCAAGTTTTGATTAAGAGCGCGCATAAACCTAAAAAAATATCAGATTTCACCCGCGCGCTTCACACCTCCCCGCTCTCGTATCGGCAAGAAGATAGGTATCGTAGGTATGTTACTACGTACGTCACCGCGCGTCTCCGTAGCTACCGTATTGTTTTGTCAAATACGATCGAGCACAATACACCCAAAATAAGCAGATAAAAATTTGCTAAGTGCGAGTCAGTTTACTCAGTCAGATTTTGATAGATAAAATGGTGGTAAATAAATCGAAAATGTAGGTACCTAATATAATGATGTATTTTCATAATATCATGTCACACAGGAGGGTCATTTTCTGAACAAACACTCTCCAAAAAAGATGAGGATTACTTGTGTTTGTAAATATAAATTCAATAATAATAAAACTATTTTAAATCTGTAGGTACTTTGTAACGATTTTCTTTTATGAATTTTACTCAAAGTAATACAAAGGCACAAATTTTATACAGTTTATATTTTAGCAAAATAATAATTACTTTTATGATACTTCTATGTACTCGTAAGTGCATCAATATTCTGCAAATGACAATATTTTTTGTGGTGCATTAGAATGACCAACGGTAGAGAAATCTGGTGAAAAGGTTTTGTTTTCCTCCGACAACGTAGGCTGAGATTAGATTTTTTCTAATTCGGATGATTACATAGTTTGTTCAGAGATTCCAGCTTGAGAAAAGTTACACTAATTCGGAAGTTAGATTCGACCTTTTTGGGGGTCCAGCTTCAGTCAGTAGTTTGTGTTGACGTTTGTTGCTGACGTGGGTCAATCAACTCAGGCAATATATGTTCCATTTAAAATTTTGTTAATTTACCAACCATTTTATATTTCCAAAAGTCATCATCGCGCAAGATTATTTCTACAGTTAACTTTAAGTTATCAGCCGACCACACTATGAAAATAAATATTTTGCTATTGGTTATATGAAGTTGACCAAGAATCGGTTTTTATAATGACCAGTGTGTTGTCTTGTATGTTCCAAAATTTACAATAAATTTCTGCGAAGTTCTAACCATTCGCTACTATCTCTTTGTAAGATAGTAGCTCTTTCGATCTGTGATCGTTCAGTCTCAGTCTTTTCCAAATTTTTTAGAAAACTACGTTTCACCATCCCATACATATCTTCTGCCATATCAGGCTTTTGGCAGGTGTCTGTTCCATAATTTAAGTCTTCGAAAAAAAAAACCGTCAACGCCTGTAGACGGTTTTTTGGAAAAACGTAGTTTAAAACGTACTTTATAATTTTGTCGCAACTTATTTTTACAAATTCTTTTATTAAATTTGTTCGTTTGCCCCCCACAAATTTTGCAATGATGCTATTGAATTGCTCTACAGCATTGTTGTCGCAATCATTAATTATATAAAATATGTCCAGAAGGTGATAACACCCTGGCCCCCTCCCTAAACACAGGCGCAGAGAGGTCACACCGCGTGGTTTTAGTCGGTTCGAGTCCGACACACCACCCCGCCGTAAACCCCAGGCGGGGTGACGGTCCGAGGGGATTTCTACACGTTAAAAAAAAAAGTAACAAATTAATACTTGACTTTATTTACTTAATTCACGTCTATTCATTCTTTGTAGTACGAAAATCTTGAGGGTTAATTTACTTTTTTTTTTTTTAAATAGACCTTCATTGTTGTTTAAAATTGTTTACCTTAGGACCAACGTCCTAAGGTAAACAACTGCAATAAACTTACAAAGTTGATGAGTGATTTCCGCTTAGCGATCGTCTGGATTGCATTCATCACCTTGTGTGTTGTTACGAACTTAAGCGGCTCTGAAATACAAAATCTATATATATAAAACAAAGTCGGGATAATGATAAGCAAAACCTTAAGCGCTCAAAACTCGAGAACAGCTCGGCTAGTTTGGCTGAATCTTTTTTTGTTGTTTATAATAAATTATTATCAGAAGAGGGTTCTTATGGAAAGAAAAAATAAGAAAAGTGTGCTAAAAAACATCGACAATAACGCATGCGGAGTCGCGGGTAAAAGCTAGTTACAAATAAAATTGTATGGTAAAATATAAGTTTATAAATATACTGGCATCAACATGCGAGTGGTCAAAAACATCGATTTGTTTTGCTTATACTACCCACACGCCGACATCCAGCGCATCTACATTGTAGATTGTAGATGTGAGATCATTACTACTCATCAATCAAACACAAATATAAGAAAAGTAAAGTAATAGACCTTCGACAATTAGTCATGAGTTGAATTTTTGACTTCTTTAATTCTCTTTTAAAGCGTTTTGTTTTATATTTTTTATTTGCAATGATTGACGAAGTATTTTCTTGAACCGGAGCACAGAAGCACAGTCTTCTCGTCTCAACGGAGCGACCACGACTGATTGATGAAACAAAACATGCCCGTTACCTCGGGTCAAGTGCGATAGAAAGGGAGCGATCTGCACGAAATAAGAATGTAGTAAGCGCCGAATCAATTTTATTGTAATTACTCGTAAATTGTACATTATTTTTTTAAAACACTAATACAGTCCCTTGGTAATATATTTTTATACAATTTATTAAAATATTGACTCAGTAATACACACATTTATGATAATAAATTGATTTTAGTGGAAAATTAGACGTAACTTTGTGATAATTTTCTATCGATAAAATATTATAATTTTATGTTTTCACTCAGACCATCCCCTTGCAAATATAATGAAATATATATATATAAAAAACAGATCATATGTGGCTTACTTTCGAGTGTAAAAATCAAATCTAAGATCGGCAATTTATCTTTATACCCCCTCTTAAATTACAGACGATATCATCTCAGAACCAATTGAAACCGAAACCGTTTCTGCTGGTCTCATTTTTAGGGTGGTCCCAGTTAGAGCCTGAAGAGATTAACAGATACAAATATTTTATTAATCAAATTTAAATCCAATTTTTTTTTTCGGACTCTGCATCCATATTGTGTTAGTTATAGTGACTTAACCTAGTTTTAGTATTAAAAATATAATGTATCATACATTGAAAATAAAACATATTAATTTATAAGTACATACAAATAAACAAGTGTGGACGTACAACCACCTTGTCATGAGGGAGGAGCCCCACCTATCTGAAAATATATTCAGGATGCTGTTAGAGGAGGAATGAAGGCGCACCAGCATGGAAGCGCAACGCTTTCGCATTATTGCAGCGAAGCCATCAACCTCAGCCTCCGTGAACGTGCCTGACGCGCTACACTTCCATTGCAACCCCAAAAGCACAAAACATTCTGTTTTATTGCTTTTCATTTGTTGGTTACAACAATTAGCTCTATGCTCTATTGCATTAATTCTATAATTATCATACTTTTTCATAGATTTTCACATTTGTGGAGCTAAACGGTGTAAGGACCTTAAATGTGCTCCACAAAGACTAACACACAGTGCACACAGTTTTTGATCCTCGAGTTTTTGTCGGTGTATTCCCGGCAAGAAAATGCTCTATTGTTATTCTGAGTCTGGGTGCTCTTTGTGTCTGTTTCATGTATGTTTATAAGGTTCTTAATGATTGTAAGGGCATAGAATATATTCCTATTCCGAGTGTTGTATTAAAAAAAGGAATGCTGAACAACCTTGCCCGTTGCTCTCAAGTTAAATCTCCTATTTGAACACAGTATTTGAATGAGATCTGTGTTTGTCAACTTCTCGCTTATGACTTAAGAAATAATACTCGTGACACGCTCGTGATCCGTAGACAGATAGTTACTGTGTATAGGGTCTAGTCAATATTAACCTCATCTCACCTTTAATAGAGAACCCCATGTAGAAGTTGAACCCTTAACAACCGGGTACTAGGAACTGATAAGTGCCCATAACATAGTGCCTTGTGTTGGAACAGGAACGACTAGGACTTCTCAAAGGTATCCTACTAACATTAGAAATGTGAATGTATCTGAATGTATATGTTTGTAAGTCAATCTAATTAGAAAAGCTTACCCATTCTGGATGTTAATTTTTGCAGAAAGAGGTTACAGTATGGAATATCTGTGGATTCTGTATAACAGAGATCTCAGTGAGGAATCAACTGATTATAGAAATCTAAATAATTTCTTTTTCTTTTTTTTTTCTTTCTTTTTTTAAAGACAACTCCCGCATTAGGAATATGAATTTCTGTGTCAAACATACATGAAACGGACACAAGAAACACCCAGACTCAGAACAACAATTTGTGAATCACACAAAGTGTAATCCCACGTGGGATTCGAACCCACGACACTTGGCGCAGTAGATAGCGGCGTGGCGACCGCTAAAACCACTAGGCCAACCGTGCAGTTTTGATTTAAAATCGCTTTCCGTAAAACCTTTACTGAATAAAGTCTTCTATTTACTTAAACCACAATCGTTTAAACATTTCTAAAATTACAGTTCAAAACATAAATATCTGGAACTTTATGTAGTCGTTGCATGATATTGAACTCTATACCGTATTTTTCATTAAAAGATTTATTATTCTACGCTTTTTCACTTCACTTCACTTCTAGATGTAAATGTCAAATATTTCACTTTGATGTCTGAGCACGTTTGCTTAGGAACGCGTCAAAAGAATTCTCCTCAAATATTAATATAGATATTAAATTCCATCGTGTATCACGTATAAATAAACTCCGAAGATAAATATCCCTTTCTAAAGACCGTGGAAGCTGTAGGATTGATCCAAGTTACTGATGTATAAGTAAGCCTAAAGACTTGAGTGGTTAAGATGCTAAAGTAACAAGCTTATTTTCTTATCTTCAAACTACAGAGATAAACTTAAAATAAATAATAAACACTTAGATTTAAGATTAGGTTCATAGCAACAAAGAACCACCTAACGTATAAATAATATATGTTAGTACTGAATAGACAAGAACGACGAAGACGAAGATTATTCGCAACCCATCTCTTAAGTACGTTTATATTTCGAAATTGTGAATAACTTACCATTGATGTAACAAGCACAGATAAGGAGGAAATTCTCCTATATCCTCAGATGTGGTCCAAGAATAGATCCTTGTAAGAAATTAACCGAAAAGTTAGACACTCACTTCAACGGTCTGGCACCCTTATGTAAGGCATGATAGAAGTCATTACGACATAACTTTTGTTTAAATCCATACATATCGCTCTAAAATAATTCCTTCACAGTCAAGTATTATTTCTATGTATCTTGCGTGCGTCTCTCTATTTCTCTATCAAACCTATTCTCTTTCAAAGTTTTCTTAAATAAATACATTCTTTTGTATACTGTAGTATTTCATTAATAACTGATAATTCTATTACTGTGCTGTTTGTCATTAACATTGTTTTTGAAAAATTCATATCCAATCCAATTTTGTTATTTCCACCACAAACATATTATTACAGTATCTCAACATTCACATTTTGCTCGCCCTGTAGCCTCACATCCTCGGATGTATATCTACATATAAATTCTAAATATTAAAAATACAATACAAAATTAAACCAAACCTTGTGGTAACAATCTCAAACGGCGCGGCGCCCTTCCCGCTTCCCGCGGTGGGCTGTCGCCAAGCTGGACAGGGACCTACTAGAGGAGGCGGCCATTGTTTGCTCTTGGCTGTCTCCGCAGGCCCCGACCGAGGAGGTCGACGTGGGGGCTGGTCGTTTCGCCGATGCGTTAACGCTCATCTGCGATGCGGCCATGCCCCGCGTTCGTGGCCGTCGGCCTCCTCGGAAGGAGGTCTACTGGTGGTCCCAGGAGTTGGCGGACCTCCGTGCGGCTTGCGTACGTGCCCGGAGGTCCCACACCCGGAGTCGGCGACGTCACCGCGGAGGCGGTGAGGAGGTGGACCGGCTTCACGAGGAGTACCGAGCAGCTCGGGAAACTCTGAGGCTGGCCATCTGCCGCGCCAAAGACGCGTCTAGAGAGGAGATGCTGGAGAGTCTCGAGCGTGACCCCTGGGGTCGGCCTTACCGTGCGGTGCGTCAAAAGCTCCGCACACAGGGCCCCCCCCTTACGGAGACTCTCCAGCCCAGCTTCCTGCAGGAAGTGGTCGAGGGCCTATTCCCGCAGCAGGCGGAACACACACCCCCATCGATGGCCCGTCGTGGTCGTCGTCGGGACAGCGTGGGTGATGTTCCGAATGTTAGGGAATCGGAGGTAGGGGCGGCTGTTCTACGGATCCGGTCCAAGAACACCGCCCCCGGGCCGGACGGGGTTCCAGCCCGAGTGATGGCCCGTGCCCTCGACTACATGTCGGACCACCTCAGGGGAGTGTTGGACGCTAGCCTGGCGTCCGGACGCTTCCCTGAGCGCTGGAAGTGCGGGAAGCTGGTCCTGATACAGAAGCATGGACGGCCTGCCGATTCGGTCGCGGCCTACAGGCCCATCGTGTTGCTGGACGAGGCGGGTAAGTTGTTCGAGAGGGTTCTCTCTGCCCGCATCGTCCGGCACCTCTGCGAGGTGGGGCCCGACCTGTCGGACGCCCAATTCGGCTTCCGAGAAGGGCGTTCGACGGTCGACGCGATCCTGCGCCTGAGGGCCGTGACCGAAGAGGTGGTGAGAGGAGGCGGAGTGGTGTTGGCGGTGTCATTGGACATCGCCAACGCCTTCAATAGTCTGCCATTCGGCTGCATCAGGGCCGCACTCCAGTACCACGGAGTGCCAGGGTACCTGAGGCGGCTGGTGGCAGACTATTTAGAGGAGCGTACCGTCGAGTACGAGGACCGAGATGGCGCCTTGAGACGCAGGGCCATGTCGTGCGGTGTTCCACAGGGGTCTGTCCTAGGACCACTCCTGTGGAACATGGGATACGACTGGGCCCTACGAGGGCGTCTCCCCCCCGGGCTGGGTGTAATCTGTTACGCAGACGACACCCTGGTCACGGCCCGGGGGGCAAACTTTGAGGAGGCGGCGCGCCTGGCCACCACTGGAGTCTCCCGGGTGGTCGGGCGCATCGAGGCGCTGGGTCTGCGGGTGGCCCTGGACAAAACGGAGGCCCTATTGTTTCATGGGCCCCGTCGCGGTCCGCCCGCCGGCGCCTCGATCGAGGTCAACTCGGTCCTCGTACCGGTCCGGGCCCAGATGAGGTACCTGGGTCTGGTCCTCGACGGTAGGTGGCTCTTCGACGAGCACTTCCGACAGCTTGGCCCTAAGTTGGTGGGCACTGCCTCCGCCCTAGGGCGACTTCTGCCCAATTTGGGCGGGGCCAGTGTCCCCACTAGGCGGCTGTACACGGGGGTTGTCCGGTCAATGGCACTTTACGGTGCACCGGTGTGGGCGGCGGCTCTGTCCGCCCAGAACAGGGCGCGCCTCTGGCGCCCCCAGCGGATACTGGCGGTCAGAGCCATACGTGGATACCGCACGGTGTCCACAGAGGCGGCGTGTGCCTTGGCCGGAACACCCCCGTGGGATTTGGAGGCGGAAGTGCTCGCCGAAGTTTATCGGCGAGTGGCTCTTCAGCCGGTCATCGAGGAGTGGGCAGGGCGGCAGCACGGGACCCTTTCCTTCCGGCTGACGCAGGTGCTTTCCGGGCACGGTTGCTTCGGAAAGTACCTGCACTCGGTCGCTAGGAGGGAACCGAGTCCCGCCTGCCACCACTGCGACTGCAGTGAGGACACGGCCCAGCACACGCTGGCGGTCTGCCCCGCTTGGGCGGCGCAGCGCCGGGTCCTCACTGCAGTCATCGGAGGGGATCTCTCGCTGCCGGCCGTCATAAGATCGATGGCCGGCAATGACAGTTGTTTTACCGCGGTCGCAACCTTCTGCGAGAACGTAATCTTGCAGAAGGAGGTGGCGGAGAAGGCCCGGGAGGATTCCATCCAATCGGACCCGATCCGCCGCCGGCGCCCCGGGCGGCGGAGGCGCGCATACCTGCGTCTCATGCCGCCCTGAGAGTGGCCGCGGATGGGCGGGACGGGTTTCCCGTCCGTCCGCAGTAGAGGCCAACCGCGAGGGGGCGACGTCCGCGTGTGACCGGACGTTGCCTAATTAGAGAGTAAATTTTGAGATGGTGCCCGCAACAGGTTTTAGTCGGTTCGAGTCCGACACACCACCCCACCGTAACCCCCGACGGGGTGACGGTCCGCGGGGATTTCCACACGTAAAAAAAAAAAAGATTACGTCCTCGCAGAAGGTTGCGACCGCGGTAAAACAACTGTCGCTGCCGGCCATCGATCTTATGACGGCCGGCAGCGAGAGATCCCCTCCGATGACTGTAGTGAGGACCCGGCGCTGCGCCGCCCAAGCGGGGCAGATCGCCAGCGTGTGCTGGGCCGTGTCCTCACTGCAGTCGCAGTGGTGGCAGGCGGGACTCGGTTCCCTCCTAGCGACCGAGTGCAGGTACTTTCCGAAGCAACCGTGCCCGGAAAGTACCTGCGTCAGCCGGAAGGAAAGGGTCCCGTGCTGCCGCCCTGCCCACTCCTGACACACCACCCCGCCGTACCCCCCGACGGGGTGACGGTCCGCGGGGATTTCCACACGTTAAAAAAAAAAAAAAAAAAAAAAAAAAAAAAAAAAAAAAAAAAAAAAAAAAAAAAACAATCTCAAAACAAATTTCATTAAACAAACATGATGTGTATATCTGTTTGTTCCTATATATTCATCGATTGTGGCGAACTACCCAATGAATAAACAACGAGTATAGATAATACATTAATTGGAATTTGTATGATTAAAACATCGCTCTTATTGATTTTAACTATTTGATGTAGAATCTGATTTCTAATGATTATTGATATACAGAAGAACTTATTCGCAATATAATTATTTAAAAAGTTACGATACCTTCTACTTTTCGACGTTTCGAAGACCCGTTCGAATTTAATCTAATATATATATAATCTATTCTAATCTAATATCGCTCGTGGTCACGAGTAAACTGTATCCCGTTTGCACAAAAAAATGTGTAAAGTCGCGAAAGTCAAAAATCATTTTTTTTTTCAACAATTTCATTGGAATTTGTTTAGCCAAATAACTTGGAAATGGGTACCACGTTGATTAAATTCATTAAGCTGTTAATAATACAAAATATTGAAATCATGAATATATTTAACTAAAACTAATATTTCATAACTTTTTGACGTCAAGGTATTTTATTAGATTGTACTCTCATTACAATTGACAATGTGAATAGTCCTCAAATTACTTATAGTTCGTTTAAATGTGAAGTATATATTAAAATAACCCATTTGAATAATATATTTCTTCTTCAAGCTCACTACATAAACCTACAACAATAAAAACAATTTTCTGCTTCAGTGTCACCGAGAGACTCTTGGTGTTACCCTATAAATTCTCTTCATGACATCACAACACGACATCTCATATATAAGATTTGCCGACAAAGAGAGTATTTGTCATGCGCTTGTGATGGCGACGTGGTAGTAGTCTGTGGGGAAATAAACCTAAAATGCAATTCCTGGAAATTTGTGAAATTTGTTTATTTATGGGAGGCCAGGGAGTCATTCGTGGGCTCGGACAATTATTGTGAAACTTTTTTTTGTTGTTCTACTTAAATTTCATCAGTTAAAAGAACCGTTTACCTCATGACATAGTAATACTTAATTTTTTATACTATATTTATGTATTTTTTGCTGTTCTATTATTGCTAGCAATTTATAACTGTATTTCTGCTATTATTGTTGCTATTCTAGCATTGCTAACAATTTATAACTGTATTTCTCGGGAATCATACTAATAGCAGTTTTTTTTTCATTTAATATTAAACTTACCTAATTAGTAATGTATTTATGTAATCAATATTTAGTGTAACACAATAGTGTATACTGCTTTTATTAGATGTAGAATATCTGTTATGTATAAACTCATTATTTTCCAAAGAAAACTTACATTTGCACCTTCCACATCTCATTTTAATGTCATCTGAAGGTTGACTGGGAGAGAATGCCTCACAGCATTAAGTCCGCCTTTGTACAACAATTTTAATAAGTTTTAAATTCATAAACAATACACACAGTAATTGGTTTACATCGTGAACGTTAATTTCCAAATGTGACATCATAGGAACATCTATATTTAAAGTTGAGAACAGATTTGCGCCTTTCTTTTTGACTGCATTTTGTTTTGATAAGTTACATTTAAACCGACCTCGTTGTATACAAGTACAAGTAATACGATATATGCTGCGAGTCCCACTGCTGCAGGAAACTGTCGTCTGTCTCCTGCTCGTTATATTTGATATATGGCTTCTACACATGGGAGTTGGTTTGTATACCTACTTGAAACTTTGTGTTGTATAAGGAACAACTTCTGTTTGTTACTTAAATTAACCATTTACCTTAAATTCACAACTGATTATCTTTGATTTATGACATAATAAACATACATGAAACTGACGCAAAGAACACCCAGACTCAGAACAACAATCTGTTCTTCACGCAAAGTATTGTTCCAAGAGAAGTTTGAACTAACAATACTCAGTTCAGTAGAAGGTGTTGGGCGACAACTGAAACCACTTGGCCAACCATGTAGTCGAATTCTTTAGTACAGCTTAAATCTTTTAAATTTAGGTGTGTATGTTTCCTTGTTCCCGCAAATGTCACTCTATAAATAGGTACTCCAGTAGTAGATGAGCCGGGTCTGGTATCATCGTTTATGTTCTTTATGTTCGAATTTACAATTACAAGTAATACTAATATTAACTGAGTGAGAGAGTCATGAGATATAGCTTGTAAGTTTTCATGTGATTCCTTCAAAATTAACTCTTAATTAAAACCATGAAAAACTATCCCACTAAAAGCATACCGTGAAATATTCATTGTTATAAAAAAAACGATAGATTTACTTTTAAAAAGATTAACTAAAATTATTTGGCCGTAATTTCAGCAAAACGGTTTGTGTCATTAGTTGCCTGTACAAAATAATTTCTAGACAAGAGATGTTATATTTATGATGTAGGTAAAAATTTTTAGGACAACCTAGGACACGTACGTGATGTATTCGTACTCAATTCACTCGGCGCAGTAAATTTGTAACTGTATATTGTAAATTTGTAATCCAATCCCTAATACTATGAAAATAAAAATCATTTTCACATTGACAGATAATGAAGAGTATATGGCACTAAGTAAGTCCCCGAAGGTGGCTGGATCTTTTCATCACCGAGATAATTTGTCGCCTAAGCTCATTAGAGGATTCAGCGAAAATCCTAAATCTTAGTAATTTATCACAAAATTAATTTTTATTCAATAATGTTTAAATGTAGTTTATACCAAATAGTTTTGTTTTGTAAACTATGAGAAGTTTGTTAGAATGCGCTTAAAGTTGGTGGTAATACTTGTTTACGCAGTTTTCTTATTGATTATAATAATATCTTCATTTTAACTAAACGTACCTACTGTATGCGTTCAATAATTGTGGAAGAGTAAACAAATATAATATAGACGTACAAACGGCTTCCTTAGGATACAAGTAAAATGTGTTAAAACACTACTTGCATCTAATATTCCGATTTCGATTGAAAACAAACAGCCTTAAATGACATGCATACATATAAAACCTTCGTAAAAATGCTCTCAAATACCCTCTCTAAGACTCTGAGAAAACACTCTCGCGAGTCGGCAAGTAGGTAATTACCGTCCAAATCAAACAGTATTCACCCACCCACACAGACACAAATAAAAGAGTATTCGGTTCAGTCCTGGAGCACGAATGCATGAATAAAGTACAACTTCGTAGAGCCTAATTTAGAGCTCTCCCTTTGAATATTCGAGACTCATATCTGCGGAATATAAAATTTTATTTGTGCGCAAGTTGCCTACTGTGCCTGTTGTACCGTAACATCTGATGTATATTTAATGGTGTGTACTTACACATTATTGTGTGTACACAGCCAAGGTTGGAAACATTTCTAATAATTCATGTTGTGATTGAAGTTTTTCATTGTATTGCAAAACCGAAATTTTTGCTTGAGTTCTTTTTTGTACAAATAGGAGACAAGTCGTGGTGTACTTCTCGCAGAGCGTCGTTTGTGATTACATACAACAATAGGTGAATAGAAGACTATATAAAAGAAGAAATTCATAAAAAAGGTTAATTAATATCTCGGTTGGAAATTCATGTAAATATATTAAACCAGTTTAAGCTTGTGAACTGGAGAAAATTTACATTACACAGCTAGGTAGAGAGGCGGACTGTAATATGATCCTAAAAGGCCAAACTATTTTCCTTTGAGGTACATGACCTTAAAAATCATCAAGACTATTTACTTTATATTGCATTCAATATAAACTAAATAGTCTAGTATTATAAACATTATAAAAATATAAATATATAAACACATCTAGAAATAAAAACAATCATAAAACCATATACTTGATATTACGGTAACTCTCTTTCCCAAATATTAAAGAGTAACCTAAAAGAAAAATGTTTCAACGCCTTTTATAATATTTTTATTCGAGAGAGCCCATATCCCGGTGCACAGTGTGCCAATGCTCCTCACTCGGAACAAGGACTAATGAGCCACGCGAGAATTTAAAATCGCCCAGTGTTCCAGCCACCGGGCTGGAACTAACTCACTCCATTGACTTGTCGACATCGTATATTATCGACGGTGCTCCACTCTAGTAGATTTTTTATTTAATCAACCGAGTCGTGGTAGAATTTTATTACACATTTAAATCGAGTTTTTAATACTTGAAATACAAAATTTCATAATACTCTTACAACGTTATGAGATTTAATCTATTATGAAATTTTGGAGGATTATATGCTTGTTGCTTGATGTTTTCATATTCTTGGAGAGCATTTAAGATTACTTGACATATTTAATAATTTGAATTTTACGTTTGATGATTTGGTTTTTCTTCCACATATGTGTATCCATATACATATATGTATAAATATTCGACAGAGGTAGAAGATAAAACTTTTAGTAACCTGGTGTGAACATTTTTTATAATATAAATCGTCAAAATGAAATTGTTGTGAAACCCTTTATATAAATTAATATAATTCAAACAAAAAACAAGGTGTTAACCTTGTTTTTTGTTTGAATGCCTTGTTGGTCTAGTGGTTAGCGTATGCGGCTGCTGATCAAAAGGTCTCGGGTTCGATTCCCGGGTCGGACCAAATATTATTTATGTGATTCACAAATATTTGTTTCGGAGTCAAGGTGTTTTCTATGTATAATATGTATGTATTTACAAAAAAAAAGTATGTTTATGTATTTATATCAGTTTTCTAGTACCCATAATACAAGCTCTGCTTGGGACTAGATGATGTTGTGTGTCAGATGTTCGAAATGTCCGAAATATTTATATTTACCTGTTAATATATAACTGTTAATATGTAATATATAATATTTATATATAACTGTTTATATATTCACCTGATTGGTAGGTAGGTAGGTATCTTTTATGCCTAACTATATAAAATATTTTTATTTCATAACGAACGCAAGTTCGTTAGCCGATTTGTAAATTTGAGAATTTCACCCTTTTCAACATGTCAGTGGACAAATTCTAAAATACATTCGTTTCCAAGAATAACTTCAAAGGTTTTGTGTTGGCTGTAGACCCTACATGGGACGTCCTTTTACAGTCTCACGTGCGTGGGTGCGCAAAGCTATAGAAAGCCTTCATTTTAAAATAAAGAACAAAGAATGTGACCCTTTAGAAATTTAGGTATGTGATTAGGACTTCATGTTGATGTGTAAAACTTAATGCTGTTGTTGTAGTTCAACAATACTATTGTTCGTCCAACTTTTGTTTAAAACTTTGTTCAAAATAAGATACCTACCAGAAGGCGAACGGTTTATTTTCTATGTTTTAATATCGGGAATTTTATTGGAAATAAATCGTAGGATTATATTATATGTTTATGGTTTAATGAAATATTGAGATTAGCTCAAGAACGTTTTGATACCAAGTCTTTTGTTTATGTATAAAATGTTTATATTCTATGGTAATAAATAGTTTTGTTTCAATTGTAATGTCTGTTTACATTTCATTGCAGACTATAAAAGTAATAAGTGTAAAAAATATATTTATAAGTAGAGTAACTGTGGCACTAAAGTTGAATCATTTTGTAAGGAAATAGTTGGAAACAATGAAAACAGTTTTAAATAAAATTAATATAATTAAATAATTTAAAGTTTGAAATAAACTATAAAATGAAATAACTCTATGAAGGTCCCAATACAACTTTCTCCCTTTTAACAAATTAAAAACTTAAGTGTACTCCGAGTAAAGAAGGGGACCTCTGAATTCTATTTAAATATTCACATCGCTCAATATTCTTAAACTTTTCCAATTACCCAACTGCGACGATAAAAGTAGGGTTCGATTGTCTGCAATCAGTTTTTTGTGGCAATAAATTAAAATTCTCACGACGATTGGGCCTATTTGCAAAAGCACTATTAAATAAAACAGCCTTTAATAGTTCAAACTTCTAATTCTTAGGTTACTCAAGGTTATTGTGTTCTGAAAAGTGATTATTCTTTTGTTAGATTTTTGTATGTTTAACTTTTTGTATAAGTAGTAAGTAACTTGTTTGTTCATGTTCTGTAGAAAATGAACAAACAAGTTACTTAGTGCTATGTAACTTGACCTATGAATTCACCTTTTATCTAATTAGATAGTTTAAGTGGGGCTTTATTCAACTTTACCTACAATAGATATCAGTTTTTTCAAACTTATTATCTTATTAAAATGTTATTATTAAAATTAGGAATAAAATATTTCGGAATAATTCTGGGTGTTCCCACAGTTTAAACTCAAATTACCACACCAGAACAGTATTCGTAGAATATTTGAAATTCACCGAAACATAATTCTTCAAAGAAGTTCTAACACCTAAGATTACCGGAGCGTACCCGACTTAACTTAAACTCGCACGTCCTCATCTGCGAGGCGAACATTGATTAATTTACGCTAATTATGTGAAGTTAAGCAGCTTTGTGTTAACGAAGGTAAAACAATATTCCTATCTTAATACGTTTCATATAAAGATTTTATGGCTGAAACCCAATAGCTATTGAGTTTTTTTAATACAACCATTACATTTTATTTTACACTTTATAAATTTTCCAAAACCTGTTGAAAATAATGGAAGTATTGTTTAAATTCGAACAGTACACAGTACACAGAAGAGCAAAGTAGAAATACCCTTTCGAAAAGGATTTCTTACACCACTGAATATGGTCTATCTATGGTATATCTCAAAAGACCATGGTAGAGAAGGTTTTTAAGTATTGGTTTAATCTAAAAAATGAACTACATGTACTTTTTAGTGGTAAATATATAATAGTTCTAAATATACCACAAAACACTTTTTGTCGAGTATACAGACTATTCTTTTTTAAATTATAACTACCGAGATGGTTCTACTCAGCCTGGTGGACAGCACAAGCAGAATCCAAGAGTGGTGGTCACGATCCTCACTGTGAATGCAGACAATGCAGCATACCGATCGCTATTACTATGGTGGTCTAGTAAGATATTTTTTTCATACAATACAAACTTGAGAAAATCCTTTAATTACTTATACTCGTGAAAGTATACAACAAAGTTACACTAATCCTATGTATAAAATTTTACGTGTTCTCTATTACCTGCAACCCTTGAGGTCAGTGAGGTACCTGCAAAACTTAAGGCATAAATCAATTTAGAAATTAAATCATAAAAATATGAATGTATCTAGTAAACGGTACAATCATATCTGAGCACCATAAAATAACAATATGAGTCACTATAACTTCCTTATCGGCAGTATAAACCTCGTGACCGTAGTAAAAACACCTCACTCGTAAAACTGACACTATCTTGGTAAATGCCACGGTGACCATTATTTACGCACAATCAGCCAATAGAAGACAAGGGCCTGCAGTAACGCCTCATTTAAAAGTCTAATGTGCCGATGAAGTTGGCAGATAATGGTAATTTATGTCCAAACACACGGTGTAAAGGGTGTAATCTGGTGGAAAGAATGCTGCTCAAAAGTTTTTCTTTGGTTTTTAAGTCACGACTAAAGACAAGTATACAAAATACACATAAAATATTTCCTTTAAGTAAAGTCGATCCTTAGTCTAAATTTAAAATGTAAACTTAAAGTCAAATAAACAATTTATTAATTAAAGTAAAAACATTCATAAGATACAAAACAGCAGTCGTCAAAATATGTCAATAATCGGTAAAATATATCGAAAGAACACAAATGTAGCACAGCTGTTCACTACAAACAAACTTTGACAACATATTTGCTAACTTTCACGAAAAAGTTACGCTCTTCAGCGTAAGCTTTTAATGTACACTTTGACAGGATCTCGCGTGAATTCGCTCACTGTGCGGTTTATTTTATATTAGAAAACATATTGATTTAAATAAATTAAATCATTGTTTTAAAAAGATTTCGCCTTTAGGGGGTTTTTTTATACAGTAAAACTGTCACATGACTCTGATTCTAGTTGTCAAGTACATTACACTGCATGTGCTAAACTAAGGAAATTAATAAAGTTGTAATGATGAATGTTTTATAGGTTCTTTAATATGTAATGATAACACTTAAACCGCGCACTAGTCCAAAAACCATAATTTCAAAATGTATAGATTATATTTTTTATAATAGTCTCTTTCACTTAGGTAAAAAGTCTATGCAATAAACAAGCATCACTTAATTTCAAATATAAAAACAACACTCAACTAAAAATAAAACTACCCTCGTAAAACATATTCAGTTCAGAAAATGTAAAATGACTACCGGGCTAGCCACAGTTGACGCAATAAAAAACGCTGGACAAAGTTGTTACATTATGCTCTGACCGCACAGTGTTATAAGTGACACCCAACCCGGGCGAAATGTTGCGTTTCGTGAAAATTATCTGTTAATTTTTGTTTAATTCCCACGTTGCGTGTGTGTATTTTATGACCATCTTTAGATCTAAATACTATTGTTATATGATATACTTACAAATCATACGAATCTAGAAAAAGAAACATTTTATCTTGCTGTGGTGCTCTAGCGGATATGTCGGTTATTACAACAAACAGTACCCTATGTACTTCTCCAAGGTCTAATCTATGTTAATACTAATATTCATCATAACCAGTTCAGTGGTTAGTCACAACTAGCTTAACAAATAGACAGACAAACAGATAAAGTTAATTTCGAATTTTTACGAGTAATATTCATCATCATCATCACAGTCCACTGCTGGACATAAACCTCTCCCATTCCATTTATATTAATATGGATTAATTTCGTCTATCATAAGTTGATGATCATAATAAATTCTTAAGAAGTTACAGTAATATTTAATCGAGAGAATACCCTGACAAAACACAAGGAACCGATCTTCAAACGACCGCTGAAAAAAATTCATGAATATTTCATTTAACCAAATTTTCGAAGAGCAATTTCGTGGTAGAGTGACGTCATCGTTTCAATAAAAATTGACCCTTAAACACTGTCAACTTTGCTATTACTCAGTTTATATTAAACTCAGTAAGCTTTGAGTCTAAATAAAAATAGTTAACTAAGCAGCAAAAATATTTTCTTTTGAATTTCAAGTTACAAAATTTCCTTTTCGCAGCGCAAATATGTCTAAAGCAAAGCACTTAAATTGTTACTTGTCAATAATGTCTGAGTCCTTGGAGGGGTTTGTCATCATATTATAATTCTCTCGGCGTAATGGATGAGGGCCTCTGTTTGAATATAAAATGTGTCCACAGTGGGCGCTGTGCACACACCCACATTTAGACCAGACAGAAACAATAGGAACACTGTGTACTCTGAACTGTTGGCAGAGACCATTTGATTGCGTTTGGGACTATGTGCGTGTAAGTTTGCAATGTTTTAAAAATTAAACTTACATTACTTATGTAATTTGTCAAGATGTTTTGCTGTAACGAATTGATTTCGTTTGCTCAGACTGCATATATGCCAGTTATTGCAGTAAAAATTAGCATATGTTTCCTCAGAAATCAGAGTATATCAATGCCAACTTTCCTTGAAATCGGAGGCCATGGTTTACCAAAGAAAGCGCAACAGACAAAAAACTAGAGATGCTTTCGAATTTATAATATTAGGTGTTCTCGCCAATAGCGAGACGTCCTCTCAGCTCATACAATTTGATCCCTTCCAAAACATCCCCATCGCCTGTATTTATGCGACCACAAAGGGCGCATAATATACATTAGGTATGAAAGACATTAATAAACCTCAATACTTCATTGAAATGACATCATAATAATCTTATGTAAAGTGTCATTAATCAGCTGTACAAATATTCTATACTACATTGAAGCCATTCAATGCCTTCCATAACTCGTGTACTTCGGTCAGGTGCCGCAATAATTACCGCTATTGTGTTGGATCAGTGGACAATCGCGTTGTCCTATATCAGCGAGCTACTGAACCACTACATTGAATATATTAGCTATTGTTTGAGCTGTAGGTGTTAAATGAACGTCTAATAAATGCGATGTATTGAAACAAGTACGTGCTTCTTTTGACGATTTGAAGCAACATTTATGTAAACAATTTTGATAAATAAGGGTAAACTTGCTTTGTCTCGAGGTTTCATTTTTGTAAAGGTAATCTTTTGAAGTGGTTAAGCAGTCGGTTCTGGTTGTTAATATAAGATAGCAGTCGTGAAGCTTAGTTGGAGGCCTTCGGGCGGCTTAAAAACTTCCAATGGCAAGAACACGTAGCCACAACGTGTCTTGCCAGTCCCCAACACGCACTTGGCCAGCGTGGAGACGTACCAATTTGGCCTTAAACCTGTCCTGAGAGGAGACTCGAGCCCAGCAGTGGCACATTATGGGTTGTTAATTGAATCTTTTGAAAATATTTTGTTGCCGAATAAAGAATTACCTGTCATTTCTGTATGTGAATTTCTGATTGTGTAATGAATTTGTTTTGTAGTTTGTGACGACTTCCATATACAGCGCAAGCAAAAAACATACAATAGCGCCATCTACCGAAGACACATTGAACCACGTAGTAACTAATCTTGAATCGCGATTTAGGAATTCTCACACCGATTAGCATATACACAACCGCCCAACATCAACCGTTGGGCAGTGACAAACCAGGCACGATCTCCTCACCTGGGTCGAGGATCCTCCCTTTGTGTTGGAGGGAAACGGGGCAGGAGGAACACGTCAACCGTTCCTCTACAAGTAAAACTTAATAGACCCTATATATCTTACATAATTAATTATTCATTAGATGGAGAGTCTATTACTTCTATTAAGACTATCAAGACACTGCAATCATTAAAGAATTAGTCCTAAAAACACATTCCACTAATTTAAAAAGGAAAAATTTCGCGAATAAAGTTTTGCAGAACTAGTGAGTTTGGCCAGAACTGACGCTGAATTTGCTTACGTTCGTGTATTTATAATGAACAGAAAATTTGGCTAGCATTTTTACGTCAAAAATGAGGGTTGGGATATAGTAAAAGTCATTAAATTCATATTTCGTTATAACTAAATGATTAAAGTTGTAATAATTTTTGTAAATGAGAGGAATAACATGAAGATGATAACTGCATGCCGCTTGTATGTCCAGTGTAGCGGGTTGGGTTTCTATCTAGTGCAAATAATTCATACGTCATGACCGTCTATGGCAATCGTTATCGGGAAGTCAGTGCCTTCAAATATACTGACAACTAGTTCAACCTTCGAATTTCAGTTCTCCCTTAGGGTTGCGGAGGTCCGATGCCAGTCGCTCCGTGGTATAACTGAAATAAAGGTAAGACCGGTTAAACTAGTAGCCGACCCCAAATAAACTTGGGAATAAAGGCTAGGAAGATGAAGATGAATTGTAAACATGAATATGTGTTCTAAATCGTATGTATTTTTAGACTGCCTCGTTGCCAAGGAGAGGCCTATGTCCAGCAGTGGACTGTTAAAGGCTGTTGATGAAGCGTATACGACTGTTGATGAAAAGGTCTTGGGTTCGAAACTTGACTAAGGCTGTTGTTGGGTTATTCTTACAAGAAATTGTTAATAGCTATTGCGGTGTGCTACCTGGAGGAAAGTGTTAGTGTTTTAAGAAGAAGAGATCGTTAAGCCATTGGCCTCGGTAATCAACATTTATGGAAATTGCTAGTGGGATATCAGTACCCAAATACACTGCCAACTTGTTCAATCTTCGAATTAATTTAATGTGGCGTGTATGTATATTTGTGTGTGTGTGAGTGTAACAAACTCTACTACTCTACTACACTAGCAAAATGATCATAAATAGAACATTTTCTTGAACACCCTATTAAAATGAAACTCGTAAAGCTATAAAACGAAAAATCTGGTAGTTTACTTGTAAAATCGCTATAAACTTTGAAGTAAATAAAACTAAGCTACCTTACAATGTTGCTCAGAGATAAACGAGCATTTCGACGTTAGTGTAGTACTTTACCGCTTTAGTTGGTAAGAAGTTCACGTACATTGGTATATAGCGAGACATTGTCATCGAACACCCTGCTTCTGACAACTTTTCAATGAAACATTATTATAAATTTGCTTAATGCATACTGTTATGTGTTTATATTATTCTTTGAAGTATGAGAAACAGTTTTTATACATAAAGATGAACATGTTAAAGCTGTGTTATATCAAGTTAAAATATATATTTTGGCTGATATTATTCATATCGTAACTATAGATGTTATGGTATATCAATGTTTAATGGAAGTGGAAATCGATAAAAGTATGATACTGTACAAAATTATGAAAACATATAATCGACCAGTTTGTAAAATCATTTAAAACTTTGTTATTAGTAGTTGAAATATTTATCAAAATAGCTGAATAGAGTCATCATCTGCCTGCCCTTATCCCAATTTTATTTGGGTTTTTTTTTTAAATTGCTCACTGAAGTAATTTTACAAAAATAAATAAAATTGTTTACAAGGAGTAACTCAGGCTTCTTTTGTTTAAGACCCGTTAGCTTTACAAAAACTGGGGGAAACATCTTCTCGAGATGTATCAAAATACAATGAAAACCGCAGGTAACAGCAGGATGCAGTAGTAATGATAATATATTTCGTTCTAAAGTGGTACAAAATCTATAGAGTTCAAGTTAAACTGGACCACAGACATACTTAATAATCGAATTTCAACCAACATTCGATATGTAGATAATGTTGTTCTCAAATTTTTGACAAAGTATATAATACCTAGGTTTGCAATGCTCAAGTTACAATGTATACTTCGCTTCTTCTAAGTTCGCTGACCGTTTTGCATATCTTTTTGTTATTGGACAATACATATTTGGGATCGCTTTTGTTACAAGATACGTGTATGTTTAAGACGAACAAAGTCTCGCAGAGGGTCGTTGTGCTACATATTTCATAGAAAACATTATCTCTTTAAATATTATGTATGTTTAAAACATGTTACACGGGTCCGAATTGAACTGAAATATTAAATATTACATAATAGTATAGATACTTTTTAGGGTACCGTTGCAAAATTAATAAAAAGCGGCCAAGTGTGAGTCGGACTCGCCCATGAAGGGTTCCGTATCAGCAAGTAATATCATATAAAAGTTCTTGTAGTTCGTTGTAACTTTCAACGATGTTTTTATACTAGTGTATTGATTGGATGAAAGGTAAATTGCGCGTTACGATTTATGACGTATTAAAAAAAAACTACTCACTAGATTTCGTTCAAACCAATTTTCGTTGGTAGTTTGCATGGTAATGTATAACATATATTTTTTTTAGTTTTATCACTCTCTTATTTTAGAAGTTAGAGGGGGGGGGGGACACATTTTTCCACTTTGGAAGTGTCTCTCGCGCAATCTATTCAGTTTAGGAAAAAATGATGTAAGAAACCTCAACATCATTTTTTGAGTTTCAGTTCCAAGTATGGGGACCCCCAAAATGTATTGTTTTTTTTCTATTTTTATGTAAAAATCTTAATGCGGTTCACAGAATACATCGAATGACCAAATTTCAACAGTATAGCTCTTATGGTTTCGGAAATAATTGACTGTGACATACGGACGGACAGACAGACAGACTTGACGAATCTATAAGGGTTCCGTTTTTTGCCATTTGGCTACGGAACCCTAAAACGGGATCTTTATAAGTAGTTTCACCATGTCTGTCCATAAATTCTTCCTTCTCCGTTTACCCAGAATAAATAAATATTTCAACACACAACGCCATCTAGTCCCCAAACTAAGCAGAGCTTGTATTATGGGTACGGTATGGTATGTATGTATTATGGGTACGGTGGGTTATGGGTGGGTATGGTATGGTACTGATATAAATATACTTTTTTTATAAATACATACATATTATAAGAAGAAAACACTCCAACTCCAAAACAAATATTTGCGGATCACACAAACATTTAGTCCGACCTGGAATCGAACCAAATACCTCTTGATCTGCAGCGCAACCGCTAGAGCAACGAGGCAGTCCACACACATTGGACGTGTCGTGACACGTACTTACTGTCATTAAAATATAGTTTCTTGCCGGTACTTCTCCATAGGAATGACATTATGGAACCTACCAACAAGAGTGACTGTAACGTTTCAAAAGTGCCTGATAAGACCTACTTGAAATTAAAAGTTTTTGATTTTGTCAAAACAAATTGGTGGTATATTTCATACACTTTGTGAGTTCATAAGGTTATGTGATAGTATTTGGTCAATAACAAAGTTTATTATAATATTGTGTAACGCCGTGCCGAGTGATAGCCAGCCAAGCCAAGCTATATAAAGCCAAGCCAAGCCAAGTCGCCAAGCCAATGCCACGCCACGACAGTTTAACTCCAAAACTGCCAGCCAAGCCCGCCATCAATCGTCGGTGACGTCACGTCCTACTGTCAAACGATTCGCCGGTGACGTCACGTCCTACTGTCACACGATGATTATAAATGCCTGACCCGCTCATTTAAGCGGATCATTCTGTCGTGTACACTTGAATAAGTCGGAACTCTGCCCAAATTATATACGTGTACAATTTATAAGTTTAAGTATTAAATAAATAATTGATTGCCAAGTGATATATATTTGTATATTATTGCCGTTCGTTACATTCAGAAGTGGGATGAAACGTAATCGCCCTAACGAAGACGCCTGGATGGTGCGGCCCAAAAGGAGAACATACCAGTGAAGATGAAGACTACCCACCACCACCCGCAAAAAAAACTACTTAAATGCCTGCTTGAAAATGAGGTTGGGAAGGCGATACATGAACTCAACGAAGAATTCTCTTCACATAATCATTTTAAGGGCCATCGCGCAGCGTCGCTCATTCCGGAATTTGATCCTGAAGGAGAAGATTGTACAGTAACGGCCTGGTTGAAGAAAATCGACCAGTTAGGAGACATACACGGCTGGAGCGACAAGGTAAAAGCGTTTCACTTACAAGATAAACTCCGTGGTCAAGCCCGCAAGTGGTATAACAGACTCTATGAATATAATTACACCTGGGTCGAGTGGAAGCACATGTTACTAAGAGCTTTTCCCAAACACCGCGACTATAGCGAACTATTAGATGAAATGATGAACAGAAAGAAGCTACCTAATGAAACAATGACGAAATATTACCAAGATAAAATTTCTATGTGTTTCCGCTGCGATCTATCCGATGCCGCTAGTGTTTCGTGCATAATCAGAGGCTTGCCATTTTCGTTACAATCAAATGCACGCGCATTTCAATGTCAGCGCCCAGATGAACTTTATGAGGCCTTTCTATGTGCCCTCGATGATTATCGGCCACCGACATTTGAATCGAGAGAGAAGTTGAACAAAGATACCAAACAATTGTCCAACCTGGAAAAGAAGGTAAACCCTGAAATTGATCCCTGCCCTCGTTGCAAGAAAACTGGCCATATCCTACGAAATTGTCCATTACCCGATCAACGGACTTGCTACAAATGCGGACTAAAAGGTCACATTGCCTCTCGGTGTTTTACACCTCCTACACATACAAAACCTTCAGCTGAAGCAAATGTCAAAGAAATCAAACTAGTGCAAAATTACAACGAGATTTATAAAAAAGTTGTGAAGGTAAACGGGATTTTTCTAAAATCTTATATAGATACAGGAAGCCAAGTCAATGTTATAAACAACCGCATCATTAGTGTTTTGGCGCTTAACGTTAGACCTACGAGAACTATTTTAAAAGGCTTTTCTGGTGGTTTACTAACAAGCCGCGGCGAAGTAGACTTTGACCTGGATATTGATAACATTCAAGTACGATGTACAGCGCATGTAATAGAAGCAGATATGCA
This sequence comes from Phragmatobia fuliginosa, assembly GCA_932526445.1. Taxonomy (NCBI): domain Eukaryota; kingdom Metazoa; phylum Arthropoda; class Insecta; order Lepidoptera; family Erebidae; genus Phragmatobia; species Phragmatobia fuliginosa. The sequence continues at coordinate 15,357,870 of OW052057.1, forward strand.
AGATATTCATTTACTAATTGGCCAGCCAGTCATCAACGCTGATAGAGTCTCACTAGTGGTGACTAACGGAACCGCTACATTGAGAAAGGATGCCGACCCATTTTCCGAATGCCAGGCAGTGGAAGAAAACCAGAAATTTAAGGTAGTAACATCAAACCAAGAATCGTTGCCACCCGGTGTCTCTATCATCAAGGTTAAAGTGCTGGGTAACGTTGAAGAAAATGATGTATGCACGGCACCTCGCCTCTATGAACTGCAGGGAGACTCCTACTCATTACCGGCTATATTGCTCCGAGGCAGCGAGGGCTACATGAAGGTTATCAACACTGGTGTCACGAACGTCAACTGGGAAGCCGGCAAGATCCTAACTCGAGCATATAGCTGCGTCGAATCAGCAACCCACTCTAGCCGGGTAAGTTCAGCCAAGCCATTATCTAACTCGTCACAAATTCTGCCATATAAGCCAAACTGTTTAGAGAAGAGAGCTTGTGATTTACGTTATACTGCCAGGCCGTCTGCCTCCGTTTTAGTCACGACCCAAATCACATGTAATAGCAAAGGTGGTGTACCTATATCCGACATTAGTATAGGACGTTTAAATAAAAACGAGCACACAACTTTATTACATTTATTATCACAATATAAACACACTTTTGCAAGTAATACACAAGATCTCGGTTGTACAAATTTGTGCCACATGAAAATAAAACTTACCACACAACAACCCATATATCGTCAACCTTATAGGTTATCACACTCTGAACAACAAATAGTTAACCACAAGGTACGTGAGTTATTAGATGCCGGTATTATTAAAGAATCCGAATCCGAATACGCCTCTCCAGTTATTCTAGTAAAGAAAAAGAACGGTGATAGTCGCTTATGTGTTGATTATCGTGCCCTTAACTCGATAACCATAAAAGATAGATGTCCGTTACCCAATATCGATGATCAGATTTCAAAACTAGCTGGAAAGAAATACTTTACGTGCCTTGACATGGCACAAGGTTATCATCAACTGCCAATAGCACCCGAAGATGCTCACAAAACTGCTTTTATTACACCTCAGGGCCATTTTCAATATTTACGTGTGCCATTCGGGTTAGCTAACGCACCAGCAGTTTTTATGCGAATGATTAGTAAGCTTGTCAATTCAATCCGTCATAAACAACCGTTATCAACCTCCCAACAAGATATTTCAACAAATTATGACATTCTTGCATTCTGAGATGATTTACTACTACCCTCGTCTGATTTTAGTTCAGGTATAAACATTTTAGAATCTGTGCTACAAAAGTTTCAAACCGAAAATCTAAAGTTAAATATGAAAAAGTGTTCTTTCTTACAAAATAAAGTAACTTATTTAGGACATGAAATTTCTTACAAAGGTATACAACCGTCAAAGTCAAAATTAATAGCAGTTTCACATTTTCCCGTACCGAAAAATGTACACGAAGTGCGTCAATTTATAGGTTTATGTAGTTACTTTCGAAAATTTATACTTATATTTAATTTTGCTGTTATAGCTCGCCCCTTGACGGAATTAACCAAGAAAAATACGCAGTGGGTGTGGAGTGATAAGCAGAATCATAGTTTCGAGGAGTTAAAGAAACGTCTGTGCTCTGAACCGGTGTTAGCCCTATATGACCCAGCGTTGGATATTGAGATACATACTGATGCATGTAAATTAGGGATAGCGGGTATATTACTACAACTGCAACCTGACAAAACGCTACGCCCTGTTATGTATTTTAGCCGAGTAACGTCTCGAGAGGAAACCATTTATCATAGCTATGAGCTTGAAACATTGGCAGTTGTGGAATCGTTGCGTAAATTTCGCGTGTATATAGTAGGTAGACATGTAAAGATCGTGACAGACTGTACCGCCGTCCGCGCCACTCTTACGAAACGCGATATTATACCCCGCATTGCACGATGGTGGCTATCAATACAGGAATACGACATGAGCGTAGAATATAGACCCGGAGAACGTATGAAACATGTTGATGCACTAAGCAGAAACCCGATTGATGCTGTAAATATTAACCGTCTGGAAGTCACTGACTGGTTTTATACAATTCAATACCAGGATGACAAGTTGAAGAATATTATCGACCAGCTGAAAACTGGGTCAGCCGGACGCGATGTCGTTAAAAATTACGTGTTGTTAGACAATAGATTATATAGGAAGACTCTCGCTGGTAATCGACTTGTAGTGCCCGGGGCTGCTAGGTGGAAAATAGTTCAAATGCATCATGACGAAATAGGACACGTAGGACTAAAACGTTGCACCGATCTGATTAAAAATGATTATCGGTTTCCCAAGATGACCCGCTTCATTCGTAAATACGTAACATCTTGTCTAAGTTGCGCGTATGGGAAGGGAAACCATGGTAGAAAGGAAGGCAAGTTACATCCGATCCCTAAGCCTAGTGAACCATTTCGAATGATACATGTCGATCACTTAGGCCCATTCTGTAGGACAAAGAAAGGTTACCAATATATGTTAGTTATAACTGACGCATTTTCAAAGTTCGTAATCGCGGAGAGTACGCGCACAGTTAACTCGGTAGAGACCATCAGAGCTCTAAAAAGAACGTTTGCATTATTTGGGTACCCGGATAGGATAGTTACCGATCATGGAAAAGCTTTTACTAGTAGGTATTTCAAGAAATTCGCGACAGATAAACAGTTTAGACATACGTTGAATGCTATCGCGTGTCCTCGCTCTAACGGACAAGTTGAACGCACTAACCGCACTATTTTAAATGCCCTACGTGCCACTGACCCTAGTGAAGCAGCCAATAACTGGTCTAACTGTTTACCTGATGTGATTTGGGGTATAAATAATACTTTAAATGATACCACTGGGTTTAAGCCGTTTGATTTGATGTTCGCACGTAACAGTAGGCCGGTATGCGACGTAATTACTTCCGATCGTATCTCGGAATCGACCGAGTCCAAGCGTAATAAGGCTAGTGAGCGTATTAGTAAAGCTAGTGCTAGGATGAAACATAATTTTGACAAACGCCGCAAAAACTGTTGTGTTTACAAAAAGGGAGACTTAGTTTTATGGAGGCAGGCGCCTACTAGTAGTGGTTCTAGAGTTAACACAAAGCTAGATGACTTATATTCAGGCCCTTACATAATCACTAGAGTCGTTGGCAATGACAGATACAGGATCAGGAGCATAAAGGGCTTAAGAGGTTACAAAAATTTTACTGGGTTAGTTTCTGCAGACTCTTTGCGACCTTATCATAGTGTAGCTCCCGTATCTGACAGTGCAAGCAGCTCTGATGATCAACTAGAGACTGAGGATCTCATTGACCTGCTGGAAAGCTAATAATCGCATATGCTCCATTGCGGGAGCAATGATTACAGGATGGCCGATTGTAACGCCGTGCCGAGTGATAGCCAGCCAAGCCAAGCTATATAAAGCCAAGCCAAGCCAAGTCGCCAAGCCAATGCCACGCCACGACAGTTTAACTCCAAAACTGCCAGCCAAGCCCGCCATCAATCGTCGGTGACGTCACGTCCTACTGTCAAACGATTCGCCGGTGACGTCACGTCCTACTGTCACACGATGATTATAAATGCCTGACCCGCTCATTTAAGCGGATCATTCTGTCGTGTACACTTGAATAAGTCGGAACTCTGCCCAAATTATATACGTGTACAATTTATAAGTTTAACACGTTCACTGCGGCTTGAGGTTGATTCAGCCTCATGGTAGACTTTACGCTGGTGCGGCGCGTAAAACTGTGTTTTCTCTCTAGTGCGGCGGCTGTTTACACTAAACCGTATGAGGTATGACAAAGACAAATATAGCTTTCTTTATGTTTGCGAAGCATTGACTCAATATTGTAAAAAAAATATTTGAGGTCGAAATACGCCTCAAACGCACTGATCACAAAATTAGTGAATAAGGTGCGGGTTGAGGCCGATTTCGACCTCCAGCGTCGGGACGCGCGGGCGGCGTGAGAGCAGGTAAGTCGACTTTAGTGACGCTACCATAGTCGATACTGGGGCACGTGTCTTTGCGCAATCGTGTTAATTGTTTGTTTTTTATTTTTGTTAAATTCTTTTGTCTAATGTTTTTTTGTGTGTTCAGTTACATATTTATAGAATGAGAGCCCGTGACACCCATACCTTAGTTATATTATAAAAGCTGAAAATTCTTCTATATATTTATTTATTTACACTTTCTGCAAAACATAACATAACCATTCAGAGTCTCAGCACATCCTTGCAAAGGGTCAAATAAGGAAACGTTGCGTCATTTGCTATGCAAAATTACGACTTACATTAGGTGCAATGCAGGCTGCAAAGAAAGTAAAAAAAAATATGACTAATTGTTCACAATGTAAGAAAGCTATGTGCTTGCATTGTTTTAACGAACAGCATGCAAAGTAATATAGAATAAATTAGATGAACGAATAGTTTGTATTTTATTTAACAACACCCCATACTTTTATGCACAATACTATAACAATATAAAAAAGTAAAAGAAATATAACATAAACATGGACATTCATCGATATAAATTCATTCCCATCACTAATGCCGCCCCGATTCAGTGCGATGTGTGGTCTAAAACGACCCCAAATATATTTTAGGTGTTTTCTCTAAAACTAAAAATCAGAACCCGGGGCGAAGCTAGGTGTACATAAAACAATACCATGCAAGTAATTTCAGCATAAAATTAAACATCGAATCACGCTCCTGATCAAGTTACAACACATTTACCAAATGACTGAAACATGAGGCAGAAAAGGCCTCAACCGCATTACAAGGAAGTTTAGCTTGGGGCTGATTCGACCTCAGCCGCACCAGCTGAAAGTTCTTCAAAATGTGGCCCGCAGTGAACGTGTTAAGTATTAAATAAATAATTGATTGCCAAGTGATATATATTTGTATATTATTGCCGTTCGTTACAATTGTTTTCATAAAACAACAGCAATGGATGTGGACATATTCATTTATACGAGTAGGTATATAAATTTGCACCAAGCAAATGTTTACATAGTCTGGCAAACAATTAAATAGTTTTAAAGTTAAAATACAAATGTATTTGATAAAATAATAAATGTCCATATATGTATATATCCTTGTATATATAATTTGTTTATTTATTTACTACTCATGTGCACATACAAATTTTTGTTTGGCATTTTTTTATTATTGTATTGAGAACATATAGAGTATACATTGTAACAATACGTACATATATACATGGTTAATTATTATTTACCTATTGGTATTTATTACGAAATTGTATTTCATCTCCGCAAATACTACAATAGCACTATGTAATATTACAATTTCTTTAAAAAATAAATATTGTAAAATATAAGTACAAGCATTTGCACATGTTGTCCACCATTAATAATATATGTAGTACGAAATGGCCATGATAGGGTAACGTTAAACGAAGCATCTCAACGACCTCTCTATTCACATCAATAAAGATCAAAGCTATTTTACCAGCTACCGTCAGTATGGGAACTGTGTTATTGCAAAAATGAAACGAGCAAAGGTTGCTTTTAAGGAAAATACCGGAAAATATTGACGTCATAATAATTTATCGCAGAAATGTTTTAAAATCTCAATGGTACCCCAATCTGCTGTCATATGTACACGAAACTTACAAGTTATGACGGTTCTGTATTATTTTAAACTTTAAAACTGCAAGTTTAAATGTTGAAAATAGCCCAGAACAAGGCAATCATAGAATCTGCTTTGTTATGATTGGATCTTAATGGGAAAATTTGAATGAGTTCCAAAAAAGTATAGGTGCGCTGACTAAATAGTGGGTAGGTGCTAAATAAGTTAAGATATCCTCTGCTCTTGATAATTTATTTATTTTAAATAAATAGTGAGTTTTCAATTTTTTTTTAACCAGTTTAAGTGCTAAATAGTGTAATTAGTTGCTACTTACATAGTCAGCACATTTGATGTAATTTAAGAACCCTTTATTCCACCTGCCAGTTTAGACCCACACTCACTGAACTTTACAAAATGCCTCAACTAACGGAGATACAATCTGCACAGAGAAGCCTTGAGGAAAGCTTCAATCGAAGAATGATGGAACTGGAGGCCCAGCTACACAGTGGAGTGCCCGCGAAAGATACTGTGGCTAGAGTGGCGGATGAGTTCCGGACATTTCGCGAACTCATGTTTAAAATGCTTGGACTGCTTCGCAAACAAATCTCTGATTGTCAGAGGCAAGTCGATGATCTTGAGTCAAGGCAGCGACGAAAGAATCTTCTTTTTTTGGGCATTTCGGAGGCTGAGAATGAAAATTGTTCCGCATCAATTCTCGACCTGGTCCACAAAAAGTTGGGCATAGAAACAGTCTCTTCCGAGGACATCAGGGCCTGTCACAGAATAGGGACCTCGAACAAAGATCATCCCCGGCCCATTCTTGTGCGTTTTGCCGACTTGAAGTCAAGAAACCTCATCTGGAGAGCGAAGCCAGCATTGAAAGGCTCATCTGTCTCAGTACGCGAGTTTCTCACCAGGACTCGACAAACGATCTTCGGCAAAGCTCGACAGCACTTCGGTATGAGAGCTGTCTGGACGCAAGACGGTATTATCATCATTAAAACGACGGATGGACATCGCCACAAAATAACATACTTCGACCAGCTCCTTCAGCTGCTGGAGAAACATCCCAGAGCTGTTGGTAACACATCGTCTACAGCCAACAACAGCGGTAACACTTCTTCGAAATAACTTTTAACTTTTGTAAAATCGCATTTTTACTGTCTTGTCCTCTATTTATTACGGCGTAGCTCTGTTTACTTAAAAATTATGTAAGTTATCCATTCATTAATCACTTTATTTTACTACATATTTTCTTCTTCTTCTTATAATATGGCAAACTGTGTGTATTTTAAATGTTAGATGGAATTTGGATAACATTCAATAATGTAAACAACAAATCATTAAATGACGTTTCTGAAGTTACGTTCGAAAACCTATTACATTAATCATATTCGTTTGTGTCGCCTAACTTTAGCTTCCTTTCATTTGTTTTAAAATGTCTCTTTTATTACAAATTTTTATCTGTATTGAATATTTGTGTGGTTTAAACTGGCGGGTGGTGCAGATGATGTTCATTTATTAAAGTCCGCACTAACACTTTTATTGTAGTGCTTAAATTTACCAATAATTTAATATTTTATACTTATATTGTTATAAATACTGTCTATATTTATTTCTAAAATTTATATTTTAGTGTTGTTATTCGATACCGTTATTTAATTATTATTTTTGTATATATTTATTTCTTTTTACATATTTTATTTAATGTTGTCTGATAATGAGTCGTTCTATTCTGCGAACGAGTCTCTTAGTGTTTCCGGTGACGAAAGTTTCGATTCTTTATCAAACACACTTGGCGACTTTTTGCGACAGACATTTGGTCACCCCACAAAATTTTGCATGAATGTTTGCCACATTAACGCTCAAAGTATTCCCAGCCATCACAGTGACTTGCTTGAAGCTTTCATCGACTCGAAAGTGCATGCCATTCTGATTTCTGAGTCCTGGCTAAAACCTCACTTGCCTTCAACGTCATACGCTATTCCGGGTTTTACGCTTATCCGCAATGACAGAACCGATAGGAGAGGAGGTGGTGTTGCCATTTATCTTCACAGCTCAGTCTCATATAAAATCTTAACATCTTCCCCTCCCTCCTGTTTTGCATCTGCAGAGTACCTTTTCATCGAGGCCAGCTTCAATGGAACCAAATCTGTTCTGGGCGTTGTTTATTGTCCCCCTAACGCCAACTACTTCTCCAGTCTCGAACCGATTCTGGAATCTTTAGGGTCTAAGTATACACACCAAATCATTATGGGCGACTTCAATACCGATCTCCTAGCCTCCCGATCTCCTCGTTCCCTTAAACTCCTCCAGGTCGTCGAATCATCAAGTTTGCATGTGCTGCCACTGTCAGCTACACATCACAACAGTGACGTGCCTGACACCTGGTTGGACTTAATCCTCACATCATCCCCTTCCTTTGTCCGCAACCATGGTCAACACCAGGCCCCTGGGTTTTCCCAACATGATCTCATCTACCTGTCCTATGCCCTGAAACCTCCTAAGCCTCACCCTAAGTTTCGCCACATTCGCTGCTTCGGTCGGATAAATGAAGAAAAACTGCACAGTGATGCTTTAGCACTAAGCTGGAAATCTCTGTTTGAAGCGCATACAGTAGATGACAAGGTTCAAATTTTTAATTCGTCACTGACTGACCTGTACGACCTACATGCTCCTATCAGGAAGGTGAGAATTAAACGTTCTCCAGCCCCTTGGATGTCATCGGAGGTTCGCGAATCAATGAAACGCAGGGACAAAGCTTTTCGTAAATTTCGAACTAACAGGAACGAGGCGAACTGGTCTCTTTATAGATTAGAGAGAAATCGGTGTAATCAGGTGGTACGCAACGCTAAGCGCTGCCATATTATCAATAATCTCAACTGTTCTTCTGCCTCCCATATCTGGAGATTCCTTGGCACCCTGGGCATTGGTAAATCCGGTAAATGTATCTCAACTGCAACCTTTGATTTGGATGACGTTAACCGGTATTTCACCTCTTTGCCACAATTTGATCACCAACTCAAGAGTCAAACTTTAGGGTACCTGGCTGACCTACCACGCCCTAATATTAATTCCTTTCAATTTTCTCCAGTTGCATCAGATGATATCAAAAAGATAATCCTCTCCCTTAAGTCTAACGCAACGGGCAGTGATAACATTAGCCGACGCATGATCACTCCTATCCTTGATCACCTTCTTCCTGCGATTACGCATATAGTGAATTTTTCACTCGACTCAGGGAAGTTCCCTTCACTGTGGCGTAACGCGTATGTTATACCCATCCCTAAGGTCGCTAATCCCACCCTTGTAAATCATTTGCGCCCAATTTCCATACTTCCTTTCCTATCCAAGGTGCTGGAGACCTGTGTACATCAACAGCTTTCACAATTTATGCATCGGAATAAATTACTTAGCCCGCTTCAATCGGGCTTCAGGCCTGGGCACAGCACAACATCCGCTCTCCTGAAAGTGACTGGTGACATTCGGACGGCAGTTGAGAACTCCAAGGTTACTGTGTTAGTTTTAATTGATTTCTCCAATGCTTTCAACACCGTCAGTCACGATGTCCTCCTGTCTATCCTTTCTTATTATATGATATCACCTGATGAACTGGAATGGTTCTCTTCATATCTTCGGGGGCGCCAGCAGTCTGTTCGTGTCGACGAATCTGCCTCCATATGGTGTGAACTTGACTCTGGCGTCCCTCAAGGCGGCATTCTCTCTCCACTGTTATTTTCTATCTTTATTAATCTTATCACCAAAAATCTTCAGTGAGCGTACCATCTTTATGCCGATGACCTACAACTTTATCACCATGCTGCTATAGATAACATAACAGAGGCTATTGCCATGATAAACCACGATCTGGATACTATTAGTAGTTGGTCTGAAAGATTCGGTTTGACTGTGAACCCTGCAAAGTGCCAAGCTATCATAATAGGTAGTCCGTATATGACCAGAAGGCTTGACCCAAAAACACTACCTTCTATATCATTCAATGGGTTAGCTGTTCCTCTAAGCTCTACAGTAAAGGATCTAGGCCTGTTCCTCGACAACAACCTTAGCTGGCAGACACAGGTCACTAGCGTAAGTCGGAAAGTTACGGGCACACTGCGGGCGCTATACCGACTCAAAAACTTTTTACCGCCCAAGATTAAAGCGATGTTGGTGCAAACTTTGATTGTACCCATCATTGATTATGGTGACGTGTGCTATTACGACCTGAATGCAGACCTACTCAACAAATACGACCGACTTCTTAATAACTGCATTCGATTCGTTTTTAATCTGCGTAAATTTGACCATATCTCCTCCTATCGCCTTGAATTGAACTGGCTCCCTATTCGTCAGCGTCGCCACCTGCGCGCCCTAACGACTCTCTATACTATTCTTAACTCTCCTAACACGCCTACCTACCTAACTTCATCTTTCCAACTCCTAGGATCTAACCATGACCGAAGCCTTCGCTCCACAAACAGTTTGCTTCTGTCATGCACCTCCCACACTTCTGCATGCGTGCATTCTTCCTTCCCTGTTCAATCTGTCCTTCTCTGGAATGCCCTTCGCAAGGAAATCAGAATGGCACCCAGTCGCGATACCTTCAAGGCAAAGGTACGAGCTCTCCTTGCTCGGAGCTTATCAGAGTCGTCACAAAATTAACATTTTATATTAAAATATTGATATTTAATTTATTATATGTATTCATGTATATGTATGTGTATGTATTTATGTATATTTATATATGTATGTATGTGTATGTATATCTATATATGAGAATGTATATATATGTGTATGTATGTGCGTATGTTTATGTATACTGTATAAATGTATGGATTTCGTATGAATAGATATATCATATACTCATTTATTCCTGAATAATTGTAGTGCACCTTCTCAATCATCTCCGCACCACCCGTCGGTAGACTGGTAGAGAATGCCTGTGGCATTAAGTCCGCCATTGTACTTACAGTGCAAAAAGTTGTAAAATAAATAAAATAAATAAATATTTTTTTTTTAAAATATCGGAGGCTAAAGTATTCTTCTAAGAACCTTCTTGTTACTTCGACTTTCCGATAGTATAAAAACCAAGATGGAGCGATCTAAATGGCGTACCAGAAAATAAGCTAGAAGCGACGCCGACGCCTCTCCGCACAAAGCCTTACTCTTAAAAACCAATTATGCTTAAAACCTTCCTGATACTTTTTAGCTGACACTGTTTTCTGAGACATAGAGTGGCATTTTATTTAATAAGAATATTCTGTTTTCACTTTACTATTAAAGTAAATATATTAAAGAAATACAGTTTTACTTTTGTGTATAGTTTCGTAAACCGTCGGCTTGTGGCATACCCGACTGGGGTTCATTCTCAGTGTAAAGTGTCTTTAGAGGAGTGGTTACCAAACTTATTGTGAATGCAGCATGACGACAAACACTATGATGTATTTTTAAAAATGAGGTTCTTAACGAAAGGCTTTATAGTCTAACCAAAATATTTAATAGTTGCTCTTAACCTCCAATAAATGTGATCATAAGAGGGTATGTTGGATGTAAACTTTAAAATCTATACTAGTCATAGTACAGTTACAGAATACCATCCTAATAATGACAGCATTGTTGTTGTTGTATTTCGTTGGTGAGTGTGAGACTGGAGGCCCAAGCATTCTGCATCATTCTCCTGGCTTGCAGAGGCCGGGAGAGTGATGCACAAACATCTGACCAGGCCGCCATGGTATGGGTCACTATGTTGCATTGCTTACCCTCACAATGAGGATGGTGACGCTTACTCCTGAATTCTACTCAGGCTTTCCATCAATCAGAGTAGAGTCACTCTGGTAGACTTAAAGATGAAAAAAGAAACTACCATATCTATGTACTTGCTATATTTATATTTTACCTAAATGCATTTATATATAAGGTATATTTGCAGTTAGCGGTCGTATGGACATACGTGTGAAGTTCCACAAAGCTAATATAAGCGTTAAGCTTTGCTTTAAGCAGGTACACAAGCTTTGTGGCCCAAAGTTTCTCGGTAATAGGATGAACTAGTTTCACGGAAACAACATTTACTTGGTATATTTCGCTTATTGCAGTTACAGCATTACCAAAACTCAGCATAAGTTTTGTTCTTATTATAAACACAAATTAGGTTTTGATACTTGTTCTTTGAGGAAGTATAGTAGGGAAATCGAATATTGACTTAAAATAATGACTTCGGTGGGAACTCTGATAAGTATTAATTAGCATCGTCACCTTTGATAAACTGAGGTTAATAATATTGGAAACAGTAACAAACCCCGTCACTACTAACCGTTTTCGAGGAAACACAAGTATTGATATTTTATTTAAAAATAATTTACGTAATAAATTTTAAGTACAAAGTTCAAATAAACAAAATAGCATTTAAATGATGGACTCCGTTTATAGGCTTAGATAGGTAAGGTAAACCTATTAACTCTTAAAATTGACAAGCCTCGTTGTAGAACCTTATTATTTTATAACAAAAATGCATGCACAATTTATTTGGTCAACTCCATGCTGCTGCAACCCTATTATCCAGGGTGAGTTAAACTATGTTGAGGGCATAATTTAGCCGAGCGGAAAACTTCATTAGCCCGATGCAGAATTCATTAGTTCGTCATCCGTCCGCTGGACGGCACCACATGGCTGAACGGCGGCCATATTTGGTTTGTTTTATGCGAGACCTTTGCTGTTTTATTGCAAAGTAACATTTTGTTCGCAAAAGTACGCAATATCACCAGAACAGTTAATGTACCTTAGAGATTAAGATGTTTCGGTGAAGGGCGAGCTGGAAATTACCGGATTTTATTGTACCTTTCAGTGTTTGTATGGGCGCTTTAAATGTATCTCATCTACTTTCGCTAGTCATCGTCATGACGATATTAACAGTTTTATTATAGGTCGGCACACGTAACTTTGAGCAAAGGACTTTGATGGTTTCTTTTAATGGCTGAACGCGTGTTTGAAGCTAACGCTACTTGAGAATGTATCTATTTTCAAATGAGATAAAGGATTAAATTAAAAGACATACCTTATTAATAAGCCGAACTAAAAAAAAGAAACTTCTTTTTTATTTAAGAATGCCTAAGTGACTCTACTCTGAATGATGGAAAGCATGAGTAGAATCCAGGAGTAGGGGTCACCATGCTCATTGTGAGTGTTCTCAATGTAGTATAGTCGCCGGTCTTGCACTCATCAACAAAACTCGAAAGCACGCTTGGTGTCGCTTTAGGTTGAACATCTGTGAAAGGGTAGTATTGCCCCCTGGCCCATCGGTGCTGAAATCAGCGTGGTTCTATTACCCATACTCTTAATATAGGAATAAGTAATTAAAAATACGTATTTGTGTGTTACAACAGATTGCAATATTATTATTTTGAGCATAAAGAGGACTTACAGGCTCCCAGAATACGAGAATAACTGAGTTTGAGAGACTGTGTGCTACATTTTTTTTTTTTTTTTTTTTTTTAAAAGACAACTCCCGCATTAGGAATATAAATTCCTGTGTCGCGGGGGACTTTACAAACATACATGAAACGGACACAAAGCACACCCATATAACTTGCCATTTTACAATATTGTAATATTTTATAACAGTATTACAATTGTAACTTGTAAATTTAATCACCTGTATTAATATGGTGGTTTTTATTGTGTAATTAACATTAAAGTATTAAGTAAGTATTAAAAATGTGAAACATATAGCCTAAAATAGTAAAAAATACCGATCTTTTTTAAGTAAAGTAATAAATTACAGATAAATTATTACGGAACAAAAGCCTCTTACACAACATGAAGCGGATTAATCCGAAGCCGCATAAGCGCCAAATATTATCAGCCACGTTCAATAAACCGAATGTATGTAGGTATAAATATCATCTTTTCAGAGTTTTCAATCAACTCCCGCCGTAAAAGCCTTCCCAATAATCCCTAGATTGGGTGACGACGACGCCGCCACGGTTTAATTTTACACTTACATTTTCAATTTACTTTTAACATTAGTGTTACAAGGGGGAGATAGCTTTTCATAATCACTTTCAATATATTTTTAAACTTAAATAAACTTACCTTTTATTCGACTACTAAGTTTTGTCAGTACCTTGTGTCTTTCCTCTAGAATCTCCATGCCAAACATCATTGAAATCGGTGCAGCGATATAACTATGAAAGCATAATAAACAAACCGACAGACTGAGTTACTTCCGAATTTATAGTGATGAGTTATTATTATTGAAAAATGAAACTCATTAAAAAGACTCGTTGGCTGTCTAGGAGGACCTGAAATAATATGGTCCGGGCCCTCCTTATGAGCACTGGGTCTAAGATCGGCCGTCGGGATGCTTTTAAGTGGAATCACCACATACTTCTGGTTCCTCAGTCCCTGAGGAGCCGGAGATCCGAAGGAATTTTTATACCCCGTCAACAAAAAAAAGGTAGCGAATGGAACCGCTGTGAATAAAAGGTTTGTATGATCTGCAAATATTTTGTTCTGAGGGTGGGTTTTTTCAATGTCTAAAATTAATTATGTGTAATTAGTAGCATGCCGTTTGTATGTCGGATATCCATTATATAAAAAGTACAAATAGTAGTAGTAGTAGTAGAAACATATAGGTACGTAGGAGAGATTTTGATTTCATAATTAAATTTCAACAAGTTCAGAACAAATTATAATTACTTCCAAGTTTGGTGAATCAATTTACTGTTTCATTTAAAAGGTTTTATTTAATTTTTAGAACATCCTTTAAGGGTTGCGTGAAGTAACATCTCAGTAGGTCGCCATGGTGTGGGCTACCAAGCTGCTTTATTCGTATTAACAGTGAGGAAGGTGAGCACCACTCTTGAATCCTATTCATGCTTCCCCTCAATTTAGTAGAGTCTTTTTGGCGGGTAATTTATTAAAAAAAGGTTACATTTCAATAACCATTTTTGTGCGACCTTCCTGGGATGGAGGAATGCTATAGATTAACATCACGCTATAAGAGGTGAAAACCACTGACATATTGAAACTTTGTGAAACGTCTAATATTTTTATAATATATAAGCATTTGCGCGCGGCTCCGCCCACGTGTAGGTTATCGTGGTAAATAGAAGCCTATGTTTTATTTATATGTAAGCTATATTATTGTGAAGGTTCATCAAAATTCATTCAGTAGTTTTAGCGAGAAGGAACAACAAAAATGTATACTCACAAAATTTCACGTTTATAATATTAGCTATTCTGTGATATTAGTAGGATTTGTTCTGTGCTCACGAAGCTATAGAAATGCAGATATTCTTTTTGATAATACATTGAGCTGCATTTACATTGCTTCTTAGATACATCTACACATTTGAGAGAATACTACAGTGTATTAGGGGTCTTGGCTATAAAGTAACCAAATAGGTTAACATTTTACAAAGGGAAAGCAATCCCTTTTAGGTGAGTATTGGATGTTAACCATTTCTTTACATAGAGTGTGTTCAACTGTCGTCGTAGCTTTTTCCTAACTTATTAAGTTATTAATCATTTCTTCAATAACACAAAAATATATGGGCAAAAACACCCATACACCCAACACGGTTAATCTGTGTATTGACGGACCGTTCCCTTGTTTAGTAAGTATAAACAATACGCACATTAATACAATACAAAGTATTTGCAATACAATTCGGATTCCATAACATAACAATACTTTTGAATACATATGTGCAACATTTCGAACTTATCCAATATAACATTTGTTATCTTTCAGGTAATTTGTTTAAACAGTAAGGAATTATAGAATATGCAACGAGGGTTGAAGTAGTTTGACCCTTGGATAGATCGACAACAATCTTTATACAGACTTTCATTTTCGCCTACTATTTGCCAGTCGCTCCAGAAATATTGGGAATAAGGAAGAAAAACAGATTGGGTTGTGGAGGTATGATGGTAGACGTACCATAGATATTACATTACAGTGAATTCATAGTAGATTTGAAGTCGAAAGGCTCTGAAGAAGAAGTCGTGTACAGGGAGAGTAAAGTATTACTTAGTGTAAGGCACGTTGGCCGCCATTGCTGTTTAGGCGGTCGCCATCTATATGTAAATGTTTCTCTGCCGAAGTAAACGACGCTAGTTTAGAAAATGGCTCCAATATTGCACCTGTTCTTGAACAAACTTTATGTAGATGTGGATGTATGAAAAACTTGAAATTGTCTTCTGTTAGATGTTGTTGTGATGTTGTAATAAGTTGTCGTTAAGTTTAAAGAAACAAATTATCCTTTCAGAATACTTATAGCTTTTGATGTATGTGTTTTAAATATGATATGATTTTTTAATTAAACATAATATTATTGTACAAAGATTGTATCGTGTGTTTTATAAGACCACTAATTGTTATGTTCTCCTTTTTCCTAGCCTTTATTCCCAAGATTACTTTAGGGTCGGTTTTTCAACCCGATTTTCCAAAGAGCGACTGGAATCGGACTTCCGCAACCCTGAATGAGAACTAAAATTTGAAGGTTGATCTAATTAACTTCCCAATAACAATTGCCATAAATATTTATAAGAACCTTGACCGACGGCTGAAAGTGCTCTCCAATGCACGGGCGTGACTTACCGCCAAACTTCTATACTCCAAGCTGCTATTAAGAATTTCCTGGAAGAAAAACCTTACAACACATTTGGTCCGACCCGTGATTTGAACCCGAGACCTCTTAATTAGCAGGAGCATACGCTAAATACTAGACCACTGAGGTAGCAAAATACAATAATTTTATGGTGTGTTACATAAACACCAAATTTAAGATAATAAATTATAATTTGTTGATTCAAAAACTTTTAAAAACAAAACAAATGTTGTATATTTATTATGTTTATACGCAAGTGTATTGACTAGAACAATAACATCGTAACCCAATAACATTATAATATATAGGAATGGGTTTGTGGAGCAGCCCTCGCCGCTCGACCCCAATGTAGTATCCCTTACGTAACGAAAAACGATGTACCTACAGCTGATCTACATAACAGCTACACTTTGGAACAAATAACAAGATGTGCCCGTGGCCGGTGTTACTGCACCGCGTAAAAGAAACTTTGCATTACACGGACTGAGGTCGAGTGACGTCATTTGAATGGCTAGGGTTGTCGCGAATTTACATACAGAGGGCGTGGAGTAAACGGCTTCGACCATGTAAAAAGTTGTCGTTCGGTCAAATTGCTAGGTTCTAGGGTAAAGCTTACCATATGAGACTGGGGTAAAATTGATATGTAGATGTGTTTTTTTTTAGATTATTGGGAAGACTTTTTGTGCGTTGGGAAAATAGTTTCCAATGTTTTATAAATAGATTTGTAGGATGCATGTCCATCTACTTTCGAAGGGGAAGACAGAGAAAATTTTAAAACCCTTTTTCATAACCATTCAAATTTTAGTTCAATGTAACTGAGTCCCGCGGTGTTACCCGCGGTTATTGTTGTTAATCACAAGTAACACCGCTGAGCAAAACTGGGGTAAAAAAAATCGGCCAAGTGCGTGTCAGGCCACGCACAGGAAAGGGTTCCTCAGTCATCCATGGTACTGGTAAAGGTACGACGATTTGAAATCGTATCCAATAGAAAATCGTTATGTTTGCGTTAATTTTGTATGACGTTTTACAAGTTAAGCCTCTATAACTCCTGAACTAACAAAGTCATCTCATCTGTTATAGTTTTCCTTCAAAGTTCATTATATGGACCATCATCACGAATTTTTCCAGATTTTTTAAGCCAGCCGTTTAGCTTTTAAAGGGGGGGGGGGACGCCCTGTTTTTACAAAAAAGTGCCTTTTAAACTAGAATATCTCGCAAACGGATACCTAAATAAAATATCGTCCTAGAAACCCTTTATTGTTTTTAAAAGACCTATCTAATGATTTCCCACACGATGGGGTAGCCGCGAGAAAAAAAAAACATCCCCACTTTACGTGTAGGGGAGATAAAAAAAAACATAATTTTATTGTAGCACTTTTTCGACGTAATAACAACACAAGTTTCATTTTTCTAGCACTTATCGTTTGGGCGGTAAGTCGAGGACGGACGGACGGACAGACGCACATGACGAATCTATAAGGGTTCCGAGTCATACGCTTCGGAACCCTAAAACTGACTAGCTAACGTAAAATAGTAACCTAGGCTATGTTTTAACACTAGCTTCGCTCCGCGGCGTTACTAAGGAGTACCTTAGGTCATCAGCTTTCCGTCAGTGAAGGTTCCGAAAACAATTGACCAGCTGTTCAAGAGATTAGCTGGAACAAACAGACAGACAGACGAAACTTGCCCTTTGGATGTAAGTACCATATACGTACATCGATATGCATTTATACTTTGTCCATTCGTTTATTGTCTTTCTGACAGGTCACGCCTATAAATTACCGGTATTTTTTTTCGTAATAATGTACTACAGTAATGTCGTACTTTATAGACGGTTAGGGAAGTGGCTTGTGCATAGCAAAAAACAAAAACTATAAAACAGTTCTTGAAATACGATAAAATAATTTGACTTCATGTAAATATTGTTTCTGTAAATTTAATAAAATAAAAAGGAAATTAAAGTAGTATGACTTTAAGATTAATTATTTGCAAGGAATTAAGTGGAAATTTTGGAATTTAAGTTCAAACTTAGAATAAAGAACAATTACTCTTTGCATTAATTTATTTATTTTTGGACCACTGACTTAAAATGTACTTAAAATGTGTTGACTTAAAGAATATTATATCGATTGATTTTGATTTCAATTGGAATCGGTGACGTGTGAGGGTGTCACTAATTTCGAAATTTGTTGAACTGTCAAAAAGATAAGGAATGGACAGAGTATAGTATAAAACTGTGCATTTGATATTACATAGACACTTCAATTCGATTTAAATGCATTTGTATACATTGATTATCATGTAACTAAAGTTATTGTCGTTAACTGGGCACATTACGGTTAGGTTATTCACATAATTAGGAGTCAACTGTAAAAAAAAATATTGACGGAAAAGGCAAGTCTTTCGTTAGGTAGTCATAATTAAAAAAAAAGGTAAGTGTTCCTTTATAAAACAAAAGCTTACCATACTTATATAGAGTACTTACCTTGTACGAGTCACTGCTGTGATTGTGTCTTAGTAATGAGTTGTTTTTAAATATTCTCAATAAAATTATTTATTTCACAGCAAAGATTACTTAACAAAGATTATTTAACTGCTCGTTTGTCCTAGTAGTTTATGCGGTCGCCATGCTGCTCTCTACTACACTTAGGGTCATGGGTTCAAATCCCACGTTGGACAATGTGTGGTACCGAAATTTTCGTTCCGAATCTGGGTGTTCTTTGTATCCGTTTCATTTATGTTTGTAAAGTCCCGCAGTGGACTTTACAAACATAAATGAATCTGTTGTGAAACATGCAAAGTTTATAAATACAATCATCATCAAATCAAGATTGATCAATAATAAATGCAAGACCTTTTAAATTAGACATTAGACTCAAAATTGCCTGCTTAGGATTAGTTTAGATCTCGTACGAAAAGGTAAAACATTCTATCAGATAACAAATCATTACTACAACATTTTCACCTTACGTAACATGGAACAAGTACGTTTAAGAATACGTGTTTTCGTGATAAATTATTTGAACAGTAGACTTTTTTGGTAGCATGTTTATATTTATTTTTAAAGAACATTTACATGACTTGGTTCAAGACTTGGTAGACGATTCCCGGGTGTGTGTGATCGACGATCGTCTAAAGGTTTGTGTGATACGGTGCTAGAAAGATGAAACAGCGAAAAAAATCATGTAAAATACTTTTATTTGGGGGTCCTTCCCTACAGGTGTGGATGTTTTTTTACGTCTACCCCATTGATACGATTTTTTAGTTAGGTATTCGTTTGCGAGTTATTTAACTATAAAAGACATTTTTTGGCAAAATGGGCGTCCCCCCTCTAAATGCTAAACGGCTGGCTCGAAAAATCTAAAAAAATTGTGCTAGTAGTCCATGTGTTGAACTTCAAAGGGAAACTATAACGGCTTCGACAGCTTTGTTAGTTCAGGAGTTATATAGGCCTAACTTTTGAAATACGGTAAACTAATACTTGTTAAACTTCGTACAAAAATAACTAAATAATAAGTAAACATAACGATTATCTATTGGACATTACTTGGCATTGTATATGACTACGGAACCCTTTCCTATATTCTATTATTATAGCTATCTCATTAATCAGTATTTCGTATAAAAATACCCTTTGTTGTTAATATTTTTCAATTACTTCATAATTGCAAACGCCAGTATAATATTTCACGTGACATTGAAAATACATTGGATTATTCAGCGACAAAATGTGAACACAAAATAAAACAATATCGGTACACGGCTAACATTTTGCGAATTAATCAACTTTTCTAAAAACGTCGTCACGGATAAGGAAGGAAGAAAATATAATTCTTATCCGAATTTCCTCTTGGGTCTGAAAGTTCCGGGCGGAGCTGAGCGGAGCGGAACTAAGTGCGACAACCCTGTATATTCACCACGAACTGTATTGAGTAAGGGTTAGCGCACACTTGTAAGAAAGTGAAACTGACTATTTTTGGTTAAAGCAACGATCATCATAATTATCACCAGCCTATTACAGTCAACTGCTGGACATTGACCTCTCCTTAGAAGGCTTTAGTTATTTTGGTCAGACGCGTATATTAATGACTATTGTTAATGAATCTTATGAATAAGGGAAACTAAAAATAATTGTCTTTGTATTGAAAGGATTTTCTTTATCATTGAAGTCCAAAAATATGATATGTTCTTGTGTAATTCTCCTTCTCTAAAACTAAAACTTGAATTTACGTCTAAAACATTAATTTATATATTTAATACCTAAAATATCAATATACCTACATATTCATTACAGTTATAAATTTATAATATTATTCCACTATTAAATTAAAATATTAATAAATACCTTTAAACTCGTCACCGGTATGGGAGTCTATTTACCTGAAAATAATTAATATTTTTTATTAAATTATCATAATGGAGTACAGTAAATTCATCTGAAAAGTACACAATCACATTCAATATTTGGGATATGTTACACACAACGCCATCTAGTTTCAAACTAAGTAGATCTTGTATTATGGGTACTAGTCAACTGATATACGATCTTTTTTACGGATCACACCAACATTTGGTCCGACCCGGGAATCGAACCCGAGACCTCGAGCACAACAGTCGTATATACGCTACCACTGCGCCACCGAGGCAGTCTAATTTTTTTTATATATTAACATTAATAGTCAAACTAGGTCTTATTAAAAAAGAGGTTTTCTTAGTAAGGTTTCTTTATTAAGCAGAAACCTGTTATGTCCTCATGTTTATGTGTGTGTGTTGTGTATTACTCTCTACATACACGGGTCTGATGTTCTGGTGGCTATTGATCGTGACTGCCAAACAAAAGGTCGTACGTTCGATTCCCACTTAGAATTAATAATTGGTGTAACAATTTGTTATTTATCCTGGTGTGATTAATCTTATTTTGAATGACGCTTTTAATTTAAAGTGTAACGAGACCGTGGGAAAAACTCTTCTTACATTTTTCGGAAATTTATATGTATGTTTATTTTAAAATATATAAATCGGTTAACATTTATTGGTTCTCCACTGTGTATGGAATCTGAGATATGTAATGTTATTACTATAAAATATACCGTTCGCTTATAGAGACACGCATCACATATAAATACACTCATAGACAAACAGTTTACAAAATCGCGAGGAAGCAATTCGCTGTATTAAGCAGAGGGAAACCTTGGCGAGCGTGACCGGAAAGACTCCAAGGAATCAGGCTTAATACAATAGAGATACGTGAGAGTTACAACAGGGCGCTCTATGCATCTCAAATAAGTTGATCCTCTAAAGAAATATAGAGTTAAAATCGTTTTCAAGCCCCTCATGTTGGGAAAGATTCCTTTTTCGATCGGGACGTCAAAACAATTTTGGCGTCTCATATTAGGTAGTCTTTTGTCACAGGCTAGCTGAATCTCGCGGTATTACCCGTAGATATTGTTGTTAAGCGCAAGTAATACCGTAAAGTAGTAACTAGTGAAAGAAAATACCTAAGTTACGGCTTTTGTCATCAGATATCTACCAGTGAGGGAGTAAGTGAGTCACGTCAAATTTTTTTTAGAACTTTAACACACACTCACAATTAGTTACAAAAGAATCCAATATCACATCTTTTTTTTTTTAAATCACCATTACCTCATCGGCTGCAAAAACGCTTCTAATATTATTATCTGTTTAAAACTCACAATTAGGTATAATTCAAATTAACTCGAGTTTATTCTGGTAATTAGCGTTAATTACACAGAGGCTCGTGTCAGAGTCCATCGGCAGTTCGACCACGTTCTCTGTCCCTCCGCCTCCGACCTCCCCTCTGGCAGGTAGGGGCTCGCAGGCATTACTGAACAGGCCCACATATAAACATATTTGATGAGTTGATCAAGCTCATTAAGGCTCTCGTAATTGCATCTGTTACTTTAAAAGGTATAATATATCTTAAAATATGATGGCTCTAATTAAAAAACATCAAATCAAATTAGGAGAACAGCAGGATATTCCATTTTACAACTGCGTAAGTAACTCTGTCCGTCTGTTGCGCTTTCACGTCAAGATTACTGAACTGATTTAAATGAAATTTGGTACACAGATAGACTAGAGCCTGAGAAATATCTCTCCTCCTGAAAAATATTTCCCCTCCCCACCTTCCAGAACACTCAACTGCCAATGCAGGACAAGCTCGGTATCCTGGGTATGGATATTTGCCTGGATCTCAACCGACGGGAATACATAGAGAGCGTCACCAAGGCGGCCTCGCGAAAGCTCGGTGTGCTAAACCAGGTGAGACGGTTTTTCTCGCCGGGGCATCTGTGTCTTCTCTACAAGACCCAGGTTCGTTCCTGCGTGGAGTACTGTTCTCACCTCTGCGATGGATCCGCGCAATATTTACTCGACGCTCTCGACCGGTTGCAGCGGCGAGCAATCCGCATTATTAACAGTCCCAAAACTACCAAATTCCTGGAGCCTCTGCAGTTGCGGAGAGATATCGCTTCTATGGCGGTCCTCTATCGCCTTTACCATGGTGAGTGTTCTGAAGAGCTCTTCCAACTGGTCCCACCTTCTCCCTTACTTTACAGGACAACACGTGCTGGACTTAGAAGTCACCGCTTCAGGTTATAGGAAATACGCACCAGAAAGAAACGGTTCGGATCTTCCTTCTTATGCCGAGCAGTCAAAAGCTGGAACTCACTACCAGCCCACGTGTTTCCTTCCCACTATGATCCCGGGTCCTTTAAGCGGGGCGTGAAAAAGCATCTTACTAAGCCGCCATAGTGTGGGCCGCCATACTTTACTGTCTGCATGTGCGGCAATGATGTGTGGTTTCCCCCACTCATGGATTCTGCTCATGCTTTCCATCAGGCAGGGTAGAGTCGCTTTGGTAGGCTAAATATAAAAAAGAAAAAAAAAAGAAATGACATACTTTTTACGTTTATAACCGGTATACAAGCGGAGCATCGGGTGAAAGCTAGTATTAAAAATATATAAGGTCTAAAAACACAAAGGGATTTATCCCCAAGGCCCTATTACACTTGTAATTAAGAGCGTCATTCACACAATGGTTTCACCGCAACGTAGATAGCCCTCCCTCCCCGGGGGGTTTTAAGCAATGGATAAGGGGTAAGAATAATTCAGGTTCTACATAACTATGTGAATATTAATGTAATGTAACTTTGAATGTAAACAATTAATATTCTGAAACAGAAACAAAACTATTTAACTGCCTTGTTGGTCTAGTGGTTTGATCAAGAGGTCTCGGGTTCGATTCCCGGGTCAGACCAAATATTTGTGTGATCCACAAATATTTGTTTCGGAGTCTGAGTGTTTTTTATGTATAATATGTAATGTATTTATAAAAAAAGTATGTTTAAGTATTTTTGTCAATTGTTTAGTACCCATAATACAAGCTCTGCTTAGTTTGGGACTAGATGACGATGTGTGTAAGAAAAAGAAAACCATTGCTCTGAGGCTCTAGAACATACTCGTAAATAGAGATGTCCAGATAATTTTCTTTTCAAAATGAATACTGATATAGTGAAACTGAAGAGTTTGTTTGACTGTTTGGTTAAACGCACTAACCTCAGGAAGTACAGGTCCGGTTTGAAAACAGTTTTAAAGTTGGATAGCTCAGGCTACCTATAGGTGGTTGGGGTCTAAAAGGACGGCAACGCACTTTTAACTCTTAAGCTGCTTGTTTCCACTGTGACCTTACATCTGGGACCCGTTAGTTCGATTACTTCTTAAGCAATGTAAAAAAACAACAGCCTTACAGCTACAACAACACAATATGATATAGTAGCTTTTGCCGCAGCAACGCCCGCGTAAATGTGTCGAATATCATGGTAAATATTTTTCGGGTGAATTTCTACACAGATCACCGTCTACAACCCCACCAACCCCTCTTTAATAATTCTTACTAATATTATAAACGCGAAAGTTTGTGAGCATGTATGTATGTTTGTTGCTCTTTCACCAAAAACTTTTGTATTTGGATGAAACTTTACAGTAATATAGCTTACTAGTTGACCCAGCGAACTTCGTACCGCCCAACTTAAAAATTCCAGAACTTGATCGCAGCGCCACCTACCGGGTCCAATTGCGATTCTAAACCATTCCCAGATCCCCTTGAACACACACAAAAAATTTCATCAAAATCGGTCCAGTCGTTTGAGAGAAGTTCAGTGACATACACACTCACAGAAGAATTATATATATAAAGATATATCAGAATAACACATTGGCTACTTTTTACTGCAATAATGGAGATACACGCGGGCGGAGCCGCAGGCGAAAGATAGTATTTATATAAAAGTATAACAAGTTCAAAGAAAATCTTTGAAATGTACCCCTTTTCATTTATGAGAGTCTCAACATGGCTCTAACTTCCTTGTGTTTGTACGCTCATGATACGCAGCCATCCATCACGGCCGGGAGACGCGAGTGTGAAGTTAAATTAGTTTTAAAGATAAAAGATATGGAACCAAGTTCGCCTTCGTCGTAATGAAGCTGAATTATATTAAGGTGACATCTAAAATTTTCTTTACTAAATTAGACGGCTGCTAACTTGATATTCATCATCACTGAAGCTGTCACTCTTGATTGCGTTATATGCAGTAAAATGGGACTATGAACTTTTTGGGTTATCTCTTGTTTTTTTTTCTTTTTCAAAAGAAAACTCCCGCATTAGAAACAAATTCCTGTATCAAGGAGGACTTTACAAACATACAAGAAACGGACACAAAGTGCTTTCCCATGTAGGATTTGAACCCACAACACTTGGCGTAGTAAACGTGCATGAGGCGTAGCTTCAACCACTAGGCCAACCGCGCAGTTCCGTTTATTATCTATTTCGAATTTCATTTAGTTTAATAATGAAAAAGCATCTTACTAGGCCGCCATAATGTGGGTCACCATACTGTTTGCATTCGCAGTGAATATGGCGACCCCTACTTTTAGATTCTACTTATGCTTTCCATCAGGAATAGTGGAGTCACCTTGGAAGGCGTTAAATAAAAAAAAAAGTTTATTAATGTTATAGAGCTTAAATGTTAAATATGTGCATATTGACAGAAATGAATTCTTCATATCACCTCCTAAACCTTATTTTAGTGACAGTTCAATTATCGAGTTATCATATAAAGAGAGACTTGATAATAATAATGGGTTGACCGATTGCTACATTATTTAAAGAAGATATGGTACTAGTTGCAAAATCTTCTTCACATTTCGCGGTTGTTCTGAAATACTTACAATAAGACGTTGCAATACATAAATCATTTGAATGCTTAAGTATTGAAGTTTAAAGCGAAATAACAACTAATTTGGATTGAGATCTCAAAAAGAAACTTACACGAGGACAAACAATTTCATTACTATTTAAATCAATTCAAAAGACAAGTCTCAACAATAGTTGTGAAGTTGAAAACTTTAAGTCCCCAGCTTATTTCGGAGCGATCATGTTGCCCCCTTGAGCCTCCAACTCACTAACTATTCAGCTAAAAGAAAAGAATACAAACCGAACTTTATTTTTGAACGATAACAACTTGTTAAACATCGGGCTCTTACAATTAGCCACTTTGTTTGAAGTGTAAGCCTTAAACGGACTTTAAAAAGTTGTTGGTTAATTTTCGGCTCAATTTCGCATAAAAATAAAGTACAATTTAAGTTTGGTTAATTTTGTTTACCTATTGATAATTACAAAATGAGAAATATTTTTATTTATGTTTAAAAACATTTATTTTTTATTTAAATAATGACTAAAATAATCTTTGCCTAACCTATTTGCAGAAATATGTGTATGGTCACTTTCGATGCTTTTCCGCAGTCTTTGTTTTGGCTTACAATACCACGCTGACCAAGAAAATTGATACAGAGGTTGTTTTACATTTGCACCAGT
Source organism: Phragmatobia fuliginosa (assembly GCA_932526445.1). Classification (NCBI taxonomy): domain Eukaryota; kingdom Metazoa; phylum Arthropoda; class Insecta; order Lepidoptera; family Erebidae; genus Phragmatobia; species Phragmatobia fuliginosa. The sequence continues at coordinate 15,383,979 of OW052057.1, forward strand.
GATGTTCTACGCAATTTGTTATTATAAATGACTTTTACTATGTTTAATTACGGAATGAATAGGGATGTGAATATAGTGAAAAGCCTAATCTATTTTAATAAGATTTGCAACATGAAATATTCCATAGAACAGTAAAGTACGAACAGGGCACACCTCGATTGCAAGACAAGATAATATTTAATACTAGCCCCAATGATACACCATTTGTTACGGTAAATAGGCTATTTTAGCTTCAGAAATAGATGTTAAAGTGCCATGTTACGTCATGCCTATAACTTATAAGGAATGAAGGTTCACTATCGCTGACCGATGGTGAGATCGATAACTACAGCCTATATATATCTTGTTTCTATGATCTGTATCTGATAGATCACAAGGCTTTTATTTGCTGTCGGCATGTACATTTTGCAGATGATTTGGATTTCATTTCATTCGTTTACATTTAGTTTACTGGTGTTCGTAATCAAGTATTATTTTTAGCTTAATTTACAACAGTGAAGTATCGTTAGTATCCATACTAATATTATAAATTCGAATGTATCTTTGTCTGTTTGTCTGTCATGCTTTTAGGGACAAAGCCACTGAACAAATTTCAATAAAAAATTGAATTACACTTTGATACTTGAGGAAGAATATAAGCTACTCTTTGCCACGTTAACCGACACTCAGATTACATGTAGACTCAATCAAATACGAAATTTAATAATTATTAAAAAGTAGAAGACGCTGGGGATAACGTGTATTACATTTCGTTAACCGTTATTCCTTATTATTCTTTTTGTATTACTTCTGAATAAATTCTCTAAAGAAACTTTTATTGAATTGTTACAAGGAACCAATCATAGCGGTACAGATGTCCCTGGAGAAATAAACAATTGTTAGAATTAAAGGTCGTATGCTTGTACGTCGGAAATTATTGTTCAGGTTATTTCACATTTGATTAGAAGGTTGCCTGGTAGCAATTTAATTCTAAACGATATCAATTATAATATCGTTTGAAATAGTTATTATTGAATAATAACATTCAATATTTGGGACATCTTAAACACTTTTTTTTGTAAATACATACATATTATTCATAGAAAAACACGAAGACTAAGAAACAAATATTTGTAGAGCACACAAATAATTGGTCTCTGCAGGGGATCAAACCCGAGAACTCTTGATCAGCAGCCTCATACGCTAACCACTACACCAACAAAGCAGTATAATAAAATATATAAAACTAAATAAATATATATTTAAAAACTGTCCCGCACTGGCGCGTCCAAATCTATAATATCATTTTCTCTAAGTTATATAGTGCATAAACAAACAGAGTATATAGTAATTTTCATTCATCGTATTAGCAATCAATGTGAATCGAAGCCGCAAATGAAAATGTGACGGTTGAATGCATTGCTGATGAGTCAGTGTTCAAACATCGTCCGCATTTCATGTTAATAATGTCTACTCCACAAGGGCTTATTGGAAATGTAGTAAGGTATAAAGTGGCTTAGACAGAACCGTAACAAAGGCCTGTGCTGTGTATGGGCAGTTAATATTTGGCTATGAATAGTTAACGATCGGTCGGACGTGAGGGGTGGGTGGGACAGCGCGGAGGAGAGGGGAGGTTAAGCGTGGTTTGTGAGGCTTCGCGGGCCGACCCACTTCAGGCAAGAATCGCGGGATAGGTCAAGTTATTTCTGTTTGTGGAATAGGTTGACGCGCGGCTCAACTGAATATATTATTCATTGAAATATTTTCTGGTTTTCTTCTATGTCTGTAACACAGTATTCATAGAGTTGTGAGTAATATGGAAAAGATTATTGAATAAGCAATATTACATTAAATATAATATTTTAGTAAAGATTTTATGAATAATATCATATATTGCGAATTGCATACAATACACAGATTTAAGTATATTCTAGGGAATCTACAGGTTTTTTTAAGCCTACCAAGGTGTCTCTACTCTGCCTGATGGAAAGCATCTGTAGAATCCAGGAGTAGGGGGTCACCATTAAGAGGGTAGGCAATGCAGCATGGTGACCCATACCATGGCGGCCTTGTCAGATATTTCTGTATAATTCTTATGGCCACCGGAGACAGTCTTCCTCCAGTTTCACACTCACCATCGAAATACGACAGCAAGAATGCTGCCATTATTAGGATGGTCTTCTGTGTGAGGGTAGTACTGCCCTATATACTACCTTGTACCAGTAACCTTTCATGGACATATTAAACGATTGAAATGATATGACGAATATAACATTTCATTTTTATGAAGACCCTTCTAACAATAGAAATTACGGATCCAAAGATTCCTTTTACACATAATAAAGGGACGCAAAGGACACACAGACTAAGAACAATTATCTAAAAGTTACAAGAATACTTGACCCCTACGTAAACAATCTAAATAACTACCAAAAAGGTATGCAAACAATTCTAAATGAAAAAGCTTTTATTTATTTTATAAATGGTCTAGGTAAAGTAAAACTGTTTATGTTACCGGCCGTTTATGTTGATATTACTGAAAACAACAAAACAATACGATTATGTTCAAAGAAATACATAATTAAAATTAATTGGCGGCGTCACTCCGGTATCAATTATATCAATTTTGGTTAGAATATTCTGCAGAAACAACAGACAATATGCCTAAAAGGTAATGTTGTTTTGTACCTTACAAGTTTATTTGTGTTATTTATTTACTTAATTAGATCTTAAATCTTAAAATGAGAAAATTCTCCGATCAAATGGTGTATGTTAAGTGTGTGAAACTTATTTTTAGTAGATAGAGCAATCATTTTGAACGCGCAATTCAGAAGTAATGATAAATGATATTTACGAGTATTTATGTGTGCATATTCATCTCACATGATACTTCTACACAAGACATGTGAAACCGCAATCTGAAGCTCATCAGGTAGATTCGATCACGAATTTTATAGACTGCCGGGCCTTTTGATTTAGTAGTTAGTAATAATGACTACTAAAGCAGAGGTGTGAGGCGAAATCTTTGTGACAAGAACACAATAATTTGTTTTTAAGTGATTATCAAATGTCTGGTTAACATAGAATACGGTTTGCTTACCCACACACATATTCATAATAATAATAATAATAATAATAAGAAAGTCATCGAAATTTCTCCAACATATTTTTGAAATAAATTATTTTTACCATATAAAATTACAATATAAACCAAATATATACATTTTTAATTGACTCAATGCTATAAAAATAATTAAATAACAGGATTAAAATGAATCGCATTATGAAAAACTTAGTAATATCTGTTTTTAAAGACATGACGTTTAAAACGTCATGTCAAAACCAATATAATTACCGATAAAACATGAGAAATTTTGAAAGATGATAACAAGAGCTAGAACCAGAGCACAAAAATCATCCCCGGACTCGTCGCTACGCTCCGCCGTGCCGTCAAAGGAAGAAATCATAGAAGTTCCGAATAGTGCACAGGCGTCGAGCTCTACTTCGAGCGACGAGTTTTTCTCTCCGCCGACGTCGCCAACACCTGTACGTCGGCAGGAGAGGACCCGGCCACCAGACAGCTTGGGATCCCGAGGACCACTGACCTCGAAAAGGGTCCCCGCTACCGGTGGTGGTGTGCGCCGCATGAAATGGTCACATACAATAAATGAGAACGTCATGCGGGCATATTTTCGGGCTACAGAGTTGGGAACAAACCTTACTGCGTACCGTGTTCGACTAGTCTCTCTGTTTCAGGAGCTTGAGCCAGCCGTCAACGTATCAGCACAACGATTGTCGGATCAAGTGCGGGCTATACAGCGATGCCATCTACTAGATGAGGCCGTACTTGAGAGGATACGCTCGGACGTACGGAATACCTTGGCTATCCCTTCTTCGTCACGTGCTGTGGATTTGGGAGTGAATGGTACACCAATTCTAACACATAGTAATAATGTTGATGAACAAGAGGAGAGTGAAGTTATATCCGTGAGTACCCAATATAATGATAGAATAAGGAGCGCTTTGGAGGATGCGATTCAGAAATACCGGTATTTTGATTATCATAACAGACCCCGGTTACCCCGTTTGCCCATTCATAAACGAAATTTAGCACTGGTGAGTGCCCTGAATCCGTTATTATCAGATTATTTTGATAATAGCGAGGATCTTAGTGATACACATTCTATTCTTTACTGTGCGGCAATTGCAGTTTGTCGAGTAGCTGGTATTAATTTTGCTGAAGACAGAATTGCTACTCGACCCAAAAATACTTTACCAGCTTGGCAATATAGAATAGAACGTCGTATTACTGAGACTAGGACACTCATCGGTAAATTAATTGCTTTTCAGGCAGGTAATACGCGACCGAGAGTCATGCGCTTTGTGAAACAGGCATTCTTGGGGACTACCATCAGTCCTCAACAGTACTTGTCTAGTGTCACAGAGCGCATAGACTTCTTGAAGCAAAAAGTTTATGCATGGGCAAATAGGATAAGACGGTACAAAAAACGTGGAAATCGGTATTATCAGAATCGCATGTTCCAAAGAAATGAGAAGTGGGTGTACCGGAAATGGGAAGAACCGGATCCATGTGAGCGCGATGGGTACTTGCCAGATGAAACTGCCACAAATGAATTTTGGCGTAGTATCTGGTCGGTGCCTGTCACCCATGCAGATGGTGACTGGATGCGAGATGTCAGACACTCATGTGAGTCCATAACAACTATGGAACCAATCATTATTGACAAAGATGATGTAAGTTGTGCAGTCCGTTCATTACCAAATTGGAAATCACCTGGTCCAGACGGTCTGCACAACTTTTGGCTTAAGTGGTTCCGAAGCTCGCATGGGTGTTTGGCGTCTCAATTCCAGGCAGCATTGGATTCTGGTTCATTACCACAATTTTTAACAACTGGTATAACCCATTTACTCCATAAATCTGGTAGTGCCATGGATCCCAAAAACTTTAGGCCTATTACATGTTTACCAACTGTATATAAACTTCTTACATCTATTCTGAGACTCAAAATTACTACACATGTAAATAATAATTCGATACTTTCCGTTTCTCAGAATGGATGTAGAAGTGGGACTCGTGGCACTAAAGAGCTCCTTATCGTTGATATGACCATTAGCCAACAAGTACGTCGTAATCGTAAGGGTTTGGCGACATGTTGGATAGATTATAAGAAGGCTTACGACTCGGTTCCCCATTCATGGCTTTTGAGGGTGCTGGAGTTGTATAAAATTGATACAACTCTGTGCACCTTCTTGAAGTCGTGTATGGGGCAATGGAGGACAGTCCTTCGCTATCCTGGATGCCGCCAAACTGCGGTAAGCGACGTATTTGTAAAGATCGAGAGGGGTATCTTTCAAGGTGACAGTCTGAGTCCCTTGTGGTTTTGTCTGGCCTTGAACCCTCTTAGCACTCTCTTAGAGGGTTCAGGGTTAGGCTATAGGTTGCAGAGAGGTAGCCGGGCTATATCTCACCTTCTTTACATGGATGATTTGAAACTACTGGCTCCCACCAAATTACAATTGATGGAGTTACTAAAGGTTACTGAAAACTTTAGTAATTCTATCAAAATGGAATTTGGTTTGGACAAGTGTGCAGTCATGTATGTAAAGAAAGGTGTTATTGTGGAATCTGAAGGATTAGAACTTTCAGATTCAACAAAACTTAGGTCTCTCTCTGCCACCGAAACCTACAAATATCTAGGCTTTTCACAATCCTTGGGAATACCAGAATCTGATGTGAAGCAAACGTTGCGGGAACGCTTCTTCGGCCGCCTGAAAAAAGTCCTTAAAAGTCTTTTGTCAGGGGGTAACAAGGTGCGAGCCTACAACGGTTGGGTCATGCCGGTTCTGATGTATTCCTTTGGTATACTTAGATGGACTCAGACCGAACTAGATGCCCTTGACAGGCGAGTTCGTACCTTACTGACTGCATTCCGAATGCACCACCCACGTTCATCGGTTATGAGATTGTACATCCCGAGAAAGTTTGGGGGTCGTGGATTTTTAAATATCAAGACCCTACATAATCGCGAGATATACAATCTCAGAGAATATTTTCTTAATACCGAAATGGAGGTGCATCGCAATGTAGTTGCAGTGGATAACGGACTCACTCCACTCGCTCTGGCTAAAGAGAATTGGCGCAAACCTGTAGTACTTAGTACTGATGATCGCAAGGAGGTATGGAAGGGCAAAGAGCTTCATGGTCGGTTTTATCGGGCTTTGAACGGGCCCGATATAGACTTTAAAGCATCGACTTCCTGGCTACGGTATGGTGATCTCTTTGGAGAAACCGAAGGTTTTGTTTGTGCAATTATGGACGAAGTTATCATGACGAGTAACTATCGGAAATATATACTGAAGGACGGTACGGTTGACATATGTCGGGCATGTCACCGACCCGGGGAATCTATCAGGCATATTATTTCTGGTTGTTCTCGTCTTGCTAACGGTGAATATTTGCACAGACACAACCAAGTAGCCAGGATTGTACATCAGCAACTTGCCCTTAAATACCAACTTGTAAATTTGGAGGTGCCATACTACAGGTATGTGCCCGACCCAGTTCTCGAGAATGGTCGTGCTACATTATATTGGGATCGATCTATTATCACAGACAGGACTATTGTCGCCAATAAACCTGATATTATGATGATAGATCGATCACAGCGCCGCGCAATGATTATCGATATCGCTGTTCCTCATGACGAGAATCTCGTGAAGGTTGAAAAAGAAAAGCAAATAAAATATTTGGATTTATCTCACGAGATTGTCGATATGTGGAATGTCGATTCGGCGATCATTGTTCCGATAGTCGTTTCTGTTCATGGTTTGATAGCCAAGAGCCTCGACCAACACCTTAAGAGGCTCGCGTTGGACGGCTGGATTAAGGGTCTGATGCAGAAGGCGGTCCTCCTTGACACGGCACGTATAGTGAGGAGGTTCCTGTCTTTGGAGCCCTAACCACCGGTTTCTTGGTCCCTGTACTCGAAGTTGGTGGTCTACTATTTTTTATATTTTTAAATGTATTTTTTATATTTATATTTAAAAATGTAATTTATATGTAAATATTATGAAATAAAGAGAATAATAATAATAATAATCTGATGTGAAGCAAACGGTGCGGGAACGCTTCTTCGGCCGCCTGAAAAAAGTCCTTAAAAGTCTTTTGTCAGGGGGTAACAAGGTGCGAGCCTACAACGGTTGGGTCATGCCGGTTCTGATGTATTCCTTTGGTATACTTAGATGGACTCAGACCGAATTAGATGCCCTTGACAGGAGAGTTCGTACCTTACTGACTGCATTCCGAATGCACCACCCACGTTCATCGGTTATGAGATTGTACATCCCGCGAAAGTTTGGGGGTCGTGGATTTTTAAATATCAAGACCCTACATAATCGCGAGATATACAATCTCAGAGAATATTTTCTGAATACCGACATGGGGGTGCATCGCAATGTAGTTACGGTGGATAACGGATTCACTCCACTCGCTCTGGCTAAAGAGAATTGGCGCAAACCTGTAGTATTTAGTACTGATGATCGCAAGGAGGTATGGAAGGGCAAAGAGCTTCATGGTCGGTTTTATCGGGCTTTGAACGGGCCCGATATAGACTTTAAAGCATCGACTTCCTGGCTGCGGTACGGTGATCTCTTTGGAGAAACCGAAGGTTTTGTTTGTGCAATTATGGACGAAGTTATCATGACGAATAACTATCGGAAGTATATACTGAGGGACGGTACGGTTGACATATGTCGGGCATGTCACCGTCCCGGGGAATCTATCAGGCATATTATTTCTGGTTGTTCTCGTCTTGCTAACGGTGAATATTTGCACAGACACAACCAAGTAGCCAGGATTGTACATCAGCAACTTGCCCTTAAATACCAACTTGTAAATTTGGAGGTGCCATACTACAGGTATGTGCCCGACCCAGTTCTCGAGAATGGTCGTGCCACATTATATTGGGATCGATCTATTATCACAGACAGGACTATTGTCGCCAATAAGCCTGACATTGTGATGATAGATCGATCACAGCGCCGCGCAATGATTATCGATATCGCTGTTCCTCATGACGAGAATCTCGTGAAGGTTGAAAAAGAAAAACAAATAAAATATTTGGATTTATCTCACGAGATTGTCGATATGTGGAATGTCGATTCGGCGATCATTGTTCCGATAGTCGTTTCTGTTCATGGTTTGATAGCTAAGAGTCTCGACCAACACCTTAAGAGGCTCACGTTGGACGGCTGGATTAAGGGTCTGATGCAGAAGGCGGTCCTCCTTGACACGGCACGTATAGTGAGGAGGTTCCTGTCTTTGGAGCCCTAACCACCGGTTTCTTGGTCCCTGTACTCGAAGTCGGTGGTCTACTATTTTTTATATTTTTAAATGTATTTTTTATATTTATATATTTAAAAATGTAATTAATATGTTTATTGACTTAAATAAAGAGAATAATAATAATAATAGATCGGTATAATCAGAATCGGATGTTCCAAAGTAATGAGAAGTGGGTGTACCGAAAATGGGAGGAATCGAATCCATGTGTGAATGATGGGCACTTTCCAGATCAAAATACCACAAATACATTTTGGCAAAACATCTGGTCGGTGCCTGTCATTCATACAGATGGTGATTGGCTTTGGGATGTCAAGCGTTCATGTGAGCCTATAAAACCCATGGAACCTGTGGCCATCAGTCCAGAGGACGTTAGTTGTGCAGTCCGTTCATTACCGAATTGGAAATCACCTGGTCCAGACGGACTGCACAACTTTTGGCTTAAGTGGTTCCGTAGCTCACATGCGTGTTTGGCATCGCAATTTCAGACATCGTTGGATTCGAGTTCATTACCCCCATTTTTGACCACTGGCATGACCCACTTACTCTATAAATCTGGTGCTGCCACGGATCCCAAAAATTTTCGGCCTATTACTTGCTTACCAACATTATATAAACTTCTTACATCTATTCTGAGACTCAAAATTACTACTCATCTTAATAATAATTCGATACTTTCCGTATTTCAGAATGGATGTAGAAGTGGGACCCGTGGCACTAAAGAGCTCCTTATCGTGGATATGACCATTAGCCAACAGGTACGTCGTAATCGTAAGAGTTTGGCGACATGTTGGATAGATTACAAGAAGGCATATGACTCAGTCCCACATTCATGGCTTTTGAAGGTGCTGGAGTTGTATAAAATTGATACAACTCTATGCACTTTCTTGAAGTCATGTATGGGGCAATGGAGGACAGTCCTTCGCTATCCTGGATGTCGCCAAACTGCGGTAAACGACGTACTTATAAAGATCGAGAGGGGCATCTTTCAAGGTGACAGTTTGAGTCCCTTGTGGTTTTGTCTGGCCTTGAACCCTCTTAGCACTCTCTTAGAGGGTTCAGGGTTAGGCTATAGGTTACAGAAAGATGATCGAGTTATATCTCACCTTCTTTACATGGATGATCTGAAACTTCTGGCCTCCACTAAATTACAATTGACAGCGTTACTAAAGGTCACTGAAAACTTTAGTAATTCCATCAAGATGGAATTTGGTGTAGACAAGTGTGCAGTCATGTATGTGAAGAAAGGTGTGATTGTAGAATCTGAAGGAATAGAACTTTCAGATTCAACAAAACTCAGATCTCTTTCTGCCACCGAAACCTACAAGTATCTAGGTTTTTCGCAGTCCTTAGGAATACCAGAAACTGATATGAAACAAACGTTGCGGGAACGCTTCTTTGGCCGCCTGAAAAAAGTCTTTAAGAGTCTTTTGTCGGGGGGTAACAAGGTGCGAGCCTACAATGGTTGGGTCATGCCGGTTCTGATGTATTCCTTTGGTATACTTAGATGGACTCAGACCGAATTAGATGCCCTTGACAGGAGAGTCCGTACCTTATTGACTGCATTTCGAATGCACCACCCACGTTCATCGGTTATGAGATTGTATATCCCGCGAAAGTTTGGGGGTCGTGGATTTTTAAATATCAAGACCCTACATAATCGCGAGATATACAATCTCAGAGAATATTTTCTTAATACTGATGTGGGAGTGCATCGCAATGTGGTTGCAGTGGATAACGGATTCACTCCACTCGCTCTGGCTAAAGAGAATTGGCGCAAACCTGTAGTACTTAGTACTGATGATCGCAAGGAGGTATGGAAGGGTAAAGAGCTTCATGGTCGGTTTTATCGGGCTTTGAACGGGCCCGATATAGACTTTAAAGCATCAACTTCCTGGCTACGGTATGGTGATCTCTTTGGAGAAACCGAAGGTTTTGTTTGTGCAATTATGGACGAAGTTATCATGACGAATAATTATCGAAAATATATCCTGAAGGATGGTACGGTTGACATATGTCGGGCATGTCACCGTCCCGGGGAATCTATCAGGCATATTATTTCTGGTTGTTCTCGTCTTGCTAACGGTGAATATTTGCACAGACACAACCAAGTAGCCAGGATCGTACATCAACAACTTGCCCTTAAATACAAACTTGTGAATTTGGAGGTGCCATACTACAGGTATGAGCCCGACCCAGTTCTCGAGAATGGTCGTGCTACATTATATTGGGATCGATCTGTTATCACAGACAGGACTATTGTTGCCAATAAGCCTGATATTGTAGTGATAGATCGATTAGAGCGCCGCGCAATGATTGTCGATATCGCTGTTCCTCATGACGAGAATCTCGTGAAGGTTGAAAAAGAAAAACAAATAAAATGTTTGGATTTATCTCACGAGATTGTCGATATGTGGAATGTCGATTCGGCGATCATTGTTCCGATAGTCGTTTCTGTTCATGGTTTGCTAGCAAAGAGCCTCGACCAACACCTTAAGAGGCTCACGTTAGATGGCTGGATCAAGGGTCTGATGCAGAAGGCGGTCCTCCTTGACACGGCACGTATAGTGAGGAGGTTCCTGTCTTTGGAGCCCTAACCACCGGTTTCTTGGTCCCTGTACCCGAAGTCGGTGGTCTACTATTTTTTATATTTTTAAATGTATTTTTTATATTTATATTTAAAAATGTAATTAGTATGTTTATTGACTTGAGTAAAGAGAATAATAATAATAATATAATTTATTTGCTTGAAATGTAGGTACATATTACATAAGATTGAGTTGGTTACATTTGGATTGTTCAGCTACATTCTGCCTTAGTCATGAAGCATGCAAATTTTAAAATATAACAACTATAATGGAATTAAAAAAAATAATAATAATAACATTCGAAATTCAATAATAACAGGGTTTAAAAATTACAATACTGAAAAATAATATTCAAAATAATAGTACAAATGTGAATGTCAAAATATTAATGTCAAAATATAAATGTCAAAAATATAGATGTTAAAATATAAATGTCAAAATATAAATCAATAATTAAAATACAGAAATAATTAACATCAATGTCAGAATACAATGTCAATCAATCAAATTATTATTGTTCTCACGGACATTAAACAAGAACCAGAAATTGATAAATGTCATAATTAAGGTACGATTACATTTAAATATAGCTGTTTCAAATGGTTTGGTCTTCTAGATATTCCGTTATTTTATAGTAGCATTTTTCAAGAAGACACATCATACACTCAGACATACACACATTACAAAGCTATAACGATCCACTCGGTAAAAATGTCTTAATAATTTGAGCGGGAACTGGTATCTATAACACAAGTTAAATCTCACCATGGGTACCAGAGTTCTATTGAGACCACAATGGTTTTGTTGACCTTTATGCATACTTTTACGTCGTATAACTTATATGAAATAAAAAAATATTATAGTTACTTTGGTATCAGACGGATCCTTGTGTGAGATGTGTGAGAATATTGTTATCAGTAAGTAGTGAAATTGGTCCTCATCCTACAAAAACACCGCCAGTAGGCAATGTCGCAATGTAGTTATCATTATACATCGTGCAACATCACGTTTATCTAGCTGGCACACGGAGCCGGGGATGAATTCAGATGAAATATAAACGTCATATCGTACCCCGGAGCGTGCTGTGAATGCCAATGGTTGGCGCCTGGCGGTACCGCACTCATATTGTTTGCCTTTCTTTGGTACAAATGAGCGTACGGACCGGCGGTAACTCGTAATCATTAACTTTTAAGGCTTAGAGATTAGAAAAGTACCCCATTTTGATGAGTCGACAGACTGTCAGGGGAAAAATTGACGCCCGTTTAGGAAAACAAGTATGCGTTGTGTAAAAATAAAAAAATGCAATATTCGCTTTTAAATTCTAACTATTCTAATTATTTGTAAAACTCGTTGACCAAGATAGGCTCGTCAGAAATAGGAGGGCAGGGTAATTTAATTTGATGTCACTCGTTGACGTCACAAAAAATATATACCTACATATAAATATATTTAAAGTTAATGGGAGATATGCAGGTTTTAAGCGATTTCCCAATCTTTTTTTAAGCATAAAGTTGCGTTAAATTTGTGGGAGGGATCTATGTAGGGTTACAAGTTATAATCACTTTAAATTTTACCGTCTAGGTTACTGTCCTATATTTATTGGGATTTAATATACTGGTAATATATTTTATGTTTAAAACCACAATATAAAAATTATTCACAATGTCAACATTAATAAACGAACCTAGGTATCTAACACCTCCCTTTGTATAACAGGTACCCATACTAGTATTGATTAAATATTTAATAGTTGCGTTACGAATCAACTGTTTTTAATTGCCTATTCATGTAAGTTTCATTCAGACTTCAAATGAGAAAAAAATCATCTCCGTATTCATGACTTACTGAAGCAAACCCTTAAACACGCCCCCACGCAAGCTTACATACACTTGGAGTACGTACTCTCTTTATTGTCAAGTACAGTAACATATTACATGTCTTATAACGTGACGAACTATCTCAATAACAGAATTTATGCTAAATTCTTTTTTGTTTAACATTAACGAATCCACGTAACCCTGCGACTTTTATTGCCCATACCGTGATGTTTCCTATAAAATGGTTATAACGCGAAAACCTTAAAAGATAGACATATGCTGTCACGAACTTTTCTTTAAAACTTTTTAAGAATAACATTTTTTTCACAAACCTTTAGATAATTACGCAGCGCCCGCAATGAAAGCTATCGAAGGAAATAATTGAAAAAGTTATTAAAAACCTAGCTCTAAGTGTTTTTGCCTCAAAACTGTTGTTACTGACACGAGCATATTTTTAAATTAACAATTAATGTTTCCTATTTATTTACGGTTGATTTCTTTTGATAAAATTGTACTGTTTTCGTTTATGAAAGTGCAATGCATCGGTTTTAAATGGACCGATTCTACCAGAACATGGTCGGAATGCATTATTAAAGTGTTTAACTTCACAATGTCGTGCCAGCTTCAGATTAAACAAATTACGTACACAGTCCTGTAGTCCACACATTACCCTGAATACACATTGAGCTATCGAGCGCATCCCTATTGGAGTCTGATCCCTGGCGAATCACGTCCCTAATCCCGATACATTCATTATCGGGTACGTGTACGAAATTCCACATGACTTCAAACGAACCTGCGATAGATTACATGGAGACATTCTAATAAAGAGAGATAGGACAAACACGTATAGCATACATTAAGTGTTCAGTGAAGGAATTTATATTTTGGACAAATTTTTATACATGCTTCAGTTGGCAGATGAGTTTTTCTAAGTGTAAAGATGCTGAAAGCAGCAAAAAGAAATTGCTTTTCAATGATTTTCTCCGATAAGCTTTTTTTTTCTTTTTAATAATATCATTAGAATGAAAAAGACGACAAGATTGCATGACAGACAATTTGAAGTAAAGAAATGGAAAGTAGCTAGCAGCGGATGAATACGAATTGCCGTTGGTGCTCCTTTTCAGAGACCTTCGTTCAACAGTAGACGGCGATCGGTTTTTTTTAATTTATTTAGGTTATATTACTATTTTACATTACATTTAAAATGAGCGTGATGACCACCAGTCATGAATTTCACTTCTGCTTTCCATCAGGCAAAATAATCATTTTGGTAGATGTCGATTAAAAAGCTTCATGTAATCACTCTTTCTAGAGATGTGCCGAAAGAAATTCAATATTCGCAACTGCACAATCGACGATAAACTGTGTTTTATGTGAAGTTCCTTGAAGATGGAGTCATTGGTGCGGAACGCTGTCCACGGAATTCACAGTAGACGTCTCCAGCACCACATCTCTAAAGCACATCTTTGGGCACATCTCTAGAAAGGCAGATTCGATGGAGAGACTTGTCGTGCAAAGTCGTATCGAGGGTACGAGATCGAGGGGTCGGTCCCCAACCCAATGGATAGACCTAATTAAAGCTACGACCAAATCGACTGTAGTACAGTGTGTCCGCAATGCAGCAAACCGACAACAGTGGAGAGACATCGCAAGACGTGCAGCGGCCCTGAAATTGAGCGGTGACGATGAGTCGCAACAGTACCTATCAACTGCCACGACCACTCTGTCAAGAGTGTTCGACTAAGAAGAGTCACTCTAAATCTTTATGTTTCTTCTTTCTTGCTGATAGCATGTATTTTCATCATCATCATCGTCATACTCAATAGCCTTTACCAGTTCACTTCTGGACATAAGCCGCTCCTTAGAAAAGAAGCGTCGTTTATTCACCGAATAAAGATATAACTAAAGCTACCTCAAACACTACAGTAATATAAAGAATGATCCCCAAGTTACTTGTTCCCCTAAAGAATAATACAGTAGCAGCCGATTGTATCGTCCACAGGATTATTACGCTACGATCCTCGTCATTACGCTACAAATTCATGGTAACATTCGTGACCGCCTCGATAACAAAACATATAAACCGATGAAACACGCAACTTATACAAATTATACTGCATTGAATATTACCAATACATGAGTATAATAAGTCCTTATAATAATAGAAAAATTAAAAACTAGTTTGGGAGACACTGCGGATTAAAAGGTACTAGAGATCGCCTGGTGATTGAAGTGAATGAAGTCTGTAGGAAACAAACCAAGCGGTTTGAAATCGCCTCGGGTCTCTTCTGTAACCTCTGCAAATCAGATAAATAAAATATTTCGTACATTACATAATAATTTTTAATGAGAAGCCTATGTCTAACAGAATATATTCTGTTTTCGCGGGGAATGCTTTCAGCACCATACCCTTCTTTGAAGAGAAGAAGGGCGTGTGTGGGACTCCCGGCGAAAATTATTAACTGGTCTACCCACTAATCCCCACGGTGGCCTACCTCTACTACCAAGTAGGGAGGAGATTTGGGGTACATCCCAAGGTATTCAAGAAAGCAGCCTATGTCCTGATAAAGTCTACTGATGTTTCTAAAAGTTTGACTGATATCGAAGCACTTTCATTGGAACATTAATATTATATTGTTAGAGTCCAGAAGTGAAAAATAATAAAAATAATTATAATTCTAAACAATTTACTTTAATTCTAAACAATTTATTTCATTAATTACAAAATAATCTTAGAAATGCAACTAGACAAACAACCGTTAATTAAGTAACGAATCTAAACAAATTACAGTTATACTCTGTCCATTCGTTTAATATCTTTTTGACAGTTCAAGAAATTTCGAAAATAGTGACGCTCTCGCACGTCACCGATTCGATTTGAAATTAAAATCAATTTTATTGAGGAAGAACTTTCAATCGATTTAATTAAATATTTTTAGTTTTAATATTTATTATTCGTTAATTAGTTTTTTAAAATTATATATGAAATAATTAAAAGTATAAATGATAGATCACTAAATAAGAAATATTTATACATTTAAACAATACAACCGAGGTCTCATCTGACTAGTCTAGTTTAAATTATGTAGAAGAGTCTAATGGATAGATAGATTGTAATAATTTTATATTACATGATTCAATTGTATACCCAATATCCCTAGCTAGTTTGTTAAATAATTAAGTAATATGTCTTTTGGGAACGCGATGATGCAGGAGAAAGGTCCAAGGTCCTTAACACTTGCGACTTCTTGAATACGTTAGTCAGATACTGTATATAAACCCCAGGCCATTCAGCATTACGGTTTCGAGTGAAGCGAATATTTTTATTATTAACAGCATTTGTCAACATTCAGTGCCATTTTGTTATCTTTGCACCAACTAACCAATCCATCAAGATCTTCTTGCAATAGCATTTTGTCTTGAACATTCCTGATTGGTCTCATTAACTTGAGATCATCCGCATAAAGATATGGTTTGCTATTTTTGAGGCAAGAGGTGACGTCGTTCATGAAAATATTAAAGAATATAGGTCCTAAATGAGAACCTTGAGGAACCCCAGATATATTAGAAAAAAGATCCGATTCATATCCACTGACTACTTCCTTTGATGTGCGCTCGCGCAAGTATGAGGAGCACCATTTGTGAAAAGTACCAGCGAAACCAAGTAGCGATAACTTCTGTAATAATATACTGTAAGGAACCTTATCGAAAGTTTTTGAGAGGTCATTAAAAATAAAATCAACGGGAGTGCGCTCGTCTAAACAACGGGATATGTCATCAATAAAATACACAAGATTGGTGCAAGTCGAGCGAGCAGATACAAATCCATGTTGAGAGTCTGCGAGAACACTCTTAATATGCCATGATACGTAAGGACATAACAAGGATTCTAGCAACTTGTCGAACACAGATAGTATAGTGATCGGCCTGTAATTTTTGACATCGCTTATATCGCCGGCCTTGTGGACTGGCATAATAAGGCCTAACTTCCAAAGTGAAAGAAAGATTTAGTTTGTTAGAATGTATGTTGGTAAAAAGACAGTGTATATAGTTTTGTAAACTTCAATTAATATAAAAAAAATGCATTATAAATAAAAAATAAATAATTATAATTGCATAAGTTGATAAAAAATTCTATGCAATAGCTTTACCGCGGCAGTCCCCGAGTGCCACACGACTTTTATTTTATTAAATTAACAGTAACAATACTTACACAAGTTAAATTATTTTATAAAATGATCGATTATTTTAATCATTTAATCGACTTATCAATTTTAAGAACTGTTTTATAGTCTGTGATTGTTAGCTATGCACAGGGCACTTCACTACGCGTCTATAAAGTAAGATATTACTGTAATACATTATTTTGAAAAAAAAAACCGGTATTTTATAGGCATGATGTGTCAAAAAGATAATAAAGGAATGGACAAGGTATAGTTACACAGCAAGGTCGGTCACATAGGGCTGTACTAGCTGTTAGACAGCTTTCCTCGCACCCACCGCAATTCAGACAGTACTAACTTGTCAAAGACAGCTTTCCACGTCTGTTAACAGAGTAGTACTAATTGTCCAAAGACAATGATCCACACTCCGCGACGCATTCTTTAGAAATGCATGCCGATACAACAGATCACTCCTATTTATAACCAAGCGCAGTGAAGTGATGGCGCCACAAAAATGACAACTACCGCCGTTGTGGCTTATACGGCCTCTCCTGACACCCTGACGTCCTCGGCAGGTCCGGATGACCACACTTCATTGTTCTCATTCGTCGTTACTGGAACATGTACAAAAATAAAAGTTTATTGGACGCCTCTGTAAGTACATCATCGTCCAATTGGTCAGTTACTGAAAACAGTTATCAAATTTAGCGTAACAATTAACGAATAGTTTTCAAGACAATAACAGTTAACACGAATAGGAAAGGTTCGAACCTCCAAGGAAAAGAGTGAAAGATTATTTATAATCCGCGCCAGATTAGAAACAAACAGTCACTGTTAGATACATTTAAAATAAAACTAGAAACTTAGTACTAACACAAGAGTAGACTTCAGCATGAAGGTCTACCGTTACCATAAGAACCATAATACCATAAGAACCATAATATCATAAGAACAGTTATCATAAGTGTGTGTCTTAAACATTTAAACTTAAAATTAACAAGACCACGAGTTTGGGGCTGGTTACCCTGTCCATGGGTCTTAAACCTCTCTCAACAAGACCACGAGTTTGGGGCTGGTTACCCTGTCCATGGGCCTTAAACCTCTCTCAACAAGACCACGAGTTTGGGGCTGGTTACCCTGTCCATGTGTCTTAAACCTCTCTCATCAAGACCACGAGTTTGGGGCTGGTTACCCTGTCCATGGGCCTTAAACCTCTCTCATCAAGACCACGAGTTTGGGGTTGGTTACCCTGTCCATGGGCCTTAAACCTCTCTCATCAAGACCACGAGTTTGGGGCTGGTTAACCTGTCCATGGGTCTTAAACCTCTCTCATCAAGACCACGAGTTTGGGGCTGGTTACCCTGTCCATGGGTCTTACCTCTCTCAACAAGACCACGAGTTTGGGGCTGGTTACCCTGTCCATGGGTCTTAAACCTCTCTCATCAAGACCACGAGTTTGGGGCTGGTTACCCTGTCCATGGGTCTTACCTCTCTCAACAAGACCACGAGTTTGGGGCTGGTTACCCTGTCCATGGGTCTTACCTCTCTCAACAAGACCACGAGTTTGGGGCTTATCACTGAGCGGCATGCAGGACGCAAGTCCGCACCTCGTAGCCACCACCAGCGTAGAGTGCACCTTGCACAGTGACGAGGCTCTCTCAACGCATAGTTGTCATCTAAGGAAAGCATAAAAACATTGCATTAGTTATGAATACGGTATTACTTTAACGTCACTAATATGCTTCATTATCGTCATGAATAATCACAGAGCTTTTAGAAGGCGATACTAGCAAGCAAAGCTTTGAGGATATTTAAAAATAACAGTGCCCTCAGTATGTACGCAGTGATACCGTCAATAATGTTACTCTCTTTCGCATATCTCTCAGGATGCAAGACCCGGATGTTACCAATAATCACAAAGCTCTCAGGATATGATACCGGGTCACCAATTTTGGGTTATGTCTACAGCTTGACGATTGGCGTCAAGCAATTCCGAAGCATGTCCAAGTATGCCCACGCAGTGAATTCAAGTTCAGACTGATTGCCCTCAAAGTCATTTTATGCACCGGGTCTTGTTCGACAGGTGTCGTTCAATCACTTACTGTAATAGGCCACCGTCTACTTATCGTCCATAGTCTCGAGTCTGTAGTTAAACCTTACCATTTAAACCTTTCTGCTACGGCGGCCAGTTCCAATGGTGACTAACCAAAAACACAGTTGACACTACAGCACTCAAGTACTTGTCTAACACAGGTGTACGTCTTTGGTTCGATGAAACGGCCACCCAACATGACCCGAAAGAGATCAGGCGTAGGACCGTCGACTCTTTGTACTCATTCGAGTCACGGAGCTTTGACCACAACTTTTAAACTTCGGGCCGCGACATGCATATCTATAAATAGAAGTACACAGTATTATTAGTTATTGTTTGTTCAACCCAAAAATCGAACCTATATTGAACAGTAGTAGCATACACTAACTGTCGGCCCATCGAAGCAGTCGAAACCATCACTAGTGCTGACGTTTCAATATGCACCTCTGTCAGGAAGAGAAAAGATCACAATAGCCTGTGCTGGCTTGTAATGTCCTCATGAACATGAACTCGTGATCACATATGAATGTCACACCTTTACTATCAAGTGTGCTAGAATGTTTTTGTTTAAGATCTTAAAACTTAAAACCCGAAATAGCTAGTCTTATCTTTATGTAACACTACTTGGTACTCTCGCATTGACTAGTGATTAAACCTTGTTTCAGCTCGGTCTAACCTGACCATTAGTAATTATAGTTTCACAAACAACATAATGTCTCGCAAACTAACACTTAGTTAATTTAATACCTGACACTAGTGAGGGTATTTAAAACTTTTCATAATGCTTCTATAACTATAACCCATTATTAAAGTTATGCCTAAGTAGACGTACTAATAAGATCGATAGACATGTAGTCGTTACCGGTATCAATATTTGGCATTTTCATAAACATATCAAAACATAATTAATCAAAACATAATTAATAATCTTTCTATAAATTTGTTGTTGACGTTGTGTAAACCCAATAATAAGATTACATTTGCAATATGAAGTTCCAGTTTGGAGTCCAAACTACGTATTTAAATATATACGCCGTCTAAAGACGAATTTAAAAAAGTTTCTTTGAACCATAAATTACAATTGTAGTCATTTTGGTATTACCTATAACTATAAAATAAATTTAACAAAATGACTTTAGAACCTAAACGTTTGGCACTCGATGTCATAACACTCTACAGATTTTACAATAACAGTTGACTGATACAATTACCAATAAATAATGTGACATAGTACCTCGTACTTTCTACCGGCGGAAGATTCTCAAGCTGTTTTATACAGACTTCGGTAAGGACTAGTACTGCTGTCCACGCCCCCTTTCGCCGTATTGTGAATAGTTACAACACACGTTTTTAAACTCTCGATGTATTTGCTCTCACCACCCACCAATATAAAAGAATAGCGCATTCATCGAATTATCAAAATAAAAATTAGAAATGTAATTGATCATCAACTATTTCTTGTTGTTATTTTTTTTTTTGATCATCTCTACTATTATAAATGCGAAAGTAACTGTCTGTCTGTCTGTTACGTTTTCACGCCTAAACCGCTTAACCGATTTTGATGAACTTTGAAACTCAAATAGTTTAGAACCTGAGAAAGGACATAGGCTACCGACATACACGCGGGCTGAGCCGCTGGCTAAAGCTAGTTGTTTAATTATGGTCATTTCAATTTTTACATTTACGGAGAAACATATCTAGTATCTAGTAACTTGGTTTACACACTGTACCTTGTTATAATCTGACAAGTATCTATTTTTCCATAAAGAAAGATAAATAAATTAATCACAACGTGCGTGGGTATTATTCTCAGCGTACTTACGTTAGTGCAACTTCGTTTCATTTTACGTAAATCGATTAAAATGTATTTATCTGTAGGTCTCCGAAAGTCTTCGAATATGTAGTTAAGTTGCTGAACTTTAAACTGCACTCATAGCGTGTATGTGTATCATTATCATGTCGGCGAAAGACGTCCTCTGATGGACAAGGGTTTTATCAACAACCAGTCTTGTACTGCCTTTATACAACAGCAGGTATAAGCAACACCATGTACTAACATGGTGGGTCACTTCACATTTTTCTTTTATAATGTAAAGGACTAATGAGCAGATGAGCAGATGAGTTCGACCCCCACTACCTTTGAGGCATCGCAGATCGAATATTATAAGTGTGTTGACACTTATCGAGGGTTACATTGGTAATGTGGCATGGCTCTAGCACCGTGAAAATTTTCCCTTTTATATTAAATTTAGCTAGCCAAGTAAACCATAAATGAGGGTAGGTGCTAAAAAAGATAACACACAAAGTAAAAAGCTCTAAACTTATTTAATTAATTTAATTGATATTTATCGTTTATTTTGACAAATAAGTGTTTAATTAAGCCTAGATTCAGTGTACTTACTGTTATTGTTATCATTCACATGATCTAAACAGGCATTTTAGTCACCTGCCAGCAATACAAATTTTCAATTTGCAAGACATAAAATTATCACCACCACTTAACTTTTGCAGGAAGCTCAGAACAATCTAGAGGAGAGCTTCTCAAAGAGGATGGCACAATTGGAGTCACAGCTACATTCCACTGGAAACAGCAAGGAGACACTGGCGAGAGTGTCAGAGGAGTTTAAGGTCTTTCGTGAGCTGATGTTTTCCATGTTGGGTCTTCTCCGGAAGCAGATCAGCGAGTGTGTTAAAACGGTTGATGCAATGGAGACACGGCATCGTTACAAATCGCTTCTCTTCCTAGGAGTGCCTGAGGCAGTCAATGAGGACTGTGGAGAAACCCTGCTAGATATTATAAATACGAAGATGGGTCTTCGAGACATCTCACGGCTCAACATGAGACACTGCTATCGCATCGGATCACCGTCCAAGGAACATCGTCGGCCAATACTGGTGAGGTTTACAACTGCAGAGGCAAGATTGGCAGT
Source organism: Phragmatobia fuliginosa (assembly GCA_932526445.1). Taxonomy (NCBI): domain Eukaryota; kingdom Metazoa; phylum Arthropoda; class Insecta; order Lepidoptera; family Erebidae; genus Phragmatobia; species Phragmatobia fuliginosa. The sequence continues at coordinate 15,405,913 of OW052057.1, forward strand.
CTGGAAGGCTAAAACGGCGCTAAAGGGTTCCGGCTTCTCGGTAAGAGAATTTCTCACTAGAATACGCCAATCAGTTTTCTCCGAGGCCCGACAACATTTCGGTCTGTCATCTTGCTGGACACAGGACGGCATTATAGTTATAAAAGCAAGCGACAACAGCAGGTACAGAATAACATCCACTGATGAGCTAAAGCCTTTACTTATCAAGTTTCCGAAGAAAGCATCCACTAGTAGCAGTGACCCCGGTAGCACGAGTTCGGGTATCAACAATAAGAATACACGGAGACGCTAGTATTTATATTCAAATATTAATTTTAATGGGTCACTTTGGTCGCTAAGCGTCTAAGCGTGTACAATTCATATTTATCTTTATTTACAGTTCTATTTACATGTTATAATCCGGGTAGGTGAAATTTGGTTTTGTTTATACATCTAACTTTTACTTATTTTTATTTCGATGCCACGAAACAGTACGGACGTGTTCGGTTATCTTTTGCGCTCCGGTGTCTTTAAACTCTGTGCTAATTTCTGATTGGTTTTTAAGTTAAGTTACGTTTCCTTGTTACTCTTAAATGCTTTTAATGGATTGACTCCTCCCTGTGGGCTGGCTCAGGTGAGACAAACAGATAATACATAATCACATTGCAAATTGTGGGCGTCTCGATCACCCCACTGTCACCTGGGTTCGATCCGTCGACACTTGCCGCGGCAGTCGAGTGCACTACCAACGCGCCGGCGAGGTCCGTCCACGCAGTGCTATAATACTCGACCGCTACCACGCACACGCACACACGCACAGCGCTGCACTGTGCGTCTACGACAACTTATCGCCGCGCTGCCCGCCAAACTGCACACAACTACATAGCTATACCTGCACACGACAGCTGCATCTGACCGCCTCGCCTTAGCTACGAGATTTGTTTACATACATACGTGATTCACCGAACGTTGTAGATTATCCCTGCAAGATATAATTGGAAAAACGAAGAATTGTTGTGATATCTGTTGATGTAATTATTGTTGTGTATGAAATTTATTGCCTTAAAGAATTATAATGCCTCACACACCTCCGAAACCCACAACCAAAGCTCCAGCTAAACAGGCTAACTCAAAGAGTGAACCAGACCCTGCCGCGTCGACTGGTCTTAACAAACCTGATAGTAATGTCGCTATTAGAAATAAGCGTCAGCGTATTGCAGACTCGCCCAATAGTTCCCCTATAAAAACATGTACTTGTAATGATTTAAAAGTTGAGCTTTTACAAATGCTAAATTCCTGGAAGATCGATCAAGAACAAACTCTTTTGGCCTGGAAAGCTGATCAGGATGCTATGTTGTCGTCATTAGTCAGAGATGTATCTGAATTGAAAACTCAGTGTAAAGAGATACAAAACAAAAATAATGAATTGGAAAAATCCATGGCCTTCATCTATGAAGATTGTGAGGAAGTAAGGAAACAAGTGTGTGAAATGGAGAAAAATGTAAAAGAAAGGCAGCAATTTAATAATCAAATAGAACAGAAAATTCTAGATTTGAGTTTGCAATCTAGACAAGCGTCATTTGAATTACATAATATTCCATTTAAACAGAATGAAAAAGTTGACGATTTGGTTTCTGTCATATCTAGCATCGGCAGGGCGGTAGATTGTGAAATTCAGGAGTCAAATCTACGAGACATATATCGCCTCCCCGGCAGACCGGGAATGTCTCGACCGGTAGTAGCTGAGTTTACCTCAGTATCTCGAAAGAACAATCTTATGTCAAATATAAGGCGGTACAATAAGGAGCGACCAATACCTGAAAAGTTGAATTCTCACTCTATTGGCTTGCCGGGAGAAAAAATCCCTATATATGTGGCAGAACATCTTACCCCATCGGTTAGGAAACTTTATTATGAATGTCGTCAATTCGCTAAGATACACAACATGTCGTGTTGGAGTTTAAATGGCAAGATTTTTATACGTAACAATTCGCAAGAGAAACCGGTACAAATTAAATCTGAACACTGTTTGTCCAAACTGATTATTAAAAATACATGACTGCTCTGTCAGTCAGTATTAATAGTAACTTATTGCAGTATACTTGTTTATTTTTTATTGTAGTTTATTGTATTCTTTTCTCATTGTTATTTCTTTAAGCATGTTTTTTTTTCAACATATATATTTACTAATTCCGATCATACATTACCTCTTCGTTCTATTGTAATGTTTTATTTATATGATTCTGGCTAAACTTGTTAAACGTACACACCTGAAAATATGTCCAAATGTCCCTTGTATTTATACGATAAGCTATATTGGTGTGCGGATGCGCACAGTTTAAATACTAGGTCTAAAGTAATTCAGAAACTTGTTACACCGAGACATAGGACATAGGGCTAGGGGGTGTTTCAAATACGCTGCATCAAAGATTTGGAACATCATACCACCTCCTTTACGAGTTATAAAAAACACAGTTGTATTTAAAAATAAATGCAAACATTTTTTAACTGAAATCCAAAAACATAACACTAGACTCCTTTAGATATACATCAACTAATTAATTTGTATTATAATTTTTAACATTTTAAAGCTTAAAAAACTATCCTCTGCGTTTTACAGTCTCATTAGTCATGTACTTGTTGGATGAACTTTCCATACCTGAAAACTACTTTCAGAATGAGTCGCAAACATACTCATTATCATTTTATTAATACCTTTTGTAATGTATGATCATGAAAGAATTGTATATTATAATATTTTAAAATAAGTTACATCTGTAAACGGGAGTCAAAGGTTTAAGCTGAAAACCAGCGCTTGGTAATCCATGTGAAATCCAAGCATTAGCTGACGCTTGAACCTTTTGCTTTCGGTATTATAGTTTTGTGTATTTGTTTTGCAAATCTGTAATACTGAAAACAATAAACCTTTATTCTATTCTATTCTATTCTATTCGATAACGTCAAATTGTGTGTGACGTGACATCTGTCAAATTATCGTTCCACCGCCCCTTTATCATTCAACTGCTAGTGCGTTCCGTTCCTCGCAACTTTAGAAGGATCACAATGTAATATTTTATGAATTTAACTCCTGGTATCTACTTTTTTTTTTTTTTGGTTTCTTTCTTCTTATATTATTTAAGTTATTAATATTGTAGATAGACGATTTGTCTGTTCATATTCAAGTTACTTAAATTTTTCCGTTTATTATGTGTAAATTTTTTCTATGTAAGCTGGTGGGTGATGTAGTGATGTGCTGCAATCAAGGTAATAACTTATTTAATTAATTATATCGTTTAAATATTTATATATTTATATTTTTATATACAATTTCTATTTTTATTTTTAACTACTATATTTAATTTTGTATTTTTTTATTGTAATGTTTACACGGCTCTGCTATGATTCATGATAATGATGATATAGATAACGAAGTATACTTCTCTGCCAACGATTCTTCCGATGACGAGAGCTTTAGTTCTCTACCAGACACCTTGGGTGATCGACTACGGTACTCATTTAATAACCAATCACAATCTCTACTGAATATATGTCACATTAATGCTCAGAGTGTCCCCAGCCACTTTAGCGAACTGACTGAAACTTTCAGGGATAATAATGTGCACGCCATTCTGATTTCGGAAACGTGGCTTAAGCCGCATCTACCTTCCACTTCATATCCCCTCACTGGCTTCGTTCTCATTCGCAATGATCGACCGGAGTCGAGGAGGGGTGGAGGAGTAGCCATCTATCTCCGTGGTTGCTTATCCTTTAAAATCCTTGCCACTTCCTCTTCTGATTCTTCTTCTACTGCTGAATACCTTTTCCTAGAAGTTGGTGTTAAGGGATCCAAGGTTTTACTAGGGGTAGTATATTGTCCCCCTGCTGTCAACTACTTCTCCAGTCTGGAAACAGTTCTGGAATCTTTAGGGTCTGAATACGCACATCACATCATAATGGGTGATTTCAACACCGACCTTTTGGCCTCTAACTCCTCCCGTACTCGTAATCTCCTCCACATTACCCAATCCTCTAGCCTCCATGTTCTCCCCCTACAAGCAACTCATCACAACACCGAGCACCAGGATACTTGGCTTGACCTAATGCTCACCTCTGCTCCAAGTTTTATTCATTCCCATGGTCAACACCCTGCTCCTGGATTTTCCCATCATGACCTGATCTACCTTACCTACATCCTAAAACCTCCTAAACCCCCACCGAAATTTCTGCACGTGCGTGGCTTTGGACGAATGGACATAAATAAACTGTGCGCGGATGCTTCTGCACTGGATTGGTCTAACTTGAGAGCTACTACTGACATCAACCATAAAGTCAACATTTTCAATGAGACCGTTACTAATTTATATGATATACACGCACCTGTGAAAAAAATTAAAGTAAAGCGCGACCCTGCTCCTTGGATGACGGAAGAAATTCGAACCGCTATGCGACGGAGAGACCGCTGTTTTAACAAATACAAGAAAAACCGCACTGAGGAGAAATGGAATTTTTTCAAGAGTGCTAGGAATCGGTGTAACCAGGTGATACGAAACGCCAAGCGCCGCCATATAATTCAAAGTATAGAATCCTGTCCAACTTCTAGCATGTGGAAATTTCTTAGAACACTGGGCATTGGCAAAAAACAACGCCCTGAGTTAAAGACGACGGTTGGCTTAGATGACATAAACCGTCATTTCACAACTACACCACAGATGGATCATCAAACTAAGACTCAAACATTGAGTTACTTAGCTAGTCTAACCCATGCTCATACTGTATCCTTCAACTTTTCTCCGGTGTCTTCTGAGGACATCAAAAAGATTATCCTATCCATTCGTTCCAATGCTGTGGGATGCGACGGCATCAGCCGCCGCATGATTGTTGCTATCCTCGATCACATTCTTCCAGCTATATGCCACATCATTAACTTTTCACTCGATTCAGGAACCTTTCCTTCACTCTGGCGTAAGGCCTTCATCATCCCATTACCCAAAATACCCAACCCTTCACTTCCTGAACACTTTCGCCCTATCTCTATACTTCCCTTTCTTTCAAAAGTACTGGAGGTTTGTGTTCACAGGCAGCTCTCACAGTATGTTTATCAGCAGAATCTCCTCAGTCCTTTACAATCTGGGTTCAGACCCGGTCACAGCACAACCACCGCACTCCTCAAGGTGACTGGCGATATGAGGCAGGGTATGGAGGACACCAAAGTCACAGTCCTGGCTTTGATTGACTTCTCGAATGCTTTTAATACCGTTTGTCACGACGTCCTATTAGCTATCCTCTCCTATCTCATGGTCTCCTCAGAAGCTCTGGAATGGTTCTCCTCCTATCTTCAGGGACGTCAACAGTGTATTCACATTGACGACCGGTCATCTGATTGGAGTGATCTTCGCAGTGGCGTCCCTCAAGGCGGTATATTATCTCCCTTATTATTCTCAATATTTATTAATCTCGTAACCCAATACCTTCAGTGTTCGTATCACCTGTACGCCGACGATTTACAATTGTACACGCAGTCAAGGGTAGAAGACATCGCCAACGCAGTTAACAAAATCAACAAAGATTTAGACGTAATTAAGAGCTGGTCAACAAGCTTTGGGTTGTCAGTAAACCCAACCAAATGCCAAGTGATTGTCGTGGGGAGTAAGCAAATGGTGAGTAGGTTGGAAATGGCTGTCATTCCACCAGTCGTGTATAACAGCGTCAATATACCTCTGAGCGCAGTTGTGAAGAACCTGGGACTACATATAGACTCAACACTTGATTGGCGGGCACAAGTTACCGACGTCAGTCAAAAGGTTACATCATGTCTCCGAGCTCTATATCGCCTTAAGAACTTTCTTCCCATTAAAACCAAGGCCACGCTCGTGCAATCCTTGATAATTCCTTTGATCGATTATGGTGATATGTGTTATTTCGACCTGAATGCAGACCTCCTCAATAAACTAGACCGCCTTCTCAATAACTGCATTCGATTCGTTTTCAATCTTCGCAAGTATGATCATGTGTCTACTTTACGTTCCCAGCTGCAATGGCTCCCTATTCGTCAGCGCCGCAATTTACGGGCTCTGACTACACTCTTTTCTCTCCTCAACTCCCCATCTTTACCTGAATACCTTGAAACTCATTTCCGTTTCTTATGCTCCAATCACGACCGAAGCCTCCGGTCGTCCAACAACTTACTTCTTCTGTGCCCCTCTCACACCTCCAACTTTATCAACTCCTCCTTTTTTGTGCAGTCGGTCCTACTATGGAACACGCTCCCTACCGAAATCAGAATGTCCACAAATCGCATTAGTTTTAAAAGGAAAGTGCGCGAATTGCTTCAAAGCGAATTGGCAGTACAGCTACAACGATAGTACCCGTGTATAAATTTATTATATTGTATGTACGTATGTATATGTAGTTTTATATATTTAGAGTAGTAGTGTATATGTATGTGTATTTAGGTATATCTCGTATATGTATATATGTATGTATTTTAAAAAAATATTTAAGTAGGGTAATCTTATTTACATACCTATTCCTATTAATGGTATTTTTTTTTTTCTCTCTGCACCTACCGCATCACATTTTTGCAACACCTGAAGGTTGACTGGCAGAGAATGCCTTATGGCATTAAGTCCGCCTTTGTACAACATGTGCAATAAGTATAAAATAAATAAATAAATAAATAAATAAACCACCGTTCATTATTATACTCAGATATGGTTAGTTTAAAGAATTATCGACAGTAAATAAATTTATATTGTCCAGCAATTTGTTTGACTGTACAAAAGGTTAAAGTGGTTACAAAATGTTACAAAATTGTTGTTGTAAGACATAAATACCTATCGTATCTAAGAACTAAGGTAGAGGTAATAAAACTATAGTGAATTGGTTCCATCGTTGTGTTATTGCTAGTCATGTAATAAATAATATATCCGTATACGTATCCGTAGCCAGATAAAAATAGAGCAGCGCGATCCCTAGTGCGCTGTGCAGCTGGATAAAATCCAGCGCACTATTTTATTATCTAGTTTTTTACCTGATAACGTTCAATGTAAATGTTATGAGTTTTATATATAGTTAATGGTTTGGAATGTTGTAGTTATACACAACGGTTAAGATTGAAAGAAATATGCGTTTTACGATAATAACTGTTTGCGGTTTCAGTGGACTGTAAATTTGGATGCGGGGTTTACAAAATGGCGGTCGGGTATTGGCTACCACGATCTATGCGGTTTTGTGGCTAAGCTGACTGACGATTCGCGTCATAAAGGGATGCGAACTGCCCTCAGGAACATGAGAACAGGGACAGGCAGTTCAAAATAGATAAAGGGACTAACCTCTCAGTGGCGCCTTCTCGCGTTGGGCCTGCCGGCTGCTTGGCCCAAGTCACTAGGCTTGTCACTGTACGTAATGACACTCCTTCCACGGCGGTTTGAAGCGAAGGACGAAAACACTTCTGTAGATGCGTTATGCGGGAGCTCGCGAACACGTCAGGTCAACCTGAATGCGGGGCTTTGACACGGCCTATTCGCACGGAGTTCAGCCGGGTTCTCTCGGTCAAATGTCAACTACACCTGACATTTGACATAACAATACGACGTTTCGTATTGGTCGGCCATTCTTCTTGCGAGGTACCAGGAAGGACAGTGGCTAGGATTGGCGCGTTCATCAATCAGCTTAGCTTAGCGTGACAATTAACAAAAGGCCAAAATGGCGCATCCATTCCCCCCGGCTTGAAGGAATTGATTCCTTCAAAGATTAAAGAAAGCGCGAACAATTACTAGGTAAGCGAAAAACTCTATGTTGATGCGATGCGAAAAAAGATGAGCCCAACTATATGAGCGAAACTAAATGCGTACAATAGGAGCCCAACTATATGAGCGTAGAATATATCTTAAACTAAACTAAAATATATATATAACCTAACCTAAGACTCTATTCGCGATAATACTTATTGGCTAGGTAAAGGGCACAGACGTACAACCGGGCGCAAATACGATCCGGTAGCAGTCCTAACTCTTGCGATACGAACCACTCCATCAGTGGCCGGAAACACTTCTTCAATAACCCCTAAAGGCCAGTGAAGAGGCGGCGCGTTTTCCGTATTTATAATAACGACGGTCCCTACGGTTATCGGGCTATGCGGTGTATTGTATTTATTCCGAGACTGCAAAGTATGCAAGTATTCTGCTCGCCATCGTCTCCAAAAGGATTGCACTAATCCAGTAAGTCATGTCGAGACCGAATATTAAGCTTGTCATCTTCGATGTCGCGCGCGGGTAAGTAACGTAAGGGTGTCGTATTTAAAAGCGTGCGGGCACCAATGTCAGATCCTCCGAGGGATCACTAGAGATGGTGCGGCATAGGAGACGTTTATTCATGACGGCCAAAATTTGAGCCAGCACGGCGGTCATCTCTATAAACGATAAAATTTTGCTCGTCGATAACGCGGAATCTGAGTCTTAAGACCCTCAATGTTAGCCTCCCAGTTACCTCCAAAGTGCCCAGCGGCAGGCGTGTTTAGTAACCAGGTTATGAGATTCTCAGCTAATGTGTGAGCATACTCACTAGTGAAGTCTTTGGACTTTAGAAGCCCATAAAGTTCCGAAAGTGTGCGTTTAGCGTGTGCGAGTGCGTGTGCGAGTGTGTATGCTAGTGTGTGTGCGAGTGCGAGCGCGAATGCGAGTCGAATGCGAATGCAAGTGCGAATGCGTGTACAAGTGCGTGTACGAGTGCGAGTGTGTATGCTAGTGAGTGTGCGAGTGCGAGCGCGAATGCGCGTGCGAATGCGAGTGCGAATGCGAGTACGAATTTGTGTGCGAGTTCGAATGCGAATGCGAGTATTAGTGCGAACGCGAATGCTAATGCAAGTGCAATGCGAATGCGAGTGCGCGTGTGAGTGCGTGCGCGAACGCGAATGCGAGTGCGAATGCGAATGCGAGTGCGAATGCGAGTTCGAACGAGCTATAATAGCTCAGAGAGTGTATGTAAAATATGTGTACGCGGTGCGTGAAACGGACTCGACGTGAGACCGAAACATACGCGATTAAATTCACAAACCTCAAGCGGTTTATCAGGCGAAACCCGATATAATATGCGTTGAAATCGGCGATCGTATTCGCAAACTTCAATGTTTAGATACATTAGCCGAACGTCGGCTGAAAGTGCGATTGGAAATAAGCGGAAATTAATAATTATATTGAACAAATTGCTTTGTAAGTTCGGCCCGTTATGTCAACTTTGCGGGGGCACAACCTACAATAACATAACCCAACACGGTCTCTAACGCGTGGGGTGCGGTGAGTGTGGAATTACCCTGAACATTGGACCCTAACATAAGATGTGGAAAAATAGAGGCGCCGATCAAAATGTCAATATCAGCCGGCTTGTGATATCAATCATCAGCTAAAGGCAGATTGTCAAAATTAACAAGCGTCGACGTATCAACAGTGACAGTCGGTAAGCGTTCAGTAATTTTATCGACAACTAGTGACTCCATATTAAAGTTAACATTTTTATTAAAGCGCGAATAAAATTTTAATTGTACAGAACCCAGTGTCGTTTTAGTACAGCCCCCAATTCCCTTCACTATAGGCGCGGACGGTCTTTGGTTCAAGTTTAATCCTAAGCGGTTACAACAATGGCGCGTTACAAAATTACTCTGAGACGCACTGTCTAACAGAGCGCGGAAACTATGTTCCTTGCCATGCCTATCTATCATTATAACCCGGGCGGTGGCGAGCAAAACCGTAGTTACGGGTGCGTGCGAAATTATTTTATTGTTGCCTGATAATGAGCACAATGCAACATCATCGGCGCTGCGGGTCTCAGTGGATGACGGAGCGGGCTCCGTACCCGCCTGCCGTCCCCCTCCCTCGTCACTGCAAACGCGCGGTGGCGAGGGGGTGCGCGACGCGACTACTGCATGAGATGCAGTATGTTTATTTTCAAAATGTAACATCGTGTGATGTTTTTGTTGACATGTTTTACAACGCGAATTTGACCTACAATTAGATGCATAATGATGTTTACTTAAACAATTTATACAGCATTTCTGCGATTTAATAAATTTAAAGCGGTCATTTGGTGTCAATGTTTGAAATGATTGACATTGATACAAATGTATATGCTGCGATTTGCATAGCGGACAATCAGTTTGGTACGATTGAGTTTGAGCGGTATTAACGTAAGTATTTGTTGACTTGCACTGTGGTGCGGGCGGCGACATTGGCGTCGTGTTGGCTACGCGGGTACGCGGTTCGACTTTCGGTGTGCGTTGTATGATTTTTGCCTGATCGCGGACGAATGAAACTAAACTATCGAAAGACGGAATTTCAGAACCTCGACTTTCCAACTCAAATGCGCGAGCGGTTTCAGGATCTAACTTTTTTAACGCTAAATATAAAAACAATAAATCGGAGAGGTCGTTGACCTTAAGATTTTTAAGCGCCGCGACTGACGATGCGAATTTATCTATAAACATCTCGAGGCCCACTACACTGGGAGCACTCAAAGGTTTAAACTCGAACAGCTGATCCAAATAGGAGCATGACAGCGCGCGTTTATCTTCATACCTATTTATTAAAGTATCTAAAATAACTTTATAATTTTCGGCACACGGCGTAATGCCTGCGAAAACAGTTTGAACCTTACTGTTTAATTTGCCTATTAAGTAATGTAATCTTTCTGAGTCGGTCAACTTCGGGTTCTCATGAACTGTGTTTTTATAAGCCGCGTAAAACAACGGCCAAGTCTTAATATCACCACTAAAGTGTGGTAGTTCTATCGGCGGCAGTCTAGGTCTGTCACATGTGTTGTGCCCCAGGTGAGGCTCGTTCACGGCAATAAGTTTTGCCGCGCGTTTAATTCGACCGTAAAGATGATCGAAGGACAGTAATGGTTGGTAGCTAATCGTATATTTAGGATTCAACTTTAACTCAATCGTATTAATTTGATCTAAGATTAACTCAAAATCTATGCGTAATTTATCTAAAGTCTCGAGTTCACACAAAAAACTTTCCCTTTCAAACTCACTGGAAAGATTCTTACATCCATCTGCAATAGATTGGATGCGTGAGAACATAAGATCTCTTTTTGCGTGTAGAAGCGCTAACTTACTATCGTCCGGCATGACGATAAGTAACAGCTGTTATCAATATAACAAACGAATAATATGTTAATATTAGTAATAGATACTTATTTTTATTTTATTGTATATGCGACTAACAGATAACTTGCAAACTTATACCGCTATGTAGTTACACTCTATGCGATGCGAGAAATATATAATTATAATCAATTAGAACCAACAAGTTAGTAGTAAGGTATCCGAATAATACCTACCTATTTTAACGTATTTACTAAGTTACAAGTCTGTGCAATATTAACGAAGATCGGGTACGACCGATATTTATTTTTATTGTAGTACCTACGAATTTTGATATATTAAGAAAAAAGTTCTAGAAATACAATTTCTATTGAATGCTGCAAGAAACAAACAATGCGTATATGATATGCGATATATAACTAGCCTGCGATATATATCACTAGCTATTGCGGTAATCTTAACCATTGGTAGTGTATGATTGATCAAATATAAGTAGGTGCTAGCTAATCTAACAAATGATTTATCCGGTACGATAGGACCATAAATAATGGTTTGGAATGTTGTAGTTCTACGCAATGGTTAAGATAGAAAGAAAAATGCGCGTTTACGATAATAACTGTTTGCGGTTTCAGTGGACTGTAAATTTGGATGCGGGGCTTACAAAATGGCGGTCGGGTATTGGCTACCACGATCTATGCGGTTTTGTGGCTAAGCTGACTGACGATTCGCGACATAAAGGGATTCACGTACAATGGTCCACTTAAAGGACTAAGTGCGGAAACCACCCACATAACATAGAACATAGAACATAGACATAAAGGGATGCGAACTGCCCTCAGGAACATGAGAACAGGGACAGGCAGTTCAAAATAGATAAAGGGACTAACCTCTCAGTGGCGCCTTCTCGCGTTGGGCCTGCCGGCTGCTTGGCCCAAGTCACTAGGCTTGTCACTGTACGTAATGACACTCCTTCCACGGCGGTTTGAAGCGAAGGACGAAAACACTTCTGTAGATGCGTTATGCGGGAGCTCGCGAACACGTCAGGTCAACCTGAATGCGGGGCTTTGACACGGCCTATTCGCACGGAGTTCAGCCGGGTTCTCTCGGTCAAATGTCAACTACACCTGACATTTGATATAACAATACGACGTTTCGTATTGGTCGGCCATTCTTCTTGCGAGGTACCAGGAAGGACAGTGGCTAGGATTGGCGCGTTCATCAATCAGCTTAGCTTAGCGTGACAATTAACAAAAGGCCAAAATGGCGCATCCAGTTAATATGTTTTGTAATAATAGGTTACATTTACCTTTAATCCTTTAATTTGCACAGATTCGTTTGCGTTTTGTTTTAAAGAATGTGATGATTGAAATTATGATATTATTATTTCATATTAATGTATCATGCGGCTGCCGATCAAGAGGTCTCGGGTTCGATTCCCAAATGTTTGTATGATCTGCAAATATTTGTTTCGGAGTTTGGATGTTTTCTATTTATATCATGTATGTACAAAAAAAAAGTGTAAATATATTTATATCAGTTGTCTAGTACCATTAATACAAGCTTTGTTTAGTTACGAACTAGAGGGCGTCGTACGTAACATAAATCATATTGTTTTGCATTTTATTTGTCATTCTGGAACACGAAGAATGCTCACTATAGCTTTTTTATGTGAAACAAATTTGCTTCCGAGGTATAACATCACGCTACAGGCAATAGAACGCAAACGGGGTCACGTGGGTCAGCTAGTACACTATATACCTTGACTTTAAAGATGGTAAATCCCTTTAAAGATATCATTTATGAGGTACACGGAATGACGTAATGAGTTCACTAAATATTATTTTTTTCGGACATCTTACACACAATGCCATCTAGTCCCAAACTAAACAGAGCTTGTATTATGGGTACTAGACAACTGATATAAATAAATAAACATACAAATAAGGAGGCATAAGATAAATAGGTTGGTACAATTCAGAAATACGACCATAATTAAGAAAGATAATAGTTTTGTTTTAAGAAAATTAGTAAGTACCTACTCATAAAACTATATTACGATTATAAGCAACGAGACAAAAATTAAAAGGAAATTTAAAAGGTTTGTAATATTTTAATAAGCTTTTGTAACTGTACCTTGCTAATGAACAGTAATTTTATTTAGTGACTCTAGAATGGTTCAAGTTCAATGTAATTATGAAGGTTGTACATAATATAATCTGGTACAAACTCTGAATATTTAACTTTATTATATTTGTACCTGAAGTCTTAACTAATTGGGTACAATTTTGTAAGAAATAAAACATGACTAGGGGCATCACTTAAATAATTTGTCCCAAAGTAGGGGTGACATAATGTTATTTTATAGTCAGTTGAAAATACTTTATTTAGAGGGTAATACTTTAATATAGTTGATTTATTTATAATAAAGTTGTTGGTTGTTAGTTGCATTAGTTACATTAGTGAAGCCATCTACATTAAAATTTATTGAATTATTGTTATTAGTTAAAAATATAGTTAATATAGGGAAGTCACTGCCCTCAGGGTAGCAGGTCCGATGGCTATCTGAGGCTCCGTGTAGATTTATTAGCCTTTTATTTTCTGTATCTATTCAATATTTATATTTTCTGTGTCATTGTAGGAGGCGACAAAGGGAATAACAGCCTTTCTGACTAGAGTAGCAGGTATAGAGGCCATAATTTTCTTTCTAAGAATTGTCTGTTGAAGGCTATCGATGATGATGATACTTATGTACATGTTTTAATTTTTTGTATACGTATAACTGCCTCGTTGCGTTCGAGTGCCTCGAGTTAGCGTATGCGACTGCTAATCAAGAGGTCTCGGGTTCAAATCCCGGGTCGGGCCAAAAAGTGTTTTTGGGATTTTCTTAGGAAATTTGTGTGATTCACGCCCGTGCCTCGGAGAGCACGTCTTTATTTCAATAAAACGTTTTTATTTCAAGTAAGCTTTTCAGGCACTTTTAAAACGTTTAAATTACTAACTCTTTGGCCTAATTCCTAAATTTAATTCCTAATGAAGAAAAACCGGCAAGATAGGTACATAAAGAATTACGTATGATAATGTACTAGAAATACTTTTTTCCAATGAAATAGATAAAATGAACATTTCGATCGACAACACAAATACACCTAAATAACTTCTCATTACAAGTATATGCAGAGATTGCAAACAACATACATCACACAATGTAATTCCTGTTGAACGTACGTTGCAATCTGTTCGGAGCATTAACACTTCACAAATGTAATTAACACATTGATTTCATTCACAGCATCGATAATGTATTGACATGCTACCGGAGCAGAAAATTCACCAATAATTAATGTAGGTATATTACGCAAAAGAGGGTCGGTTTAATGTTGAATGTAACAATATTATCTGAGACATATTGTTACACAGAAATGACTGATCTCAAACTAGACAGAACTTGTACTTTGATAACCAGACCGACAGTAAACGTACTAATATATTTCTAAATATTTATGTTTTATAGATAAATGACAGTCAGAAACTAAACGAATGATCGTTTTCATCAGACATTTATTTGTTCTGAGTCTGAATCGATCCTATAACCACCAGGCTATCTGTCAGTATCACTAACCGGTAGACGAACGGGACTATCGTCGCTGTACATATATCTAATCTGTGACCTATTAGGAGCAGATTTAGTAGTTCAGTGTAAACCAGGGGCGTCTTTAACTATAGTGCAGGGTGTGCGGTGCACATGGCCGCAGTGGTATTTGAAAGCGCCGCCGCGCTGGCCATGGCTCTTGTATCAATCAATCAATCAATCAAAGCATTTATTTCAAGTAGGCCAGTTACAGGCACTTTTGAATTGTCGAAACAAAAATGTAGCTACAGTCCCAGTCACAAGACATAAAAACTGTGAAAGTACTGTAGTTGCCCATTCCCTAGCGTAGATCTCTATGGAGAAGAACGGGCAAGAAACTCCATGGACACTCTTTTAAATCAAAATGTTTTTTACAAAATCTTGGTTACATCATTCATGTTGAGATGGTACATTATGTGAGAACGATGTAGCAAGACGTGCACGTTAAAAGTGTCCATAGTACAACAAAAATACAATTGAAAATTAAAATAATTAATTCAAATAAGCCGTGGCAACTAAGAGATGACCAGTCACAACTGACAGCGCCCGTTCACGAACATGACGCATGGATCCGCACCATTCAACTCAACCATTTTGAAGGGAATTAAATGATCCGACACACGCGCCACCATCAGCGTGACATTTGAGTGAGCATGACATACTCTCAACCGCCAGGGCAGATTCAAGTCAAGAAAAGACGTAGGTTTTCAGTGAATGATAGCTTGAATAGCTTCCTAGTACATAGTACTCACACAATATGGGCCATGCGATTATATAATACTAAAGAGATTGAATCTATACAATGCAAAGAAAGTTGTACAATCTTCAGCAGCTCCAACAATACCATTTAATGCTATCAATTTATGCGCCCCTGTCCTTGTGAAGCAGGACCAGCATTGAGCCAAGCATTTTTATCAGCGATATAATCGCTCAACTTGTAATATGCTTGCTTACATAGTGTGCGTTTAATGCATGTTTTAAATTTTGTCTCATTCAGTTCAAGAATACTTTGTGGAATTTTATTATAGCATCTCAAACAGTACCCCATAAAAGAAGAGTCTACTTTAGCGAGTCTAAAGCCTGGCTGAACTAGTTGGTCCCTATTTCTAGTACTGTAATTATGTTTGTCACCTCTTTTGCCAAAAAGATGAAGATTTTTCCTGACGTACATTATGTTTTCGTAGATGTATTGACTATGTACCGTCATGATGCCAATATTTTTAAACAGTTCCCTTAGAGAATCGCGCCTACGAAGATTATATATGGCTCTGATGGCTCTTTTTTGCAGAATAAATATAGACTCAATATCTGCAGCCCGTCCCCATAACAAGATGCCGTAAGACATTATACTATGAAAGTAGCTGAAATAGACCAGTCTAGCGGTATCTGCATCAGTAAATTGACGGATTTTTCTAATAGCATATGCTGCTGAACTTAGCCGCCCCGCAAGAGATGTTAAATGAGAACCCCATTGTAGCCCTGCATCAAGCGTAATCCCCAAGAAAACAGTTTTATCTACGAATTCAAGTTTCTCTTTATTCAATATTATATCACAATCACTACTCTTAACAGTCGGTAAAGCAAATCTTATGCATTTGGTTTTTTTTTCATTTAATACCAAATTGTTTGCTGTGAACCAATTCTGGACTTGAACTAGGGCATTATTCACGTCATCTAGATTTTGGGCCCGTCTATTTATCTTAAAAATTAAGGAAGTGTCATCAGCAAATAGCACCATATTTTGAGGTTGATTTTTTAATAAATATGGTAGATCATTTATATATACTAATGTAATGAACCGACGCGCTTACTAAAGGGCGCCAGAGTAATTATTGCACACGGGCGCGTCACGGGCTAGAGACGCCTCTGGTATAAACGTAGGACTGACATATGTACTCGTAATTATCAACACCCTTTGATATTCCACTGCTGGATATACCCATTCCATAGCACATGTTCTTAAAATGGAAGTATTGGCCTATACAACACGCTGCATAAACGGATTGCTACATGTGTATATACTCGTCTATGAGAAAAGAAAAATAATTCCAGCATTCTTTTTGGCTCCATGGCATTGAGATAATGACAGTAGCTACTTTTGTACCCATTTATTTTAGACTAGCTAGGTCCCGCGGTGCTAGCCGAGTTATTTTTCTAAATCGTGAGTAACGCCGTAGCGTAGCCGCGCCTTAGTTACTTTTTGGGTCATCAGCTTTTTACCAGTCTTGTTGAACGCATCCGCCCACTACAGATAGGAAGCTTGAAATTATTCAAACGAATTAATTATTGAATAATTCTACTGAATTTTGTGAAATCGAAATGAGGTTTATTTGCCTATCTTTATTTCGTGTTCGTGGTAACGTGTTCGTGGTAACACAATGTTGCAGAAGGATATTATGAGGCCGCTGTAGTGTGGGTCACCATATTGCATTGTGTGCATTTACAATGACTATTGTGAACACCACTCTTAGATTCTAAATTCACTTTAACAGAACAACTACCGCTAGTCCAATGAGGTAGTTTAGAAGGATAAGAAACATTTCTTTCCTTTTTTCTTCTTTTCAAGTAGTTAAGTGTTTGTAGTTTAGTACAACTAAACCTCTTTGCATTATCTAATATCTAAACCTCATCCAGAGCGACGCGCCAATTGCCACGAGTTCATTATAAAATCCGTTATCTCTCGACGCCGCGACTTTTGTCCAGTAGACTTACAAAGGACTGTGTGTCCCCACACATTGGCTATTGTATATTTTCTCAGCTTGCCCTTAATGAGAAATGTGTCACGACACTTATTGTTTTAGCATTTAATATTAGTACGTAAAAAAATATAGAAAAAATAACAATAAACAGCTCCTAAACAAATCCTAAAATGTTGGTTTAGTTAATAGTGGAATAAAAACTTTTAAGAGTTCTACTTACCTCTTGCCCTCATTATCAAACCTCTGTTAGCTTAATGTCGAATCTGTCAAAATAAATTAATTTAATTCAACTAAAATGCCCTTAACGTATTACTAATAGCAACTAAGTAGGTACCTCCTCATAAATCTATAAAATACTGTACTTAAATCAGTTCATCTGACTAGATGAACTGATTATGATATTATGTGTATCTTTTCATCGAGACTGACTAGTCTCGATGAAAAGATCCACATAACCACACGCTAATCTTGTAACTCTTACGTGTTTCAGTTAGAAATTAACATTTTTCATCGTGTTCACTTACAGCGCTGTGATGGTACCATTCCAAGTTAGCACATCGACAACAATGTGCAAACTTCCAATATAATTTTCGATTATAATTAATCGAGAGATAATTCAAACTTAACTCATTACGAAACAAATATGAAAACAGATAAATGAAGACGTAATAAAGTGCAAAGTTAATGAGCAGTTCAAAGATCAGAGAGCCAGATTATCAGCGCTGAACTTTTCAAGTTTGTCCTAGTTTTGCACCATTCGGTAAATAAATTGGACATTTGGTAGGAATTTCTGTCTAATTACAGTGGCACTAAAATATTCACAGCAGCTTAAATTTGTATTAATAATATAATTATCCACTTTTCATAATTCTAAGCAAATTTTATTGAACTCATGAATACTGAAATAATGGCCAGAATTGTACAAATATTATGCACTGTTTTGTAAGTCATCTTCCCAATTGTTGTCTTATTCAGTGCCTGCAATTGCTTTTAATTAATATTAATATATATAAGAGAAAGTTGTAAAATTATTTGATGAATAAACTATTATTATAAGAATTATAATAAAATATATTATAACATGAGAATTAAAATTGATTCACTTTATAATAGTTCTAGAGATATCCGAAGGAACTCCTATAGAAATCATCTACTTTCAGACAGGCTTTGTGCTATGCCTATCAATGTATGTTACAAGCAGAACTGTACAATTATTTAAAGTTATGTATATTGTAAGGACGAACTGATGTAAAACTAGGTAGCAAACAATGGCTATATTGATGAGGGTCTCTCGGAGCGCGGACAGGGGTGTACTATTGAACTGTCTGTGTTGACAGTTTACCTTCCAATACAGGGAGGCTATGTTTTAATTAAACGTAGCTTTATAGATCATCCTCTTTACTTCCAACTTTGTTATAAAATAAAATCTGTAACGTATCATTTTATAAGGAATAGAGGACAAACGAGGGATTCGTGATTAAAGTGGTAGCCAACTAGGTTAGCATACCGTAAAAATAAGTTTGGAAGGGAGTAGAGTCAGCACGAATAGGCCGGCTCGACCGGGATAGTACTACCCTCACACAGAAGACCAACCTAATAATGACAGCATTTTTGCTGTCGTGTTTCGTTTGTGAGTGTGCGACTGAAGGCACAATCATTCTGCATCATTCTCCCGGTCTTCGGAGGCCGGAATGCAGAAACATCTGACCAGACCGCCATGGTACGCCATGGTGACCCATAGGTCACTATTCTGCATTGCCTACTCTAACAATGTGGATTCTGACCCCTACTCCTGGATTCTACTCATGCTTTCCATCAGGCAGAGTAGAGTCACTTTGGTAGGCTTAGATTTTTTTTTAAAAAAAAAGTCTAGTCAGGTCATTTTATGGATGAGTAACTCGGAGTGCACGTTAACAGTCAGTCCTGGTTGCTTTGATTGAGTTTAGAGTTTGGGTTGTGTCTAACCACAGTTACTCAACGTGAAATATCGAAGTTCGAACATCGTATCGTTGTCTGATACTATTTGTAGATTGTTTTTAAAATATAAAAACTTATATAGAACAAACAAACACAGAAATAAAACTGCAGTATTACTTTGAAGCAGTGCTTTAGAAATAAAGGTACTGCAGTAGATATATTCTGCTTCACGAAACGCAATAACTGTAAAAACATTTCTGCCAAATGCAATTTTTTTTGGACGTTCTCCTATTCGTGAACCGAGCCACAATACACTGGTTCTGTATTGAGTGCATTCGAAATGTTACTATTTTTGTATCGCGGTGTTCCTTCGGATGCGGGGAGACTTGAGCTTTCATTTACATCTCAAGGAAATTGTTTTTTCGTAGAAAGTTGCGCTAAAATGCTCGTATGATTTTATACTTTTGTAAGTTTGATGTTGAGTTAACATCGTAAGCTTGGGTTTTGGATTTGATGTATTAAACCGGGATTAGATTTAAGAAGAGCAAGGAGGAAAATTACTTCCTAGTTTAAACGTATTTCGTGTAGTTTATAATATTTACCGAAGAGATACATATCATCCTATCTGTTGAAGCTAATGAAAAAATTTCAATAAGGATGACGATGGAGGATATTTACAAGCCGCCCGAAGGCCTGTGACTCCGCTGCACGACAGTTATATACTCTGCTGCACGACTATAAATATCGGAGTCTTGTACCTCAAGACTCCGATATTTATAGTCGTACACAATGTACACAGCCGTACTTATAGTGTACTTACTATTTCTGGAAGTATTGAGACATAGGAAGCAGAAGTTTTATTTACCTGAAAATTAAAAAAATAAAATTATTATCCAACAAAAATTATAAAGAATGTTTTTAATATAAAAATGTATGATATTTATGTTGCTTGGTGAATGCTTACGATCAAGTCGCAAATCTTCTCTTGTACCTTTAGCTGAAAAACTCATAAACATACATTCCATTCTTTATTTATAGAAACAAACACCAAATAAATAAAAAAACAAACTACATATCCACATGCAACGGACATAGGCACTAACCAAATAAATTGTTAGAATTTATCTATATTCTGAAATGTTGTAAAATATACAATACAAGCTTTTATGAATTTTATAACATAAACCCGATTGGTGTGTACGCCACGGCGACTTCGCTACAATGGAACTAACAGATAAACCACAAAAAAATGAAGGTATATTCCATAATCCTGATTGAAAAGCTAAAATTAGAAAAGCTGAAATTTTATTTTTGTATTTCATATTTTATTTTACGAAACCTTTGAATTACTAGTGACAAATGATTTTATATTATTATGTCGGAGGGCGTTGGGTCGATTCCCACCCAATGCCAGTAATGATATGATAAGGAAGATCATATTTTACATGATCTCGGAGAATCGAGAGATTCGGAAAATGTTATTTTATGTATATAAAAACAGTTCCAATCTCTGTCATTTCAGACGCAAAGGGGCACACCATGAAGTTTTAGTCGGCCCGATTCTGATACACCACCGCACCGCAAAACCCGGGTGACGACCCTAGGGGGTTTTAGCACGTTAAAATGGGCCAAGTGCGTGTCAGGCCACGCACAGGATAGGGTTCCTCAGTCACCCTTAGTGGTACGTGCATTTAAAATCGTATCCAATAGTTAATTGTTATGTTTACGTGTTAATGTAATAATTTTATATGACGAAAATTGTCTTAGAAGCCCTTTATTGTTTTTAATAGACCTATCTAATGATACCCCACACGATGGGGTGGCCGCGAGAAAAAAAAACATCCCCACTTTACGTGTAGGGGAGGTACTCCAATTAAAAATATTTTTCATAATTTTATTGTGTGCTACAAATTTGTCGACGTATTTACAACACATATTCATGCAAAGTTTCATCTTTCTAGCACTTACTGTCTGAACGGTAAGTCGAGGACGGACGGACGGACGAACGGACAGACGGACATGACGAATCTATAAGGGTTCGGAGTCCTAAACTTCGGAACCCTATAAAAAGACCCTTGGATTTCTACTTGACGTTGATAAAAAGTTTAGTTAATTAAGCTTTGACCTTATTAACTACACTCTTCATCAGAAAATAAGCTTAAATAGAAAATATACTCAAGTGGCTCCGTAACATATTCCCTTGTGATTTTTTATCGACGACACTAAAAATATTTGCAGCAAGATCCCGTATTTCAGTTACCCTGTCCATTGATGTTTCTATTACGAAAGAATATCGTTGGCGAGGAGCGCAGTGAGATAGCTGATACTCTCGCAAATCAATTGCGTTGCGACCTCTCTCTTTGTAAATGCATATTGCACTCTCCGATAGAGGAACGCCTTTGTGTATACAGTACACAGCTGGCGTATATCGGTGTTGACAATTTGCTTTATGTCGTCTGAGTTGAGTTTCATTACAGTTATGGATTCAAAAATCATTCTCTGATAATTTAGGTAATTCTGTTCCCAAAAATTTTATGAGCACCAAACGCAGGCAGTTAATTAAATATTTTATAAATATTTCGGACATCTACTTACACATAACATCGTCTAGTCCCAAACTAAGCAGAGCTTTTATTACGGGTACTAAACAACTGATATAAATACATAAACATACTTTTTATTTTTTAAATATTTATATAAAGAAAAACACCCAGACTCCGAAACAAATATTTGTGGATCACACAAATATTTGGTCTGACCCGGGAATCGAACCCGAGACCTCTTGATCAGCAGCCGCAAACGCTAACCACTAGGTCAACAAGGCAGTCAAACAAACAAACTTGTTTATTTAACAATAAATACTTGTATAATTAATGTCTCTTAGTTTGAGGCTAATCAAATCAAATCAAATCAAAGCATTTATTTCAAGTAGGCCACTTACAGGCACTTTTGAATTGTCGAAACAAAAATGAAAATTAAATGTAGCTACAGTCCCAGTCACAAGACATAAAAACTGTGAAAGTACTGTAGTTGCCCATTCCCTAGCGTAGATCTCTATGGAGAAGAACGGGAAAGAAACTCCATGGACACTTTTTTAAATCAAAATGTTTTTTATAAAATCTTGGTTACATCATTCATGTTGAGATGGTACATTATGTGAGAACGATGTAGCAAGACGTGCACGTTAAAAGTGTCCATAGTACAACAAAAATACAATTCAAAAATAAAATAATAAATTCAAATAAGCCGTGGCAACTAAGAGATGACCAGTCGCAACTGACAGCGCCCGCTCACGAACAGCTATGAAATATAATTGGGGGCTTACTGTAAATACTTACTGTAAGTACATGAAAGATACTCTAATAATTGATAGTTTTAAAATGATTTTTGTTAGCTGTTTTTAGATTTTAAATGAATGAAACGATGATATTTCGAATCCCTTGAATATCCTTGAGAGTGATTGTCAAACTACTTTTCGGTAAAGACACGTTTCAGCTACGCACGGTTGGTCATGTAAATTGAACCCCCGAGACTCAGTGCGCGTGTTACGCAAAACCGCCTTACTATCATCTCTATTATGAGAAAAGCTATTTTCGTTGCCTGTGTTTCTATACTCTGGTATCGCTTATTTGATTATCTTGATATTTCAGACACAAAGTGCCAGCATATGGAGAAGGATAGCGATTATTATATCAAGAAAAAAGCTTTTCCTGAGATATACAAAGCAGGTTTTACGAATAAAGACACAGGTTGTATTAAAACAGGATAAAATTCTCTTTTCATATTTTTATTATCATCAACAACAACCTTTAGCAGTTCCCTGATGGACAAAGACCTTCTATAACAAACTGGCCAAGTTGGATGGGATAGAATTAATTTCAAGATTGCCTTCTTTTTGCAGTGCTAGTGTCGTGAGTTAGTCCCTCAGTTGCCTCTTACAACAACTACGATTTGGAAGAGGGTTAGTGACACTAAGTTTTCTTAAGCCGTCACTGTACTTACAAATTACAAAATTACACTCTACGGATATTTAACCAAGAACAGTTCATGTTTATTTATACCTTAATATATCTGAACTACTGGTAAAGAAAAAAAGATGTATTTTTTTTCAAAGAACGCTTATATATAACTACATTAACTATAAACTTATAAGTTTTTTATGTACAATACTAAGGTAATTATGTACTATCTCAAGTTGATAAAGCTTTAGTCAAGAGTGGGGTTCGTATATAAAGGTAATTACAGAACTCATCCAACTTTGTGCGTGTACACTTTGTGAGACGCTTTGTAACGTAATATATTGGTAAATTCAACTGCTCTTATTATTTCAACTTGTAATTATAAATAAGTCACTTTGTTAGAGCCTCTTCTCTGATTAAGTTTACGTCATTTAAAAAAAAATAAACCTGCAAATGTGAATGTAGTTACTTAATACTTTTCTTGTGACCGGAGCATCCCCTAGTTAGCAAACCCTATAAGAAGTAAGTGGACTGATGAAGGTTGTTGATGATGATAAGAAATACAGATCTAAACGCTGTATGTAACTTAATCTTCGAACCTTAAGTTAAATTTCTGCTACACCCCAAATCAGAATAAAATGTTTGAAATCAAAATAAGTTATATAAAATTTCATAAAAATATAAATAAATAAATAATAAATATTTTGGACATCTTACACACAACATCATCTAGTCCCAAAGTAAGCAGAGCTTGTGTTATGGGTACTAAACAACTGATATAAATACATAAACATACTTTTTTTTTGTAAATACATACATATTATACATAGAAAAACACCCAGACTCCGAAACAAATATTTGTGGATCACATAAAATATTTGGTCTGACCCGGGAATCGAACCCGAGACCTATTGATCAGCAGCCGCATACGCTAACCACTAGACCAACAAGGCAACCAACAATATAAAAGGAAGAACCTCAAAATCTTTTTATTTTATTTTATATCGTATTTCTATAATACATCCTTTAGAATAAAACTGTAAACACGTGAGATCAAACGAATTTTAATACCCCAATCAACGTTAAATGACACTAGTGACAGCATCTAAACTGTATGTATAAACTGTCAGTGTAAATTTAGGTACGAACAATTTTAATATGCATTACATTTGTTTCATATTTTCAGGGTGCCGTAGTTCATGACTTGGAACTCTTATAATTTCGTCATATCTGTCTGTCTGTACGTTCGTCCTAGACATATCGCCTAAAGGGATACATTATACAGAAATGTTTTTATCATGTGAATAAAGTGTTAAAATAAAATAATGAAAAATATTTTAATGACTCCGAAAGCCTATTTTACGCATGGCCTGACTCAAAAGCGATAATACATTTGGATATAACGAGCGATCGGTACAATCCTCCCAAACCTACTCACATTATATTAAACTTGTAATTGACAAACTTGACCTGAATTATATGTTTAGGGCCGTGAACCCCGAATTCAGTAATTACACTATTAGAGCTAACGGAATACCCACAACCGCCATTGCCAGGAAATAGTTCCAATTCCGGATATGACCTGGATTTATTTTATGAGAGTGTTGCACGTTTCACTGATATCTAATAGGCCTCACATAAGGCTACGGCAGTAAAACTAAACGAATGTACAGCCTACACATTTTTTTTAATAATACTGAGTTAGCTAGATTAATTTACAGATTAAAAAATGTGATTACTTGCAACACCCGGGGATCAGTGATTAGGTGTAGAAATATAGGCTAATATTGATACATGAAAAGCTAACGATGTCGGAGATTGATTGAGTTTACATTCATTTAATTCGTGTTATTTTAGCGTTTCTATATCTTTACGTTCGTCTGTACTAAATTCGTGCGAACTACAGCTTTGTTGGGAGAACTGTACATGCATTAATATTACAAATACGTAGCTTGTGGATGTGCTCTCGAGATCCACGTCAGAAAGGTAGGTATATGTACAAAAATATTTTCTGTATTCTTTATTTTCTTTTCTTAACGTAATATTGTCAAAAACCTGAGATTTCACCGTCTATAAACATCCAAGTTGGTGCAATCCCTGCGGGGTTCTACTTTCCGTCACGATATTTTTTTCGCAAAATTACGTCACCATGGCTGCTTGTACGCAGGTGAACCCTGGCCGCCCCACTGCGCCGTGTCCTGATATTTTATTCATTAGAAAACGTCTTGAATTCTCCAATATCCCGTAATGCATGTTGTATGTCCTACTGAGTTATATATATTTTATAACAAACTAACACGCGAATTTTGTATCTCAAATAATTTTGAAGAACAATAAAATTGAGTTATTAAGAAGTTTGATCTAACTTAATTATTTATCACGTTTCACTCAAGACACCATTTTGTCTTCATCGTAAACGACAATAAAATGTCATGTGCAACTCGTATTAACTGAAACCACTTAATGTACTAACACAAGTACGTCTATTGTATTTGATTGACTAGCCTCGGGAAGACCTACGGATATCAACTGCCTGATCTGCAACACTTATTTGTGGTAGAAAACGTAAATTCTCTAGAGATTCCCCTCACAAGTGCGTTACTAGCCGTGACGACTATAACCTAATGCACAACGTACGAAAACAAATATCGCAATAACGCATTTGATATTATCAACCGATACACGCAACTCGCTTATGAGAGCAATCCCTAATTTGCTATTTGACGAATCGATACTTCAGGAAGATCAAACATCTTCTTGTCACACACAAACATCATTAAAAATAACATTTAAAATATAACAGTACAAAAAGCCAACTTTTGTTCAAACTATATTTCAGTAATGAAAAGAATGCTGACGTTTTAAATATAAGAGAAAACCTCTCTTGCGTTTCGCTAAGTATTTATAAAAAGTAAACATTTGTGTATTTTTTTTTTAAGAATCCCCGCGGAATTTGAGCTTGACTTTTTGAAAGGGAGAAATTCCATTTATCTTTGTAATGGAAACTGATAAGATAACGGAGAAATAGAAAAATGTTACGTTATAGAGTTTTTATTTAATATTTTACTCATTGCCCGACTTATTATATACCCAGTTAACCTCTATTAAACAGAAACACCCTTAAGCTAATGGTGTATAATGCCAACAACCTCTTATGGAGATCTTTCTCAATTTTATCCTTTTTTAGCTGAGTCCCGCGGTTTCAAAGGCGGTTGTCTATAAAATTAGCCTAAGCTATTCCTTAGATCTTCAGCTTTCTGCCAGAGAGAGTCCCGATGAAATCGGTTCAGCCGTTTCAGAGGTAAATCGGAACAAACAGACAGACAAAAATTTTAAAAAATATCTTTTGTGATGTTAGCACCGTACGAGTATATACTTTGATATGCATTTAGTAAAAACTTATTCATTTTATATTACGCACAGACACTCCAATTTTTGTATAGACTTATTTGGGGATGCCTTTATTCAGGAGTGGATAGCAACGAAACTGTTTTTACGTTATCAATATAAGATTGTATTGAACTAATATTTTAATTGTACTTATTTCAACACTACATTTTATATCTAAAGTAATTTAGTAATGATCATAATTTTTAGTCAATACAGAAACTCACTTCCACCCTACAACCCTTCGAAGGCAAATAAAAGACAAACAAGCCGTCTCACTTCCAACAGTTGCCCGGACTTGTCTTACAACTCGAAATGAAGCTTTTAAGTTCTAAATGAGTTGGTGTTCAGTTGCTCCGTGACTTTCGCCTGCTTTATGTAAATGAGGAGTGACAGTGAGCGAAGGGCTCTTCCAGTTGATACACGACACGCCGATAATATTGTACCGTCTACTATTGTTTGTCGTGGGCTTTAAGCTTCGTGATAAGATATTTTGAAGACTCATTCAGCTTTATTTAGTTCATTGGCTCACCAATAATTTTATACTGGTTGACTGCCTTGTGGGTCTAGTGGTTGACGTACTTGATAGTATAAATTATAGGTAGATTTTTAGGCATTTCAGTTCATCTAAATAGAATTATTCACGTTATACGAACTTACACCGAAAGTTTTATATTTAACGATATATTTAAATAAAGGTTTCTTGTCGCACAAAGGAAATTGAGTGCCTCCGTAACGCCGTAAAGCTGTCGATGTAATATTGTGAACTCCATTTTACCGCCATCTGTAGGTAAGTAGCGCGAACGAAGAGGTAATTTTGTGGTTTCGATCTAAGTCATTTGATGTTTTACAGCTGATATGAATATTTAATATAAGGTAGTCTTATCCATAGCATCTAATAATAATACAAGTAAAAAATATATGTGAAAGACATGACTGATTGGACCGGTTTCATCAAACATAGCTAAGAACACTCCCGATTAATTCACCTTTCAAATAAAAAAAAGAAAATCAGAATCGACTCATACATTCGGGATGCCACATTATTATGATGCTACAGACACACAGATAAACACACACACAGACACGTCAAACTTATAATACCCCGTCGTTTTTGCGTTAAACGTTGGGGTTAAAAATGATAAGCAAAAGTATCAATTAAAATATATAAAACTTTTTTCTTTACGAGTGTTATTTGATTACATACGAGTACGTTGAATTTCATAAAAACACTTCTAACTGAGATGGTAATATAAATAACTTCAATAATTATGTACTGGCTACACCTTGACGGTGCAGACAGTACAGCGACGGTTGAGGTTATGGTAGAAGTAGGGGATGGGAGATAGGTAGTGCTGAGTACTCACCTGGTGATGGTTGGTTTGAGCTGGTGTATTCTGGGCGGATAGGTTTCGGGGCCGGCTTCGTGACATACACACTTAGTTCTATTGTTCGGCACTTTCGTCTTTGTTTACGCGGCGAGGTGGATTTTGGGGTTGATTAGGGGCTCACTCGCGGTTATATTTTGGGCAGAATATTATTTTATTGGGTTGTTAGAAGAGCGCCGAGCGCTCACGCCGCCGGTCAAACACGTTGTTCATTTGAAGTTTTACACTGAACGTCACCTGTCAGTTTCAGTGTGACAAGCGCACAAATACGTTCCGCTCTCGCGGAAACATCCTGGGGGGCCGGGACAGATTCATCA
The DNA here is from genome assembly GCA_932526445.1 of Phragmatobia fuliginosa. Classification (NCBI taxonomy): domain Eukaryota; kingdom Metazoa; phylum Arthropoda; class Insecta; order Lepidoptera; family Erebidae; genus Phragmatobia; species Phragmatobia fuliginosa. Next base: position 15,434,288 of record OW052057.1, read on the forward strand.
TCCCGAGCTGAGTCCAGTGGGAGCCTGGCGATCTTGCTCGCAGGTCTCCGCAGATGTCTTGTAGCCGTATCCAGGTCCACCAACTCGAGGAGTAGGAGATGGGGAGAGCCTTTTGGATCGGGTTTGGAGGGATGTAGGTAGAGGTTGGTCCATTGAGTCCAACAGAGCTGATAGGGAGCTGAGGTACTGAGCTAAGGAGCTGAGGAGTGTGAAGAAAAAATATAACAATTGATAGGAACTATAAGAAATGTCGGGGGCGACGAAGATGCCCATGGCCGTAGCTCATGGGCTAAGAGTTGTCATTGGGGATGACGACGACCTCCCCGAGACTCCCGGCCAGGCGACCGAGAACTGGTTCGTGTAGGGGGTCTCACCTGTGCGACGTGGGCGGAGAGGAACTGAGACCTATTAGGGGGGCCCGGTCCTTGTGGAGGGGGGCGCGGTCCTCGTGGAGGGGGGCGCGGCCCTCGTGGAAGGGGGCACGGTCCTCGTGGAGGGGGGCGCGCCTATGCGGCGTGGGCGGAGATGTGTGAAGGCCTATTAGGGGGGCCCGGTCCTCGTGGAGGGGGGCGCGCCTGAGCGGCGTGAGCCGAGGTGTGCTGAGTTCTATTAGGGGAGCGCTGTCTTCGTGGAGAGGGGTTCGCCTGAGCGGCGTGGGCGGAGGTGTGCTGACGCCTATCAGGGCGGCGCGCCTGTGTGGCGTGAGTGGAGACGTGCTGGGGCTTAATAGGGGAGTGCGCCTGTACGGCGTGAGCGGAGACGTGCTGAGGCCCATTAGGGGGGTGAGAGGCCGACTGCATTGCCGGAGGCACCTCATCCTGGCGGTGCGGAGCTACAGGGGTAACTGCTCCGGGAGACGTGGGCGGTGGCGTAGAAGTGTATGTTGGGCGGATGGGCTGAGCGGGGGCAGCCTGTTGGGACTGCGAGAGCTGAGGAGGCGCTGGTGGTGACCTTTCGTCCTCCACCAGGAATTCTGGGCGAGTGGTCTGAGCGGGGGCAGCCTTTTGGGAATGAGAGAGCTGAAGAGGTGCTGCCCTTTGGGACTGAGAGGGCTGAGGAGGCGCTGGTGCTGAAGGCATAGCCCGAAGTTGATAGTGGATGACTCGGACACGTATGTAGTCTTCGTTGGCGTCATCGTGATTCTCCGTGTAATACTGTTCCTGCTCACTGGTGAGGTCAGCCGAGTCGAGGATCTCATAGAAGACAGCGTCCAGCCTTTGCTTATAATTATCAAGTTCGGTGAAACGACCATAAAACACATCTGGTGTGACCGTGGGTTTGGGGCCGGCAAGGTCTTCTGCCATCTCAAGCAAGGCAGTTATCGCCTTTGAGGCCTCCTGGTAGAGGATGGCCTGTGCGGTGGTGGGCATATTTAAAGGAAGTGCTGATTAAAGTTAATGAGAAAAAATTAAATAAAAAGAATTATTGTGTGTGACTAGAAATAAGTATAAACCTGTATGTCGACACACCCTGTATGAGTATTATGTAATGAGTTGAGAGAGAAAAGATAATTAATAACCATAAATTTATTAATTAAAATTAAAACAAACTAGAAGCCGGAATATGTGCCTTATTTATTTAAATTGGGCTTTAGTAACTGAACCCTAAGAGAAGTTGTGAAAGTTACTTTATGTTTACCAAGAAACTCGGTTAATATTACAACAATTGTTAACTAATTATGTTAATAATTGTATGTAAATGTGAACATATGATGCTATGACCCAAATGGTTTTAACTTCTTATATTTACCCGTTGTAGGGTTTTTCTTTGAATCTATTTCAAAATAAAGTATATTTTAAATGTCAACAAAACACTATTGTTGTGCGTTTCATGAGCTGAGAGATAAGGGCTGAATTGAAAGTAAACAAAGAAACAAACAATTCACCGATGTGGTCATACTCGGATTAACAGATTTAAGTACAGTTAAAAGGTTAAATTTTTTGTTTTATGAGCTGAAATTATGTATCAATGTAATATGAAACCTTTAGTTATATACTTTAACAAGTTTATGATGACTTGGGCCGACTTGGGAAAGTAATTTCAAAATTTATATTATATATTTTTAGTTATAGGGTAGACTGATATAAGTAATTATAAGTGCATAAATTCTTGCTTGGAGCTTTAAGTATATTAAATGGGCTGAATTAATGCTTACTATAAGCAAATGAATTAATATTAACCTCTGATATGGGTTTCTTAACATCCATAATGGGGAAATTTCAAAGGTTATGACAATTTTCAAATGTGGCTGAGTTTGAAATTGTTATAAAATTATTTTAAATATGTGAAATTTGTTTAGAAATATGGACAATAGGTACCCTTTGAACTGAGAGATGGTATGTTGCATGTATATAACAATACCAGAAGGAGATATAATAAGATATAATTGAGCCGAGTGAAAATAAAATGAATTATTACAATATGGGAGGTATGTGGAAGTTGTTCAAGTATATTAAAATGTACTATTTAAGGGCTGATAATGAGAAGAGCTGAGAGTTGAATTAGTGGACTGTATAAGGGGGGGGAGGGGGGCTGGTTCAAATCCGGTTTCGACTGGACCAAAATGTACTGGCTACACCTTGACGGTGCAGACAGTACAGCGACGGTTGAGGTTATGGTAGAAGTAGGGGATGGGAGATAGGTAGTGCTGAGTACTCACCTGGTGATGGTTGGTTTGAGCTGGTGTATTCTGGGCGGATGGGTTTATTTCATACACACTTAGTTCTATTGTTCGGCACTTTCGTCTTTGTTTACGCGGCGAGGTGGATTTTGGGGTTGATTAGGGGCTCACTCGCGGTTATATTTTGGGCAGAATATTATTTTATTGGGTTGTTAGAAGAGCGCCGAGCGCTCACGCCGCCGGTCAAACACGTTGTTCATTTGAAGTTTTACACTGAACGTCACCTGTCAGTTTCAGTGTGACAAGCGCACAAATACGTTCCGCTCTCGCGGAAACAAATTATATTCACATGTTGCCGTCTGATTACAAACTAGACGCCACTTAGTTCGATCCTTTCTTTAACCCTCGATCACTCGCGCGGTTTTTAGCCTCGTGAGCACTCGCGGGGTGCAGTAGCCACCCCACACACTCGATGTACATTAATATATATATATATTGTAACAATTGTACATATTTGATTATATATACACATTGTTACAAAAGACAGGAGCAAAATTTATTTATTTTAGAAATCTAATACCAACACAGAATACATATAACACTGGACATGCACACAAACAAATACACAGAGTCATAAGTATCGCTTTCTCGCACGCCGGGACGTAACAAATACAACAAACTCCAAACTCAAGGAAAAAATCCACGCTAACAAAAAATTTGTTAAATTGTGTAACTAAAAGAACAACAAAGCAACAGCATAAACGGTAATTAAATCTAGTTAAACTAAGAGCAACATTTAAAATAGTAAAGAAGAAACTGTAAATAACAAATTGTAAACAAAAAATTGTAAATAAGAAAAGTTTATAACAAAATTAGATACAAGAATTAAATAAAAGAAATAAATAAAATTAAGATAAGAAATAACAGTATAAAATATAAAGACAGAAATACTTTACAAGGAATAAAGATAAATAGATAACAATGGGAATCTACCCAACGACTATCATATTTATAAAAATATATATTATAAAAGAAAACAATTAATAACTAGATTAACAAGGGCCTGTTTTACGAACGGGGAAAAGCTGGGAGGTCTAAGAAACAGACCTCAAAAAAAAAAAAAAAAAAAAAAAAAAAAAAAAAAAAAAAAAAAAAAATATATATATATATATATTATCAGTTATTGGAATTATGCCAGCATTTTATAATTTAGCGTTGTATGACGTATGTAAATTAAAAACGATTTTTTTATAATGTTCTTTATTACTGCTGTACAAAACATTATAGTGATCAGTCTTTTCAGTAACAATATTGAGGTCTTTCCTCAAAGAACCAAAAAAAAAATAAACTTCTTAGTTTTTAACATATTTTTTCTCATTGAAAATCATAAATATAGGGATTCATTAACAAAATTAATTAAAAAAATCATGTTTTTCGTAACAAAAACTGCAAATTAACTTCATGTGTTTTTGACCCATGGTTTATTTGCAAAACTTGCAGTGACTCAAAGTTTGGAGCGCGGACAAACTATACAACGCTGCTTTTTGTTAGTGTCATTCCTTCGGTGCTTGATTCATGAGCATTCAATATCCTCTTGAGTTGTTTGGGTACCCCTAGTTGTGAAGATCTTCTTTCAAGGTGACCTTGAAGCATACTCAAACCGAATGATTCAAAAAATTCAGGTCTTTTCATGTCAGGTTGCGATTGCGTTAGGTATATTCCAATTGTATATAATTGAAATTGCGTCTTCTAATTGAAGTACGACCCTTGACTTTGTACCACTTAGTAACTGTATATTTTCCGATGTAATCACGTTGATGACCCTTGTTTTCAGACTTATCAACCCATGAAGCATCCTGTTCTGAAAAAGAATCATGATCAGATTCTTGGACAAAATCTTCATACATACTGGCATCAGTTTCCACTGCAACGTTGTCTTTGTTATACAATATTATTTCTTCTAACAAAACTGCTAATCTCGCTTGCTCTTGTCAACTCGTCTGAAAACGAAAAGACTAAAAAAAAACTTACTTAATTTAAAAAAAACATTGAATAAATGCTTCGAAAAACACCACTATTTATACTATAGTAAATAAGGGCACAATTAATTAATTTACTTTTACAAAATAATTGAAAACACGTACCTTGCTGCTATAGTAACCCCCGCAAAAGTATAACACGAGCGCTCGCGGGGTGTCGTGAACACCCCATACAAAATTTAACACGTCCTTACGTTGCAAGTGCTGGTACAACACTACCCCTCTCGCCCCTTATCGACTGTTTTATAGATCACTTGAAGGTACTGAGACGCGCAGATGTGTAACTAGACAAATTATTTGTCATTTTTACGTTTAAAAATGCGTGGGGTGCTGACAGCACCCCGCGCGAGTGACGGCGGGTTAATATTGAATATCAGATTTTCACGGAGCAACTGGTATTGGACTCCTTCGGCAGTCATATACGCTAACCACTAGACAAGTTTATATATATGTATATATCACACTAGGTTAAATATACTCCAAGCTACAATCAATAGGAGCACAAAAGTTACAAAACCAAGATCTTTTCCATTCTACAGACACAGACAAAGTTACGCAGATCAGCTAGTACAAGATTTAAAATAATGCAGTCCAATAATAATATGTGCTTGGACAAATTTTTGATTCTATAATCACAGAACCAAAACAAATAACTTTCAACCCAACTTCTAACAACAAAAAAGAAAATCTTATCTCAACGTAAACTTTCTACCAATTTCATTGATGGTCGAGAGTTTGTACCGGCGTCGCTTCGTCAACAGAAAAATAAGAAAAAAGTGTGGCATGAAGCGAAGTTTTAGGCTCGATGGAGCCCAATCGATCAATGAGAACTGCTCTGTGACAATTGCCCACATTAAATAAACTGGCCTATTTTGTACCAGATTTATTTGAAAGAATATTTTGAACAAAGAATGTTGAGTGGCGTTATCAGTTTGGGCAATAAAGAGTTTCTTGTTTAAACAGTCTATCTGTTTAGTAAATATGAAAAAGTTCACAAAATCAAAAGATTAACAAGGAAACCGATTGAAGTGTCGTCCAACAAAGGATTAAATATGTGTAACTTAATCTCTCTTTTATATTGGGAAGTATTGTTTTCGGTTGAAAAACAACACAAATAAAAAGTTATAAATACAAGAGATATGCGGATCACGCATTGGATTCGTGTTTCTTCTTTTAATTATATCTTGTCTTGAAATCGGTGTTCAATATTTAAAGGTAAAATATAAATTTAATAAAAAAAACTAGACAAAGTGAAATAAAATTGTTGAACTGTATATAAGTCGACACTGTGGACTCTTAGTAAAAGTTATTCGGCGCAACCAACCTCCTTACCTGAAATCTATTTTCATTGAAAATTTACGACAAACAGATGTCGCATTTGCTATTGTTAGATAACAATAGAAAACTTATTGACGATACCTTCTACTTCGTTCGTTTGTTCTTATTTTTACTACGAAACTGGTGCGATTCTGCAAACATTTATTTTCTACACCTTCCCATAATGAAATAATATTATATTTGAGTATTACCCGATTCAAAATTTTGTAATTTTACTATCTGTGATATATGACTATCACTTTTTATTAAAACGACCAAAAATCGCTAGCCGTCCGGGGTATTAGAAGCCAAGGAACCAGGCGCACCCTCGAAAGGCAATTCATGGAACCCTGAGATACCTCGGGTTACTTACTTTGTATATTGCCCACTCATGTGACATATATTATTATGAGGCAAAAAAATAGATTGAATAACTTATTTCAACTTGAAAAGCCCTATCTAATCGTTATGTATTTTGGTTTCCAATAGAATATTTCATAACATAGATTCAGAAGTACTAAACTACTAAGTGTTGAATTAGATTCTAGAGCATAAATAAACTTGATAGAGTAGGTACCTCCTTCAAGCAATTTAGCAAGTTTTGTATAGAGAGAGGTATGTCTGTATAAAAAATCATTTTTTTACGAAACGGGTCACGACTAAACTTGTATCGTTATTAATAGGTATTTAATACACGACAGTGGCTAAATAACTAATGGCGATGGAAGAAGAATATACACGGTGTAACCAACGCCGCGGCGACATCTGGCAAAGGTTCAATTTTCTCATTAAGAGTCCATTGTGTTCCTTTATTTTGACTATTAGGAGCACATACGAACCACGACAGTATTGAAACAGATGGGATCGGAGAAAATATAGATTTAATAATTAAAGGCGTACTCACATTTTGAAAGCTATAGTAGTATCATGATAGTAGGGTTTAATATTTCATTTCAGACAACAGAAGAATTTTAGTGACCTAGGAAATTTTGTGTAACTTGAGTTTTCTTCCAGCTAACCTTGAAGTGAAAAGAAGACAATGGAAAATGTAAAGGAGAAATCATGTGTACTTATAGGTATAGGTAAAAGAAAAGTATATAAGTAAAACAATACCATTATATATAACTACGTACATATGTACATAGATAGAAATAACCATAACATAAAGAATTTGTGGATCACACAGTGTTGTCTCATGTGGGATTTGAACCCACAACACTTGGCGTAGTAGAGCGGTGCGACTGATATAGGAATACAGCATCCCTAGTTTTGAAATCTCAGTCTCTTTGCCCATCCGAGACTCTTATTACTCAGCCATTAGAAGGAGGAATTTTCTTTTTGTATTATTAATAAGGTGAGGTCTTAATTCAAATTTAATATTATCGAGAAGAAAAGTTAACAAAAAAAATTGAGAAAAGATGAGGCTGGTTTCAGAAGGAAAACTTTCAAAATTTTCCCATAAATGCATTCATCTTTTGTGAGCCATAAAATATCTATTTCCAAATATAGCGCAAAGACAGCGACTGAGGAACTCCTTAAGTGTTAAAGTTTCTGCCAAAAGTTCTGGAGCAATAACTTGGCATGACAGTGCAAAATTCGTTCCAAATTAATGCACACTACTTTATGGAGTCTCCGTACCGAATTGGCTCAGTCAACGTTTAGGTACCGAAGATAGTGGGAACTAATCTCATTTATTATAACGAGATACTAGATTGGGAACTTTTTATATTAGTGGCATGGAAAAGTTAGAGTTACTGCCTCAGCAAGGATTCGAACAGACAGGGGGAATGTCTATGGATATATCAAACTGGAATAGGTTAAAGCATGAGCTTTTTGTAACATTTCAAGTTTCATAAAGTTCCGTATAAAATGTTCCAATTCTATGAAATTATTCAAAATGAAAAGAAAACTCAATTTTTATCTAAAAGTGTGTTAAATGATCAGCATTGTTGTTAATAGTTATTGTACTTTGCCAACAACGTTTCATGACCTGAAATATTGTTAGCAAAGTACAATAATTACATTACAGTTTTGCCTAATTTGGGCTTAAGAATTTTACATTCCAGAGGAAGGTACAGTAGTTTTTTGTCTTACAATCAGATCTCTTTGAATAGTTATATACACATGACACAGGGATATTAGAATCGGTCCTTATAGTTTTAAAAAGATATAGGTTGTAACATATATTTCCCAAAACCAACGTATAATTATAATTATACGAAAAGGTTTAAGATCTCAGTTGCCTTCTTCTCATAGTTTCTCGCGAAGCCCTTGTAAGCAAGTTTGAGGTCTATTCAGGTGAATTTCATCTTAATGAAAGTACGCAATAGTTTTCATTGAGTAAATCTACCGTCGAAACTGTTCCCTCTTCGGTATTTGAGTGCAGTCTCGCTATTTTGAGATATTCTACTGCATTCGGGAAAGTTTTGCAATTACTATTATGCATTGCTATCATTTAAATTAAATATGTGTACCTGAACTTTGAAATTTTTTTTTTGGATTTTTTTAAGATAAGGCAATGTAATTTGTATAGGATATGTTCTGAAATGATTTTTGCGGCAATTATCATAATGAATTGCCATATGTCAGACACTTTAGGTTAAATTTATATTGACTTAATGACTTGGTAGTACTTCGAAACATTTATAAACATTAAAATAAACGATCAATAAAATAAATATGAGTATAAAAAGTTTATCGAGAGATGGAAATTTTGGTTACTCTCAGCTTATAGAAAGTAAAGAAATGAAATAAAATAGAGAAAAAATATCACTATGAGGTTATTAAGTAGCACTCGCTTTGGAAATGAAAACAAAATTAAAAGGTAAGCGTATTATACCATAAGTCAGCTTTACAAACGTGAGCATGTGTTTAGAAAAACATTCCCGTTAAAATAAAGTGCCTTATTTCATAAAGTTCAAAAGATTACATTCATACCGAAGCTTTTTAATAAATTATGTACAACAGAGTATTTATAAAGCAACCTCTCTCACTCCTATTTGCGCGGTACCAAATTTTATTTTTCGAGAAAGAAAATATAACATTCTATCTGAATTTGTGTATTTTTAATATAAAATGAATTAAATGTGTCCAGATCGAAGAGGCGTTTTTACCTTAAATTCTTTTATTGTTGAAATTAAACTCACTTGTACTTCTGTTCCACTATTTAAAAACCTTTGGTAATGTTATAAAGTCACACCGGTCAGATAAAAGTTTAAACTTGATAAATAGTGGAACAGGAGTAGAAGTGACTTTAATTTCAACAATGTATTTTAACAAGTTCCACCAAGTGCCGACAATCGAGAGTATAATTTACATAAATCCTTCATTTATTCGAGTAATTGTTATTGTAATGAGATCTGTTTGTATTGTACAAAAACAATACCTAATATATAAGTGTATGTGTGTGTCTGTAAAGTATTTGTTTTATCTTACCCACTGTGTTTTGTCAGTATTAACTTGTCGACTGTGATTTTATTCTCTTACATATCTGTTATTTCGGAGGATTTATCATTGACAATTATTGGTCATTGACATACATACATAAACACACCATCTTCCTTGCCATTATTCCCAAGTTTATTTGGGGTCGGCTACTAGTTCAACCGGTTTTACCACACACCATAAAATAAAATTAATGGTACAAGTATACTATAGTTTTACTAATGCTGTTAAGTCTTGACATATAGGACAACATGTTGAGTATTCTGATAGAGGATAAGCCCGGGCACTACTGCCACCAAGTAAACGTATAGTCTAGTAAAATATGCATTCAATAAAAGATGGTACATAACTTACACATTTTGATGCAACTTTTGTAGATATACATAATTCATTTAATTAACTTCATATTGTTTAGAATGACCAAAACTTGTAAAGTTTTATGTCACTAAAACTTGTAAAATGTAGTGACATGGCCACATTGAATTGTTACGCGCTAAGTTACATTGCTAGTTCTTAATATTTCTCTCAGGTAGTTCCTTGCACAGAACAAGCACTCAGATGCTACCACAAATAGTTCAAAAACATAATTACAGTCTAAATTTTTTACGTAGGTGCCTTGCGACGTGGAAAATGTTTTTACCACCAATGTCTAAACACTCTTTTTCCTAGCCTTATTTCCAATATTATTTGGGGTTGGCTACTATTTCAACCGGTTTTACCTGAATGTTTAAACTAAATATACAAAAACAAAATCAAATGTGCTTTACCATGTTTTGAATAGAACCCGTGGTATAGAAATAAGGATTCAGAAAATGATCTGGAATAAGTCCAAAGTACCCAAAATATGTTGTGTTTAATTTTACTTGTGTAATGATGACTAAATTATACTGACGAAATCTTTGTCCTTATTACTTGTGAGGAAATGGTTCAATTTGAAGAAGCTTTGAAGAAGATATGGCCAGGTTCGATATTGTAATCGCACTGGCTGTGTCTAATTTAATATTCAGAATATCGACATTTAAGTAAATATTCTGAGACTTTGTGGAACTCCGAAAGGTATCCAAATTCCTAATGAATAGTTAGATAGTATTACGTCATTATGGAATATGCTTTGCTAAAGAAACAAAGGAATTTTCGAGTAAATTCCGATAGCAAACTTTATTTTAATCAATAAATTCCAGATTCTAAACTATCGAGAAATTTCTATCAAATTTGTGATTACTCGAAAAACTACTCGAAACTGAAACAATAAAAAGCATAATGGATTCCGGAAAGAAGTGTCTTGCCATCTTTCTAGACCTAACTAAAGCTTTTGACGCGATCTCGGTCCCCAACCTTTTGCGAAAACTTGAGAGATTTGGTATAAGAGGCAACCAACTTAAACTCTTCAAGAGTTATCTCTCTGAAAGATTTCAGTGTGTAAGAATGGGAAATTGCACCAGTTCCTATCTTCCTTTAACTTACGGCGTTCCTCAGGGCAGCATCCTGGGTCCTACCCTCTTTCTCGTTTATATAAACGACCTCACCAACCTATCTATACCCCATGGCGAAATAATCTCTTATGCAGATGATACTGCTCTCATATTTAACGCCGATACATGGGATGAGGTATTTAACGCTGCTCAATCTGGACTTGATCTGGTGAGAAGTTGGCTGCAAAGTAATCTGCTTACGTTGAATAGTGATAAGACCAAATATTTGACTTTCAGCATACGTAATAATGCATCTAAAGCGATTAACACGAAACACTGTCTTATTCCTCACATTTGCTCTGATATAAATAACTGTGATTGCGTACCTCTAGAACGAGTAAGTAATCTCAAATATTTAGGATTAATCATAGACCATAATTTGTCATATAAGGCACATATAAAAGTTTTAGCAGGACTAGTAAGAAAGCTAATATATATCTTTAAAACTTTGCGTCATGTCGCAGACATAAAACTATTAAAACAAGTATACTCCTCCCTTTGTCAATCCATTATTAACTATGGAATTATTGCATGGGGTGGAGCGGCCAAAACTACATTGAAAGCTCTTGAGATAGCTCAGCGTGCTGTTTTGAAGGTGTGTACTTTTCGACCTATACGCTTTCCTACAAATCTTTTATATAAGTCATGCGAAGTCCTAACAGTGAGACAGTTGTTTTTGCTCAACATTATCTTGAGACAACACTCTGAACTTACATACCACCATGACATCACAAATAAACGTAGAAAACATGACGTGGTGGTACGCATACATCACCCTAAAACCACTTTCATTAAAAAATTCTTCATATTTCTAGCACCATACGTTTATAATAAAATTAATAAAGCCATAAAAATTTTCACTCTAAACAAGTTAAACTGTAAAAAGAAGGTAGTTGCATATTTAATGAATTTGTCATATGAAGATACTGAAAAGTTGATACAAATAGTTGGTTAATGCTTAGCTTGTTTTTGATTATGCTTAGCTTCACATATCTAATGCGCATTTAACATATGCATATATACTCCTCACATGCACATTTATATATTCATACACACATACAATCACGTACACACACACACACACACACACACACGCACACACACACACACACACACACACACACACACACACACACACACACACACACACACACACATGTTTGTAATTTAAGTTTAGTTTACCTACCTGTTTTTACCTAAGTGATACTAACTTTTGCTACTAGGATAACTAGATTTTCTATGAATCTATTTTCGAGGGGAATCGGCGCTGCATGCCGAGATACAGGTTAACGCCTAGTTCGGCTGCAGATGCTCCTTCTCGTGGTTACAAAAACTGTCCAAACTTGTTCTTGTAAAGACAATATTGTATCCAATTGTTTTTTGAGCAAATAAAACTTATTATTATTATATTATATTATTATTATTATTATAAGCAAAAAAACAATTCTTCGGAGAAAATAACTTGAAATAGTTTTAACAAAGGTTTCTCCCGCAATAACAATAATAAAACACTTATTTGGGTATCAATACAAATCAGTTTTTTATAGATAATATAATTAAGCCTACCAAAGTGACTCTACTCTGCCTGATGGAAAGCATGAGTAGAATCCAAGAGTAGGGGCCACAGTCCTCATTGTGAGTTCATACAATGCCGCATGGTGTCCCGCACCATAGTGGCTTTATTGAAAGATTTCATCTATTATTATATAAAGCAATGATACACATAAAGTATATTTACATACAAATGAGTACGAAATAAAACAGCACACGTCATATAGTAGGTGTGCACTGCATTTCTAGTTTTCTCATGTTTACATTGACTTTTGGGATAATCCGTGTGGAAATCCGAATATCCGTCTGGTGACGGATTAAGAATACACTATTTATCCCATGGATGTCGTAAGAGATGACGAAAGGAATAAAATAAGCAGATAGCATCACTGAAAAGAGAAGGAAAACTTAAAATAAACCCTATACCAGCCAGGGTGGTATAGTTGACCAAAACCTACATTCAATGGAGAGGCTCATGTTCAGCAGTGGTCTGTTGAAGGCTATTGATGATGATGATGATCGTGATTATAACACAAAGTGCACCGGTAATGTAAATCTTCTCAATAACTATCTTTTGATGACTCGGACTAAAAATAGCTTTTAATATACCGCTGGTGCAACATCAGAATCGACAAAAATTGCAAGGTTTTTATGGGTCTCAGACACACGACAAAAAGTAAATAATTTTTATCGCAAAACTTTTTAAGTTCATGCGATATATTATCTTGATTCTCATACTTCATCTTTAAGGATGACGTCAAACGACATTAAGTGATATAACGTTTGCTATTGTAAGGGATCGTATCATATGTAATAAAAAGTAGACATATTGTATAAAGCTCGCGGAGTGGTACTCATCAAAAACTTGCCTTCTCAAACAACAATAAAAACGACATAAAATACTCAAACAACACCTCACTCCGGTCGCTCACTCCGGTTACGAGTATAAATACGTGACCCATTAGTCACATAGCTTGACTAGCATTTGCTATGACTTCACTTTTTTTGATGGCCTAGTGAGGTGTTTTTTACGTCCCGCTTGGAGAATCCGGGATCATAATGGGAAGGAAACACGTGATATGGAAGTTAGTTCCAGTTTGAAACTGCTCGGCACAGGAATGAATAACTGAACGGGTATTAATTTAGGTGTTTTTTCTCTGGACTAGGAGCAAACCGGTAGATCGATTATATATCTGTCTCACTAAGATACCAGCGTGTCGATGACGTTTAATTGAAATTTTTTTTTAACTAACTTGATGCTACAGAAACCGTTTATATGAAAAGTTTATAATATAGAACAATAAGAGGCCCTCTATAAGGAAACCTGCATGAGGCGTGGCTCGATATGTATTTGGACGATTGATTACAATATTACATACTAGCGTCAAAAAATTGCGTATCATCACCTACTCGTAGCGTTGCCAAAAGACCGGCAGCGTTGCCACGTTGGATGGTAATACTAATTATCTGTGCTAAAAAGACCGGTCTTCTGATCACGAGAAAAGTCAATCAGTCGCTTAGCTAGTTGTTTAAATATAGTACGAGCACTCACACCTGATGAGCCTAGCGTCTAAACTCTAAACTTAAAAAAAATCGGCCAAGTGCGTGTCGGGCCACGTACAGGATAGGGTCCCTCAGTCACCCATAATGGTATGTGGATTAGAAATCGTATCCAATGGATAATTGTTATGTTTACGTATTAATGCGTTAATTTTGTACGACGTTTTCCATGTAAGCACATTGTGAAAGTTAATCCTCTATAACTCCTGAACTAACAAAGTCATCTAATCCGTTATAGTTTTCCTTTAAAGTTCATTATATGGACCACTATAACGAATTTTTCCAGATTTTTTGAGCCAGCCGTTTAGCTTTTTGAAGGGGAGGGGGGCGGCCTGTTTTTACAAAAAAGTGACTTTTAAAGTGGAATTTCGCGCAAACGGATATCTAAATAAAAAATCGTCTTAGAAACCCAATTATTTTTAAAAGGCCTATCTAATGATACCCCACATGATGGGGTAGCCGCGAGAAAAAAAAAACATCCCCACTTTTTTCATAATTTTATTGTAGCACTTTGTCGACGTAACTACAATACATATTCATGCAAAGTTTCATCTTTCTAGCACTTACCGTTTAGACGGTGAGTCGAGGACGGACGGACGGACGGACAGACGGACATGACGAATCTATAAGGGTTTGAAGTCATAAACTACGGAACCCTAAAAAACGCATTAGCTTTAGCAAATATGTTAATTTTGTTTATATAATTGTGAATTAGATTTTAGGTAGACGCCTTCTAATATTGTAAACAAAATGTAATTAATTTGACAAATGATATTGAGGTACACGTGCAGCCCATTAATTAAACAAATTACTGCTATATACCTATATATCAAACTAAATACTCATAAACATTCAAACTTCAATTTCATTATATTTCATAAATCTAATCTTGTAACACTTCATTTACGTTATGTTTATGACACGGTTAAGATACATGTCGAAGAATATTTATTTATTGATACCAGACGGACACATAAATTGAGTGTCAAAATAAAATTAATATAAACAAAAAAAAAAGAACCTCATTTGGCAACCTCTACACCCAGACTGCTTAGGTGTTGGAATAAACATGATATCTTGATTAGTCTAGTGAAAGTTAGGAATAGTGATGTGTCCATTGCTGACGCGAGGCGAAGGGCGATCAATGACCTTACCAATAAACGATCGATGTAGTTGGTTGTGTTGGCTCTCCGCCAACCTGTCGACAGGGGTCTGTTGGCTCTTTGCCACTGTTTGCTCGTGCCTAGGCCGCAGATGCCGTAAGTACTAGCTTTATTCATGAGGAATGCTGTGAGCTACGTTAAGGCATTGGAATCAATTTAATTTTATCTGGGTTCGACAGAATCTGCGCTTTGTTAAAACAAGTTTGCTTTACAGACTCTACTAGGTATATCAAATCTATCTACACTACTCAAATAACCTATATAGTACAAGTCAAGTTTTTCCAAACTATAGCCGGTTCCAAAAATAACGGGTCAGTCACATAAACCCGAATATCTCCCGAACTACGTATGCCATCCTAATGAAACGAAGACTGTTCAATTGAGAATTTAATTATACAGATAAAAAATAAAATAAAACTTAGTTACACCCACAATATTAATCTTAAATTAAAAAAAAACTAAAGTAGTCATATTTTTCTTAAGATTACATTTTTTTTATGATTGTTTTTTTGCTGTTTTTCATCACTGGAGGCTTCATCACGTGGAGGCAATACAAAGTATTAAATGAAGAAAGTGATGAAAAACAGCAAAAAAAACAATCATAAAAAAAATGTAATCTTAAGAAAAATATGACTACTTTAGTTTTTTTTTAATTTAAGATTAATATTGTGGGTGTAACTAAGTTTTATTTTATTTTTTATCTGTATAATTAAATTCTCAATTGAACAGTCTTCGTTTCATTAGGATGGCATACGTAGTTCGGGAGATATTCGGGTTTATGTGACTGACCCGTGTGACTGACCCGTTATTTTTGGAACCGAGTGTAGTTCTCATTTCCATAAAGATTACTTTAATTGTATGAGTATTATAAACTGAACAGTGGATATTTGTAAGTTAAATAGAGTTGCACCGTGACACGTATCAAGCGACTCACCGCTATGATTGGACTCATTACGAGTTAACTCGGTGCGTTCCCGCGACCGAGCTTCATGTGGTCACACTCACTAGTTAGCAGAGCAGATTACATGTTCACTTCAGCTCAATTGCAATATAATTTTAATTGCAAATGTCAAATGCAAATGTAGAGACATTTTCCATCAATGTCTTATTTAACAGCTTTTATCAGTCCACAGCTGGACCTAGGTCCCTAGGGCTCTCCTTAGCAAGGAGGTTGTTGTTATTTAAGTAAGACGCTAGTAAGTCTATTCCAAAAACTAAACAGCAGTCTTTTGATACATGTGCAATGTGTATTCACATAAAAAATCCTAATCTACAATTTTATTTATATAATTCATTGACATTATATTTTTATATTATGTTACTGAATAGCAGTTACTAATAGATATGATAGTGAAAATGTTTGCGAGTCTAGATAAATAGCCCTACAAGTTTTACTTTATAAAATACTATAGATAACTAAACTTTTCCTTGAAACTGTTTTCCGAACAAAATAAATCTAAAAGTTATACCTATATAGTTGTTTTTAAGCATTAAATTAGTAAAATACATGTTAAATGTTTGGATCAAATTATTTATTAAAATAAACTTATCAACCGAAACATATTAACGGTATTGTTTAGATATTCCCTTTCCCTTCGAGGTCCACTTATAATCGTCCTTTCCCTAACCTATATATATATAGATATATATATAAACCACCCTTCAAAGAGCCCTTGAAAATCCATTTAAAAGGCCTTTTAATAGTAAAATCGTTGGAAAGGAACGAACATTTAGGGTCATCTTACGTAGGTATCCACGTCGCTTGAAGGAAAATTTTGATAAGATCAGGGATTTACGAAATTTATCGCCGTAATTTACGTGGCAAGTTTTAATCTTGCGTTATTGGTGTCCCGACAAGCGACCTCTAGGATTAAAGCCGAGATACATGGTACAATATCTTGTCAGCACCTAGTTTCGTCACACTTCGTCACTTTTATGAAAAACAATTCGGATAAATCAGTATGTAAAGCAAAATTTCACGAATTTGAAAGTTAGAATTTTGAAATACGTTAACGTATAAAGCTTTGTGACCTACTTACGCCTGTATTTCAGCTACAGGCACATTTCCATTTTCAGATATATTCAAATATATATTCTTCTTTTATTTAAAGTAGGTACATCTAATTTCTAAATAGGTTATCGTACTTTGTGAAGGTAAAACATAAATTACATCGTTAAGCCCAGACAAAACTTTTTGCATTAATCATCTGGTTCCTCTGCAAAAATATTACTGAATTCTGTACAAAAAATTACCTCAATAATAAATAATATACGACGCTCTAGTGGGGTGTAGGCTGTTGAAAAAGAAAATTACTAAAGGCTCTAACACACGGTGATTTTTTTTACCTTCAGTATTCGATGTGCAAAAGGCTTTATATCAATTTATTACTATGTCCAATAAGAAAATGTGTGTACAATAAAGAAATTAAACAAAAAAGAGCAGACCGAGCTGTGTCTGTGGAAGAGACTTATGTCCAACAGTGGACTGCAACAAACTGATGATTGTGATGATGATACGTGCTGATAAGTTATTTTTTGACAAAACTTCAGCTTTATAAAATTCATTCAATTTCCATATATAAATAAAATTTAGGTTACAATGCAAGTACATTTAATTTGAAATTTATTTTAAACAGAAACGGTGAGATGTGTATATTTCAACTTCTGTATATTGTTGTTGTACAATTGTATAAATTTGCCAGCCTAATATTAAAAGCTGTGAAGGTAAATTTCACCTTCCTAACTAAATCAACATAATATGTTCCTGTAATACGCAAAATTCATGAAGCCTACCAATTCTTTTGCTTGTTCTCTCTCCTCGCATAACTCACACAGAGAAATGTGTAAATATTAAACGTTTCAGTCGAGAGAGAGCGAATATCAAATGCTGTAATTAAAATACGTTATCATTGTACATCTTCTACTACTATATTTATGTACAAACTTAAACCATATTGAGAACTTTATTTATAAAAATCAGCCAATGCGTGTCAGGCCACGCACAGGAAAGGGTTCCTCAGTCACTTATAATGGTATGTGGATTTAAAATCGTCTCCAATAGATAATTGTTATGTTTACGTATTAATACGTTAATTGTGTATGACGTTTTCCAAGTGAGCGCATTTTACCATATAAGCCTTTATAACTCCTGAACTAAGAAAGTCATCTAATCGGTTATAGTTTTCCTTCAAAGTTCATTAGATGGACCACCATCACGATTTTTTTCAGATTTTTTGAGCCAGCCGTTTAGCTTTTAGAGGGGGGGAGGGCGCCCTGTTTTTACAAAAAAGTGCCCTTTAAAGTGAAATATCTCGCAAACGGATACCTAAATCAAAAAATCGTCTAGGAAACCCTTTATTGTTTTTAAAAGACCTATCTAATGATACCCCACACGATGGGATAGCCTCGAGAAAAAAAAATCATACCCACTTTACGTGTAGGGGAGGTACCCCAAATAAAATTATTTTTCATAATTTTATTGTAGCACTTTGTCGACGTAATTTTAACACGTATTCATGCAAACTTTGATCTTTCTAGCACTTACCGTTTGGACGGTAAGTCGAGGACGGACGGACGGACGGACATGACGAATCTATAAGGGTTCCGAGTTATGAACTTCGGAACCCTAAAAACGGCGTGTGGTAAACTATAGAACCTTGCTGCAGGTTATAAGTAGGTCTGAACAAATATTTTTATTATTACAACTTTTAAGCCTACCAAAGTGACTCTACTCTGCCTAACGGAAAGCATGAGTAGAATTCAGGAGTAGGAGTCACCATCCACATTGCGACGGTAAGCAATGCAGCATTGTGACCCCTACCATGGCAGCTTGGTCAGATGTTTCTGCATCATTGGGCTCCAATTGGATTGGGCCTCTGGTCTCACACTCACAAACGTAATACTTCACCAAGAATGCTGTCATTATTAGGATAGTCTCTGATAATCTGTGTGAGGGTAGTATTGCCCCGATCGAGCCGGCCCATTCGTGCTGAAAGCCCGGCTCTACTACCTTATTTATAGTATTTATATTAATATATATAATGTTCAAAATGTTTAAAGTGTTAACAAAACGTGACGATAAATCATACAAAACCATCATTATTGTTGTGACAGAACATGCGAATCATATATTTTATGTTTGAAATTGAATGTTTATTTTTAACTTATGTGATAAAGCATCTAAATTCACTCTCAAAGGATCAAAGTTATAATCTGAAGACAGAAATATTTATTACCTATTCAAATATTCGAGATGAAGACTGTTTAATCATCCATCCTGGTTACATGAACAAATCAACTCATAGATGACAAATTGTAGACTTCTCACCTAAATTCGCCACATACTTGTATTAATAAAGTTTCATTTGATTACGACATTACGATTAGAAATAGGTAAATAGATGTATATAGTTAACTCGCAATTTTGCCTGCTCGAGACTGCCTTGTTGGTCTGGTGGTTAGCGTATGCGGCTGCTGGTCAAGGTCTTAGGTCAAATGTTTGTGTGATCCACAAATATTTGTTTCGATTTTTGGTGGATTTCTATGTATAGTATATTATTCTTATTTATTTATTTATTCTTTACGCACAATTGTACAAAGGGGGACTTATTATTCTTAATGCCTTTGTAGGTGTGTTTACAAAAAAAAAACGTATGTTTATGTATTTATATGAGTTGTTTAATACCCATATTACAAGCTCTGCTTAGTTATGGACTAGATGGCGTTGTGCGTAATGTCAAAATAGTCCAAAATTATTTTTACTATCGTAAGTACTTATAATAATAATAACTAATAATAATAAAATAGCTTTAATTTATTCCACAAATTATTACAATTTCATTAATGGTTACCATAATTTAATTATTAAAATTTTAAATGAGACAGTTGAAATCAATTAATATAATATAAAATAAATATAATTTTTCATGCTTAACTTGTGGACCCCCTCAGGGTAAAAGCCTCCTCCAAAGAGTTCCATGATAAGTAAGTACAATTATTAAGTAAGTACTTAGTTACAAGTAAAGCTAATAATTACATTCATAACTACTTATACACCGTTTATTTCTTGACTGTAAACACCATGTACAATTATTTCCTCCACCAATTATGGTCTAAAGTATCACTTAACTCACGTACCTTAATAAGACGTAAAGTGCGGTGTCTCGTCTCGCGCCTCTACAACTGTAACAAACAAAACATAACAGATCATTAGCCATAATCTTCATAAAACAATTGTTCTTACTTCAACATTACATTAAGGAGCCATAATTTAAGTAACCAGTACTTTCTACCACAAATGTTGTACAAAATACGAACGTAGATATTAATAAACGCGTTTCATTCAACATCGTTCAAAATAGGATTGCCAGTTCGCCAAACCTAGCGGGACAGAGCAGGCATTTTGGCTGGACATTTGGATAGAAAGGCTGCATCCTTCATTAAAGAGGATTTTGTCTCAGTATCAATAAGTACGACTAAATTTTTTTATGTGAAATCAAGCTTTTTGATTATTGTCTTAAATGTTGTTCGGCTCGCCTGCGCTCGTCTACGCTAGGCGCTCGCTCGTTTGCGAAATGTAAAAAAAAAAAACCAACAAAAGTCGGACAAGAGAGACACCATTTATTTTGGCCGGACACACAATCACAAAGCCTACCTATGTCCGACTTTATCCGGATGCCTGGCAACGCTCGCTAGTTCAAAACGAGACCAATTATTTAAGCAAATGCATAAGCCTGCAATGCAAAAAAATGCAATTATTTCCTGTGCCGAACAATCAAAAACTGGAACTCCCTACCAACTAATGTGTTCCCTTCCTACTATGATCCCGGATCCTTCAAGCGGGGCGTGAAGAAGCATCTGACTAGGCCGCCATAGTGTGGGTCACCGAGTTGCATTGTCCACATTGGTAATGAGGACGGTGGCCACCACTCGTGGATTCTGCTTGAGCTTTCCATCAGGATGAGCAGAGTCATTTTGGCAGCATTATATAAAAAAAAAAAAAAAAACATTCATCAAGTATTGCCAAATATTCATTATAAAATATTAGTTGGGAGTGAGACAACAACGTGTACGCATGATTAATATCAGATTATGTGACGGATAAATTATGGGAAGCCTTTTAAGGCGCGTTAAAATCAGTTATTAATAAGGACCTGATTTAATTTGGTGAAGTGAAATTGTGACAGAAACTGGTGAGTGTACTTCATGTTGCCCTTCACGATAATTAATGAATAAATTGAAAATGATTAATTAATAATACGCAGATTTACAATATTTATATTACATATGGATTTACGTGAAATTGATATTGTGTTTAGTATGGTTTGAGATCAATTGTCATTAAGGAGTATGAAGTGGCACTATAAAATACATAAATTAATTATGAAATAAATTACAATGAAAACTAGTAAGAAATTCGTACAAAATTACTTCACGATAGAAATGATTCAGAGATTAATAATCAAATTTTTGGTGTTTTGAGTTTGTGACTGCCTGTATGCTGCAGAACCTCACCAGTAATCCAAACTAATGTTAGCACGCTAACTCAACTATTAAACATAATAAGGAACAAATAATTGTTCTTGTTTTACTTTATTCTGTTCTATTCTATTCATATATGAGAAATACATTTGTATAATGTAGCAGCTTTTAATAATTTTGTAGTAAAATGTAGCTGTGTCTACGCCGTAGCAAATTCTCTACCACCGCTACGTACTATCTACGACTCGGTGAGCTTTCTGTCAACATAACTTTTCTAAGCGCACGTTAAGTAAAACTCTTCCAGGAAAGAGACATTTACCAACATAGACTTAATTAAATATATATTTATTTATATCGCTATGAAATGTAAAATTAGTGGATCATTTTCTTGTCTAGTTTAGTATTTTAAATCATACTAAACGGTGCAAGAAGACTATTTACTAGTGTATAATCATATGCCATATCAGTGTATATACTCTATTCTCAAAACATACTTTAAATAAGTTGCAAGATATCACAACCACAAAGCTACGTAAGTGGATAGTCACTTACAATTTGGTGATCTGTCTACACCTATTTAAAAAGAAAATGACAAGAGAATCTTTCATTATGACTGAAAATTTGTTAATATTTGTGGTGACCCGCCTGTAGTGACAGGTGCAAGACTACTGAGACAGGCTGTAGACCTGGAGAACTTACCCCTAGACCCCGGCTCTACGAGACGAACAATTGAGGAGTTAATATTTGTTTTTCTACCCTTAAAGTGCGTAAAAATATGTCTTTTACAAATGCATAATGTTGTTAACTAACATTTCGTCTATAAACAAAAGCGCGCTGTTTCAGGGCAATGAAAGAAATGTTTACTAATTAAACTAGTGGAATGAAAAGCTTACAATGAAATATACCTCTAGATTCGTATTAGATATTATCACACCGCGGGCAAAAGCTAATAAATTGTAATCTAAAAAATGTGGTAAACTCAACTTGCCGACAAATTATAAGCATCTCAAATAAGTAGAGCAACAGAAATTGGACTATAAGTCAAAGCGTTAAGACTCTTAATGGCAAAATGATTTTACAAGTTTTTCTATAGCCTACTCCAATATTGGCTGACGCTAAATTGTTCCGCGCAAACATAAATTCTGGTCTTTTTCCAATATTTTATTTAACATTTGGTTCAACCACTTGATACTAAATAATTACATTAATGAAACATTGCTGCGTTGTTAAAACGAGGTGTCGAAATATTTGGCTTAAATATTAACAAGGTCCGATGATATTATGTAAATGGGAGATGCTTAACAAACGCACAAAACATGAAATTTCAAAATGAAATGGTCTAACGAGTTTAAGAGCACTTCGTTCAGAACAATGGAAATATATTCAGTCTGTCTGTTATTCGTGTATCGGGAGGTAAATACAAAACGTATTTTATTGTATCTATCCGCGTAGTGCCCGCAGCGAGGCGCCCCCCCTCCCTCCCCCCTTGCACTGGTTTTATATGAATCAGTTTACTTGCATTTACACGGATATTTTTTCAATAAAATTGTATATATTCAACTATTTTTAATATCCTCTTTTACTTTTTCTATAAGTATGATTGTTGCAGTATCTGAATATTATTTAACTGTATTTGTGATCAAAAATGCCTTAATGAATTAACTATTATTAAGTCTTCCTTACGTCACTTTAAGATTCTCGTGGAATTAATTCGTTTGATAGTTCATAAGACTTTTACAATTTTAGTTTTAATCAGTTCGAATGTACTAAAGTTTGAGACCCATCGTCGGTGGGAATCAGTAAATGTGTCCTCACTCTAAAATAGTATTCTGCTTTCATATTAAAAATTTCTTTTTCAAAAATCAATCAGATCAAATTTTTTCATAAGAATACACGTCAATTTAAACTGACCCAATTTTATTCCACAGCACTAAGTACAAGAGAGGGCCTGGTGCGGTCCGGCCCAATCTGTCACAGAACTGGGCCACTTCACTCACTGGCGAGTGTCCTAAATTTTAAAACGAAAAGCGAACGTCAGCTCCCTTTTGTTAAAGAAAGGAAGTTGTTGTTGTCAGCGCGTCAAAGTGATGCGTCACTTCCGGCCGCGGTAAGACGAACAAGAATGGGGTGAAAGGAGGAGGCTTTTGTATCGACTGAGGATTATGATCGGTGGAATTGATTTTGATATAAATTGGATTGAACCCGTAATCAGCACAGCGTGTTGTAAACAAATAGAATTAATTTAAAATATAATCCTGTAATTGATTGAAAGGTACCGCTACTCTCTGCGAATTAAGCACAAAATCTTAGGTATTTGTCTTGTGTTCGCATTTTAATTAATGACTTCAGGTAAAGAATAGATTCTCAATTGAGTTGTATATTTTATTACATTATATTTAATTTTCAATTAAAATTCACCTTGGAATCTTCAAAACCAAATCAAGAAAACCCTTTTTAGGGTTCCGTAGCCAAATGGCAAAAAACGGAACCCTTATAGATTCGTCATGTCTGTCTGTCTGTCTGTACGTCCGTATGTCACAGCCACTTTTTTCGGAAACCATAAGAGCTTTACTTTTGAAACTTGGTAAGTAGATGTAATCTGTGAACCGCATTAAGATTTTCACATAAAAATAGAAAAAGGAATATATTTTGGGGGTCATACTTGGAACTGAAACTCAAAAAAAATTTTTTCATCGAACCCGCACGTGTTGGATATCTATGGATAGGTATTCAAAAATGATGTTAAGGTTTCTATTATCATTTTTTTCTAAACTGAATAGTTTGCGCGAGAGATACTTCCAAAGTGGAAAAATGTGTGTATTCCCCACCTCCCCCTTTAACTTTTAAAATAAGAGAGTGATAAAACTAAAAAAAAGTTTATGTTGTACATTACCATGCAAACTACCAACGAAAATTGGTTTGAACGAAATCTAGTAATAGTAAGTAGTTTTTTTTTAATACGTCATAAATCGTAAACTGCAATTTACCTTTGATTCAATCAATACACTATTATAAAACATCGATCCAAGTTTACAATTAACTACAAGAAGTTTTAAATGATGTTACTTGCTGATACGGAACCCTTCATGGGTGAATCCCATGAAGGGTGAATGTTTTTGGTTTACAAATCACTGCGATGTAAAAAAATAATAAATGACGGTTAAGTTTTATTGTACTTTGACTCCACAATTTTGAACACTAATTACTAAATAATTGGGTCAGTTTTTAATTAATATTTTCATGCATGAGCCTGCCAAAATGACTCCACTTAGCCTGATGAAAAGCGTCCGTAGAATCCGAGAGTGTTGGTCACCAAACTAATAGCGAATATAGACAATACATCAATGCAGCAAGCTGACCCACACTTTAACCTGTTCAGGAGCTTTCGCATCGATGGGCCTCCGATCTTGCTGTCGTTTTTGGGGTAGCCTTCTTTGTGGAACAGACACAAAAACAACCGCCAAGCTTTATAATTTTAACAAAAAGAAACCGACTTCAAAGAAAAACTATTCCGAGTACCCAAATCGCGACAATTGTGCCTATGATATTTGAGAAGTTCCCTCGATTTCCTCGGGATCCCATCATCAGAGCCTGATATGGTGACGATCAGACCACCTGTAAGCTACGCCCATTCCAATGCAAAAATATTTTTTGAAATCGGTTCATAAACGACGAAATTATCGCTGAACATACATAAAAAAAAAGTCCAACGAATTGTGACCTTTTTTTGAAGTCGGTTAAAAATTGGTAAATTTCTGTAACGGTAGCTAATTAAATGTACTTAGACATTGTATAAAATAACAATAAAGGAACAACTAGAGGCTGCCACTCCAGGTGTCGATGCTACCGACATCGCTGTGATGTTATACTTTGTGTTCTTGTTTTATTTCCTTCAAATATACCGACAGTTATATTATACAAACAATAGCCTCATTTTATCGTTATTATAACACAACCTTCCAATTGGTTAGAATAGACACATCGTTGGCCTTGTTCAAAAATTAAATTATATGGTAATGATGAGAATATATTTTTGTATATATTTCTGACATCTTACACACGGCATCATCTAGTCCCAAACTAAGCAGAGCTTGTAATAAGGGTACTAAACAACTGATATAAATACATTAGCATACTTTTTTTTTGTAAATACATACATATAATACATAGAAAACACCCAGACTACGAAACAAGTATTTGTGGACCACACAAATATTTGGTCCGACCCGGGAATCGAACCCGAGACCTCTTGATCAGCAGCGGCATACGCTGACCACTGGACCAACAAGGCAGTGAACTAAAATGAATCAACGATGTGTAAATCATCATCATCATCATCAACAGCCTTTAACAGTCCACTGCTGGACATAGGCCTCTCCTTTGAAAGGAGGTTTTGGTCTACTATACCACGCTGGCCAGACGGGTTGGTAAAGGATTGGTTTCAAGTTTTCCTTCTCTTGGCGGTGATGTTAGCTGCTTATTTTGTTCCTTTAGTCGCCTCTTACGACACCCATGGAATGAATAGGGGTGGTGACACTTTGTATTCTTAATCCGTCATTTAATTTTATTTTTTCTAAATATAATTCTTATCATCGATACATGAGTATTAATGAGCCAGTTAATGACCCTTGTTAGTGCAAAATGATCAAAGCGTCTTATGCAAATTAAATTGAAGAGTGTGGAGGGACAGTTTCGTGTTCTTCCAACACAAATCGATCCTTCGACCAGGCGAGGTAATCCTATCTGGCGGGCCACTGCCAACATTTATACAATCATTCATGTGAAACATTCATATTTATAATGATTACACAAACATAGATAAAATAATTTCATATAATTTTCACCCGCTAGTCAAAACAAGCTTAATAAAAAGTTATCTGAAATGACAAGGGCCAAGCTCCGATGTACGTCGGGTTGAGGGCTTCCCTATTAATTCAATTTTAATCAGTGCCTGTCATTCGAGTCTATGTACGTGCGTGTGAGTGAGTGCGTACTTACTTATCTCACTGCGTTTGATCGAGTACTTTATGTGTGTATGTGTGTACATGTAAACACGTATATAGTTTTACATCACATTATAGATTGGTTTTCATAAAATGAGGAAGATATAAACATAAAAAGTACGTGTACATAACTTCAGCTTTAAAGAATGTTATACTTTTTGTGTTCTAACTTTTACGTACAGACGCAATCACAAGAAGTGTGTATTCAATTTATTAAAATGTTATCACGGAATTAATACATTTTTGACAATGTTTGACAAATTAAATAAATTTTCGCTCCCTAGACTGCGTTTCTCTGTGATGATGAGGCGTATAAATCGAAGTATGACTGTATTACAAAACATGAGTCAGCAATTAATCTTAGAATGCAGTGGTAAGCTTCACGACTGTGCAGGCAACACGAACCCGTTAAGGCTTTCAATCTCGCGTCAAAATCGTTTTACCAAGCTTGTTCGTTGGTGTTTTAATGGAACGTTTTCAGAAATTGGTCACTAAATTACGTTGGCAGTTGAGGGTTGTTGCTAACAAATTTATAAACCAGATTGTTGTATGATAGACGAGGAGTCATTAATAATTAGGGAGGGTTTTGTGGTAGTGGTGTGGACACGATAGATTAATGTGATATTTTGTTAACATCTTTTTTATCTCAAGATGTCCTGTGACAGCTTTAACATACATCGAATTTTTGCTATCACTTTTCGATGAAACAATTATTTACCATTTTTATCAATGATAGATAGAACCATTTTCTGTCTTATTATAATTATAGTATTTTTTACCGTTATGATTTATAAATAATAAAATAAAGATATAATAAGTTAATAAATAAATGTGACTTCCCAACATAAAACGTTGGACCGTGTATCAGGCGTGATCATCTCACCTGGATCACACACACTATCTTTCCTTTTTTGTTAACGATGTTTATAATCATATTCATAGTCATACACAATAGGTAAACTACGGAATGTAATATCTTCTCGTACTTTCTATTATTTATATACAAAGTACTTTGTGTTATTCCTTTAGAATTCTCCTCATTAGTACCTATTTAAAGCAGAAAATCAAAGGCTTTCACTTTATTATACAAACGTTTAGGGCAGAAATTCGATACTATAATTTCCAATTGAATTGAAATGTAACACAATGCACCGAACTGTGATGGTAGACAACGCGCGGACGGCGGCAAGCTCTAATTAATTAATTGGCTGCAGTGGTGTTCCGACGGGAGGTAATTGCCATCCCCTACTACCCTTGCACGATGTAAACAGTTTATCATAGGGTGAGAAATTGTCGTTAACAGAACACGTAACTCTATATTTACGTAATTATATTGTGTTTTATTCATTTACTACACATAGAAAATAAATGAATTATAAGAACGCCTGTGAAGTTTTTAGGTATAAATTTTTGGGGTACCTATTAAAACAATAATCTTTCCAAATTTAATATATTTCTTGAACTGTGGACTACCTTAGATATTTCGTCTCTAAGACGCTATATAATCATCGAATTTAACGCCCAAATTCAAATTAAATCACAACTTTGTTTTTTTTTCAGGTTATCTTATTTTATTCTTCTTATTATTTTTTTGTTGATGTTGGTACAGAACTACATATATTTATTAAATCTTTGATCATACATGTATATAATCAAACGCTTAATTTTGAACTCGTGCTTATGCTTTGAATTAAAAAAAAAAAGTATACCATGAGTGAAAATAATCACTAAGTTCTTTTGAAGGTAGGGAGGCTTGTGTAATAGGGTTATGTACCCTATTTACTGATTTTGCCAACCCCCTGCTATCAGATTGCTTCTCAAATTCAATTTATCCGTAGGGGGAATCGGAATTTATTTTGGCAGATGAGTAGATGACAACGTACAAATGACAACACATTTATTACAAGATTTTATTTATAAGTAAAAGTTACAAGCCTCAAAGCGTCGGTAAGCTTTTAAGTAAAATAATGTTGACTGGTGAATCAGATATGTCACAATAAGTTGGCTTTTGTTTATTTTGGACACTAATTTCTCATTAAAGCGTGACAATTAATTACTTAACTAATTAACAAGAAATCTTTAGTTTACCCTTGAAGTAAACCTCTCTCTCATGACATTAGGTATTAACTATTTATATGAATGGAAGTGTATGAACATATATTTGTATGTGTGTCATATTGTGCTCATCATTAAATTTATACCTACTATAAATACATAATACAAAAAACTACATACTGCTATAGGTACAGTACAGGTAGGCATATCTAAAATGGTAGCCTTTAAGTAAGAAGTCGCGGATATCGATAAGGTTGCAAATTGAGTGAGTGTTTTTTTATAGTTTCTCCTATCCCTATTTACTCTGTCACATCACTATTTGTTAAAGTAAAATGCTGACTTGCAATTATTACTGGTTTACCTAAATACGATATTAAAAATCAGCAATAATTATGCTATGAATACGCAATACTTTGCTTACTTCGTTCAGTTGATTGTTCTTTAGCTAAACTGCTCCCCAGCTACGAACCTGGTTCTTGCCTGCCGGCTGGCTATCAGTGAAAGCTAAAGTGAAATACACTCCGGGTCTACTCTGCCCTTCGCTAGGGCTATCCGCGCCGTTATAATCCAAGTCGCGTATAAGTTTTAAGTTTATGTAGAAATTCTGTGTCCGAACTTGTGTGAGTAAAACTTTCAGTAAATAAATAGTTGTCGAAATTTCAGTGCTGTGTTTTTTTTTATAAGTGCTGAATAGGACAATCTAACAGTACCTCGAAAAGCAAAAAACAAAACCTGTGTTGTCCGTCCGTCCGTCTGTCTGTCAAGACCCTTTTAACATATGTACTCAAAATTAGAAGAGAAATATTATTTCCACTCCTGTTGTATACTTGCATTTTGTACATAGCACTTAGATACATACATAATATTTATGAATAAAAGAATTGTTCTTAAAAAATATATATTGACTAAGGACAGTCACATACTTAGACACGAGCAAAACTGACAGTAATATCTAAAGCTACACCGCAATAAAATTCAGATCATACCTTCTCTCAACCGAATTTAGAATATTTTCATTTGAAAAACAGCCGCAAATTCCAAAATGATATCCAAACGATTTACGAATTATTTAATACGGGAAAAAACGTCCAAATTGCAAACGAAACAATTTGCGTCAAAATAATGTACTGTCGACGTGGCTCCGAGGCCATGTCGTGTGGCTTCAAGGTGAAAGCATATTGAATAATATATGTGTGATCGCGACATTTCTCGTGTTGTGTGTGTGTGTGTGTGTGTGTGTGTGTGTGAGCACTTGACGTTACACACATCGTGTGCGAAATATTTCACATGCCATAGGTTCAGACAAATTAAAACAATATTTTTTCTTGTTTAAGTAATCTTCTGTGGTGTTTTCTTAAGTAGGTATAACATTATACGCATCCTTACAAATATTGTGTGAAAGTTACTCTGTCTGTCTGTCGCGCTGTCACGACAAAACTACTGAAGTGATTTACAAGATTGACGTATACTGTTGCAGAGTTTTTTAGTACTTTTCAAGGGGAACAATTCTTTTAAATTTATTTTCAGGAATCTTTTTCAGCGCATTGCTAGTTCTCAAAAGAAACGTTGTTCACTGATACTCCGCTCCTATTGGTTAAAGCCTGATGATATACAGCCTATAGCCTTTTCCATTAAATGGGCTAACACTGAAAGAGCTTTTCAAACCGGACCAGCAGTTCCTGAGATTAGTAAACAAACAAACTTGTCTGCGTCTTCTATTGCCCGTAGCATGTTATAACGCAGAAACAAAACAAAAATACTCAAAATTCAGCCACCTTAAAATGGAATTGACTTTTTCTCATAAAGTCTTCTAACAAAATAAACATTATTTATAATTAAACGAAAAGCGCTAAAAAGTTGCATTTTTTTTTTGCTCAGTATTTATATATTTTTATTTAATAAAATTTATACTGTACACTTTGGACACTCCAATAATATAAGTAACTCATGTACACTTATCAGTTTTAACTTCACAATATCTATAATTTCTTGATAGAAAACAAAGACCAACTAACTGTAGAATAATTGCAAACAGTATTTAACACAAGAAGTAAGTTAAGAAATATCCACTATATCCACAATATCCAAGTAAGTTAACACTTTCCGTGGGCCATTACTTCTGCCAGACGTCTTGAAAGTTGTGAAAAAATTAGGTAAAC
Source organism: Phragmatobia fuliginosa (assembly GCA_932526445.1). Classification (NCBI taxonomy): domain Eukaryota; kingdom Metazoa; phylum Arthropoda; class Insecta; order Lepidoptera; family Erebidae; genus Phragmatobia; species Phragmatobia fuliginosa. The sequence continues at coordinate 15,465,151 of OW052057.1, forward strand.
TACGTTATGGTAGCAAACCTAAATTTTATACCATTATCTAAGGTACTATTTTAAGACCCTTTGTATGCGGCCGAAGGGCCTATCACCCCCCCAGACATATATTTGTAGTAATTAGGAAGCTGAGGTATATCATCTTTGGTATTATTTCAAGAATATAATTGTAAAATATTAAATGGTTTTTACACGCTTTTTGGATTGGTCATACAAAGGGTCTTAAAATAGTACCTTAGATAATATGTATAAAATTTAGGTTTGCTACTATAACGTAGTTTACCTAATTTTTTCACAACTTTCAAGACGTCTGGCAGAAGTAATGGCCCACGGAAAGTGTCTGGCAGTAATGAATTTTAATTTTAAATAATATTCTTGAAAAAATATGTAAATACTAGCTTTGCACCTTTAACGTAGGTAAGTAATATTTTTATCTATCTGTACTTCGCGCTATCTCAGAAACGGCCCCGCTTTCAAGCTAATGGGTACACATACATCTTAACAAGACATTGTACTAATAATCCTGAAAATTTCAGCTTTGCACTAATGACGTAGGTCTGGCGGCTCTGGGCTCTTGCTCTATTACTAAGCAAATGAGTTACTCGCCAATTTGCGGATGTCCAGAGGTGTTCGTTGATTGTCTGTGCTTTGTAAGTTACGTATAAGAATGTTGATAAATAAATTAGTAATTATATAAATACTTACAAAAATGTAAACTATCATAACCGACAGTAATACTGTTATGTAAACAGTCAACAAATCTAGTATCACTTAGAAGCACACACAAGTATCAACACGCGCCTTTGGATCGAGACTGATAACGCGATACAAACAGATTATATGTATAGGTATCTTGTCAGCTCTTATCTTTCATTGTGTGATACACGCTGTGATAACAACGTCACATAATCGATACTATTGAAAACGGTGCTTTGACCTATTTAACAAGATTACATACATTAAGGAATTCATAAATGTTCAAAGTAAATTGAATGTGCACAGTACCGGTTGTTGTGAAGAACCTTGGCTCTTCCTCTATATGTCCAACAGTGGACTTCATTCAGCTGAGATGAATGAACGTGAGCTACTGGATTCTATTTTCTAAAAAGATTTTTCTGGAATTCTTGTTCAAGATGAAAATACGAAGGGGTAGGGGAGTATCATAACATATATATTAATGTTTTTTTTTTTTATATATATTTAAGCCTGCCAAAGTGACTCTACTCTGCCTGATGGAAAGCATGAGTAGAATCCAGGAGTAGGGGTCACCATGCTTAATGTGAGGGTAGGCAATGTAGCATGGTGCCCTTACCATGGCAGCCTGGTTAGATTATTCTGCATCATTCTCCCGGCCTTCGAAGGGCGGGAGAATGATGCAGAATGATTGGGCCTCCGGTCTCACACTCACCAACGAAATACGACAGCAAGAATGCTGTCATTATTAGGATGCCATAATGACAGCATTCGTGCTGAAATCAGCGTGGCTCTACTACCTCAAAGAAATAGGTTATGGAAAAAACATGGAGTACAGCACCAATATGATAGAGGTAAAAAGTACACCGCCACTTTAAGATAGTGACTAGCGATGTTCATGAAAATATGCAAGTCGACAGACAATCATATTGCAAACGAGAGATAAAGGGCTCTCCCACACACGTGCGTTATTATCGATTGATAATATCTGATGCGTTATCGCAGGACGGAGGTACGCCAGAGTCCTACTTCTTATCCGTTGATACAATCGCAATAGTGTGTTAATTCGTATTCATCCTAAAACACATGCCAATACACATCCGATATCACTGACCGATAAAAATGCACCACGACATTAATCACCGATAAAAATGAGAAATAGTTGGTTAACATCAATTGTCTGTGAAGACATGGTACTACTCTGATTGCGGCCGCACAATGTGCCGGTACGGAAGCATAGCTATCCCACATGATATCAATAGTGAACAATTATGTGCAAAAATAACTAGAAAATTAAGAAGATAGTAGTTCACCTAGAAAATTATATACCTCAATAAGTAATAAGGAATGTTTTAACCTAAAAGTATAATTTTCTAACCGAGTTAGGAAAACTTCCTCCTTTCAAGGGGAAGACCTCTTTTGAAACTTTTGTAGTTAAATGCTCTTCTTGACATATTTACTACGTTCTTTTAAAGCTGCTTGTTTTATATTTAGTTTTATATTTAAAGTTTTGCATATCAAATTTCTTTTTGACCAGACTGGATACAAAAACCAGTTTCTAACCATTAATTTCCGATATGGCTGAATTTGCAGTCTTTAAAATATAATAAGACTTTTTATGTAAAACATACTTTCCTTACGATATATCCCTGAATATTCCTAATCAATATTCAGGGATTGCACGGTTGGCCTGGTGGTTTAAGCGGTTGCCACGATGCCTTCGACGTCGTCAAGTGTCGTGGGTTCAAATCCCTTGTGGGACAACACTTTGTATGATTCACAAATTGTTGTTCTGAGTCTGGGCGTTCTTTGTGTCCGTTTCATGTAAGTTTGGATACAGGATTTATATTCCTAATGCATGAACTCCCGTTCCTAATCCTACATTATTGTTGCGCATGTATGACTAGATATATTTCAACTTCGATCGACAAATATCCATTTGTAAATAAGGTGTATGGAAGCCAAGAATCGAATCAAGTGTTGCGCTATTGGAGAAGCCTATGTCTACCAGCGGACTACGATAGGCTGATAATAAAAACAGTTAAATACTATAAAGTGCGGATGTCCTATAAAAAGTTTAAAATCATTTGAATTTTACCATACATGCGTAACTAGATCGACCAAAAGTTATAGATACGTTTAATGACATGATACAGAATAGTACCCAAATCAAATTACAATCTCAGTTCCAGACTGACTCCTGGAAGTTGGCTAATCCAATTATAAATGTACTGCTATCCCATTAAGTAGTTTAAGATGAATAGCGCTCCAGTCAGCTTGTGTTCAGTATTTAGTGGAGATATTCAGCCAACATTTACGTGCAGGCTCCCTTGGGCCCGGCGTTAACTTGGACCATTACCATTAACTAACGGTGGTGTCCGATGTACTTGTACTTAAATACTATTTACTTGTGACAAGTAAGCAGTTGGCGCAGTTACGAAACATTTCTACCGACGTTTAATTTCAGCTTCGAATAATTGACTTTATTCTGAACAAAATTTCCTTAACTATGGATAATGTATTTTCTATATGTAATGGTTTTACGTAAGACTGACATTTTATTCTATCACACTAGATGCACCTATATAAATAATTCTGCCATAGTTGATCTATAAGCACTTATCGGTAGACATATTGTGGCGACTTCCACATACAGCGCTAGCGAAAACAATCGCGGTATCGATATTTTCAGTGGCCCGCCAGTATGATCACCTCGCCTGCTCAGAGGAGGGACACGAAATCCTTTCCTCCACAATTTGACCAGGCACCACCAATATATATACGAAGTGTAAAGGTGACTTTAATTATATAATACTTTTTGTTTTCTGTTGCCCGGTTATTATAGCGGATACCTTATGGGCTAAATAGCAACGTGATTATGACGGCTTAACATCACTTATTATCTTATTCGCGTGCTTAAAAACAGTGCTTAAGGAATAAGAGTCGGATATGATGATATGATATGACTGGGTCCTTTAAACGGGGCGAGAAAAAATATCTAACGAGGCCGTATTGTATAGTCTGTATTCTCAGTGAATGTGGCAGCTGCCACTCTTAGATTCTACAGAATTCTACTCACGTTTTGAATCAGATAGAGGATAGTCACTTCGGAAGGTTTGAAAAAAAATGTACATAGTGTATCTGTTATCTAATCAGTACTTACGCTATACCAACTGCTATCATCACAAGAAAAAGAAAGTCTATGATTATTTCTACTGTGTAACATAAATCGATTGATAATTTAGGTCCTACTATACCTAACACACAGAACGTTCGCACGTGACGGTAGCACGCGATCAAGTAATTGTAACAAATCACGCGATCTCTCCGAGATGTGCTTTTCTGATGTGTGTTCTTGTACTCCAATATTATTTGCTTAACAACAAAAGTGTTGCAAAAACAATGTTGTGATTATACTACAATCTATCTCAGTGTTCTGAGTAAGCACCCATCATCATTATCTCAGTCGAAAGACGTCAATCGTTGGCCGTAGGCCTCCCCTCTCCCACTCCATTCATCTTCACAAAATTTCATGTTTATGTAAAAGTAGCATTTAGTCCCGGTTCTGCCTGTTGTGTGTAGATTATCACGTTATCGTGGTAAAAGGTAGCCTTTTTTACTCGTTGATAATGTGGCTTTCCATTGATGAAATATATTTTTCAATAAGTTTCGGGTTGTTTACAAAAAACTCACTTTTGCATTTATAACTGAAGATTGTTTTGGCTGTCTACACACTTGACTTTGACTAAACACGGTCATCGGCAATAAGTGCTGGGAACAGCCGGTCGAGGAAGTAAATGAAGTTCTTTTTATTACAAAGGATTTTACTCAACACAAGATATGTCAGACAGACGATCTCTGAGATACAAGTTATGTTTCTAAACTTCGAGGCCCACTAACTACTCGTTCATTCTATTGTCTTTACTAAATATCTATAACAAATTAACATGTTCAAATTGTCAACACTAATTTCCAAACTGCACGCTCACAATCCTGTAGAATGTACTTAGTTCCTAAACTCGATAAATTCGTGTCTGTTTGTGGATTAGTCGAATAGCGCTACATCCGCCATATTGTAATATGCTCCGGACTAACTGCTTTTCCCAAAACATCTTGTGATGTAGGGCGTAATTAATGATTATTGTTTGACTGCCGGCATCCTCGTTGTAATACGAACGTAACACTAGTTATATGACTATTAAATCTTACTAATACACTAGGTATATTATCTAAGGCTGCATTATATTCGGTATTTTCTTTTATAATATGGTGTTAATATTTATGTTCAAAGCTTTTCGTGGCAATATAGTGTTCGATTAAGCGTATCTTTTGAATTATGTAATTTCTGAACGTTTGTTATACAAGTTACTTACTAATGTAGGTAGTTATATGTATTATTACTTTACATATATGTTATTTTAATAGTTTGTAGAAGAATTTAGACGACAGAACCATAAAAATATAAAACGGCTGTAGAAGGACGGCTGTGCAAGAATGTCATACATTTTTTTTTCTAGTTGCATATCATAGGCGTGATTAATGGGTAACTTTATGGGTAATTAATTACCAAATTTGTTAATAAAATTAATACACCGAGCATATCATTCTCAATGTGGGCTCTTTCTTCCTTTCTTCTTTCTTTTACAGAATTTAAGTATGAAGGTAAAAGAAATTGAAAATTAAAATGTTTATAAAACCGCTCAGCAAGAACTTATGGATTGATCATTGAATACCGTTTTCAATAGACGAACGATTTCTGTTGTTTCACTAACCTACATCTGTGTTGAGGCACCGATATTAATTGTCACGGAGAACTGATTGTTTTGTCAACATTCACATTGATTTCATCTCTGCTTTGAAGTCTTTGTATATCACCAAAGCGACTAGCAGACTGACGCATTATCATCTATTGAGATAAATCAATAACCAGTGACATGTATAGCCGCGACCTTGTTTCCATTCTCTTGTAATCAAAGCCTATATCTATACAATATATTATTATATAATATTTGTTCCGTAATTTTCGCCGAAAGTTCGCGAGATAAGTAGACAATGCTACGAATGAAGTTGAGATCTAATTGTCGCTCGATAAGCCTTGACGTTGTTACGAGACGCCGAGGAATCGTTCAGAGCTAGTGTAAACGCATTCTAGTCTTTCTAGCACATCAATCTATAGATTATAAAAATCCAACAAGAGATGATACAAAATATATAGAATGGGCTTATTTTTTTTTTTACTTTTTAAAGACAACTTCTGTAATAAGAATATATCCTTATTATTAAAACTTTACAAACTTATACTCAGAACAACAATTTGTAGATCATACGATCATATACATTGTCCTGCAACATCCAGTGCAGTGGACCACCTAAACCATTGCTCTAAGTCCTAATGGCTCTATATTTATGTTTTTATTTAATTCCAGAAAATTCGCCATAGTTTTACAAATAGTGCGGCTGATTAAATTTCCTCAACAATCTTTGGATCCAATCTTTGGTAACTCAGAACATTGTAGCTAGTAATTTGAGCTAAAAAATAAAGGTGGAAATAAGCCTGAGGTTCGTGGGTTTAATCAAGGACAAGCTCTCAATCCGCGCCAGTTCGGCACAATGGGGCTGATATGATCGTGACACGGCTCGTTCCAGTCATCATGTTCACCTCGTTCAGAAACATCGCGATCGGACTTGTTTAAGTGATTGCGTGACTTATAAATTATAGACATAAACACAAAATTATGCAGAGATAAAAGCTCTGATTTCTTTTAAATTTTTGAGCTGGACACACTTCTCTCAGCGATACACAATAACATTAGCTAACTTTTATCAATAAATGCTGCTATCTTCACTTATCTTCAGATCTCCTAGTACTCGTAGTGCATGTATGTTACAATTTATTAAGATGCATTTTTCAATAATATATCTAGAAAAATTTTGCACCTAGTAATTCTGCGCAAAGAAAATCTTCTTGATTAGACTTTTTTGAATCCTACTTTTCATTATACATTGTTAGGCGTCTTTTTCAGCAAATATTTTTTCCTTTCTTAGCACAAAAAAGATGTCTCTATATCCTTGTGTTCGCGGACCGTGGAGATCTCTCCCAGAGCGCTAAAGGACCGACGATAAATTAACGGATCACCCATTAGTCATGTCGTTTTTCAGCTGAGACACCGTATTTGCTTTGCTAAGGGGAGGGTTTGTATTTCTAGTTGACATTTAAGGATTTAATTGGATAGAAGGACACAATAGTATAAAGACATGTTAGCACTTAGTTAAACTATTTTCATAGTTGTAATTATGTTTTGTGTTGTACAGCTCTTAAAATTATAACAACGTTATGTTAACACATTTATATGTCGCCGCCAACTAGTTAAATTAGCCGTACAATCAACAGCTTAGCCTCTACTGGGGCGTCTATTCATATACATAAAAATACTAACCTAACCTAATCTAAAAGCCAAATTTTAGTCTGTGTAACGGTAATAATTGATTGCATAGTTGGCGGCGACATATATACAACGGCTTTGACATCAAGTGTGCGTTCACAGATTACTACTTACTATTAGATCAGCTTACTGAATAATCATAATAACATCTCTTATTCAAACTATATTTAATTTTTTTTTAAATTTCATTTTCTTATGAGAAGATAAATTAACAACATATTTTCTATTCTATGAAATTCAACCCACACTCTATGAAAGTTACAGATAATTACAGCAATTGTTAATAAATTATTTTGTAGCACATTCTTTCTGTATTTTTGTAGTATAAGTAATAAATAATGAAGAATTGAATACCATAGAACAACATGAAAAGATAATTGGATTGGCACACATTCCATAATTCATAACTATTTTTAACAAGTTTGTAAAGCTCCTTTCAACTTTATTGTAAGAAAACCACTCATGATCAATATAAAATAATAAATAATATTGTTTTTTGTTACAGAGTTAACTACTTACACTACAAAGAGTCTTTTATAAGTATTTAATATAAAGAATTTTTAAATGACAGGCCGATATATTAATGCCTAATAGTATCTCAAGCTTTAATACTTTGTTTTTTGACTTTCTTTATAAAATAAACTAAACTCTAAAAAAACTATGTGCTACGTACATATGTGTTGCCTGAGCTTAATTTCATTTCCCTATATAACTTGAATAGATTACAAAAAAGCGCCCTCTGTAGTTTCTTGACTTTTAATACCATTGCTGTTAGTTCGTGTTTTATGCCGGGCAAATTCCTTCTAAAAAAGAAAGAAAGCTAACAAAAGCAACGAGTTTAAAAAGGCAGAAGATTCTCCGCAGAATACAAAGTACTAAATCTACATACCAAATTCACTCTCTCCAAAAGAATGTGATATAGATCAAAAGCTTTAGGGGTTGTGAGAACAAGCTCAACAATCGTTTCGTCACAAGAGCCCAGGCATTGTGTTCGTGGGGACACTAATAGGTTTGAGGATAGTTTTCCTGGGTCTAGAAATGCTTTGTTTAATTTTGCTTTCACTAAAACGTACTGATATAAATATAGCCCGAAGTGGCTATAAGCAAACTGATTTTTGCTTTGTTTAAATGTTTACTTTGTTCGTGAGTGTGGTAAGTACTTAGCTTGAACATTAAAAGTAAGCATTATCTTACATTAGTTTCAAACGAAAACTCTTAGACAAAGTTTTTAGTATCTGTTTCCCTTAGGTCCTCATTTTAATAAACGTTAGCAATATTTCTATGACCTCAATGCAAACAACTCTTTATAATAGATGTTAATTGTGACATTATTAAAATTTTCTTTTACAATTACAAGTAATGTGATCAAGTGTTATTGTATCTCATAATTTCTTTGCAAAACAGGAGCTTATATCTGAAATATGTTAATGTTGGTAAGCCCGTAATGTTACTTCTTAGATCTTGTGATTAACGTTATGATAATGATGATGATGAACATACCTCATTATTTATATATACTAGTTATTGCCCGCGTCTCCGCCTGCGTGAATGTTAGTTATCGCGTTAAAAAGTAGCCCATGTCTTTTCCCAAGGTTCCAACGATCTCTTTACCAAAATTCATCAAAATTAGTTCAGCGGTTTATTCGTGAAAACGTAACAGACAGACAGAGTTATTTTCGCAATTATAATATTTATTTAATGTCTTTATGTATATACAATTAAACAAGAAAGTAAAGGAAACAATTGTGTTACATACTATGTACAACTATATGAGGTCTTATCGTTCGTGACGATCTCTTCCAGACAACCATATTACAAATATTAAATAAAATATTAAAAATGTTAGTAGGAATTTATATATAACACTAGTTGACCCAGCGAACTTCGTACCGCCCAACTTTAAAATTTCAAAACTTGATCGCAGCGCCACCTACCGGGTCCAATTGCGAATCTAAACCATTCCCTGATCCCCTTGAAGACACACAAATAATTTCATTAAAATCGGTCCAGTCGTTTGAGAGAAGTTCAGTGACATACACACTCACACAAGAATTATATATATATAGATGTATATATAAACTTATATATTTGTATGTGTATTTATAATGTATATGAAAATAAATGTTATTTAAGAATTGAAACTCCATACAATATTTCATGATTAGATTTCCGTATGAGAGCACTATATCTAATGCAGATAAACAAAAGTGGCCAAGTGCGAGTCGGACTCGCCCATGAAGGGTTCCGTATCAGCAAGTAATATCATATAAAAGTTCTTGTAGTTCGTTGTAACTTTGATCAATGTTTTTATAATAGCGTATTGATTGAATGAAAGGTAAAGTGCGGTTTACGATTTATGACGTATTACAAAAAAACTACTTATGAGATCTCGTTCAAACCAATTTTCGTTGGTAGTTTGCATGGTAATGTACAACATATATTTTTTTTAGTTTTATCACTCTCTTATTTTAGGAGTTACAGGGGGGGGGGCACACATTTTTCCACTTTGGAAGTGTCTCTCGCGCAAACAATTCAGTTTAGAAAAAAATGATATTAGAAACCTCAACATCATTTTTGAACACCTATCCATAGACGTATGGGTTTGATGAAAAAAATTTTTTTGAGTTTCAGTTCCAAGTATGGAGACCCCTAAAATGTATTGTTTTTTTTCTATTTTTATGTAAAAATCTTAATGCGGTTCACAGATTACATCTACTTACCAAGTTTCAACAGTATAGCTCTTATGGTTTCGGAAAAAAGTGGCTGTGACATACGGACGAACAGACAGACAGACAGACATGACGAATCTATAAGGGTTCCGGTTTTTGCCATTTGGCTACGGAACCCTAAAAAGACAAGCTACGAAAAGTGCACACACAAGTTGACTCGTGACATTTAGCGCGACTTGGAGAAGGTCGCGCCCTAATTTAACACTATTCACGGCAGTTTTGCTAACAATAGGTTCACTGGTTTCTACCCAGGAATGCCTAGTCACTAGGCAAGCTATACAGGATTAGCTTTTCATGTTTCAATTTTAACGAAATATTCGAGCACAGAATGCTATATTAATTGAATGATATATTGCCAGCGATATTGATTATTGATTATTTTAAGTGGACATAGATTTTTCAATAAATTTGTGTATTTTTTCCGTAACACTATTTCATTAAAAAAGTAAAATCACTAGAGATTCAAAATCAATCATTTCATAAAAGTTATGGTTAGAAAAAACAGTGGATTTGATGAATACTAAATTAACTCGAGTGTATTTACATTGCGAGCGTTCACAAATTTCCCAGAAGGAATAACAAAAATATAAGACTATAATTGAGATATAATATAAACCCACCATGCGATATTTACTGATGCAATAATATCTACAATATTTGCCAAACCGGACGGGTTTTAGATGTTCTTATCGAGTGTTAAACAATCCTTTTAAATAGCGCACATGAATACATTGTCCATACTCCATATTAATATTACAAATTTAAAAACAACTCTGTTTGTCTGCCTGTTACGTTTTTACAGCTAAATCACTGCATCGATTTCGATTAAATTTGACATGAAGATACTTGTCATCACATCATACTCATTAACAAAAGGTACATGGTAGCGTTCCCACAGATTTCTAATTAAAGGTACTTTGATTCTTGAGGAAAAACTAGCTATACGCCGGCGGAGCGGTCAGCTAAAGCTTGGTAACTGTATACCACTGTCACACAAGATTTAATACATTTTAGTAATATATAAATTTCTGTTAAGAATATAAAAAGTCCGAAAGTAACAGTGAACGTAGTCTAGAATAACGTCAAGAGAAGTATTTTGCAGTACAGGATTTTATTGCTACAGTGGCACCGTTATTCTTTCAAAAGTAATGCATTAGTTAACCATTAACAAGTACTTGTATACGCCCTAAATCAGATTCGTCGTCTTTCGGCTCTTTTTCCAATATTCGCGGTGGACCGCAATGAGTTGATGATGATGATAATTTTATATAAAAGGGAGAAAAATCACAAGAAAATTAATTTACATAAAATACTTTATAACAAAGCCTACACAGAAACAAGTGCCTAACAGAGTAGAGTATAAATAATAACCACACGTTAGTAATGAGCCTGGAAAATGTTCTGCATTTTTCAATAACTCTCATATAAAGCCGTGGTTATTTTAAGCGATGGTAATTAAAAAATAAACGTTGTACATTGCTGTTTGTTTTCATATTAATACAACCGAGAAACAGTGAACGCGTCGCTTGGTAAATAATTAAATATGATCGCATATATAACTTACTAACTATACACTTACGTATAATGTTTGTAAATGTGAATTGTTTCTTCTATTCAAATGATTTTGCGGTACGAATATTGTTTGTAAGTGGAGTACCAATAGCGTTTCACTTGATTAAACTTTGTATTGGATATCTTATGTACAGACGTACAAAATGTTATATAGTAGCAAATAACAATATGCTATCGAAAAGCAGTTTGACATTGTTTTATAATTAAGGGCTTTTTCCTAGAATATCTTAAATATTATTTTGTACCTTTTGTAATCTTTAAAATTACCATATTTAAAGTGAATTTATTTGTTCAGGAATTTTATTACTACAGCCCGAAGGTAATATATAGCCGGTTCCAAAAATAACGGGTCAGTCACATTAACCAATAACGGGTCAGTCACATAAACCCGAATATCTCCCGAACTACGTATGCCATCCTAATGAAACGAAGACTGTTCAATTGAGAATTTAATTATACAGATAAAAAATAAAATAAAACTTAGTTACACCCACAATATTAATCTTAAATTAAAAAAAAACTAAAGTAGTCATATTTTTCTTAAGATTACATTTTTTTTATGATTGTTTTTTTGCTGTTTTTCATCACTTTCTTCATTTAATACTTTGTATTGCCTCCACGTGATGAAGCCTCCAGTGATGAAAAACAGCAAAAAAACAATCATAAAAAAAATGTAATCTTAAGAAAAATATGACTACTTTAGTTTTTTTTTAATTTAAGATTAATATTGTGGGTGTAACTAAGTTTTATTTTATTTTTTATCTGTATAATTAAATTCTCAATTGAACAGTCTTCGTTTCATTAGGATGGCATACGTAGTTCGGGAGATAATCGGGTTTATGTGACTGACCCGTTATTTTTGGAACCGAGTGTAGTATACAGTACTACACTCTCACGTAAATCAGTCTAAAATGACATTCATGCTGTCATGTTTCGTTGGTGTGTGTGAGACAGTGTGAGAGAGTGTGAGACCCAACGATACAGAGCCATCTCAACAAGCTACCACAGTGCTATCACTGTACTGCATTTTATACAAATAAAGCTTACCAAAGTGACTCTGTCTGTCTGTCTCTGAATATAAAAGCATTCACTTTTCTTGAATTATACTTAAACTAACTTATTTTTCAGACTCTTAATAAATAAAAAACATGTGCTTATGTGTTTATACATTTCTTGAAAAAACTCCAAAATGATAAGGACACTATAAATAACAGTAAATAAATATTACACACAACGTCATCTAGTCCCAAACTAAGAAGAGCTTTTATTATGGGTACTAGAACACTGATATAAATATATAAGCATATCTTTTCTATATAAATACACACATTTTATACATACAAATATTTGTGAATCGCACAAACATTTGGTCCAACCCGGGATTCAAACCCGAACTCTCAAGCACAGCCATCCAATACGCTGAGCCACTGAGGCAGGAACTATCATTATACATACTTAAAGCATTTAATAACAGCATGTAATAAATACTGAACCACTCGCACATAATGTTGAGATAATATTCTAAGTAGCCTGCCTTCAAGTGTCATCGTGTGTAAATCTCTATTGTATCGAGAAACATCATCTACGTAATGACAATTCAAAATTACACAATGAACTAAAATCCATTATTTAAGTCCTTTGTACGTCGGCGTCTTAGTTTGGCTAGTGTTAACACATTAAGTCCTAATAACAATAAGTAATGCTATCCAAAGTTGGTCGACACTCGACAGAGCCGGCAAGTGGCTGCGTATTGCGTCCGATGGCTAATTAATCTATCAAAACGACCGCCTTTGTTCTCTATTGAACCAGGAACAATCGGAGTGGATGTTTGCACCATACGATGTGAATGAGTGGACAAATTAATAAATACTAAACGATATATTTATTTATACCTTTTTAAAGGAAATAAATGCATAAGAAAAGAAAATAAGTACAAGAACTAGGTTATAAAATAATTAGTGATAAACTTCAAGAAAATAGTCAAATGATGACAGTATTACAATAACTGCCTATTTTGTTGATTAGTTTACATTTTGTGTCCGGTACAGAACACTTCAAACAAAATTCAAGTAAAATCCTTTTTGTCACAAGAAAAACCAGCACTTAATTTAAGTAATGTAGCATATTAACTCGAGTTGTGAATCTAATAATAAGATAGTTTTACAATAAATTGAAATATCTTTTACGTTAAAATTAAAATGTCGAATTAATTAACCCACAGCAGTTATTAAGTATTCACTTTTGTAATAGTAGTTAAACGTGAGATTCTCAAACACTTCCTTTTGTGTAATTTGGCGTATGAAATGTTTGTGTGTAATAAGTCGTAATAAGATTAATACAGGTTTTCAAGATCCACCGGAATATGTATCGGTTTTATAGGATTACTAGCTTTCGCCTGGGACTCGGCTCGGGCGTGTTTTGGGTATTGCAGCAAAAAGTAGCCTACGTTCTTCCTTAAATATTAAAGTTATGATTTATTCATGATTTTTATTGAAATCAAGTAGCCATGAAAACATGACAGTCAGAGTTTCTTTCGAAATTTTATAATATTAGTACGGATGGTTACCAAGTCTGTTAAAATCCATATTCGCGAAACCGAAGTTTATTGGGTTAAGTAAACTAACTACGCATTTATATACATGTACATGTATATACATATTTATTAGGTATAGTTGAATAACCAAGATCAATAACATAACTAATTACTTATAAGATTACGGTCGTCTCCGCTGTGGGGCGGATTCCAAACATATCTAGTGTCAATGTGACATGTATTATTAAACTCCTACGAGGTTACTATATATCAGATAGAATAATTGATATCAATTGTTAGATAATTTTAATGTAACATAAGGGTTAGAGTAGAAATGTATCATTAGAAACCTGCCCCAACTCCACATGGGTACATAGAGCGACGACTATTTAAGCGACTCACGAAGGTATACAAGTGTGTTTTATGTCAAGCTACCTTGAACAACCTAAATCCTACTGCCTAGCCTATTCCTAAGATTATTAAGGGTCGGTTACTAGTTCAACTGGATTTATCTAAATATCAGATTTATCTCGAGCGCCTGGCATCAGACCACCGCAACCATGAGGGCGAAACTTTAATTTTAATTTTAAATGCCTCATTGGTCTAGTGGTTAGCGTATCAGACTACTGATCAAGAGGTCTCGGGTTCGATTCCCAGAGTCAGACCAAATATTTGTGTAATTCGTAAATATTTGTTTCGGAGTTTGGGTGTTTTCCATGTATGATATGTATGTATTTTCAAAAAGAAAGTATGTTTATGTATTCATATCAATTGTCTAGTACCCACAATACAAGCTCTGTTTAGTTTGGGGCTAGATAGCGTTGTGTGTAAGATGTCCGATTATTTATTTATTAATTATTTACTTATTTAATTCATGAAGTACCTTATTTATATAAAGTCATGGTTGTATAATTTTTTGTAACAATTAAAAAATGAACTTGTTGTTATTATAACATTTTCTAATAATATCTTTAAAAACCAATCCAAGCATATAACATCAACACTATTATTGCATAGAAAAATTTTAATGAAGAAATACTAATTTGACTTAATAATCGGGTAAAAGGTAGATCACTTACCAGTATTGCAAATACATAAATAGTTGACGAAAAAAAATTTCATACAATGTGAGCCTTCTTATTTCAGTACATTGCTATAATCTCAGTTCATACGTAAACTGTTTCAGAGTTTATACATCGATTTACGATTACCTAATATTTGAATTGTTTAGAACTTTCGACAAACAATGTCTGGAGAAGCTGCTAGTTGAGTTTGAATTGCTAATACCGTTTAGTTGTATTGATTAATATAAGCGTACATAATATTGTAGTTGTTTGTGTAATTTTAGTTTACGAAAGAAGTTTCAAGAATTTAGAGACAGAAACGGCTAAAAGCAAGGGATATGTTGTTCTCCTGTAATATTGAAGGGGGACTAGGAACCATTCGGGGTCCTGTTATTCTACAACGATGATATTAATGCTGTTACAACATGCAAACACTTGGTTGATGATGTTGTATAACAATTCCTAAACATAATAAATAAATATTTCGTACAATTACACGACAACGTCATCTAGTCCCAAACTAAGCAGAGCTTGTATTATGGGTACTAAACAACTGATATAAATACATAAACATACTTTTTTTTTGTAAAAACACCCAGACTCCGAAACAAATATTTGTGGATTACACAAATAATTAGTCCGACCCGGGAATCGAACCCGAGACCTCTTGATCAGCAGCCGCATACGCTAACCACTAGACCAACAAGGCAGTCATAATATAAACAGGGTATTAGAACGCACACCGGCCTGTGAACAAAGAAATTGTAATGACATACCTGGAAGTCAGCCGTTGATCCTGGGTTTACCTGGAATAAAAGAATATGTCATTACTTTTATACTAAAGTAACTTTCGCCAGCGACACCGCCCGCATGTATGTCGGTTGTCGTGGTAAAAAGTAGCCTATGTCCTAAGTAAAGTAGGCTCTAAACTTTCTGTATACCTAATATAATTTGGTTCAGTAAATTCGGAGTGGTCACCAGACAGACAGAGTTACTTTCGTATTTATTTTATTAGTAAGGACGTCCAACAATCAATGAACAAAGATAACTTTATAGAAATAAGTAACAAACAAAAGCGTGTCATCACGCATTACCTAATTATTATTTTTTTGTTTGGCGCTGACTCACAATAATTTAGGTAAGCATACCTGGTTTCAAAATCAAAAATAAAAAGCCCTAAAAATGGATTTTTTTTCTAAATTTGTATGGGACCAACTTCGGAGTAAATACTTTTAATAAAAAAAAAGAATTATCAAAATTAGACTGCTCTGAAAAAGCTATGTATCATACATAAAAATAAATATACGCGTCGAATTGAGAACCTCTTCCGTTTTTATCGTAGGTTAAAAAATTAAAACTGACACATGCTGAGAAATAGAACTACAAGGCTACGGGGATGCGTTGCCATTCGCTCCGTGTAAAAACCGATATTGAGGAAAAAGCGGTTGAACCCAGTAACCGATCCCCAATAATATTGGAAACAATAAAGATAAGATGATTATGAAATAGAAGTCCAATGCAAAACGACGAAATTCAATAAAGATATCTAATAACTACCATCAGTAATAATTTAATAAATCAACCAAAATCAACCTTAACAGTATATATCTATTGATATAATATTATCCTTATATTTTATTAACTTACTTATTGAAGTCACTATACCAGTATTGAATAATATAATAGAATTTGATCAGTAATTCCCTACATATAGAGAATTATTAATTAATTTTATTATATTATATTTACTATTTCTATAAACATGTCCGAAATAAGCTGCTTTCCTCTTTTTATAGTTTCGAAAAATTCAAGGGAGACGAGGTAGAGGCCGAAAACGTATATCTTGGACAAAAAACATGAGAGACTGGTTGAAGGTGGACAGCACAGAAGCATTGATTCGCATGACCGAAGCAAGGGATAGATACAGACATATGGTCGCCGACCTCCGTGATGGAGATGGTACCTAAAGAAGAAGAAGAGAATTATTAACCAAATATACAAAACAAAACACTAATATTATAGGTTAGCAATTATATGACACACTCAAGCCATTACCATTGGACCCCGGGTTGTTCAGGATATCAAATGTACAGCAGATCGTTCTTTCAACAGGAGAAACGACTAGTAATGTAAGACCTTGAGCGTCAGATCATTTTGATGTAACAAGAGGTCCACTATGCTAGACGTATGGACAATGAAATATAATGAAACGATCAGCTATATTTTTTGAACTAAGGGATAATTTTGCTTGAGTGGTTTTGTTGATTGTTTGGGTTAATACAGATTTAAAAGAAAGATGTAATGGTTGTAGCGGTATCAAGGCTTGATACACTCATTTCTTCTAGTATTAGATAATCCGAGATTATAAACAATTTGTACTTAAATAATCTTGCATCTAAACCAAAATGTTGACAAATATTTCTATTTATTGTAATTTTTTGAATTGGGTTGAATATGAGTAAAGTATTTAGCAGAGTTCAATTCGAACTTAGGAAACCTGAAAGCGGACTCACTTAACCATACTTAAGACCACATCTTAAAGGAAATATTGTTGTGCCTCGAGTAGTAAAGGAGCAAGTGTTATTTTATTATAACAGCTTTCAATAGAACCCATTGATTGATTGATTTGATATAAATAAGTGTAAAAATATTCTAAATTCTTGAATGGTATATTTTCAAATATATTTCTGACAGAATTAAACTTTCGTATTATGTCATTCAAATATGAAATCCTATTCGTAAAGAAAGAGATACATTTGTGGTGGTGTTAGCATTTTTACGATACATTGAATTGTGAGTGGCGAGCCTTTGTCAAATTTTATCAAATTTATCTTTAAACAAATGTTTAAAAGACCTCTTTATAATCTCTTTATGGTAAAATAAAAACTGTTGTAGTGCGATACGGAAAATCAAACTAGACCAAAAGAAAACTAGATAGAACAAAATAGAAAGAAATTTAACATATCTTATTTTCTTAAATAATATTAGTAATTTAAAAGTATCTACAAACATCGAAAATATATATCGTATTGTAGAATTAAATATTAAAATATTTCTGATCCTGGCCAAATAACTTGAGTTCAGGAGTATGCACGCGTCTGTACTCAAAAAATTGAATTGATATCCATTACTCCCCGTCGGATGCTAGCGATGCCTTCATAACTCCATTTATAACCTCAATACGAATACCACAGGGATTAGTAAAAAACAATAGCGGCTTTACGAGGTACATTCTGGCAGCCAGCTCCCGCACAAAACCTAGGGATCCCGTGTATTTTCGCAGCAGACTTGCGCTGCCTCGTATCGGATGTTCGTGCTAAAAGGTTTTTTGTGTAGGCCTTTTTCGCTTCCCTCTTCATGGACAAGCGCGACACAAAAAAACGACAAATAGATAATGTTTTTACTCATGCCTCTTGTGTACGTATTGATAGCGTACGCGTTGCTTGTACTACGTCACGCCCCCCCCCTGACGTATTCTGTTACAGTATTACATTTACGAATGGGTATTTTCTATTTTACCAATATGTCAACCAAGTACTTATATTGTATTGAACGTGACGTTTGATGAATACACAGTAAAAATGTTTGTGTGTATATTCATAAATAATGTGCGAGGTGTATCCATTCTTTTAAAGACTGGTACATAAATAAATGGAACTATCACCAAACCGTATTTACTACTACCTAGTCAAGACCCACCATGGAGATTTCGATAATACTGTTTGCAAAAATAAACTGAAACTAAAAGTAGTACATACTATACATTTTAAACCAATTCCCAAAAACATGCGGGATCATACCTTCAGAGGCCCCGAGCGTTTTAAAAGTTTTAAATAATGAAGGGAACATATACATTTAAAAACATAATAAAAAATGAAACCGTGGAAATGAAGAAAACCCATATTGATATTTAAAAGTAATAAATTATTGAAAACAATATTCTATCATCAGACGACCTAGTTGAAATATAGAAAAGAAAACAGCAAAAACCGTATTTGAATCAATTCATTATGCCCCGTTGTCTTATTATTATGAAAGTGCTCTTCGTATACAAGCTTTCAAACAATAAAACAGTATATTGTTTGCACACAAAGCAGTAATCATAACACACATGGACTTAATAATGACAGACAGGTAGTACAGTACACAGTAGCTACAATATATATATATAAGTCACGAAACTATTTGTATAACATATAAAATATTGTATGATATAATATCAGTGATTGGCCTGTCCGCCTCGCTAGTTGTAGCCAACACAAAACAAAGCGGTTATTGTATTTTATTGCGGAGGATCAGTAATACTCCGCCTTTCCCGGTATCATTATTATTTTAATATGTGATTTAATGGCAATTTCATTCTGTTCTCTTATGTGGAACCAATTCCATTCGTTTATTTACGTAATGGAAAAGGCGAGTTTGTGTTTTTGTATGTGAGATACGGTTCCTTGCGGATCAATTTTGGGATTGAAAAGGGACAGTGAGGCTGAAGGCATCAATTAAAACTGTTTAAAATTGGACTGGGTGGTTTAGCTCGATTCATTTGAATTCAATGTACTATAAATATTCTCATAATAACTGTTATTTATTTATATCATTAATATTCTCATAAAGTCGACTCGAAGGTAGTAATTAACTGATGTCTTCGTATAATGAATAAAATCTTCCGACAAGAATATGTAGAATAGTGGTGAGTCTGCGTAGTTCGTAAAGTCGAGTCGAGTGGAGTAGTTATAAAGTTGTATTTTATACGCACCGTCTCTCGGCAAGTGAATGTGAAGTTTGACCCAGCTGCGGCAGGATGTATAACTTCTTGAAATATCGAGTTTAGTTTACCCGATACTAGTTAGTCATGCACTACACGATTCTTTACCCAGTATATAAATAAATAAAAAACTTTCATTGTACGATAACTTTGCTTTCTGAAGTAATATTTATAAATACAGCAATACTTTGTCAAACATATTATTCTCAGAGAATTAGGAACACTCCCTTTAACAAGAACCCTGAGTGTTGACTTCGTTCGGAGATGTACGACACACAAATCACGTGTCATATTTTTACACATCCTCTTGTGAACCCTGTAATGTGAGTGAATGTCTCATTGTTTGGTGTGTGCGCACAATGTGTACGTACATGTGTCCCAGATGGTTCATTGTCGCACATGATGAGCCCGGGGACTAAGAGGCGTGTTTAAACACTATCTAATACTTGGAAAGATCAAAAGAAATGGAAAAAAAAATGGAAACGAAAATATTTCTTATATATGTTGTTAACTAAAATATATGTAGACGAACTGTGTGTATGTATATAAGTAAGATTTAATATAACAAATACATTGCTCAATGCTGCTATTATATAATTGATATATAACTGAACTTCATGTACATTACAAATGTATATTTTTTAAGATGGAACTAGCTGTTAGTTTTCTAAATTGTGAAATTAATTAATTAATACCTAAGCTAGTAACATTAAAATAAGAATTGTGTAGATTTCTGGTAGCAATCAATAATATAAGAAAAAAGACCGTATGCACTGATGAGCACGCATGAGCATTGATGAATCTAGACGAAGTAAAATAGGTGTGACAGGATCGCAGCAAGTGGAAATCAACGGAAAACTGAACTCTAAATCTATAAAAGATCTAGTAACTGACCCCGAATAATCTTGGAAACATTAAAGACTGGGAATATGAAAGCAAAATTATATACTTGTTATCAACATCTAATCTAGGTAATCGTTTTTGGGCAGTTACCCCTCAGGGTTGCGGAAGTACGCTGCTAGTCAGCATATGGAAAAACTGACATTCAAGTAAAATCGGTAGACCTAGTAGATGACGCTAAATAATTTAGGAACTCATAAACACTACAAATAAATAAAGGAAAATTATAAAATCAAATAGAAAATAAATTACTGATTATTCAATAATATTAGTTTAAACGTCGGTGTACTGTGACACTATTTGTGGTCTACGAGGAGATAAATATGAACATATCTGACATCAAAATAACAAAAGAACTAACAGAATATGTTGTGTGTCATTTGAAATATAATGTATTTATAGAGCCGCGGAGATGATAGTGAGCCACCACTTCCCTGGGGATAAGTTCACGATTTCCGAAACGGATTGGATAATAGCAGCAATATGGCGCCCGCCAGCTCCGACGCGCGGAAACTGTTTTATGAACACATTTCACGACACTCAGGAAATGTTTAACCGTTCAAAGCGATGCATTTACTAAGATATGTGGAACGCTCTTGTGTCCTAATCTTCGTTGTGTTCGTTGGAGAGCTCCATTTATGATGAGGTGCTAGGATCTAAATGTTGTCTATTTACCGACTGATCATTCTTATTTGAGTATAATTTTAGCAATATAAACTAAAGTAATTTTGAGTGCACTTTGTACTAGTTGAAGCTTGAGCTTATTGTTATTGATAATGATCATAATTTAGACTGGTTAATGACTACTTCTAATTCCTAAGAACTGGTTAACAAAATTGGTTTTAAAGCAAACATATGTTTATGTAAATTAATAGGCATACACCTGAGATGTAATTAAATCTATACTCTACTAAAAAAATAAAGCTGAAGAGTTTGTTGGAACGCGCTAAACTCAAGAATTTCGTAAGTAATTTTCTTTTAAGTTCTTTCGATTTAAAGAAAACCTATCAGTTTTAGATAGCCCATTTATTAAGAAAGGTAATAAGCTATATAACATCACAATAAGAGCGGAGCATCGGTGAAAAATATTTCCAAAACGAAGAGAAAGTATTTCTCTTAAAAGCTTCCATTGCGTGCTCTGGGTAATTGGTTAAAATAATGCATAAAAGATTTGTTTCTCTTTCAAAGTTCTAAAAAATCATAATATGTATGTATCTTATAAGGTCGGCTCACTAAATTTTTTTTAATGCTAACCAATTTGTTTCCACTGTACAACATCACAATAAATAAATAATAAATAAATAAATATTAATGCGGGTAACAGAAGACGCAGACGGTGCTGCGTGCGTCAGATAGTTAATAGACCAATAATAGATAGAATACATGTGATTAAGTAAGATATAAAGTATGTATTGGTAATCAAATCAAAATATAATGTTACGTACCTAGTGCGTTACAAACCCTTCAATATCAAGTGATTGAACAAGAGAACATGATTACAACAACTTGTTACTAATTGCGACCAATATCAATATTAAGCCTAACCAATTACTGATAAAACCGTTTCTGAGCCACTTGTTAATCCCTCATTTATTCTTAAGCTCTATTCCAAGTACTTTTGCTCAAGTAAAAGTACTCTGAGAATAGATCTTCCATATTTTATTAAATTAAATTCAAATAGGAATATTACATCATTTTCTCGAAATAAAACCTTTATATAAATTAGAAAAAAAATAAAGTTTATAGAAATGGTTATTTGCTGTTCGTGGAATTATAGATTTTAATGTACTTTCAAGGACTTGTGAATTGGGGAATTTCTATGCTGATTCATTTCAGTGTTCCGTGGTGACCACCACAGAATAAATTTTTAAATAGTGTCGCTTTTTCCGTCTGCCTTTTGTAGGAGTGGCGTTAAATAAATATCTGTGTATCATAATTTCAATTGAGTAATTTTTCCGTATGGTCACGGATTGAGAATTCGTGGGTATAGTAAAAGGCAACCAAGCAAATTATGCAGATCAACATCACAGCAACGAGAAGGAAACCTTGATACTAACTCTATACAATCACGTCTGGCCAGCGTGGTACAGCTCACCAAACCTTCCTTACAAACTAGAGGCTTATTTCCAGCAGTGGACAGTTGAAAGCTATAGATGATAAAAATAATCTCAACATGATTTTACATTTGAACATCGCAACACAAAAATTCTTACATATTTTTACTTTACTTTTATGTACTTCTTTCTTCGGTTCATAACAAAATATAAAATTTTATTCTAGCCATAAAGTTGTGCAAGTTTATATCTCAGCGAAGCGCGCTCAGTCTGTTCCGTGATATAACAACAATAAATGAAAAGAAAAACAAATAATGTAGGGAAAGGTACCTACATAACATGTTGGAGTTTATTTTCGTTACCAACTTTTGGTATATTTTAGTGCGAATGCACGGCCTTTAACAGTAACACGTATTTATAGGACTCGTTAAATTTTGTTAAATGTGCAAAGTTTTATATAAATGGACGTAAATTTAACATATTTATTTGAGTGTTAACGTAAAAGAGCCACGCTTCAGTACATAACAAAGTGATGCCACGATCTCACAGAAAAACCTGTGTTATCATCGTCCCGTAATCCGTAGTTGTAATGGTGATCATAGGCGCAAGTAGTAGCTTACCATAAAGACGTTTATTTTCTCGATAACCCTTAACCTAGGTCCTTCTCCTTACCCAAGAGTATCTCGATGCTAAATTTCAATGAAATCGGTTAAGCGTTTAATCGTGAAAGTGTGGGTGAAAAATAGACAGATAGAACTCTGTCTGAGCTAAATGACGAATTTGCAATCCTTTAAGAAAATCTTGGACAAAGAACATAAGATACTGGTTGAAGGTGGACAGCACAGAAGATTATTTGGTTGGCTACTAGTTCAATCGGTTTTACCTTAATTTCAGTTTTTCCACGGAGCGACTGGCGTGGGACCTCCGCAATCCTGAAGGAGAACTAAAATTCGAAGGTTTAACTAGATGTCAGTATATTTGTGGGTACTGACTTTCCAATAACCATTGCCATAATAATAATATATCTCTTTATTGTACACCAGAATATAAACATAAAGTGGTAGCTTAAACTAGGTGGTACAAGTGGCGGCCTTATCGCCCGAAGGCAATCTCTTACAGGCAACCATGGGATGGAGAGAAAGAAAGTTAAAAGTATGTGGTAGTTACTGGTGTATTAAAAATAAAAAAAATAAAAATAAAAACATTTGAACTTATTGATTTTAGAGTAGTTAATATAATACACATAGTGAATAGGATAAAATAACACACATAAAGATAAAAATAAATAAGTGTAATAAACAGATATTCAATAAATAAATATAAATAAACTTAAAATATATCAATAAACTTATATGTCCTTAAAGTCTCCCAAGTAATATTCCTTTACCAGTCTCTTGAAGGCAGCTAATGTCTGCGCACATCTGATTGCAACTGGTAAGGCGTTACGTTCCATAGTCGAACTGCTTGGACAGAAAAAGACTGGTCAAGGAATCTAGTGGTATGTCTCGGCATTCCCAATCTCAAGTTCTCGGACGATCTCAAAAATCTGTGATGCGTATCATGCAGGAAGGTAAATCGGGATTTAAGATAGTGCGGAGTCAGAGGATTGAACAGAATGTTGTAAAGAAGAAAGAGTATATGAGCATTCCGGCGAAGGCGGATGGGTAACCACTTGAGCTGTTTGCGATAGTCGGAGACATAATCATATTTACTTAATCCGAATATGAATCGTATGCAGAGATTTTGGAGTCTCTCAAGCTTATTCAATTGGTCTTCTGTGAGGTCTAGATAACTGGCATCAGCATAATCAAGGATGGGAAAAAGGAGAGATTGTGTAATAGCAACCTTGGTTGAAATTGGTAGAAAATAGCGTAGTCGGCGCAAAGATCCTGCAGCGGCAAACATTTTGCGACTCAACTCTTGCAGTTGAGGACCCCAGGATAATGTGCTATCAATATGAATTCCCAAGTCCTTTACCTTGTCGCTGTACGGTATCGCGGTGCCATTGCATGTGATTAGAGGCAGCTTCGTCCAATCAATTTTGGAGATCAATCGCGAACTTCCAATAACTATTACTTGAGTCTTGGATGGATTGATTTTCAGACCGTAGGTGTTACTCCATTTACATATTTTAAGCAGGTCAGCATTGATTGTGTTAACAGCATCGGCGAGATTCTGCAATGGTGCCCTGGTATAGATTTGGAGATCATCCGCGTATAGGTGGTAGGAAGAAGATAGGTCATTTGTGATGGTGTTGATAAAAACAGAGAAAAGTAGAGGAGATAGCACGCCGCCCTGTGGTACACCGACTGTAGTACTACACATAGAAGATACGGTTTTATCAATACTTATGCGCTGTTGGCGACCAGACAGGTAGTTGTGAAACCAGTCAATCACAATTGGAGATATGTTGAGAGAGCGCAGTACGCATAGTAAGACGTCAGGGTCTACGGTGTTAAATGCATTACTGAAGTCCAGGAGTGTTAGAACTGTCAGCTCGCCATTTTCCATGGCAGATCAGATGTCCTCCGTAATATGTACTAGGGTAGTAGTGGTACTATGCCCAGGTCGAAAGCCGGACTGTAGAGTATTCAGTAGCTGGTTTGTGGACAGAAATTTAGTCAGCTGAGTTTGGATGAGGCGTTCAAGGACTTTGGAGAGAAAGGGGAGAATGGAAATAGGACGATAATCAGAAAAGGATTCAGGTTTTTTCTTTTTAGGAATGGGTATTATTTCAGCATGCTTCCAAGCCTGAGGGAAAACACTGTGGGATATCGAATAGTTGAGGATATGGCATAGGACAGGAAGAATTTCATCAAGGATTGGGAGGATCATATTACGGCTTAGATAATCAGATCCCTCTGCATTCGAAGTTATGGATACTACGCTCTTCTTAACATCACTATCAGAGAATTGACTAAAAGAAAATGGAGGACAGTCAGGAGTTGGGGCAGAAGTAAGAAGTTTGAGTTTGGCGTCTTTTGTCATTTTATTAAAATTTGACGAAGCAGAGAAATGATGATTTAGTGAGTCTAAGTTGACATTTTTAGGAAACGGGTTATGAATGGATTTGCCTACTCCTAGTGACTTTAAAAATTTCCAGACTTTGGCTGGATCTCCGTTTTCTACGGAGCTGTGGATATATCGGCGTTGTGCGTTCCTACACACCTTGCTGCAATGATTTCTAAGGGATACGTATTTGTCCCGGTTCCGGTCGCAGGGATTCTTTTTAAATTTTGATTTTGCTACCGCTTTTTTCCTAATTAAAGCTTTGATGTCTTCAGTTAGCCAAGGTGATGGGAGCCGTTTGATCCTCATCTCCAGAACTGGCGCATGGTAATCATAAAGAGTCGTTAATGTGGTATTATATAGTTCAACTTTGTAGTCGATACAGTCAGCACTGAAAAGAGGTGCCCAGTCGATGTTCTTGGCATCTTCAACCAAAGCACATACATCCATACCCTTGAAGTTTCGCTGCAGAATCGTCTTCGCTTTAGGTTTTGGAGGTCGGAGGCGATAGGAAAGATAAAGCAAGTCGTGGTAGGAAAACTCGTCGGCAGGGCACTGGCCGTGCTTAGCTACGAGGTTAGGAGAGGAAACAAGAATGAGGTCTAGCAGAGACGGTGTAGAGTGAGGGAAATAATGGGTTGCGTTGGAAGGAAGGATAGATAGATTGCTAGAATGAATAACAGATTGAAGAGTAGACGACTGATGGTCGTTTTTGAGGAGACAGGTATTGAAATCACCCATGATTATAGTATGACTGTACGAAGGAGTTAGTTGCTCTAGTAGGAGTTCGAACGAAGGGAAGAAGTCGATACGTAGGGAAGGGCAGTAATAAACACCAAGAAGGATTTTTGAATGAAGGAGTTCAAGTTCAACGAAAAGATGTTCACCCGCATTAATTGGAGGGGGCTGCGGTGAGAGACTAACAATGGAGTAGGGAATATTATATATATTATAGGTAGATAGCAACACCACCGCCGCCACCCTCAGCTCTATCATTCCTGATAAGGTTGTAACCTGGTAAAGAGTAGATAGATATAGATGTTCATGACAAGCTGGACCGGTGGCATGACGTGCTCTCCGAGATACGAGCGTGAATTACCGCCAAACTTTCATACTCAGGGCTGTTATTAGGAATTTCCTGTAAGGAAAACCCAACAGGCCAGATACGTTATTTGAACCTGAGACCTCTTGATCAGCAGTCGCATACGCTAACCACTAGACCAATGAGGCAATCAAATGCTAAAGAGACCACGCTTAAGATATTTAAGCTTGAGAACTAGTTCTAAAACAAAGCGGGAAAACACCTCAAAACCCACTTTGCTTTGCCTACTTACTAGCGGTGGTACAATTATCTCAAGTCATATACCTACTGTCAACATACAATTGTTCTGTTAAATGAACTTTTAACGTTGACCTTTAATCGAACGTCATTTTTCAAAAGTCACTCATTATTTCACATACATTTACACTTTGTATTTAATTCATATGAAGAAGGGAATTAAGTATGCATACTATGAACATCTATTCCATTCCAAGGAACAAGCGATATCCGTCGAGGATTAAGTGTTACATGGTGTTAGATCGTGCTAGTGTCCATAATGTATGCACTACGCTGCAGTTATCGTCGTAAGCTCTTCATGTTAGTGCACCAAACACATCCCCCGCTACAATTCAATGTTTACTTCCTTTACTTAAGGGGCCCCCGGAGGCTGAATTGTCCATACAAACGGTATACCAAGATCATTTGCAGTATAAACATATTTCCACGATGATATGTTGATATTCGGACTAAGATTGTATTCATTTAGGTTATAACGTCTTTATTTTTAAAAATAAACTAATCTAGAATAAAATATAATCAAATTAAATTTTACATATTTTACATTGTAAATGTCATGTTTTCATTTTGTTTTTTTCTGTCTTAAAAACAAAAATGTTTCTAATATTGTTACATCAATAACATATCTCATATTATTATGCTACTACTTCCACAAAATAAATCGAAAAAATATTGAGTTTTCATTCATGATTTTCGATATTACGAAACACATCCATATTTCCACAAATTTCAAGCAATTAGTAGTGCTATCGCATCAAAAAATATTTCAATGTGTGTGTGATTCGTGTCAGTCAAATAATGATAGTCGAACCTTCTACGAGAGAGTCCGAATTACTACGAATGAATGTCAATCCTCATACACACATACATCGGTGCACTCGTATCTACGTTGTATTTTGTCAAACAGAGACAGCAATATTTTACGAACAAATTTCAACTTGCAGTTTAGAGTGTCGTACGCCGGCCTCTTAACAGTGAGATGTAAAATACGTACAGAAAAATTTTTTAACATATTTTTTCGTTTTGGTTTTTCATCTCGTAAAGTGAGTTCCTACATTTTGTCTCACTCAAACGTGAAAATACTTAGCCCAGAGAGTTAGAAAACTTTCATTTCTTTACCTGAATGTCTTTACAGGTAAAATCTTTATGAACTGATATTATTTTTCATAATAGCGACAGAGTTACTCAGACATCTTAATTTCCATGATTAGAGTGTATACGTCCTTTAAGGGTAATGTCTTGAAGAAATTAAAGAATATAAAATCACATATTATGTCCCGGTCTGTGCTCTCCTTCGACGTAAAATAAATTTGCCGTATCTTTAGGAATGACTGTGGGCGATGGCCCCTTTCTAGCCATGCAGATCCTCAAACAGGCAAACAAAATATTTACATGAGGAAAATTAAAAAGCAGCCCTCGACCAAACATAATTATATTAACATTACACTCATATTGTTAGGATAAAAACTCTTGTTTGTTTTGATTTGGGAGAAGCTACTTTGAGCTATAACAAGATAGAAATACGGCAGAAAATAAAACAAAAATAAATATATTTAATTTATACTATTCGCGGGAGATTTTAGTATTGATTTACAAAGTGTGTATTCAGTACAAAATGTATTTAACACGTTGAGTGCGAAACGAGGCTTAAAACACCTCGTCCGTGTCTCGTCTTTATAGCGGTAAGGAAAAACTTAAACTTCTCTGTCGTGCGAGAGGCGTAACTTCCGTCTGGTTCAGTCTAGGAAAGAGATAACTATATATTTGAGATGTGCTATTGATGCCGAGTTTTTTGGTATACCTACCTTAATACCGGGTTTTTTAGGCCTCGTACCGCACTAAATAAATAAAAGTTTAATACAGTGCGTTACGAGGTTGCGAACACCTCGTACCCCTGCACACCTCGTACCGCACCCTACGCTAGCTTCACGCGGTTAGTGTTGTGCAAAACGTTGAACGCTGCGCCCGCGACGATATATGTTATAAGATGTCGAAACGTTTTTTTATTTTCAGAACCCACTCCAAACAATCCACATCATCTCGAAAAAAGATCAAAGAAGAGGAGATGTGTAGGATGCTACGAAAAACTTCGCACCTTCTTATCAAGTCGTGAGGCTGATAAGAAAGCAAAGAAAATTCTCACAGAATGCAAAAAATATTATTGTTTGACCTGTTTCAATAAAAACCATCCATAAGTACAATTAAATGAAATCGATATTTTTTTTCCCATCACTAAACAATATGAAAAACTGCCCTTTTTCAGTGCGGTATGGGGTACATAAGACCCCACATTATATTTTACCTATAGAATCTAAACTAAATAATCTGCCCACAGGCGGCGGCAGATTTAGGTTAATCAACTCATTGATAATAATAATCGCGAACAAAAACCATACAATTCGCCTTATTTGGCGCCAAAATAGGATTTTTGTCTCCTGTGGGCGGTGGGGTTTATTAAGCCTCGTGCCGCTACAACCTCTGGTTCAGAACGAGGTTTCAAACGCCTCGTAACGCAGTAATGGAAAGTACAGATAAATCAGTGCCGCTGGGAACGTGTTAAGCGGCACGCAAAAACTAGTGAATAAAT
This sequence comes from Phragmatobia fuliginosa, assembly GCA_932526445.1. Classification (NCBI taxonomy): domain Eukaryota; kingdom Metazoa; phylum Arthropoda; class Insecta; order Lepidoptera; family Erebidae; genus Phragmatobia; species Phragmatobia fuliginosa. Next base: position 15,494,830 of record OW052057.1, read on the forward strand.
AATACAACTAAAGATCGATTCTTGAAAACACATACTTAAAACTCAGTAACTTCAACGTCAGAAAGAAAATTATTTATGATTAATTGTAGGAACCAGTGGTTTTATAGATGTAAACAAGATAACAACAATTCAGAGTATCTATCACACTGTTTACCTCGGAGTATTCAACAAACAACGGATTTTCTTTTTACCGAAGTTTTTGAACTCCTTCCTTAGATATTTAGTTCTGAGAAATGTAATTATCTCATGAGGATTCACTAACGATAAACGATGAGAAAATTCCGGAATGATTAAATGATACTTATTTATAAATGTTGCGTGGGACGAAGGTTTTCCAACTTCTATCGTATTGAGTTTGTTAGCAAATGACTGTTTTATATGATCGACATAGACCCATTTTATTCGATTTAATACTTGGTACTCTTGGAAAGGTTGAACAGTTTTTTCTAGCTGAAGTAAACGAGAAATCGAGGAATCTTTCAAACAAATATTAAATTTGAATTAATGTACCCCTTCAAAACTATGATGACACAGACAGATAGACAGAACGTAGATAGTGTAGCAAAGGTGCTTTCAAAACAAACGAGTGGACTGAACCTCTCACAGAAAACCAAGCTAAAAAGACAGTATTTTCATTGAGATGACTGTGGCCTAGTGATGAAGCATCTCAACAGGCCGCCCTTGAATTCCACTCGTGCTTCTCATCAGACAAAGTAAAGTTCTCATATATAATACAAGAACAACGAATGTTCAAAAAAGTCTTATCAATGAATCCCAAAAGAATAATATAGGATGTCTAGTCAATATCTAAGTAGAATTCCACAAGCGAAGGTTATTACGTATTTCTTCAACATTTTTCGATCTATAAACAGTGAAGTATCAAAGTAAAGTGTCACATATAATATATAAGTTGCGTACGGAGTCATTTGCTCCCCTCTGTTGTGTTGACATTGTTCGTATGTTAAAAGCCTCGATATGTAATCACTATGTGGTTTTAGATATTTTACTAATTTTATAAACGCGAAAGTTTGTGAGTGTGTATTTAAGTATGTTTGTTTCTCTTTCACGCAAAAACTACTGAAAGGATTTGGATGAAACTATACAGTTATGTAGCTTATATATATTATGTGAATAACACATCGCCTACTTTTTACTGCAATAATCGAGATACATGGGGGATGAGCCGCGGGCGAAAAAAATACCTACTGCATAGCAGTAGCTTTTATAAACTTGCTTGCGGGGCATAATGAAACTCTTACAAAAAATCATTTAAGTTTAACAAACTTATATTTAGTTTGCGTTATACGTTAAAATACTTTCCTCTTCTTGGTACTAGACTTGTATTGGGAAGTCAGTGCCCTCAAATATACTGACAACAAGTTCAATCTTCAATTTCAGTTCCCTTAGGGTTGCGGAGGTCCGATACCAGTCGCTCCGTGGAAAAACTGAAATTCAGGTAAAACCGGTTGAACTAGTAGCCGACCCCAAATAAACTTGGGAATAAGGCTAGGAAGATGATGGTACTAGACTTGTAACATCCCAAAGAGCATATTGCAGTTTCATAGTAGTACAAATATTGTCGACTATTGACTTCCAGGCAATTCACTAAATTATTTTTTCTAAAAGATCATTTTCACCTTTTACAAATCGATTAGTTCCATAAAAACTAGTAAAATTACAACAACAAAAATTAAAGTGACTGTAAGTAATTCAGGGTTTTTTAAAGAAAAGGAATGTAATGGTCTAAATCATTCTAAATAGTGAAGTGTATAGTCTTGAAGGTCGGAGCGAAGCAGCATAACGAACAATATTTGCGCTCGCAGCTCCGCCGACAGCGCGACGACTTGTACGCAAACAGTTTTAATTTACTGTTTGCATTTCTTAGATACAAACTGCAAGGGGCAGGTTTGTACAAAGTGACAAATGCTACATTCACCGTTCGTTAGTTGGTGACATTGTGATAAATACTTTTTCCTACAGGGGATTTCTCGAAGCCTTAAGTGGAATACGACGTTATTGGTTGGTTGAACAATTTAGATATACCGCAGCACTAGGGTTACATGGCGCGGGTCTAGTCTGTTCTACCTACATAGCATTGTCGTACACTACTTGCATATTTGGCCTAGTTCCATTTTACCATTTTACTTTGGATTTGGTCCAAAAGAGTATGTTTAATTTAGTTATCCATATTTTCATGTTTTAGTGCAGGTGGATCTTGGCTCTTTCCGTTTAAATTCACACTACAATCGATACATAAGCTACTTACAAAATCTACTAGTACTATACGAAATCATCACTAATTATAAAAAGAACTAATAACAACATAATAAAAATTAAAACATTACCAACGATCTTACAGTGCAAATACTATGATATTGTCAGAATTAAATAAGTCATAATGATTTACATTTTTAAATTAAATTTGATAAATAGTCAAGTCACCCTGGCACGCGTTAAATATAAAAAATAAAAAAGTCTAGAGTCTGTGAAAGGACATAAGCCGCATGCGAAAGTTAAATAATAAATAATAATTAATATTATTTAGATTAGTATCTAAAGATATATAAAGATATAGTAAGAAAGATATAAATAAATAAAATAAGTAAATAAACATTTACATATTTATTGACTTTTATATATAGAGGAATCCTACTAAACACGGACTTAATGATGATCCTTTATCAGGAATAAAATTTTTGCATATTGCAGTATTAAATGTGTCCGTCACTTACAAATTAGAATTAAAGGTTGTCCAAAACTGTTGTAATACGTTAAATAGCGAGCACAAAAGTAATTCATGAAATCGAACATACAAAGACTAAGTAACTACAGTTATTATCTAAATACTGTTACAAAATTCGGTCAAGGCGCATAATTAATATGTTCCCTGCATAAATCATCCATTCGATTTATTACAAACTAGCTGTGCCCGCGACTTCGTTCGCGTGGTTGTCGAGAGCAAAACAACGTCGTTTAGATAAGAGTATATCACCTTTTTGATGATTTAGATAAGAGTCCTGACTTTGGTATAGTTGATTACGTTAATGCTTCTCTATATACTATGTTAGCGGTGGAATTACCCGGAGCATATACAAAAAGGTTGTTTGGGTTGCTAACACGTGATAGAGAAACATAGAGTTGGCCGTGTGAAAAACAATCAAAAGTAAGGTCTACACCCGCAACGGATAACGTCTGGCCTTGGGCTTTATTAATAGTCATAGCGTAACAGAGGCTTACAGGAAATTGCACACGTTTGAAAGTAAACGGAAAATTATTGGGGATAATGGGTATCCTGGGAATGAAAACAACATCACCGGAGCCGCAACCTGTTAAGATTTCGGCTTCGATGACATTTCGTTGGAGATTTGTTACTCTCAACCGAGTTCCATTGCATAGTTTTGGTGGGCTTAAATTTCTGAGTAGAATGATTGGTACTCCGACTTTTAAATAAATTTTGTGTGCTGGAAGACCTGGTGTATTTAGAGAGTCTAAAAACTCTACTGGATAGTGGGTGGCATCTCCTTCTTCTAAAACCGTGTTAATAGATAAATATTCCCTACTTTCTCCAGAAACATGTACCAATATTTGAGAATTTATTGCTGCTGCTTGGTCGTTGCGAGGTGCCAAAATAGCTCGTTGGCATAGCCAAGCAGCGTCATGGTTCGAGATCTCTGATGGATCTCCGTATACAGAGGAAATGAGTTCCTGCTGTGAGGCAACAGAAGAACACAGGCTTTCGACTAAAGTTACTTTACCTCCTTCTTGAGTCGGGTATGTGCCGTTACCAATTTGAAGTAGTAAATTTGAGAAAACCTGCGCGTTTGCGTCACCTCCCAAATATGCTCGCATATTAAAGCTCAAATTAGTTAATATGACACTACGCCATAAAATAGAGCTCTTTAAACAGGCACCTATTTCATCGGCCCTCGTTCCTCTGGGTATTATAGGGAGTGTCTGCCTGAAGTCTCCACAGAATAGCACCGTTAAGCCTCCCATCGGTCGGTCATTTTGTCTTATATCTCGCAACGTTCTATCTACAGCTTCCACAGCTTTACGATTTGCCATCGTACACTCGTCCCAAACGATAAGGGCGCAATCGCGTAAAACCCTTGCTTTATCACTATTGCGAGACACGTTGCAAACAGGGTTTTCTGTGCGGTCCAAGTCGATTGGTATTTTAAATGTTGTATGTGCAGTTTTTCCTCCTGGTAATAAAGTGGCAGCTATTCCTGAGGAAGCGACGGCAAGGGCAATTTTGTTTTGGCTCCTTATTTGAGCCAAGATAACTTTAGTGAGGAAAGTTTTACCTGTTCCACCAGGTGCATCTAAAAACAGCATTTCTCCTAATGAATGTTCTACACTACAGCATACTCTATCAAAGATTTGACGTTGTTCTGACGTCAAATTTGAACAGCCATTTCGCAATATTTCTGCTAACTCTTCGGGGTTGTAATTTATTTCAGATGTATACTCCCTATTAATTCGTTCCCCACCAACTGTCGGTGTCGGCAAGCCGTATTGACTGAGGGGGTTCCCTCCTATACTTGTAACTATATCTTGTATAGCCAGCAAAGCCCTATTATGGCAGCTTTCACGTACTTGGTCAGAAGTTTCACTATTTATATTTTGCTGTCTCAAAAAATCTTCGGCAAACGCGTCTTTATATTTTTGCCACAACTGCCCAGCGTCCGATAGGCCACAAAATGTCAACAAAATGGCAAATAAATGGCGCAAACGATGTGGACTATCACTGACGCATGCTTCGGCTAAAGCATCATCCCAATGCTGATCGCCATCTAATAAATGCCGTGCGCGGCAAGCAGCTTGAAATGTGGGATATTCTATATCGTCCACTTTGCGGAGCTCAGCAAAAGAAGTAGGTCCTCGCACTGTGTGAAGAAGAAGGCGTAAATAATAACACTCTGCATTATTTGGGTGCACCGTGTATACTCTTCCAATCACGTGTTCTTTAAAAATGCCGGACTCGCCTTCTACAGCAGTTCCACGTCTCCTGCGATTAAAAACACCTTGCTGCTTGTTATAAGTATAATAATGTGGCACTTCATTGTACAACAGAGACTTAGCGAAATTGTCTCTTTCGCAAAGGCGAAAGAATGCGAGCAAGGTGGTTTGTCTTGGGTTGTTCATTCTTTCTGCCACATTTTCTGGCTGAAAGTAAACTCGCTGCCCGCCTTCCAGGTGCACGTCAAGATGGATGACTGGCGGATACCTTTCATGAATAGGGAAACTCAAAATGCGCCAAACTGCCTCCGAAGAGCTTATGTATCGGCCAGATTGATACCTTGTCACTTCATCAAATTGGTTGTTATTTCTTAGTGCTATCATGGCTTGATCACTACCTTTATTAACATATTTACATATATATTTTATAGATTCGACGCTATTACAAATTTCAACATTAATGTGTGCTTGAAAAGCGTTTGACAAAACTGGAGAATACGGTACCACCCAACTATTATTTAGAATTATTTCTTGTCCACGGAATCTGACAGTAGCTGTGAAACCACCTTGTGACGGTGATCTTCGCCGGTATTGCGGATACCCATTTTCCCCAGCCATAGTTAGTTCTTTCAGTGCTCTGGGGTATTTTTTTGAGCATTGACCATCTTTCATGCACGGTGATTCCCTGTTTAAGAGGCCACATGGCCCGTGAACCATATGTGTTTTTACTATGTCATGCAAAATCGGATCTGCATTATAGTCCGGAAATTCTGCACTTATGACACTGTCTATAGCATCGGGACGAATTTTTTCTTCCAGCCACAGAAGAATGTGCGCGTGGGGTAAACCACGCTTTTGCCACTCGACGCTATACATAAAACAAAGAGTTGAACCGAAAACTTTCTCCTTTGTAAGTAGATTAATCAAGACTTTGAGTTTTAAATGAAAAATCCTAGCAATAATGTCATGTCTGTCGTATGACGCCTGTCCTGTGAGAAGTGCCTGGCAAATCTCCGTCCACTTTGGATTTGTTGTAAATGTTATAAAAAGGTCCGGCCGGCCGTATTTACGGACGTAACAAAAAGCATCTTGCGTTCGTTCGTGCATATACCGCGGACCGCCTGTGAAACTGGATGGCAAAATAACCAATCGACCCAAGTTTTCGACGTTATTATCTGATTGCATGGCGTCCCGCAAGTGCACGTATTCTTCAGCGCGTAACCGTCGCTGGTTAGTGCGAATATACACTAAACGTTCAGTTTCTATTTTTGCGTACATGTCCACAATAAATTGGCTGAACAAACCACGAAATCGTTGCAAATATACGAAACTGTTTTGCCTTATTTGTAAAAGGTAGGAATAGTATTGTTGAGCAGATATTTTTTTTTGATAATTAGTGACTCTCGTAGTAGGGTTCACTTGGTACAGCCCAAAATTGTACCCATCTTCACCATGACAATAGATTAGTGGATATTGCAGGGCGTCGTAAGCTCGGTGGGTTTCCAAAATGCGTTGAAGGCGATCGTCGCGTGTACGCAACACGATATCACGTCTCTCACACTCCTGGTCGACTAAAACAACTGCAACTTCATCTGCGACGGGTGCATTGTGTCTTCCACGGTGTTCACCCACAGGACGTCTATCGGCACTTATAACAATTTTGAAATCATTGCTGCCTTGTGGAATTGACTCCAATGCAGCTTTGAATTCACGAACGTACTGGTTAACGCGATGCAGCAATTCTTGAAGTTGACCCAAAAGCTCAGCATTGAGCTGGGGAAAATTGTGATTTCTAACATTGAGCTGTTGCGTGTAATCGGATACAAAATAAATTTGGAGAAATTTGGGTTCATTTTCTGGCAGCAAAGATCCAATAAGGTGATAAACTTGACCTTGTACTTTGAAGGTTGGCATGAACGGTCCTTCCGTTATTTGTTTTGCCCCAAAGGAAGTCATTTGGAAAGCACTGTTATATAAACGAATATTATCCAAAAAACGGTTCGACTGGGGATGATCGCCATTCAGGAGACTTATAAGTAAGTGTGGTGGATCTTGGAAATTTGGAAGAACAATTTTTCCATTTGAGCAGCACATTCCATCTGTCTCTTTCCTCCATTTCAAAGCATGACAAAAATTACAAATTTCTCTCATGTCACCCACGAAAGTAAAGCCAGCATAATTAATTCTAGACGAATATGTGAACCCTGATTTTTCCCTATTGTCCCAAGGTAATAAAATATTTGCATCGTCATTTTCCATGGACTCATCAGCTCCGCTATTTGTTTCTCTATTCATATGGTATCGAGCTCGTTCTATTTCTAGGCGAGATTGACGTTGTTCTGCTGTTTCTGCTCGTCTTAGTTCATCTATTCTTTCCCTTTCAGATGCAAGATAACTTTCATTGTTTCTTTGTACACCTACATAGTTATGTCTAGCTATTTCTAATCGTTCTTCTCTTTGGGAGAGAGATTCAGACTCGCGCGAGAGAGCGTGTCGCTCTCGGTCAGATGACAGACGTGCTTGGCGTTCCTCGATACTCTCTTGAGAACGCAAAGTCGCGGTCCGAGTTCTTTGCGAACTTAAGCGCGACTCCCTTTCTGTGAAAGTCTCTGACTCGCGTGAGAGAGACTGGCGCTCCCGATCAGCAGACAGCCGAACTTCGCGTTCCTGGATATTCTCTTGAGAACGCAAAGTCGCGGTCCGAGTTCTTTGCGAACTTAAGCGCGACTCCCTTTCTGTGAATGTCTCTGACTCACGTGAGAGAGAGTGGCGCTCCCGATCAGCAGACAGCCGAACTTCGCGTTCCTGGATATTCTCTTGAGAACGCAAAGTCGCGGTCCGAGTTCTTTGCGAACTTAAGCGCGACTCCCTTTCTGTGAATGTCTCTGACTCACGTGAGAGAGAGTGGCGCTCCCGATCAGCAGACAGCCGGTCTTCGCGTTCCTGGATACTCTCTTGAGACCGCAAAGTCGCGGTCCGTGTTCTTTGTGAACTTAAACGTGACTCCCTTTCGGTGAACGTTTCCGATTCACGTGAAAGAGCGATGTGCTCTCGGTTAGCAGATAACCGTGCTTCACGATCTTCTTCCGATTCCTGAGACCTACAAAGTCTCATCCTTTTCGCATTTCGGCTACGCAGCGAAAGGTTAGTTTTTTTTCTTTGAGGCATTTTCAAGGAAAATTAAAGCAATAAACAAAACTAACAACACTTATGACTGAATAGCCTACAAACTTAAAAGAACGGTGCGTCAAACAGTCTAGTGTGACAACGTATCGTCTGTTCGTGGTCGTGACTCAACGAATTGGCAACACTAACTTACTGTATAACGATTGGCACTATTGGATTCAAACTACGAAGTAAATCAAATACAATCTTAACTTCGTACTTCAAACCAATGACCAAAGTTGACCAAACGAAACCAATAAGATAAGCAAATACTTTTTTTTCGACCAATTTAGAAAATCGATAAACCAAGCAACCAAAGAACTTTTACGACACACGCAAGAACTTTTAAGACACCTAACGAAACCCAATTTGCCTAGTAAACACGGTGGACGTCATCCTCGCGCGGAAAATCTTAACACCGCGATTCAGAAAATGACGTCATTTGCACAACGCCATCTATCGGATTTAGATTTCAACTATCAACATTAGTTCTATTTTTAGTCTTAAGATGTCGTTGCAAGTACTATACTTAATTGCGTAACGTAATATTTTACTTCTTGAACTCACTAAATTAATCATATCTTTTGATAGAGTGAACCGATTTCGATGAAACAAAAACTAAGTTAAACCTCAAGTTGCGTATAATTTTTGTATATAAACATTGTCAGCATTGAATTCGTAGATTTTACGTGATGTGCGCACAAACAAACAGACAAACAGACAAACAGACAAACAGACAAAAATTTCAAAAATGATGGAAATGGGTTCTGTTACTTATCTTTTCACACGCTGGCTATTTTTTGTTTCAATTTCTTCAATGTACAAAAATGACTTTTCTACAGATTTATTATATGTATAGATTATTTGGCAAATCATTGAAAATGAATTTTCAGTTAACAGCCCAACGTCAAACAAAGCAGACTACAAGTTAATTATTACAATCAGTGCAGTTAACATTAACAAGAGTTATTTTAACAATACCTAGCAAAATAATTAGTTTCGCTCTGAAAAGACAAATTGAACGAACGCTTCTAAAATAAAAACTCAAAGATAAGGGCGTCTGGTCTCCGGGGAGACATCTCTAGATAGTAGTACATCTCTAACTTTGTTTTAATTCAGTTCCGCATTCATTATGTACTTTACATTTTAATTTCAAAAGCGTCGCTTCCCTTGCCGGATATTTGAGAAGTGCCATTAACATTTTTACTGTCTGTCGGTCATATATTTCAATATCGTTTAACGTTTTACCATTTGTAAAGAAAAAAATACTTGCTAGGCTTCATTTAATACTAGTTTACATTTATTTTATTTTCTTTGTTTAACACTTTATGCAGAAATGTAACAAAATCGGACTTGTAAACTATATAGCAACATAACCCAATTGTTGATTACCAAGTTGGTAATGTGGACCTTTTGAATTATTTTGCCACTGAACTGGTTATGAATACTGGGTGAATCAATAAAACCACTGTTTCCCGATTTAGCGAATAGCTCCATGATAGCTCAGATAGCTTCCAGATTGTTCTCTTTATTAAAACAATATTTACATATTTAAGAGTCATTTGATAACAAATACTAACGCGATTCAGAGTACGATACAATGACATCTATCGAGCTTGACCTACACTACAATTGATAAACATTCACAAACCAATAAGAGAAAAAAGAAACAAAGTAAATAGAAAAATAACACCTTTTCATAGTTACATACGGCTAACAAGAAGCAAGCTCAAGAAACCTTCCACGCGTGACCTTGACACGGCTGCATGAATTGCAAACGATGAACAGTGTTTGAGAACTCCCTGCTCGTCAGTGAGACTGTCTGTCTGCACAAAGCATTCAGCGCCGGGAGGTGTCGGCTCATTAGCACCGACCTGACTCAACTCCACTTTCGACGCAAACACGTTGAAATACAAACACACTGAAGTGTCCATGACACTCATTCACACACATGCACACACACGTACCTAACCAAGTCACTAGTGAATAGCTTTATGGAGTCTCCAAACTAAATGCAAGTTTTAATCGACATGTTTGAATGATGTCTGCTGTGCACATACTGGGTGCTGATTCTATAGTTTCATATGTGTATTTATTGCGATTATACTAATATGATCGAAATGACATGGAACAATCTATGCTTAGTGTGAAGTTAGGACTAAGGGCATTGTGTAAAACATATGTAGATATCAAAGAACGGTACGTAATCTCACACGCAGTCACATCCTTCTTTGAGAGATAAAATAACAAAATGTGTTTTTTTGTTTGTACCCAACTGCGTCAGAAAGAGGGTTATGTTTTGGCCGTTTATATGTATGTTTGTACGTAGCTAGACTGTTACTTTGCCTGTACTTGGTCATATATTAGGATAAATCTATTTATCTGTAATTTGGTATTATAAATATAAAAAGGGGTTATAACGAATACGGGACTTGAACTCTACAATCAATATATTTATGTATGAGCCTATCACAGTGAGTTTCAGTATCTGATGGAAAGCATGAGCAGAATCCAAGAGATGGTGGTCACTATCCTCATTGTGAGTGCACGAAATGCAGCTTAGTGGCCCAAACTATGATTGCCTAGTGAATGGTTCTGTATCATTAGGCCTACGGTCTTGTACTCCCCAACGAAATACAACAGCACTAATGCTATCACTTTTAGTTTGATCTTCTACGTAAGTGTGTACCGCCACGATTGAGCTCGCCCATTCGTGCTGAAATCAAGATATTGTTTTGTTTCTTTTTTCTTAAAAACTTTATGCACTAAATTTGTACATAGGCGGACTTAATGCCCAAGGCATTCTCTTCCATTCAACCTTCGGGTGGTGTAGAAATCTTATAAGGTAGGTGCACAGCAGAGGTTAAATATTATGTACACTAGAATGTACATAGTTCACAATATAATTAATACATAACTAAATAAATGCAAACATACATATACATAAATACTACATTTATAAACTATAGATAAATAGCAGTTCATTACTTTCGTCTTTTTTCTGTAATTATTATTTTTTCTAATGCAATCAATCATTAAGCCATAACGTCCTACTGCTGGGCTCAGGTCTGCTCTCAGGAGAAGGTAAAACTCTAATTCTAAAATTATAATGAAACAAATACATCGTATTGTTTATTACTGTTAGGCTTCATCAATTAATATTTGAACATACAAGGACATTAGGATGTTTTTGATCTAAAAGAAACATGAGCCATTAGTTGGACAGATATAGTTGTATTAGTAGCTTTGTAGGCAGGTAGGTAGTAGAGCCAAGCTTTCAGCACGCATGGGCCGGCTCGACTGAGGCAGCACTACCCTCACACAGAAGACCATACTAATAATGATAGCATTCTTACGTTGGTGACCGGAGGGCCCAATCATTCTGCATGATTCTCTCGGCCTCAAGAGGAATGCAGAATTATCTGACCAGGCCGTCATGGTATGGGGCACCATGCTGCATTGCCTACCCTCACAATAAGGATGGTGGCCCCTACTCCTGGATTCTACTAATGCTTTCCATCTGGCAGAGTAGAATGACTTTGGTAAGCTTAAATATATTAAAAAAAAACTAGTTTGTCAAAATGTATATCAAAGTCATCGCAGCGACGCCAATAAATAATGTCAATAACTCATCTCAGTTCGTGACTGTGTGGCTTGTTTATATTGTCCAATGTAAATTGTAGTATTTATTTAAAGTTTTACAATTTCTACAATAAACATTTTTATTTAAACCACTACTTTGTGCTGTCAACGTTCAAATTGAATTGTTTCTCTATTTTACATGAACGAACCTCGTGCATGTTGTTGCAATTTTAATTAACATCATTTTTATATTTAATTTGTGACGAAATATTGTGAGCATTTTTTTAAATTTTAATGTTGTACATTTTGCGTTGTTTTGTATTTACATGCTCTAGAAAAGTAAAAAAAACAACTAATAATTTATTTTCAATATACTCTCTATTTTCCTATATATCATTCCTATAGTGCACGCTTGGCTGCAAAAGGCCTGTTACGTAAGAGCGACCAAAATTACAGAGGAGGGTCGTATTCAAAGTTTACCCATAACTACCACCAAGCTTGAAAATATGTATGTACCAGTGTGTGTCTACAAAAAACAAGACATTAAGGATTAATTAACCTTTTTCTGAATCTCACCGTACCGTTAATGTTAGAACAACATTGGCGATGTTCAAGTAGAACCGCAGCGAAATTCCACAGCGTGGAAAAACAGGAACACGATGATATTCGGAAACTCAACATATAAAACAGTTTCCGTTTCCGCGCTGCGATCTATACGGGAGGATTTACGTGTGTGTTACACACACACTCACACCGAGTGTTATTACTTAAGCACACAGGTATCTGTGTGCTTTACAGTACACAAACACGGATGTTTGTGAGCATATCGACTACTGTTATTATTCGTAGTGAGTGTGCGTAACCTAGAATTCCCTAGACTAGTATAGTTTTATTTCCCAGCGAAATGCGGTGAAACATATATTAAAGTTTTATGATTAAAAGATCTCAATCGATACTAAGATTATAAATTCGAAAGTAACTCTATCTGTATCTTATGCTTCCACGGCTAAACCTCTAATCCCATTTGGATGAATTTTGGTGTAGAGATAGATTGATCCTTAGAGAAGGACATAGGCTACTCTTTGTCACTGTAAGCGATATACTCGTATATATATACGCGGGCGGGGCCGCAGTGATTTAAAAAGTAAGCCAATTAGATAACTTCAGACATGAACGAACAAATACATTAGTGTAGTCTTGTAATCAGTTTATTATAAATCAATTTGCATTAAATTGCTCTTTTTGACGTACTACACTATCCTGCTTTACCTTCGTTAATTGTTTCTGTGGTCGGTCACATTTGCGATAAATATATTTGCTCTTACGGTAGGTCGTCTGTTAGTTGAATATTGCATTAAATAAACAGAACTAGAACAGCTGATGCTCAAGAGACTGCTCTTGGTATTGTTGGGGTACTGAAATGAACTGCCTACTTGGAAATTTCAAAAATTCCTTAGAAATAGCTATCCATTATTGATTAACTAGAACATATAACAATTTTTTAAATTACGAAACATAAGCAAGACCCCAAGCTCCACTGATCACGGCAATATTGTATCAACTATTGAATAAAGCACACAATAACAAAGGTACTGCGATACTATGTAAATCTAAACCACCTGAAATTTATCTTTTTTTAAAAACCTTATCTTTAACACCACGAGCATATACGACGGACGAACTTTTTAGTCTAATGCGTATTTCACACGGGGACAGAACAGTGGACGAACTTTTTAGTCTAATGCGTATTTCACACGGGGGCAGAACAGTGGACGAACTTTTTAGTCTAATGCGTATTTCACACGGGGGCAGAACAGTGGACGAAATTTTTAGTCTAATGCGTATTTCACACGGGGGCAGAACAGTCGATGAACTTTTTAGTCTAATGCGTACTTCACACGGGAGCAAAACAGTGAGGCAGAATAGTAGGACAGAATAGTTTGGAAGGACAGTATCGTTTAAATATAGGATTAGGATAGTCGGGACAGTCTAAGTGAAGCGATGGAGCGTCATTGGTAAAACAAACCACACCAAATGCAAAACTGGGGCAAACTGTCCCGAATAAATAGACCGGCGGTTCATTAACTGTTCTGTCTTGGTTACTGTCAAGACAGTACTGTTCTATGCGTTCAAACAGTAGCAGTATTGTGCTGCTCACTGTTCTGCCCCCGTGTGAAATACACATAGGAAGCGATCGACGCAGACGATAAGATTTTCAATGTAACGTATAGATTAAAAGGCGGTCGTTTGTATGTTCCTAGAAGGCTTTAGCGAAGTTGATCTGGAAGCGATATTGCAACTCGAATAATAGATATTGCACTCTGTCAAAGGATTGAAGCGAGTAGGAAGGAGTTCAGCAAGACGTCTTGTATTGAAACGTTGTTGTGACGATCGTTTATAAGTTTATCTTCTTGTTCCTTACAAATACTTAGACAGATTAAATAATAAATATAATAATGTTATGAATACGTGTGACTTTGTCTGTTCGTTTATTAATTGATAGCTCTTCTGCTGCTCAAAGCGACATCACAAAATTGCGTAATAAAAAATACACTTTATACTACACCTGATCGGAACAGTAGTTAATATTCCATGAAAATGAAAAGAGAACGTTAGTCTTTTCCTTGACCTGAAATTGAAATATTGATCAAATTCTAAGCTAAATTGTGTTTTACATGGTGTCTTACGTTTTTATTTTATTTTAAAAATACTTTAAATGTTCCTCACAGGTGTAGTATAAAGCACTATGTAGAACTCGGTTGAAAGTCCCATTCCTACCTCTTGAGTATTGTGGCCCTAGGCTGCGCCTTCGGGACACAAACTGCTCCCTCGCTAGTAATTGGTCCCTTTCCTCCCTCGGTGAACAATGTACTATTATGCAAACTGTCTAGGCAAATTCACATATGATAAGTGAGTGAAATCAAATGATTAAAACGGATCAACCTCTACGTCTAATGAATCACTAAATTATTACAAACCCGGCTTTTTTTAAGGTTCTGACGCCACGAATGTTTTCTTTTTATCTGAAGCCTTGCTTTTATGTATGAAAGATATCCAATACCTTTCATTTAAAACTGAATATTTATTGTTAGGATAGAGTTTAAGAAGTAAATAAAATCACCTTTGCATTCACAATAATAATTTTAGATAATCTCAGCTTTAATTTCAATCTGTAATAGATTTAACGAGAACTAAAACAACCCCTGGATAATAAAAATAACGCAACTTTGTTCTTAATACATCAACTTATTTCCAGTAGTGAGAATTGATTGGATATCGAATCAGAGATGGCTGTGTTGTCGAAGGCTTTGTTCCCGCGATGCAATCTCGACACAGCCGTGGATACAACTTCACCATTGTTCCGACAGATCTGTGCACGAACACCAACAATCTGCGCTCCGAAGAAAGACTAAAGTTACTTTAAATTAATTTTCTACAACTTGTTTCTCAGATTTCTGGAACACTTTTAAAAAGATATTGTAACTAAAGAACAACATGACAATTGAAGTAGTTGCTTCTAGTGCATCTTTTATTGTTGCTTCCGTTAAAAAATAATAAGTACTGAGAGAGGCGCTCATAGTCCAGTTCTCGAGGAGTCCAGGTGAATGTTTACCCTCAGTACGTGGGTGGGTGACCGTTAGTGGAATGATATTATAAGCGTCTCCGTGTCTCGGAGGTCACGTTAAGCAGTCGCTCCCGATTGTTACCATAGGATATTAGGCTTGAAGCTTCGTTCGACGCCTCCGTGACCCAAAATCGACCACCATGGGAATACACAACACGCTCCCACTAGCCAGGCAGTCAGTCTGCTCAATGAATTAATAAAAAAAATATAGGCTTAACCCTCTCCAGGGAGGTGATCCCAGTAGTGGGACATTATGGGTTGTTGATGAAACAGATTTTCGTTTTTCGGGTTCCGTAGCCAAATGGCAAAAAACGGAACTCTTATAGATTCGTCTTGTCTGTCTGTCTGTCTGTCCGTATGTCACAGCCATTTTTTTTGAAACTATAAGAACTATACTGTTGAAACTTGGTAAGTTGATGTATTATGTGAACCGCATTAATATTTTTAAATAAAAATAGACAAAAACAAAAAAAATGGGGGTTCCATATACTTAGAAATGAAACTCAAAAAAATTTTTTTCATCAAACCCATAGGTCTTCAAAAATGATATTGAGTGTACCGCCATAATGTGGATCGCCATACTGCCTGCATTCGCAGTGAGTATGGAGACCCACACTTTTGGATTCTACTCATGCGTTCATAGAGTCACCTTGACAGGCGATACTAAAAAAAAATACGCCAAAGATATTATTTAACTTAAGAAATATTTCTTCCTGGTACTGTTCCTGCAACTTGTAGTAAATAAAAAAAAACAAACAACAGTAATTGAATTTACAGTCAGTGACAAAGGAAGAAGCTTCTACAATACATCTAATTAGTCACACTAAGATTCAAATAAAAAAATGAAGATACGATAACCGCTTACTGAGAGTTCATGACTCGGAACCCTTATAGATTCGTCATGTCCGTCCGTCCTCGTCTTACCGACTAAATGGTTACTGCTAGACAGAATAAACTTTACATAGATATCTGTTTCTATGACGTCGACAAAGTGCTACAATGAAAAACATGAAAAATATATTTATTTGGGGTAAGATTAGATAGGTGGGGTATCATTAGATAGGTCTTTTAGAAACCTGGAGAGGTTGCTAAGATGTTTTTTTGATTTAGGTTACCCTTTGTGAGTTATTTATCTTCAAAGGACATTTTTTTGCAAAAACAGGGCACCTCCCACAATAGCCTAGATAGCTTTGTTAGTGCAGGAGTTATAGAGGCCTAATACGCTAATTTGTA
Organism: Phragmatobia fuliginosa; assembly: GCA_932526445.1. Lineage (NCBI taxonomy): Eukaryota > Metazoa > Arthropoda > Insecta > Lepidoptera > Erebidae > Phragmatobia > Phragmatobia fuliginosa. The sequence goes on from OW052057.1 coordinate 15,511,397, forward strand.
AAGCTTCGTCGAAAAATAACAAATGAACATAACATGTTTATACACAATAAATATGAATACACATAATAAACGTAACAATTATCTATTGAACACGATTTAAATTCCGCTTGGCATTATATATGACTACGGAACCCTATTCTTTACATGGCCTGAGACACACTTGCCCGATTTTTAAGTAATTAGAAATAATAAGAGCGGTGTTTATTTTCTCCTCGCACTAAAACTTGAGAAGTATTGGAACGATATGGTTTAATTTGATTTTAATATATTCATAGAAGTGCAGAGTGGAAAAGATTTAACAGTGTGAAAAATTGAAAGAAAACTCCACTTGGTTATGATGGATATATGTAGATAGTCCTTCACGGGTACGAAGATACCAGCACGAATGGGTATTCTCGGTCGGGGTGGTACTACCCTCTCACAGAACGACAGCTTTAGAACATTCATGTTTGGTTGGTGAGTACGAGACCATTGGGACGGTGATGCACCGCACTGCTGGTCTACTCACACCTAACAGAACTGACGCACACAATGTATCATACATTCATCATTAATATAATCTTCATCGGCCTATCGCAGTCCACTGCTGGACATAGGCCTCTCTTGTCCAAATTATTATTTCTATAAATATACTTATTACAAACCACCTATTTAAAAAGGTGTAGTAACCTAGAGTAAGGCCGTTGTCATAACGACTGTAATACGACACCTCTGAATATTTCCATTAAGACCATTCAAAACAGACCCTTCAAAAGACATTACCGTTAAGAAAAATGTGTTCAATATTTGTGGGACAATGTAGAGCCATATCTGAAAGAGCATTAGCAATGAACAATGGCGCCGCAGAGTCGCGCCTGTGACCTCGATATCGACTCTACCAAAGTTCGACACTGAAGAATAACTCGCGACCGCTCCGAATGACTCTACATCCGTCATCTTTAACACGTTTAGCAAAACCCACTGGAATTTATAGGATAACTTTCGGACGGACATAGAGCTACGTAGAGCTATGTAACTCTATAACTTTAACGGTCAAATAGCATTGTTCATATATTTTTATCAGTGAACAGTTTTTTTCCAAAATAAATCTGTATTTGTGTAGGTTTAACACTTATTAGAGCGCCTAAGTACGTAATCTATGATGAATATTAATGTATGTAACGATAGTCTGGTGATATATAACCTTATTATTGAATTAGCTTCGGTTTTACTCGTTTTTGTTTGATATACCTTTACAGAAACAATCGCGGATAACACCACAGGGCGAAGCTAGTTTAAAAGAATGCTTAATTTACTCCTTACCTCATCAGCTATAGGCCAGTGAAAGCCTTGTCAAAATCAGCATAGTTCCATCAAAACATGACATCAAATTAACCGAGACAAACTATGAAACAAAGCGATCCTTTTCATATTCCTAGGACGCGAGCGGAGCCGTGGGTATCAGCTAGCAATAGCAATAGTATCTATCTATCAAATACTGTAGCTGTGATGACATCAACTTTGCTAATCGGTACGATTAGGCGATCACGTAAATAATAGTACATTGTTCACCGAGGGAGGAAAGGAACCGATTACTAGCGAGGGAGCAGTTTGTGGCCCGAAGGCGCAGCCTATGGCCACAATACTCCCGAGGTAGGAATGGGACTTTCACCCGAGTGCTACACAGTGCTTTATACTACACCTGTGAGGAACATTTAAAGTATTTATAAAATAAACTCAAGACGTAAGACACCGTGTAAGACACAATTTAGCTTAGAATTTGACATAATATTTATAAATATTTCGCGCTTCTTTTGTTTTTTTTTTTATTCTTCACAAAAGGATGTCAGTGGCACGGAGATTCCTAATTTAAATTATATGAAAACTCTTTGGGCAGGCGCGCGCCATAGATCAGTTAACACATGAGAAATGAAAATTCATACAACTTTCTCTCCCGCTAAAACACGTTACAAATGGATTTTCATACATTTTTTCCTCCCGCTTATTTAGGTCAACGAAAAGACTAACTTTCTCTTTTCATTTTCAGGGAAAAATGAATACTGTTCCGATCAGGTGTAGTATAAATTTATTACCACTGCAAAAATTGTATCTGAGAAATTACCCAGAACCTATAACTACAGAGCTATACCTACATTTAGGATCAGACCTAAAATTAACTCGTAAATCCAAAGTCCCATCTGTTAGCAACGTTAATGATAATTTCTGCCCCAAGTAGTATTCATAACGACTTTAGGTATTTGTGGAATTATCTAATGAGACCTTTCACAAAAGCTATTTGAAAATTCACCTTCATTTTGCTTACTTACTAATAAACAGAAACTCTTGGGTACAAATTAACGAGAGGAAATGCGTTATTTGAAACTTTCTAAAATGTGTCATTTTTATTGTTTCGTCTATGTATATGTTTACTTACTTGCACTTCGAGGAACCCTTTCGAGGAACAAGTTAGTTAGCAAATATTAGTAGGTTATTTAATGAAAAAATAAATATTATATTACTTAAATGTGGCTACACAATCTGTAAGATTTACTTATTGTTAGTAAGATTTGATTTACAGATTTTATTTATAAATAATAATAATAAATAAATAAATATTTCGGACATCTTACACGCGACATCATTTAGCCTAAAACTAAGCAGCAGTCGTACACGCTAGCCTCTAGACCAACAAGGCATTTCTTTCATGAATGCTGTAACTAATACGATGAATTTTCAAGAGTGCCCAATAAGTCCAGATATTAGTAAAAAAGCAATCAAAAAAACATATATTCATAGTACAAATAATGCAACAAACATAAAATTTATGTGTTTTCAACATTTTAGTAGTTAAGGCGTACTTAACTACTAAAATGTTTACCATAAAATAACATTTTACACCTTTTAAAGGTTTTAACATAAACAATTGTATTAGCACGAATGACACCGTGAATAAGTTCTAATGTTTAATAAATTTATTTGCTATTAGGATTCGCAAACAATATGCGCAAATACCTTCAGGTATAATCTTAGTCCGCCAACTGCTTTAGAAGTTAATAAATAAGCAAGATAAAGCGTCTCGCTTTATTTATTGTTGGAATCATTTCAAACGCCTTTGTGTTCCGTTTAATTTTCCAATTAACGAGTGGATTTTAAATGCGCATAAAAACAACATAACAGCCTTAAGGTAAAGTAATAAATATAGGCCGTGGACGGGAAAGTGATTCAGTGAACTAAGGACATTAACATTGGAAGGCGGAGCGATAGAAATTGTTACAACAAACAAAATGAAATGAAAGATAATATAATTTTTTGTTAGTATATAAAGCTCATTAAATTTTGTACAAGTCGTTGTATGATGGATACCAAAATTATAATATACGTAGTATAACACTATCTAACTGTCAGTGTAACGGCGAGCAATACATAACAACATAACAACAATACATACAATACACTGACCGAATAAATATTATTTCATAACTTATATAAGTTGACAACTTTTTGGCGTCAACCTCCAGAGCCTTGCTATGACTAAAAATCGGCCAAGTGCGTGTCAGGCCACGCATTGAATAGGGTTCCGTAGTCATCCAAAATGTCATGTGGATTTCAAATTAAGTAATTAATACTTCTTTATTTTTGTACGAAGTTTTCCAAGTGAGTGCATTTCACAAGTTAGGCCCCTATAACAAATAAAAAAGTTATCAAAACCGCTATAGTTTTCCTTGAAAGTCAATATATGGACTACTATCGTGATTTTTTTCAGATTTTTTGTACCAGCCGTTTGGCTTTTCGAGGGGGGGGGACGCCCTGTTGCATTCATGCAAAGTTTTATATATCTAGCACCAACCGTTTCGGCAGTAGGTCAAGGACGGACGGACGGGCGGACAGACTTACATGACGAATCTATAAGGGTTCCGAGTTATGAACTCCGGAACCCTAAAAAGAAAAGGTAAAAAAGAAGATGAGGCATTGGTAGGTAATAAATATTATTTATACAGATAGATAAGCTTAAAAGAGTTTTTCGCTTCTCATATTCATTCTGATTTCAGCACGTAAAGTCCGGCTCGACCGGAACGTTTCTACCACGGAGCATCCATGCTTACTAACCTCACACAGAAGACCAACTTCAATTGACAGCACTCTTTTTCTTCCTAGCCTTGTTCCCAATATTATTTGGGGTCGGCTACTAGTTTAACCGGTTTTACCTGAATATCAGTTTTTCCACGGAGCGACTGGCATCGGACCTCCGCAACCCTTTAGGAAGAACTGAAATTCGTAAGTTGAACTAGTTGCCAGTAAATTTGAGGGCACTGACTTTCCAATTACGAATGCCATAGATGTTCATGACAACCGGGACTGACGGCGTGAATCACCGCCAAACTTCCAAACTCCAGTCTGCTATTAGGAATTTCCTAAGAAAAATCCAAAATCACTTTTTTTTGGCCCGACCGGGGATTTGAACCCGAGACCTCATGATTAGCAGTAGCATACGCTATCCACTAGACCAACAAGGCAGTTATAAAACAAATATACACAAAACTAAAACAGTATATAATTCTTGTTTCTTCTATTATTAAAAAAAATATGATATAAATGCACCCATTTGGCTTGAAACTACATTACCGATGTGTGAGCCAGAAGAAGTCTTCAAGCACAGTCTTTAAAGAGCACTGGCAGGATTATGTTGGCTTTACGCCAATATCGTTTTCATGCAATTGTATAACGTTCCAAGGAGGAGGGGTCAGCCGCTCGCAGTTCACAAAAAACACTTGAACAATATTAACGAGTGTTGTCTTGGAAAGCAGTTCCGATGTTATTTACGACTTCTTTCATTAACGTTTATTCTTTATTGTACACAATAAATTATTTAGTTTTAAAAATTGATAAGGAAATGTTATATATCGGCGCAACACAACATTCAGAGAAATGAGTCATCGCTGCACGTGTTCTTAGTGACGTAAACAACTCGCAACGATCGACCGCCCCACTACAATGCCTATAAAAAGCCGCCCGCTACAGCGGAGCGAGGATTCGTTTGTCTGCGTTCGGACAGCAAACATCTAACTTATTGTGAAATATTCGAAGCTTTGTAATCAATACTAATTAAAAGTGAATTCTGTTTGAAGTAAAGTTTATTTTAAGCTATTTCTGAAAATGAAATACTCCAATAAGAATAATAGTAATGACGTCACTGTTTTTAAAAACATCACCGGGCATCACCCGTTTCGTTATCAGAAGTTGGGATTACCATGTGTTCTAGACTGTTCGCTATCTAAATTCAGTGTTCGTTGTGTTTCTTCATTCAAATCGATAGTTTACGTTTTTGTAATAAATAACTACCGACAACAACAAGAAAAATAAAATGTCAAGTTAATTGACAACGTCGGAACATAGAAATCGTAAATTAAGTGACATGCAGCCTATATCGGGTTTTGAGTAACAATTGCAAACGAATTTCAATCGTTTTTGTTTTCAGAAATGTTATTAAACGTGTGATACTTAAATTAAAAAAAAAAAATGTGGGTACTTCACCATGTTTCGGTAAGTTCGTGGGTATAACGCTTTCTTTCCAGCTAGTAAACATTCCAAACGATAGAAGATGCATCCGTGCTTATACGGGAAAAACACAGAGTTCAATGTAAAGGTGTAATCCAGTTCACCAGTACCGAAAGGGTGAGGTTGCCGAATGGCTTGTGAGTTGTAATTGAAGCTACACTGGTAAGATTGAATCATATTTTCATATCAAGTTTTGATTTATTTTTGACATAGTTTTTATATGCACTGTACGAGGGTTAACCGTGTGCGCGATTTAAAGCGATAAGCCGATCGTGGCAATAGATGGCGCGTGTATAAAATTGCCAAAGGCTAAGGTGTAAAGCTGTGGCTTAAGAAAAGGGTTAGTAGTAATCGTAGTTGATCTAATTTTAAAGGTTAATTCATACTGTTTGTCTATCACGGTTTCATATTGCGAATATTTTGTTTGACGTAATTAAAACGAATTTTTATAACTACCCCCACTGGTGCGTAATAAACTAGGCGTTCCTTATTACGATTACACATTGTTTACCGAATAGCTGATGAATTATTAGCAGTGGTATTTTTTAATAGTTTTTAATCAGAGGCAGTCTAATGCAAAGCTAACCTTTAACTTAAAAGTAACTTTTTCAATTGATTTAAGTAACATCAAACAAAGTTGCAATAATAATCAAATAAACTAATACCCACAACGTTGTGTGATTTGTTGAATTATTTTAGAACGGAAAAGAGATAAGGTTCAGTGAAGGCCGAGCTTATAAAAGGTTTAAGCAGTAGTCAGTGCGTTCTACAGTGTGAGAGTACAAGTCTGTACCTGGCTGACTATTTTCTGGGCCAAGTTTAAAATTCTTTCGTTATAATGACCCCAGTGCTGGTTATTTTTAATCCTTCCTTCCCCACAGAATGCTCGAGTGTTTGCACACACACTTGCGTACTACAGTATCCTATCAACTAATGACGGTGATCGTAAGCAGCCTAGTGCTTAACTCAGCATCGAACTTCAGTCTTCTCGCTGTCTACCGAGCTGAGCGCGTGCTGTGATCTGCGGTCTGCTGCTGCCTGGTGAGGCGCAGATCTGCGATCTACTCACCGCCTGGTAAGGTGCGGACCTACGGTCTGCACACCGTCTACGTGACGTATGACCTATGGCCTATTCGCCTTATGTACGAGACGCAACCTGCTGGCTACTCACTGTCTGAGGGAAGTAAAACCTTTGTTCTGTTCGCCGTCTAGCAAATTAACGCTGGATGCGTGCTCAGCCTACTTCGAGAAAAGTGAGTGACGCCAGTGGTGCTAATGTGTTTAGGCCTTTGAGAGCACATACGAGAGTATGGGCTTCTGTTTCAACAGCTTAGCTGTTATGAGAAAGTGTATCAGTGTCACACATTCATAGTTTGCTTGCTGTTCGTTAGGGTCTACGCTATTAATGCGTGAAAATGATGGGCTAACAAGGGTGTCTCTACCTGGGTGGTGTATCACTCTAGGGTGATCACACATCACGAATGACGCAGGTTGTCATGATCACAGCTATCTTATTCTTTTTGCTTTTATTATCATTTTAAATTTGATGATAAAAACTTTTGTTTATAATTTACTAGTGCAATGACACGAGAGACAGAGCTATGTGATGCTGTTTCTTAAATGTTGTTTCAGAGTAGCACACAGAGGCGTGTGTCCTGCTACTTCCGCTCAACAACCTGATTATACAAGGGAATTGCAACCTGAATGCACCGGTTGGCAGCTTGCTTAAAGGAAGAGCGAAGCTACAGGAACCGTATCGGCGTTAGAAGAGTACACTCCAGTATCGGTTAATGAGCCTGCACCATCCACTTCACAAGCCAATGCAACAGAACAAAGAAAGAAAGAAAGAAAAAAAAAACCCAGGAACTCAGGTTATGTTTTACAAACCTATTTTACGCAATATCATTGTACCACAGTGTACGTTTTGACTAAGTACCACAGTGTACGCTACGACTAAGTACCACAGTGTACGCTACGACTAAGTACCACAGAGTACGCTACGACTAAGTACCACAGAGTACGCTACGACTAAGTACCACAGAGTACGCTACGACTAAGTACCACAGAGTACGCTACGACTAAGTACCACAGAGTACGCCACGACATAGTACCACAGAGTACGCTACGACTAAGTACCACAGAGTACGCTACGACTAAGTACCACAGAGTACGCCACGACATAGTACCACAGAGTACGCTACGACATAGTACCACAGAGTACGCTACGACTAAGTACCACAGAGTACGCCACGACATAGTACCACAGAGTACGCTACGACATAGTACCACAGAGTACGCTACGACTAAGTACCACAGAGTACGCCACGACATAGTACCACAGAGTAGGCCACGACATAGTACCACAGAGTACGCCACGACATAGTACCACAGAGTACGCCACGACATAGTACCACAGTGTACGCCACCACACATAGTACCACAGTGTACGCCACCACACATAGTACCACAGAGTACGCCAACACATAGTACCACAGTGTACGCCACCACACATAGTACCACAGTGTACGCCACCACACATAGTACCACAGAGTACGTCACAATACATAGTACGCTATACTCATATCCTACCACAGTGTAGACGTCAATATAATAAAGGTACACAGATGCCAATTCAAAGAAAAATATTTACGTTTTACAGATAAACTCATCGGAAAAACATCAACAACACGGCTAGTGCAGAGCGCGCACTGCCGGTCAGAATGGTCGTATCGGCGCAACACAACATTCAGAGAAATGAGTCATCGCTGCACGTGTTCTTAGTGACGTAAACAACTCGCAACGATCGACCGCCCCACTACAATGCCTATAAAAAGCCGCCCGCTACAGCGGAGCGAGGATTCGTTTGTCTGCGTTCGGACAGCAAACATCTAACTTATTGTGAAATATTCGAAGCTTTGTAATCAATACTAATTAAAAGTGAATTCTGTTTGAAGTAAAGTTTATTTTAAGCTATTTCTGAAAATGAAATACTCCAATAAGAATAATAGTAATGACGTCACTGTTTTTAAAAACATCACCGGGCATCACCCGTTTCGTTATATATAATAATTATGTAGTTTGGACAATACCGTGTTTTCTTCCAGCGAACTTTGAAAGTGAATAAAGGAAAGCATAGAAGATGTTAAAGGCAAAGTACGTAGCAGTAAGTGGCAAAATCTTGTTATTTCTTAATTTTTATACGAAATTTGTCAAGTGAGTGCATTTTACAAGTTAGACCCCTATAACTCCTGAAAAAAAGTTGTTACAACTTATAACAATTAAATTATCATGCATTTTTCCAGACTTTTTGAGGCAGCCGTTTCGCTTTTAGAGAAGGGGACGCCCTGTTTAAAGTTGAAATGCGCTTTAAAGTTGAATAGCTAACAAACGGATACCTAAATCGAAATATAATTTTAGCAGTACTTTTTTATTTTAGCTTGTAAAATGCACCCTTGGAAAACATCGTATAAAAATTAGGAAATAACAAGTGAACATAACAATTATCTATTGGACACGATTATAAATCTACTTACCATTACGGGTGACTACGGAACTCTATTCTCTGCGTGGCCTGATACGCACTAAGGCTATTTTTTTTAGATTACTAACATATTAATACTACTAATATTATAAACGCGAAAGTTTGTGAGTATGTATGTATATGTGTTTGTTGCGCTTTCACTCAAAAACTACTGAATGGATTTGAATGAAAGTTTTCAGTAATATATAATAGTTAATAATAATATAATATATAGCTTATATATCAGAATAACACAGTGGCTTCTTTTTACTGCAGTAATCGAGATACACGCGGGCGGAACCGCGGTCGAAAGCTAGTAGGATATATAAATAAATACAACATCCACAACGAGTATCCTGTACTTAGCACATCCTATAAGAAGTACAGATCTAAACTCTGCGTCTAACTTAATCTTTGAACTACTTTGAGTTAATATCTGCCACACAAATCTGCCACACAAGTAGGTAGTAGAGCCACGCTGATTTCAGCACGAATGGGCCGGCTCGACCCGGCCAGTACTACCCTCACACAGAAGACCATCCTAATAATAACAGCATTCTTGCTGTCGTATTTCGTTGGTGAGTGTGAGACCGGAGGCCCAATCATTCTGCATCATTCTCCCGCCCTTCGAAGGCCGGGAGAATGATGCAGAATAATCTAACCGGGCTGCCATGGTAAGGGTCACCATTCTACATTGCCTACCCTCACAATAAGCATGGTGACCCCTACTCCTGGATTCTACTCATGCTTTCCATCAGGCAGAGTAGAGTCACTTTGGCAGGCTTAAATATAAAAAAAAAAAAAAAAAAAATGTGAGCAAATTTCTTGGAACCATCGTGAGTAGCGCCGCGGAACGCAGCTATTGTGACTTTTTTTTATGATTTGTTTAGAGTGATTTGTCAGCACATGACCTAATCCGCTGAACCAAACATTTTGGCAACTAATGCTTTTTTGCATTGTAAGCACACAAGAAAATTATTCACGCCGAAGGAGGTAAAAAGGCTGACAATGTTTTTGTTTTCTTTTTACTGCCTTCTTAGTCTGTTGGTTGGTGTATGCGGCTACAGATCAAGAGGGCTCGGGTTCGATTCCCGGGTCGTACCGAATGTTTTTGTGATCCGCAAATAGTATAATATATATGTATTTACGAAAAAAAAGTATGTTTATGTATGAATATCGGTTGTCTAGTACCCATGGTACAAGCTCTGCTTAGTTTGGGACTAGATGGTGTTGCGTGTAAGATGTCTGAAATATCTATTTATTTAATGTGTGAAAATTCGTAAACTGTTATACTTTATATTTGATGTATTAGTAATTTAGTATGGCACAGAGCGCAAAACAAGCAGCCAGCCACCAGATGTGAATCGACTACCGTCACCTACGAACGCTTACAACTCAAGAGTCACAAGGGCCCTTGTCCCTTTTCTGGACATCTGAGGAAGTGGAGTGCCCTTTGTTATAAATAGCTTAGTCTTCAAAATGTATCTCATAAGAAAAAACAATGTTACAAAGTACCATACGAACATTATACATTAAATTGAATTAAGATTATAAGTAGATCTTGTTCTTAATGTCTTAATATGCTATATCCCGTGGCTTTACCCGCGTGTATATCAAAGTATCTTCATGCCCAACATCATTGAAATCGGTAATGCGGTTTAGCCGTGAAAGCGTAACAGACCGAAGACAGTCACTTTTGAATTTATATAATAGTTTAGATTAAAATGTCTATTATATCCTTATGTTTTGAAGGAGTCGCAGTAAATCCACCAACATAGAGGCTCGCATCATACAAATGTAAAACTAAATAGTACTCGTGTGTACGTGTACTAGAACACATTTACTTACATCATTTATAATTAAATACGATTCTCATATAGACTGTCTCGTTAGTGTAGCCATTCGAAAAATCTGCAGTTCAATCCCCGGGTATTGGATTGTTCAATAAAATTAATTTTACTAACAGCCCGAAGTATGAAACTAGTCGAACCTAAATAACCTTGAAAATAATAAATGCAAGGAAGATCCGAATTGTCCGATGATACCAAATTATTAATACCAAAATTTAAACTTAGCTCAAATTCATTCCACTGTTTTTTCTTAGACTACTACAGATTGCCTACATGATGTTTGCCACAGTAGCAATATAAATCCGTAGCAGAGTATGAATAATGTTTACTCAGTTATAATTGTACACAAATAATTGTAGAGCTCACTCGTAATATGTGTCGAGCAAGGTGCTAGGTCAGGCCTTAAATTAATAACCCATGACCGTGCGAAAATAACACTTAAAATTGTAGCGGTAAGGTTTAGTTTGGTTATGACAAATGTAGGTTAATTATTATAATTCATATCGCTCAGTAATGGCAGAGTTTCAAGAAAGTTTCAAGCGTTAGAACTTTGAATTGTACAGTCAGCATCTTTATATTAATTCAAACAGAAATCACTGATAATGTGACGGAACAAAATCTTAGTAAAATGTACTATTAATTGCCTCAATCTAAGTATATGTTGGAAATTATTTTATTATATGACAAGTATTTTATTTCAAAATCATTTTTATATAATGTTTAATTGAAAGGCTCGGATGAAGAGTTTAATTGAAAATTGAAAACGAATCATACACACATTAATCTTTGTACATATTATTAAATCTATTTAGTTTGCGAATGTACACAATTTTGTAAAACAGTAGGAATACAGTTTTTGTTTAAAAAAGTCACCCACATTAGGAATATATCTTGTGTCGCGGGGGACTATACAAACATACATGACTTGGACACCAAGAAGACCCAAACCCAGAACAACAGTTTGTAAATTACACAAAGAGACATTCCATTTAGGATTTGAACCCTCAACACCTTAGTGCAGTAGAAAGCGCAGTGGCGACCGCCGTTACCACTACACTATTGCAACATGTGCAGCCAATAATTGAACTGATATATATAAATATATCAATGTGTGTCGATGTATATAGAAAGGGGGATGAGAAAAACACCCGGCTACCTTATGGAAAGAGATAACCCGCGCTCATACATCCTGCATAACTCAAGTTCAACCTGAGTATTACCGGCGTTAGAGACAGGAGATATCGCTGAAATGCGAATGTTGAGATGCATGTATGGTATGATCAGAAGTGAAGAATGAGTATATTAGAGGAAGTCTGAATGTAGCACCATTAGATGAAAAGTTGAGAAGCAAGAGATTATCCTGGTATGGACTTGTGATGCATAAAGAGGAGCAAAATGTTGTGAAGAAAGTTTCAATAATAAAAGTTGGCGGATATAGGAGTAGTGGGCGAACCAAAGAAAAATGGACGGAAAGAGGACATGGCCAGAAAAGGAATAAATAATAAACTGACGAGTAATAGAGAAGAATGAAAGACGAAAATTCATTGCACCGACCTCAAGTAAATTTGGGAAGAGGGTAGGAAAATGACGAGAGACAGGAGTGTGCTCTATTCTTAAAGGTTTAAAGAACGTGTCATACGAAATACCATATTAAATTTCTTCCACATGGTCTTTGAACCTCTTTGTTTAAATTATGTATATTTAAATATGAGTTACAAATTTAAAAATACCTTGAAAAGGTAAATGCCTTCAAAACAAATTTGAATTGTAAGCTTTTTTCTATTCTGTCTTGTATGAGATTTATTCTATTTTGTTCCATATAATTTAATTATAAAATTAACATATGAACGAGAGATAGTTGGTGCAGTGCATTTGATATTTGGACATAAAGCAACGTATATACATATATAGTTTGTCACCTAGAAGTCGGTAACGTTGTTTCCGAGCGACGAACTTAAATAGTTTTGTCATTACAAATTAAGGGTAATATTCATTTTTTTTACTACAGAGTATACACCTACCGTATATATTGTCAGTCTATTTCTATTCAAAGTTTGCAATTGTCATGCATTAAAGGTATTTGAACATTGAATAATGAAATAGTGCTACGAACAAAACAAATCGGATGTCAATGAGACAAAATTACTTTCCCTAACTCCAGTACATTGAGTAATGCCTACTTCGGCGGCGGCTCTACACTACACTAAAAAGGTAGAGCCCATTTATTCCCAGGATCGAACAAACTGAGGTCATATTGAGCAAAAGGTTAACTTGTTTAGTGCAAAGTTGAACGGGCCCAAATTCCCGGGACATGTCCCGGTAGAGCGGAACAACGGTAGAGTCGCCGTGTCAAGTGGGCCATAGGTCCCAGGTCTCTGCTAAATATAACCACATGTGTTACGACTATGACGATAGCTAAGTTGCGCCAATGCGACAGCTTTACTTGATTAAGTTAAATTGAAATTGTTAATCTCCTTTATTGAGAAAATAATTAAATTTGGATGTTTTGAAAAATTTTGTAGTGAACGTTGGTACACTTTAGATATATATATGATATGTTCAGCTAATTGAAAATTTACTTTTGTCTGATGTCACGAAAATATTGGCGCCTGAAATAATTATACAAGCAAAATTACACATAACTATTAAATTTTCAAACGTTTCCTTCCTCTAAAAAGTATTTAGTAACATAACCTCCAAGACTTTAAAATTATAACAAACTTACCGAATCGGCAACACTACTCAATAGTTTACTTTTAATCGTAACGTGAAAAAAACAAGTGCGCGCGCGAAATTGACACTCGAACAATAATTAATGCATAGAACACAACATCGAGCTGTGTGTGTGAGTCACGGTGTTTAGTTGAACAATCAATTGAGTAGTGAGAGAAGAGAAGGAGCCGCGCGAGGAGTGCGAGTGTCAGAGGACGACGAGCGAGTGTCGGTGACTTACCGAGAGGTGTCGGCGTGTCGGAGTGTCGTGTCGTGTCGAGCGGAGATGCGCGTCGCGTGTCGCGTGCGTCGCGCGGGGGCCCCGGGCGCCGACTGGCCGACTCAGCGCGACCGCCGCGTCGATCGATAGCCCCGCCATGCTGCGCTACGTTCCTTCACTCACTTCATTCGTTCCCCATCCAAGTTGCGCTGACGTGATGCTTTGTGCACCAAGGTGTCGTTGCGGCTCTATCTTTACCCACGATCACCGACCTACCTTATAATACTAACGATTAGGTTTTATTTAAAAACATCACAGACACATATTGGATAACATAACAGTTGAACTCATTTCTGAAAATTTTTGAACCATAACTATTGAAAGTTAAGTTACTTTGAATGGTCATAATTTAATTAATGCGTTATGGTTAGTTTCTATTACGTTCAAACGTCAACAGATAGAACAGAAACATAATGAGATGTACTGAATCTGTTTCTGAATGATGACAGAGGAGCCAAGAACATGCAGATTTGACATGATGATTTTATTGAATTGATTTCGGTTAGTGTACAGTCAACCACAAAAGCTGTTCAACACATTTAAAATGAAGCAACACCTGAACCCAATACTAGTATATTATGTGAATGTAACAAGTAGAATACACACAGTGAGTGCACAACCAGAGCTCTATACATTTTATTGAACTCCACCGTTTCGTTTGTATAATTGTGAAAGAAATAGATATTCCTAACGATATTAATAAGTAAGCATAAGCAGGTTCATAACAAGCGATTGGATGTTCTGATGTGTGAATGGATATAATTTTTTTATAATTTATAATAGTAATGATCAAAATGAAATATATTTGATATATTATATTACTTTAAGAAGGTACTAGCCCTCGCCCGCGGCTCCACAGTCTCTATGTCAGTTTTCGCAATAAAAAGTACCTAATATTATTTAAATTGCTTCAGTAGTTTTAGGTGAAAGCGCAACAGACAGACAGAGTTACTTTCGCATTTATAATTAAAGATTGACTAAAGTTAATTATTCAAGTTATTTTTAGAAATAATTTAATTTTAGTAGTAATGTAGTAGTAAGTGTAACCATTTCAAATATGTTTTCAGGAGATGAATGTTTTCCTGAAACACGTAATGTTTTTATTAACAGATTGACAAATACCGACGAAATTACTTTCCCTAATTAAATCCCAACAGGATTTCGGAATTTGCTAAAAGGGTTAATACCTCAATACATCCTACGGTACAGTACCGTATCCCTTTTTGCATTATACCTACTCTTGACATTATAAAAATACAAAGGATACAGTCTCGGTCACAAAGTAAATTAATTATCCCCAGAGTTTAGGTAGCCAGGTAAAGCTGCACTGACGCCCTGCGAACAACACCAACGCACTACAGTTCAACTCACTGCAGCTCTATGTAGAGCTGCTATGTATATTTAGGTATACGTACTTAGATATTATATGTGCATAATACACATCAATAGACCAAGATTAAAACTTGATACAGAAAGTAATTTTGTTTTTTTTTTGTGAATTTACAGTTGACTATTTATTTAAGCTGTCGGTATCGGTTGTCATGAAATTTATGGCAATCGTTATTGGGCAGTCAGTGCCCTTAAATATACAGACAGCTAGTTCAACCTTCTAATTTCAGTGGTTCGATGCCAGTCACTCGGTGAAAAAAACTGATATTCAGGTAAAACCGGTTAAACTAGTAGCCGACCACAAATAATATAATAGAACTATAAATATTATTGATATATCCAAACGTATATTTACGTAAAAGGTGTTGACTAAACGAAGGTGCAATGACTGAAAACGTTGCCTCGTTATTAATTACCGTCGAATATTTTTTGATTCTCATACGTAACAACAATCGTATAATTTAGAAACAGTTGTAGTTCTTCTTCGTAGCCACTGTCTTAGTGTTTATAGCATCCTAGTAAAGAAATCGGGTTATATTAACTTTAAAATCATCGTATCTGTCAACATATAAAATCTTCCAGATTTAAAGATCAAAACAGCTACTTTTTCAATACTCCTTGCTCGTGAAATTTTCAACCTTCTTTCTAAGGAGAGCTCTATATCCAGAAATGAATTGTTAAAGGTTGTTGAATGATGCAATTTTGTGTGACTTCATCCCATAACTAAACAGAGCTAAACTTGAAAGTGGCAAGTTGATTGACGTCACAACCCTATGGTTGTTGACCTATGACAATGTAATAAAGCTAGGCACTGAGTTGCATGCGGTTATAACTACTACGGTAGAGCGTGGCTCTACCGTGCTATTAAATTATTGATGGTAATGTAGAGCTTGTATGTAGAGTCCGTTGGTGACGTCACAAATGATTGCTTTATTAGACTAATTGCTTTCGTATCGTGTATCAAACAATTAGTATGTTTTTAATAAAGAAAGTTATTTTGTGTACAGGTATTTTTTTATTTGTTTATTAAACAGAAAAAAGTATCAGTATTACAAGCTTTGTCTTCCAAAACCATGTTGATGGTATTAGGATGAGGTATTATGCCTGACGAGTCACGTCCCGGTCATAGTTGATTTTGGAAGTTCTATAAATCCTAATCGATGCGACAATTCCTCTATCGCGATACAGGGTTACCCCCCTTTATCAATCTATCTTCGTTGGATGGCGCTGTAAAGTTTTGTTGGTGTATCCGGAAATAGCCTCAATGTAATATTTTTTTCATATTACAGATAGAGTTTAGGTAGATATGTAGGTCACCTTCTCAAAGTAGTAGAGCCACCTAAACCGATAGCATTCGTACTGACGTATTTCGTTTGTGAAGGCTAGACTGGGGGTCCAATGATGCAAAAACCATCTCAACTGGTCAAAGAAAGAGTAGTGTAGGTGGATCACCATGCTTAATTCATTTCAACATTTCAACAAGAGGCAAACTAGAGTTACTTTTGGCAGGCTTATTATATATATATATTATTAATTGCCACTTACGAACGCCTATAACTTAAAACCAACAATTGCGTTGCTAAAGGTGAAGAAGAAAAAGATAGAGCTTAACAAAAACCTTTATGTAGGGGTGATTTGACATCATTACTGCGCTGGGTGGGATTCGAACACTCAATCACTTGATCACAGATCCGGCCCCCTAGCCATTGTCCCACTGCCGCTGTAATTAGTACAATCAAGGTCAGATGAAGTGGGGTCAAGGTTAATCGCTTTCGACTCTACCATGGTAGAGTTGGTATTATCTGTGCTGTGGTAGAGCTGTAAAAGTCGGATTCTAATTCAATTAACGACTCTATATGGAGATATTATTAGAGCAGCTAGTAATTATAAGGAGGAGACCCTTCTAATCATGACCTCGGGCTCAAGTTGCTGACTCTACATCGACTGTATATCACATATAATTAATCAAAGTCCAATATCGAGCTACCATAGATAACCGATCATTAGGGCGGTCAGATAGTAGAGGTGTTTACATTAAACTAGATTAGGGTTGTCACACAATTTAAAATAATAATTAAATGTATTGAATGGTAATGACAAATTTAAGCCATATTATTTTTTGATGTTTTTAGGGTTCCGTAGCCAAATGGCAAAAAACGGAACCCTTATAGATTCGTCAAGTCTGTCTGTCTGTCTGTCTGTCTGTCTGTCTGTCTGTCTGTCTGTCTGTCTGTCTGTCTGTCTGTCTGTCCGTCCGTATGTCACAGCCAATTATTTCCGAAACTATAAGAGCTATACTGTTGAAATTTGGTCAGTCGATGTATTCTGTGAACCGCATTAAGATTTTTACATAAAAAAAGAAAAAAAACAATACGTCATGTTGGGGGTCTCCATACTTGGAACTGAAACTAAAAAATTTTTTTTTCATCAAACCTATACGTGTGGGGTATCTATGGATAGGTGTTCAAAAATGATGTTGAGGTTTCTAATATCATTTTTTTCTAAACTGAATAGTTTGCGCGGGAGACACTTCCAAAGTGGAAAAATGTGTGTCCCCCCCCCTCTAACTTCTAAAATAAGAGAGTGATAAAACTAAAAAAAATATATGTTGTACATTAACATGCAAACTACCAACGAAAATTGCTTTGAACGAGATCTAGTGAGTAGTTTTTTTTTTATCCTTACTTAATATTATAAATGCGAAAGTACCTCTGTCTGTCTGTCTGTTACGCTTTCACGCCTAAACCACTGTATCGATTTTGATGAAATTCGGTATGATGATAGAACTGAACTTTGGAAAGGACATAGGCTACTTTTTACTGCAATAATCGAGATACAAAGACCAAAGCTAGGTGATTATAAAAATACATAAATCGAAGATGTCAAAATGTATCACTGTTTACCTCCTGTCAAAACTTCACAGGTTGCTAGGAATAACACACTTGCATGGCAACCATAATGATAGTTTGTAAATGACATATAGACAGTAGATAATTTTTGAAATCAAATAAAATTATAGTAGGATGAAACCTGTTGGAAAAGGAGGAGAATATTATAAAAATGAAAGGAAAAATAATTTACGGGCGATCTGAGGTCGGGAAGGGGTAGGGGGGGGGGAGGTTTTCGGGTCCTATAACCGGGGCGTGAAAAAGCATCTCACTAAGCCGCCATAGTGTGGGCCGCCATAGTGTGGGCCGCCATACATTATTGTCCGCATTCGCAGCAAGTGTGGTAGCCCCGACTCTTGGATTCTGCTGATGCTTTCCATCAGGCAGGGTAGAGTCAGATTGGATGGCTAAATATATACAACAAAGGGTAAAAAACGGTATATCTCGATTTCCGGCAAAACTACAAGGAAAAAAGTTAAATGGCAAAGTTGTAGGTAATTAAAAGATCTACAACTTTTTAGGGTTCCGAAGTTTATGACTTCGAACCCTTATAGATTCGTCATGTCCGTCTGTCCGTCCGTCCGTCCGTCCTCGACTTACCATCTAAACAGTAAGTGCTAGAAAGATGCAACTTTGCATGAATATGTATTGTAATTACGTCGACAAAGTGCTACAATAAAATTATGAAATATATTTTTATTTAGGGTACCTCCCCTACACGTAAAGTGGGGATGTTTTTTTTTCTCACGGCTACCCCATCATGTAGGGTATCATTATATAGGTCTTTTAAAAACATTAAGGGGTTGTTAAGACGATTTTTTGATTTAGGTATCCGTTTGCGAGAAATTCCACTTTAAAGGCCACTTTTTTGTAAAAACAGGCCGTCCCGCCCGCCGTAAAATTTGTGATAGTGGTCCATATACTGAACTTTAAATGAAAACTATAACGAATGAGATGACTTTGTTAGTTCAGGAGTTATAGAGGCTTAACTTTTACAATGCGCTTACTTGGAAAAGTCATACAAAATCAACGCATTAATACGTAAACATAACAATTATCCATTGGATACGATTTCTAATCCACGTACCATTATGGGTGACTGAGGAACCCTTTCCTGTGCGTGGCCTGACACGCACTTGGCCGATTTTTTTTAAGTTGGTTTAATTTTCTAACAAATAAGTTTTTTTTAATAAATATAAATTTAATAAACTACTACGGCATAAATATTCTTTTGTGTGGACATTGTGTATATTGCAACATTCCTTTACTAAGTGAATAAAGCTAGAAGTGTAAAGTATCGCTACCACAAACTATTTGGCAGTGTATACTAATGTGCACGAAATGCTCGTAAGTTGACCTCAGCCAGCAGCGACAGTGCACTGCAACGCGCGCTCCTACCACCCTCCCCAAATATTACGTAACATCAAATGTTACAGCTATATAACAATTTTAAAGTGTCTCAACACCATTAAAAGATGCAACCCGCAATATGTGTATTATTGAAATTTTCTGTTTTGTAGAAAACCGCAAAAATAGTGAGAATACTCATAAGGTAAGGTTAGGTTACTCAACGCACTGACAGCAAGCCTCTCTAAAAACATATTAAATTAAATACAGATTTCCTAATCTGTTTACTGCTATATTAGGTTAACAAGCAACTACACTACTAAGACTCCGCTGCTGGTCTGTCTGTCCGTGTTTTTACTATGTGCGGTGTCCTGACCGGGTTCAGTACACTATGACTACGAGAACGAGATCATTGACCACTCGAAAATGCGAAGCGTGCTGGGTTATAAACTACTCCAAAAAATACTCAGCAATATATGCTTAGTAGTTTTAACTGCAAATAAACAATACATACTTAATTTTATAAATTCGAAAGTAACTGCCTCTCTGCCTGTCTCTGATGCTTTTACAGCTGAACCGCTTAACCGATTCAGATGAATTTCGGTTCAGAGATAGATTAGAGTATGGAGAAGCACATAAGCTTACCTTTTGTTGCAATAACCGATATACACACTGGCAGACTTGCGGGTAAATGCTATTAAGCTATTACTTTTATAAAGTATTCAGAATTTAATATTGTAATTTTCTATTGGAACCGTAAATTGGTAATGATCAAAGTCGACCAGGTATCCAAAAAGGCTTTCCCTAGTGAGTCATTTATTTCACCGCAGAGAAAGTGTGAGTGAGATTAATTACATTTAAAAAATCTCATAAATGTTGCAAAAAAGTTGACATAGCGGCCGCTCCAGTGCGACTGAGCCCTAACGGCCAAAACTCGGTCGGGACGCGTATACATTCATCTTCGTCTCCGACACTCCGCTTTTGGCACTTAAATGAACACACGGATTTAGAAAAAGCAACTAAAACCGGCGAGATTGTTCCACGAAACGTTATTATTGTACAGTGCAATAAAACTAGGTTTACGGAGTTTGCAACGGTTTATTGTACTCGCGCAATCAGCTGGTACTCGGGGGACGCATGTACTATGTGGATCATTTCCACTTCAACCTTTGATAGTAGGGATACGTGTTCAATTCTGTAGCGAACCATAAATATTTATAACTTAGGTAGTTAACTTAGACTGTGAGGCAGGACAAAGAATATTATATATTCTTTTGAACAGTAAAGAGAGAACCTGGAATAATAACAATTTTGGGCACAGGGTTTTATTACTGCCTTCAAATACCTGTGAAATATTTTAGTCAGTTCCTTTTCATTTTCTTTCGAATGATTCTGGGCCTAACGAAAAGAATTCCCTTCATTGTTTCTGTAAGGGGTACATCAAATATGTGTTTTTCAGTTCCTAAATCCAGGTGAAATAATTAATTGTTGTTCATCATATTGTGGAGTTTTAATTACAGGCTTTAAGTTGTAGTCGCATGCTACACTTATAAAATTATGAAATCGCTAAAGTTAAGTTAACTCAGTTCTCTTCTCAGAGTATTTCTGACAATCCTACATACGAGTATGTATGTGAACAATGCATACTGCAGTGATTATTTACACTTTATATCTAACAATATTTCTATGTTTACGGGATATTTTTAAGGTCTTAGTCTATCCCAATACGACTCATTTACCAGCTATAGCTTTATTTACAAATATAGACCATGTATCTACGTTTTTAGTCACTAGTGAAATATAATTACTTCCAAATTCACGCAAAACAAACATTCATCAGTACATCTGCATTCTTTTCATAAATACCTATACATAAATATTGAAGACAATATTGGAGATAAACTAATGTAGAGGGCCTTATTGAAGTAATAGATCATAAAACAATACCTAGTTTGAGTAAAAAAATGTATGTTTGTAAACGCTAATCTCAAAAGTAGCTTAACCGAATTCAATACTATTTTCTCTTATGTATTATTTTAACTTTACTTTTAGTGTTTGTTTTATTTGAACAGGTTGATAAATACAAAAGTAATATTAGTTTAAACAATTTGAAGAAGAAAAAGTTTAATGAAAAGATGACAGCTATTTTACATAATATATTGATTTTCACAATATATTCTCTTGGGTAACAAGGTAAGGCAGCATAGCCTAGCTTAGATCTAGTTAAAGCTGCGTTATACAAATAACTCTGGACATTGACCAGTAATAACAAATTATCCCCGAAACATTTTAGTGGCAGTTAGACAGATTAGCAAAGGACGAACAACAACACAAATTGTACAAGCACAGTTTGAACCAATAAACGTACAGGAAAACACAGCTCAAGTTCGGAGCGGCGCGGCAACGACGTGCATCGATCAAACTGTGATGTTCACCGAACATCGGAACCGATGTTCCTACTACTACCCTGTCACTACACTTGCCCAAAGTTCGTGGACTTCTAAACGTTGTACAAGGAAAATGTTAGTTCAGTGATACCTGTGAGTGATCTCTCATCATTATTTTAACTTGTGTCTAGTATTGAATACCACGGTAACGTGTTTGAATTACGAATAGCTTCATAAATAATTCTCACAGAACCTTTTGCACTATTATTGATTGGCTGTAACAAATAGACCGTCCGTTGATGTATTTGTAACTACTTTAATGTATAGTTAAACGGATAACATGCCAGCGGCCATATTTGTGGATTTATAGCAAAGTAGATAATATTATAAATGATTTTGGAAAAAAGTGGAAAGTTCACTGATAAATGTTTATGATTTTTGTTTAATACTTGTGGTTTATAAAAAAATCCCTTTCACAATTAAACCTAACAAAGAACAGAGATATAGAAAAGAAAATACACTCGGTTCCAAAAATAACGGGTCAGTCACATAAACCCGAATATCTCCCGAACTACGTATGCCATCCTAATGAAACGAAGACTGTTCAATTGAGAATTTAATTATACAGATAAAAAATAAAATAAAACTTAGTTACACCCACAATATTAATCTTAAATTAAAAAAAAACTAAAGTAGTCATATTTTTCTTAAGATTACATTTTTTTTATGATTGTTTTTTTGCTGTTTTTCATCACTGGAGGCTTCATCACGTGGAGGCAATACAAAGTATTAAATGAAGAAAGTGATGAAAAACAGCAAAAAAACAATCATAAAAAAAATGTAATCATAAGAAAAATATGACTACTTTAGTTTTTTTTAATTTAAGATTAATATTGTGGGTGTAACTAAGTTTTATTTTATTTTTTATCTGTATAATTAAATTCTCAATTGAACAGTCTTCGTTTCATTAGGATGGCATACGTAGTTCGGGAGATATTCGGGTTTATGTGACTGACCCGTTATTGGTTTATGTGACTGACCCGTTATTTTTGGAACCGGCGTTTGAAATTTTGTCTAAAGAATAAAGCATGAATACATTAATGTGTCATTTCTCACATGCTCAGTGGTTTCGTTATTAATGATTATGTTTTATTATTAGCTTCGTATAAATAAAATTTAAGGAAACAATTGCACAGACAACCAGTTTAGAAGATGTCCCTCCAAGAATTTTTAGTTCAAAACTTTAGTCAGTGGCAACCTCCAGAGCCTGAAGTGAAGAGTCGCACGAAGCACTCCGTCACCCTGGACTGGAGCAATATACAGCCATTTGAATTTATCGCCGATCGGCTGCTGTACAGACTTGAGAAGGATAATAAGATTCCACCTTGGATTGTGGCATATAGGTATTGTTGTTTATATCACACGCTTTTTATTGAATGCAGGTGAAGCTATCACCTGCATTTTTGTATGTTTGTAACCGACTCCTTTGGGCGCGATTTTGACCCATTTTAAACTTTTTCGACGTTCCTTGTACGACCAATCACTGGTGACTTGGAAGTGACAATCACGACATCTGCGCGACATACTGTTTTGTTACTCGCTTTATAATAGCTTCACCTGTATTTTTGTATGTTTGTATGTTTGTTAGAATGTTTGTAACCGACTCCTTTGGGAAATATCCATAAACCGTTTCGTTTTCGTTCAAACTTTGTAGATTTATCGAGGACCGATGACAATACACTAATATGAAAAAAAAATGTCTAAACAAAAAAGTATAAAACTTAACAAAAAAATAATAGAAAATATTTCAATAACGTCGCTCCACGCTTTGTCACATTAAAATTATTTTCTAATTTTTAGATTAAAAGCGTGTTTGTTTAGTGTTATAAAAGTATTATTTTTTGACGTATATATTTAACGGCATAGTATTGTCATTTAATTTAAAAACACCGTAAATGGAATGATATAATTTTGCTATAATAATCGCAGATAAGGCACTTTGCATATAGCTCTCGCTTGTTCTAATTAAACAAATAAGTAGGATTGAAACTCATGATATTTTGAACACTAATATCGGGAAATAAATAATAATTTAATATTGTTCCAGAGGTGGTAAAACAAA
The DNA here is from genome assembly GCA_932526445.1 of Phragmatobia fuliginosa. Classification (NCBI taxonomy): domain Eukaryota; kingdom Metazoa; phylum Arthropoda; class Insecta; order Lepidoptera; family Erebidae; genus Phragmatobia; species Phragmatobia fuliginosa. Next base: position 15,535,427 of record OW052057.1, read on the forward strand.
AAAAGAAATTGATAATTTGGCTCCAAGACATCCTCACAAGTTTAGATTGAAAGTGATAGTGCAGGCGGAGGCAGTGTCCACTCTCGCTGACAGAGCCGTGCTCTTCTATGGAAGCGAAGAGGCTGTGTATGAGAAACTGAGTGGAATAAGTGACAAAGATCAAAACAGCGACAATTATGTTAAAATTACGGTACCAAATATAATGATAATAGAAAATGGAGATAATATTGATATCAGCGGTAGAGGGGACGAACTAAAATCTGTGTCAAGGTAAAACAGTTGTTTTATAATGGACTACAAAAAAAGATTTTATCATAAATGACTTTTTGTTACAGAATGTTTCGGATTGGTCCATTTAATATTGCATATATTCCATAATAATATATTATATGAACCAATCCAAAGCATTCTGTCATTACAAAAAGAAAACTTTCTGATCACCATTGCTCCTCCAACAATACACAAAAAAACATAGGTTTTGCATCTCAGGCTCTGAAAGCGAATATAGATGTTTAGAAAAAAATAAAATAAACATCCAAAAATTCCCATTTTTTCAATATTAAATATATCACATGAATTTTTAAATTTATAATATAGATGTCTCTTCCCGTGTTACGTCTCACTGGAAAATAATCTAATAACTATTTTGAATGGTAAAATATGTTAATGGTAATTTTTCGCAGGCCACCGTCAGGAAAGCGTTCAGAACGCAAATGGTTAGAGTCCCAGTGGTCCGAGGAGAGGTGGAGCAACACAGACACCGACGGCACCTCCATCATCTGCTTCTGCATGGCGGTGCGTTGCGGGTTCATCAAAGAGGTGCATATGACGTCATTGCTTCACTTGCCACTTCATCTATTTATTTTTTACAAACAAAGACTCTAACTTAGCCTGATCGAAAGCATGAGCAGAATCCAGGATTGGTGGTCACTATCCTCAATGTTAAGACTGACAATGCAGCACGTTGACCCACACTATAGCGACCTAGTGAGATGCTTCTTCACGACCCGTTTGGACGACCCGGAATCATAGAAGAAGGGACACACAGGGGGTAGAAACTGGGCAGAGCTATGAGCAAAACCTAGTGTTATAAGAATTTATGCTGTACTTGATAACATCTGAAACAATTTTCTGAAATGAATTGATATATATGATATATATGATAATCTAACTTTAGATACTACTTAGTATTACACTTTACTATATTATAATATCTACGAACTACTCTAGCATATGGCAACAAACTGTAATGTTACCTAAACTTTTTTACAGCTATGGTCAATTTACATTGTATTGTATTATTCAGCTCCAGTGTATGCTGGAGGAGAGACCAGAACTCATCGGTATCCTGAACCCTACCAACGGTTTCAGCCCCTTGGCGACAGCTGTCAGGAAAGGTAGATATTAATGCCACTGAATTGGGTTTCAGACTATTGATCGACCTACTATTCAAATAATCTCGCCCTAAGATAGAAGTGATACAGAAATAGGAACAACACCGACTGACGTCACCGCGTCGTTAACAGATTTAATGAGTAAAGTTATACATTGAACAGTATGTATATTAATATCCTCAAACATTTGACGGTTGTGTGGTTATACTCGTACACCTGTGCACTGTCTACACTGTACGTGTGACCACTTCTTAGGTTCGTGTAGACCCCATGTATAAATTATAGGGAAAACAATCAATGTAAACACTGATTTGCGATTTAAAATATCTTAGTATATAACGAAATAATTGAAAATTAGTGGTATTCGACGATTTTTCAATATCCATAAGTATTACCTAATTTAGTAAATCTAAAAAATATAGTTATAGTATCTCTCGCTCAGAGACCAATAGCCTCGTCAAAGTTCGCAAATCTCTCATCCAATCTGTTCTCGTCTACAACAAATCAAAAGGAAAATGGTGACAAACGTATCACTGACAAGTCTTATATATTACGATGTACGCATAGATATAATAAAGTACAAATGATTGTGTAGGTGACATAAACACTATTAAGTTCGTGTTGTCGGCGGGCGCGGACGTGAACCAGCCCTCTGCCACTGGACAAACGCCGCTGCATCTCGCAGTACTCGCTGCGCGGATACCCATCGCAGAACTGCTACTTGAGAAAGGCGCTGACTTTCAGGTGAGACACTTATAATTATTTTAAGTTACGATTTTTTTTGAGGCTTTGGTCACTTTAAATAAATAAATAAATAATAAATAAATATTTGGACAACTTACACACAACATCATCTAGTCCCAAAGTAAGCAGAGCTTGTGTTATGGGTACTAAACAACTGATATAAATACATAAACATACTTTTTTTTTGTAAATACATACATATTATACATAGAAAAACACCCAGACTCCGAAACAAATATTTGTGGATCACACAAATATTTGGTCTGACCCGGGAATCGAACCCGAGACCTCTTGATCAGCAGCCGCATACGCTAACCACTAGACCAACTTTGGCTAAGCAATAAAAAATCTAAATATTGCAGAGACAACATATATTTTTGAGTTATACGATGGACACGCGTAGGTATTGAGGCTCAAGGGGCAAGCGGCCTCCCGGTGTCATAGTAAGTTTTGGACTAAACTTATTTGCAAAACCGACGTTGAGCGAACGTCCCGATCGAGCTAATTATAAAACAAAATAGTTGAAAAATAATAGAAACATTAATCGTTTTACAAATTTAAATGTTTGTAGTAATTATTTCTGTGAATTCTTGTGATACCACATAGGCCTCGCCACGGTTTGTTTTAGAGTTCGGGTGTTTGAAACTATACAAAACTTATACCAGCAAGCTTCCTATTACATACCATAGTTCAAAGTTTAACTTTAAAGTAATTGATTCCTAAAAATTTAAAGATTTATAGTACTTTCTTAAAAAAATTACATCCTAACTAAACTAAATCTTTCACACTAATTATAACTTTAACTACGGCCACACGCCACCACGCTGACCTAGTGCGGATTGGGGACGTTCAGCCTTAACCCTCTCCTGAGAGCAGACCCGGGCCCACTGGTGGGACGTTATGGCTTGTTGATCATCACTATAATTATATATATAATTACTTAGTCCCGAGACTTTGATAAAATTCAAACTACACCAATTCAAACAATAATCGGAAAAACTATTTGTAAAGTACTTATACTTAAATAGTATACGTATCGCGTGGGCACTGAATATAATCCAAAAATATCGTTGAAATGTTAATAAAAATAGATGAAATGGGCCACTTTAAGGGTGGGTTTATTGAAAATTTATAACGGTTTACTAATGCTGGTCGATATTTATTCCTCTCCCAATAGTCTTTTTATTAATAAAGGGCATCAAAAAGTGTGCCTCTATGTCAAATATTCACCAACAGATATTATCTCCTAATACCCATTCACGTTTAGGGCTCTTTGACTTAAGAGATCAAAGCGTGCCGTGACACTTGACTAACAAACGCACCTAGCTTCACAAATGATATTCAAACTCTGAAAAGAATATTTAAAATCGAATGTATCTTTTAAAGGAACTCATCGAAGTAACTGTACGCAAAAATAGTCAATGAGAGATATAATAATAAATAAATTAATATTTCGGACATCTTACACACAGCGTCATCGAGTCCCAAACTAAGCAGAGCTTGTATTATGGGCTAGTACCCATAATACAAGCTATGTTGTTGAGTCCCAACGTTATTTTATTTGTAAACACATACATATTATACATAGAAAAACACCCAGAGTCCGAAACAAATATTTGTGGAACACACACATATTTGTGGATCACACAAATATTTGGTCTGACCCGGGAATCGAACCCGAGGCCTCTTGATCAGCAGCCGCATACGCTAACCACTAGACTAACAAGGCAGTCAAAACATTTAGTATTGAAACCATTCCTTGAATTTTATGAGTGAAAATAATAAGAACTCTAAAAGACGCCAGAAAACCAAACAATATAAACTAATATGTATTAATTACAATAACTTTACACGTGTCACACAAACCGTCTGAGCTTAAACTTGGCGGTCTGTTTTATGGTATCAAGACTGCTTGTCACAAGCAGTCTTGATACCACATAACTTAAAGTAAATTACACCCATACACAACCCAGGATTTGGCTAATCATGCTCTTATTTCACCTGGGTGTAATTTATAATTTACTAGTCGGGATTCTACAAAGTCTTTCATCAAAATTATTTCATAAATTTATACATAACCTGCGTTAGTACAAATTAAAAAAAAAACACTACTATAACTTAAATATAATATACACATACGTCTAAATCCGTTATAAACATAGTTTGTGTAATAGGCAGGTGACGTAAATGGTCTGCGTGTAGAGCACTACGCGGTGGACTCATGTGACGTGGAGATGGTGCGGTACATCCTGGACAAGGGCGGCGACATCCACGCCACAGACAACAACGGCTGGACGCCACTCTTCAGAGCATGTCAATTATTATTTATATTTTATTAACTGCTTTAAATATAGTGCATGTGCTGTAACCATAGAGCACCTTAGAGATATATAACTTTACTTACTTATACTAAGTTTCATGTTAAAATATTTTATCATCATCATCATCAACAGCCTATAACAGTCCAAATATTTTATATTAATTGTTATTTAATTAAATAAGTAGAAAGTTTGACCGGGTTAAAGTTGCCTATACAAGGGATTATTTCATGTTGGGCGTCCCCTGGACATACATAACGCAAAATTTTATTTAAATCAACTATTCATTTCTCCTTAATTATAAGTCATAAAATATGAAATGTATAGCGAACTTATATGTTGACGAAAATAACAACCACCGTGAACATCTTGAGACTAACGTTTATTGGGCAGGAACTACTCTCAATAATACATAGTAATATGTGGCAAGGGATACCGACTTACAGCTACGTTATATAGTCTAAACCTATCGCTACAAGGCGATAATAATCACGTCTTAATATTAATAAGGAAATGACAGCCGGAATCCTACGTGGTTGATAATCGGCACATATCTGAAATGTGCTGATCAGAAATGTCTCTGTATAATTTCCGTATTTTACTGTTATTAATTTATGACGCAGGAATAAAATGCAATAAGGATACCAATAAAGTAAACATTAACTTTATTGATTGATATCTGCTATCAGTACCGTGTTCATGTGTCCTGAATATATTCGTGTACCATCATATAGAAATAAATAGACTCGCCAAGAGAAAACAGATTGATATTTCTTTATTTTTTGTTGTAAACGGGAATCTTTTGCTATAAAATGTTTGTGTTAACTTTTTATTTTAAGTTTACCCCGGTATAACCCGTTTGAAACGTTATCTTTTAAATATTTTTATTTTATCGCGGGTTAGTCCCGTTTACAACAAAAAGTATGAGTATTACATGTCACACATAGTCTAAAAACAGGAACTGATATTTGGTTTTAAAGAATACATTTTTTTCCCGCGACTCTGCTAGCGTATATGTCACTTATCGCGACAAAAAGTGTTACAGACAGACAGAGTAACTTTTTTTAAGAAAATAAATTAATAAATATGAAAGTATCGATAGTATTTGTCTATTACACAAGAATAATAATATCTGTGTGAAGTGTGTCAGGGGGCCATCACAGCCATCATAGAGGAGCTGGTGGTGCGCGGCAGTGACCTGACAGTTGCAGACAGAGCTGGACTGCCTCTCACGTCCGTGGCCAGGATCATCAACAATAGACAGTTAGTATAAACACACAGACAACTACTTGAACCATCAAATATCATCGTCATCAACAACGGTCCGCTGCTGGACATAAGGCGCTCATACGAAAGGAGGTTTTTGTCTACTATACCACGCTTTGCTAGATGGGTTGGTATAGGGTTTGTTTCAAGTTTTCTTTATCCCTTACGCGCCTCTTACGATACCCGATGGGTGAATAGATGTTTAATATATTACAGGCATTTTCCTCTGTTTTAAGACAAATTAAAAATTCTGAAATAAACCTGAAAATAATTATTTAGATACTGTTTTTTTATGTAAATACGATGTGATGTAATAACCACATCTTTTGTTCAAATTAAACATTACTTGCTCATGGCTTCAGTAGTTAAGGCTAGCTAATGAATATACTTAAATGTATCTTTTTACGTTTCTAGTGAAAGTTGAGAACTTGTTTAAAATTATGTAGAATTAATGATAACTTAAAACACAAATACGTTACATCCTGGCAGAATAAATGATCTTACCCATGACGACTGCTCATTGCCACTTACAACTTGACCAACAAGCACTTCGGGTTATTTAGTATGTACGTTTGTCTATACAGCGGACGCAACCGGGACTCCGTGCTTCGGCTGGTCGACATGAACTACCCGCACGAGATTGCAATGGCAAACTTCACGCGTCTCACCAAGAAAATCTACAACGTCCACACGCTACTCAAGCTGCCGTCGCTTTCTAAGAAGCCTAATCTCAAACGATAAATATTTTTATTACAGTTGATCAACGAAGAACACATACATACCGTAAAATTGTGCCGATATTGACTGATAGACAGTGCACAGCCAAAACTACAACGCGCAGGACATTTAAGATATTAATCGTATTCCTTGAGGAGCGTAGGGGAGCATCAAGAGAGGACTTTGGAAAATTCCCCCCCCCCCCCCATAAGGAGATGAAAAGTCAATTAAAGAAACATCATACATGCATCAGAATGTTATGTAGGCAAAGCAATAACTTTCCCATTTTTACTTATACGACTCTCTGGAGTACTTTACCTGACGACTTCGGGTAGTGCGTTTTCAATAGTTTGATTTGAAAGAAGAGATATCATCAGAAGATAGGCATTGGTCCTTTATATATTCATTGTTATCGTAAAGGAGTAACTGAGACAAAAACAAGAACATAAAATTATAAACTAACTTTATTAGATACGTAGAAAAATATTTACAAAATCCTTAACACTAACGGAGTATTGAATTGCATTATGCGTGTAACAATGTGGTAACAGGTGTAGTTAAGATAGTGGTACATATACCAAGACAGCGCGTCACCGTCCGACCCCGACACAAAGACGCCCGCGTAACTAGCCTACAGCCTCAACCCCCATATTTACCTAACAAACGCGAAATGCATTTAATGGCAAGCCCTCTATAATTTAATCCAATAAATAAATAAATAATTTACTTTAAAATTATAGCAATTTCATACATATTGCTAGTAATACTATGTGAGTTATTAGACTGATTTTTATATTTGGAGCAGTACCCCTTAGACCCGTAGACCCCAAAATTTCGGAAGTCGCTTGATTTACGGGTTTACTGTGCCCGTTAGTTTGTAATACTTCTTCAACTTGACCCAAATCAAACGTCGTGTCTTTTGTATCCCTCTTAACTCTCTTCTTTAAATCTTCGTCTACTTGATCTTCTTCATACTCTTCTACTTCTTCATACTCATCTGGATGGTCCGTCGCGTTGAGTTGAGTCATTACAGAGCTAGTCGTTGTTTTTACTTCAGTGTTGTTTTTTGGAATTTGTTCCTGAACTAGTTTTAAGTTTGTCATCCTTACATTTATGTTACTCTTTTCTTCTGAAGTTATATGTGCTTCCACTGGAGGTGGGATATCTCCTTTAAATGGTCCGAATTGGGGAGTTTTAAGTAGTTCTTCAGTGTTTGCGGGAAGTTTGGCAGAGAATAGTTTAGGGGGCTTGCCCTCGGGTACACCAGTCAATGTCGCCCCCGACACAGTTTTTCCATCATATGTTGTAAAAGTTTCTTCGTTTGATAACTTTTGATAGTGTTCTTTAGGTAACTTCGGATCAGGGGGAAGATAGTGAGTACTGATTCTATCGGACTCCATGATTAAATCAGTCGTGATATCTTTATCTAAGTTTTTCTTACTGAATAATGCATTTAGTTCATTCTTTGTCTTCACATACACTGGGTGTGGTCTGTCTTCTTTAGCGTGATTTGGTGGAAATATTTCTTTTGTTCTGTCATTGGTAGTAATCAAATGATCTTCTGGTGATGGTATAAACATTGGTTCAAAGGTCTCTGTCAGTTGATCACTGGGATACTTATGTTTGGAGGAAACAATCTGGGGTGGTTCTTCGTAATCTTCTTGTACATCGGTATCTTCCCTTCTATTGCTGCCAATTGCCTCATATTCGTCCGCGATCCTATCTTCGCCAGCCATTAGTGGCTCTCTAATTATAGGTTTGAAGCCACTTTCGACCACAATAGAGTCCGGTTTAAAGCCTGTATTAACTGCAGGTGCTATTAAAGATGCGTCAGCTGACTCACCGATAAAATCTGATGACTTAATTTCATTCTGTGATGTCTGATTATAATCAGGAGCTATATGAATACGTTGCGTAGACTGAACATGTGATGGCAGTGGTGTAGACGATGTATGTAAACTATATTGTTTCGTTTGCATCATTTGTTGATCTAAAGGCATAGGGTTATCCATTGGTTTACCTAGTATTATTTGTCCTGGAACATTTAAATACGTCTGTTTGATACTTTGTTGTGCAATTGCGTCGTTAGCGCCTGGCAGCATTATTTGACTTTTGACCACATGGCTAGCAATTATATCCGATTGACCTAAATTTACTTTTTGACTTTGAGGTGGCAATGGAAGAGTAGGTTGAATCATACTTGGTTTTCCCATAATTATGGTTTGCAGATGACTTAAGGGAGTACTCTGATTTTTGGAATACAATTTCGTATTTTGGTTATATTTAGATTTAGATGGGTGTTGGGCATGCATCGGTTTCATTTGTGGTATCGAGGTACCTCTATTCACAGGTAATGGTGGTCGGTCCATAGTTGGTGGCGGACGGTCCATAGTTGGGGGTGGTCGATTCACGTTTGTATGTATTCGGTTTGGAACCTTTTTTGATGGCGGTTTTTTAGCTGGTCCATGCGTTTTGTGATGATTTGGCATAGGAAGTGGATAGGTACCTTTCTGGTATACGGGGGGAGGAGGTCTACGCAGTTTTATTTCAGGAGGTACCGGTCGACGAAAAGGTGGTCTCATGTTCCCAACAGGTTTATTATGACCATTTGGATGCAGAACCGACTGTAATGTCAGAGGCTTCTGATTAGACGGTAAGAAATAATTTTGCGGTATTTTAGGAGAATCGACTGAGTATTCATCGTCTTCCCTCACAGGTTGTTCTGGTAAAAACATTTCTTTCACGTCTTCTGTAACTTGGTACTGTGTTGTGTTCCTTTTGAAATCATCTTTCATCTTGTGTTCCATAGTCTCGACGGCTCGTATCACGTCCTCAATCTGTCCATTGGATATCGGCAATTCAAACTCGTGCCCGTAGGGCCCCTCGGAGTCAGGGTAAACTTCACCCGTGAGGCCACTGCTGCCCTTAAAGCTACTGAAATGGTCATAATTCGTTTTCGTATTGATTATTTTTTGTGCTTTCTTCCGCTCATTTATAAAGTTTTTGTCTGGAGTGACTCGTGTCTGTACCTGTACTGACTCCATGGATACCATATCATCGGGAGCAACTACACTCTCGATAATACGACTCTCAGCGCCTTCCTCGACATCGCACTCATCTAACACGTTTATCTTCCACCCGAGATGACGGTGCGTGAAACACTGTAAAAGAATATATGATTAGTACGGGGTCACGTGTGCAATGTATGAAACTAAAATCTTTCACCGTCCAATAATATACATGTCAACGAGATATCTCATGCACAGAGAAGACTTGGAAGGCTGAAACAGAAAACAGATAGTAAAGATTATATACATACAGAGCGAGTAACCGCTTCATTAAAGATATAATGTCAGAAACCATCAATTGCAATGTTTTTTCTCAATATTTATCTCTCGCGTATGAGTCTTCAGATAGGGATGATATGTCTAATGAAATGAGTGATAATGATTGTGATTGATAGTTTCGATGTCCTTACGTGTGATTATAAAGTAAAGAGTGAAGTAGTGTTACATGAACCACAATAGAGAATAGATGAAAAGTATGATTTTGTAAGTAACAGTGACAGTACATGGGAGTTCAGAGTCATTGTCTAATTAGAGTAGAGTTGCAATCTAATAGCTGCGATAAATTGTATAAATATACTGGAATTAGTTTTACTATTTAATTCGTTTTAAACATTATTGTTTGTAGCATGATCAAATAAATACACGATAATGGAAACCATGTTCAAACAAGATGGTTTTTTTTTTAATATTGATTGTATCCTTATTTGAACTTCATTTACAACTTATCAGATATTTAACAAAAATCATAAACCCTGTTGTTCCACCCACCTGGTAATACACAGTATCAGGAGTATTCTTATCCGGTATCCAGGTCACCACTCCTGGGTTGCCTTCCTCGCAAACCAGAGTTAAGGCTCTTTGGTAGGCGCCAAAGCTAGGGTACTCATCGGCTTCAGGTCCCTTGGGGTCGGGAGTCCAGTTACACAACCGCCCCACACCAATTGGTGAGACATTACCGTTACGGGTCTGACGGACACCAGCGTATATCTTAATACCCTGAAAATGTTTAATTTGCTTATGTAGCTAACTAAATTGTATAATAATTATAAGTAAGTCAATTAAAAAAAAAAATATCGCTTTTAAAGTAATTTTGTTGTGAGGTTGTTAAGGTTTCATTTAGTAAAAGTTATTTTTATAACTATTGAAATAAATCAAATGAGCTGTATGCAACAGGGCGTTGTACCCAGCTATCAAGTGTTACGTAGGTATCATTACCTTCTTCTCCTCATCAGTCTTGTGGAAGTATCCTCCCACAGGGTCATTGGTGATGTAGAAGGGATGGTATCTGGCGGGCACGTCGGGATCGTACCCACCCTCTACGACGAAAGTGTATTTGCGCCCGCGTACCACATTGATCTCCGGAATGAGCAAACCGTTGATGTACCAGGAAATACCCCATCCCACGTGACCTGTACCAGTAAAGATGACATATCATGTTAATTTACAATATAAACAATAAAAACAATTTAAATAGCATTTCTCGTCTTTGTAAAGAGTACCCTGCATCGTTGCTCGAGAATCAAAGTATCTCCTTAACAAATTAAATTGAAATCGATGGCTTAGGGGTAACGGACAGACAGAGTTACTCCTAAGCCATCTTACTTTCGAATTCGTAATATTAGTAAGTTCATTGCATAGTCCATAAAAAATATTTACATATTCATTGTTTTTCACTCGCTCCACTTGTACACCTACCCCATTTACACCTATGCATCTTATGTTGGCTGTAATAAAACTAACCAGTTATAGCTGAATATCCCTGCTTGCCGCCGGTTGGTCCCATCTGAGCGTAGAAAACGCCATCTGGTGGCTCGTAGCACTGAATGGCAGGAATTGCCCATGGAACCACTTTGGGTACGGGCGCCGGAGGAGGCACGGGGTTTGGCTTGATCACGACAGACTGTGAACATTCAACAACTTGGTGTACTTGGCAAATCAATTGGTGCTTACCAATGTAGTATAATTATTTGGTTTTCTTATAGGCACCAGTCTTTTAGTTTTCTTATTTTTTTATATTATAGCCTATCAAAGTGACTCTAATCGTTCTAATGGAAAGCTTGAGTTGAATCCAAGAGTGGGGGTGATCGTCCTTTTTGTGAGTACAAGAGACAATGCACCATGGTGACCCACGACAATACATATATATACTTTTTTTTGTGAAAATATAAATACCTAGTAAACTCCGAAACAAATATTTGCAGATCATACAAATGTTTGGTCCAACACGGGAATTGTCCCCGAGACCAGTAGTTATGTACTATATTATATTGTTAACTATTATGTGACAGTCGTCGTCCTTGATTAATATCTACCCACAACACATTTCACCAATACCAGGCTATCGAGAAAATAAAAGCATTCTGGTATTTCCGACGTTACCAGACGTGAATTTCGCGAGACTTACTTGTCGTTCATTGGAGTGTTTGTGGCCGTGTTTGTGATCGTGTGCGTGACCGTGCGCGTGATCGTGAGTGTGTTCGTGCGCATGGTCGTGATGTTGATGGCTAACGTCGCTTCCGGACCCCGACTCTTCGTCATCTTCCTCTGGCATCGGACAGTTCCACATTGGCGGGCGACCGAATTCCAGGAGCTTGTCACCCTAAAGAAGACAGACGAAATGTTTGAAACGTAAACTATTATCATTTTGTTTATACGTAAACCAAACGTGTGTAGCATACCCTAGTAAAGTGCGAATGGTAGGACACTTCGTTCCTAGAGTTGAGCGGTCCAAGGGCCCAGATGATGGGCTGCGACGCGTTGGTGAGCACGGAGCGGTCGAGCTCGTCCGCAGCTCGGAGCGATCTCTGGTACGTCACTATGGAGTAGCCGTTCACCAGGGCAGCGTTCAGTAGCCGGATAGAGTTTGTGTTCTCCTGATAAATGAGAGAAAGCGATTACATCACACTGTCTTTCTACGCACTTACTGAATTTATCTGCAGTCTAACATTTATAGTAGTTTTAGTATGTATATATTTTAGTATACCGAAGTGAATCTATTCTGCCTGATGGAAAGTATGAGTAGAATCCGCAGGGACCACCATCCACATTGTGAGTGCATACAATGCATGGTTACCCATACCATGGCGACGTAATTAGAAGTTTCCGCATCATTATCCCGGCCTCCAAAAGCCTGGAGAATGATGTAGAATGATTGAGCCTTAGAGCTCACACACACAAACGAAAGACAGCATTTTATGTTGGTATTACTGCCTCTGTAGAGCTGGCCCATCTTTGTTGAAATCGGCGCGGCTCTGCTAGTAGAAGTCAATTGTTTTCCATTTTCTGTCGAATCTCGCTTTCGTAATAATAATTAACTATCAGTTCATAGTGAACATATTTACTAATTTTTGTGTACATTTTTTTTATAATTAAACAATCTTTTACTTAAAAAAACTGACAAATTATTTACTAATAAAAATAATTGATGATTTATGGAAGAAAGAGAAGAGAGAGATGTAAGTAAGAGTAATAATATATAACATAGGCATACAGAAAAGCAGAGAAATGCAGATTAATACCACTAGTCTCTCATCAGGGCAGGATCCCCTGACTCCCGCGCACTGACTCTTGGCGTCGAGGTAGTAGTCCACCGCGTATCCCTTGAGCGAGCTCTTGTCCACCCAGGCCACAGCCACGTCTCCTCCCACCATTTGTGAATGCTGCGCATCTCCGGAGATACCGAAGGACATATATTCGCCATCCTCTGAAAAATTTGTTATTACATTCCAATTCTTTATTATGATATTAACATCGATATGAGCAGTCATGATTTGATAAAAATAAATCAGGAGTGTGTCAGTTTTTCTGTCGTCCATCGTGTAATTGATCATAAATAAAACGAATATTTACTCATTTATAAAAAGATTGACACGGTCAAAAATTTGATCTATGATCGGTAAAGCTAAGTCAGACATGGTTAGGTATATTATGGGACTTTGAAAATGGATAGAATTTTTCCTAAAATATCAATAAAGTAATAGACATTTCAAAAGTATATACGGCGCACTGACCGAGCTTGGCGACGAGTTGCACCACGAGGCTGTCTCCCGCGACGGCCCAGCGCACCTCGAACGCGAGCTCGTCGTACAGCACCTCACAGTTCAACTTCGACTGCAACAACATTATTGTAAACATATACTAATGGTTGTTATATTTATGCGGATACTTAATATCGATATGACAGCGCGGTTGGACCAGTGGTTTAAGCGGTCGCTACGCCGCTTCCTACTGGGCCATGTATTGTGGGTTCCAATCGCGTGTAGGACAACACTTCGTGTGATCTACAAATTGTTGTTCTGAGTCTGGGTATTCTTTATGTCCGTTTCATGTATGTTTGTAAAGTTCCACGCGACACAGGATGTAAATTCGTATAGCGAGAATACTAAGAGCCGAAATATCGGATACTCACAAACAAAAAGGTACACAGTAGCAATCCCGCAGATTTATATTTAAATAGTATAGCGAGAGTTATCTTTAAAAAAATATGTACCTATATATTATATCATATCCTATTCTTCAGTCGGCAATTGCGGAAACAAATAATAAAGTTCTTCGATCATTGACAAGCATTTTCAGTATTGGCTGGGAAGATGACGCTTTGTTAAATATTTAATAAGGGATTCTTACACCTTTGGCAAGTTTTAAAAACTTAGCCTTACTCAGTTTTGCTTTCACTCAAATCTGTTCTAATGTAAGCGATTTGATAAAGATTAGCCGAAAGGTAAAAGTTTGTGGTTAATATATTTTTTCAATGATAAGTTTCAATATCGGTCGCAGGACTGCTCGTAACTCCGGCAGCTCGTTGAGCGAACAATGCGAGGGACGAGTGGCGTTCGGCGCTCGTTATAAGTTCTCGCGAGGCGACGCGCAACTTGTGTCACCGACTGGGACACATACCGACAAAGTTCACCACTACGACGCTATTAATACTCGGCAAGTTGTGCACTGTGCCATTGAACCTACTATCTAAACCAAAAATATGGTTTTATATAGTTCTTAGTTCATCCGAATTATTCAGACACTTATTAAGCACAAAATCTTTGATTCATAGTTTGTGTTCTGCCCCAAGTGCATGTTAATCGTAAACCTTAAAACACAATAGACTTTCCAATTAAAAATATCAATCCACACTATCTTTGATAGTCGATCCAAATTATTATCAAAATAATTACATATTTTAAAGATTTTTTTTATTAAGTTTTATTTGTTTAGATAAAAAACAGATATGGACGGTGATTCATAGTTTCACGGTTTGATTGATAAATTATATTTATTTCTGTAAGTAAATCCTTTCAGACATTTTTACAAGTTGGACGTATAGCTAGAAGGCGCCGGCATTTCCTACGACTCACTCTGAAATATTGAAATATCTTAAACTATGTAAAATAGAGTTCCAGTGGTTAAGACGATGGCCACGTCACTTTCTACTACGCTAAGTTTGGTGGGTTCAAATTCCACGTAGGACAATACTTTGTATGATCCAGGAATTGTTGTCCTGAGTCTGAGTGTTCCTTATATCCGTTTCATTCAGGTATGCACTACCCAATATTTAAATAATAAAAACAAAAGCTGTGTAGATTGTTATCAAAACAATGGTCAATAGGTCCATTCGCCGTACTAACACAAAAACACACAACATCCGACATGGGACGCGTGGGTGTGCACTGGCCCTTACATCATCTCTCGTGTTACACTCGACCGTACAATTGGGTCGCTCAGCCAGAATTGTGTGGACGGAGATAATGCGGGCCGGCCTTGACACTAAAGAGGCGGTTTTCCTCCTCTTTTCATTATCTTGCCATCAGCTATTTGTCTACCTAAATCCCTTCAGTTCTTTGAAAAAATACAGTTTTCCTTGGCTGGTGACTTAGTCTGAATACTATTATATTATACAATTTTCAAACACTTAATTAAACAGTTTGTACCTAACAAATATTGTAGGATACTTATGTCCATATATATGATCTACAACATGAATGTATTCTTTGAACTAACTCCTTCAATACTTCAGAAGTTCCTTTTCAGGCTGAGTGATTCAACTCATCATTGTCCTGAATAACATCATGGAACTGAACTGGTTGTATATTTCTATAAGTTCCATTCTAACATATACGGATTTGTAGAAATAAATCTAATATTTGGACAAAAGACACACAAAATCATCCAGTCCCAGACTAAGCAGAGCTAAGAAAACAGCCTGACTTTGAAACAAATATTTGCAGATCATACAAACATTAGGTCCGACCCGGGAATCGAATCCGAGACCTCTTGATTAGCAGCCGCATACGCTACTAGACCAACCAGGCAGTCGAATATAACATCATAAATCAAACACGCCAAATATGATATAGGACAATTTAAACAAATCCATTATTTGTAAGTTTAATAATTGTTTTTATAGAAAATCAATGTCCTTGATACCTACGAAAACAGTTTGCAGATAGGTAGGTATATAAAAGTCCCGCACAATGCGCTGACCCTTGTCATTAAGAGCACTTGAGATAAAACGGCGCGCACTTATCACTCGACGGAGGCAGTGAGTGATACGCAAGTGTGACGTGTACCCATCACTCACCGCGATGACCCCTAGATAACAATGTAAGCGTCTCACTATGAGGAAGGAGCGAAGCCACCGCAACAAATAGATGCCTTCACGAGCCACGAGTGGAGAAAGTCGCAGATAACTCGCTAATGTTGTTCATTATCACAGTGTTATTCGTGCTATTTATATACAAGACTTGTTATTTTAATAACTTCCTCTCAAAGTACTAAGTTACCACAACTTTTCATATGGACAAGTCAGATTTTGATCGTATGTGGTGCACCGATTTCTCAAATGCTGTTCATTAACATGAATAAGGCATCGTTGTCACCTACAAAATATATTTCTAAACTAGCTTTCTCCCGCAGCTCCGCCCGCGTGTATCTCGATTATTGTAGTAAAAAGTAGCCTATATGTTATTCTGATATATAAGCTATATTACTGCAAATTTTCATCCAAATCCGTTCAGTAGTTTTTGCGTGCAAAAGCAACAAACATACATAGGTACATACATACAAACGTTCTCGCTTATAACATTAGTAAGGATAAAAGATACACAATGCGGGAGTTTCTGTTAAAGAAAAAGAATAATAAAAAAAAACACAAATTTGAACACGTTACATCTATGTATAAGTCATTGATACGCAGTTGTAATAATCCTTTGAAGACACGTCGCAATCTTATTAATTCTTCCCTCCCACTTCATCTTTCCAATTCGTTGCGTACGCCTTTCTCCTATATATCGCTTTAGGCTTCACTGCTCCGCGTCAAATAGTCGATTAGTGTAGAAAAAATAAATAAGTTTCAAAAGAAATAAAATGATTGCTAAATGTCCTGTCCTCAAGTCTTATCTACCTAAATTGATAAATACTAAAGGTGGACAAAACAGACATTACAAATGTATATATGTGTTATTACAGAGTAACATCTCGGATATTTTCTTCTATGTATCTTCTTTTATCTATATTTTCTTATCAAAACAATCCTAGTTGAAATAAATTCTCAGAATTGAATCATATCAAATTATATGCACCCATGAATATCATTTATCTTAATTTATGCAATAAGTGTGTTTAAGTTTACGAATGTACGCATGTATTAATTTAAATTGAAAATATTTTTATTCTAATTAATATTCCACGTAACTAAGTGCACAATATGACAAAGTTAAGATCTAGCGCTGTAATGGCAACCGTGGCCCTAACTTAATTGGATACGAGTGAATTCATTAATTCTAATATGAAATGTACCTGCGCGTAATATGTTGATAACATTAAAGTCACAAGAAGACCCGTGGACCGTGGAGCAGCTTGAAGTTTCGACTAGAGTTGTTCAAGGGTATCTGTGTTCATCTATTTGCTAGATACACTACTAACACTATCTATTATAGTACATTATTTTTAGAATATTTTTTCATTGATTTGCTTTTTAAGAAATAGTTGTAAATCAAACAGTCAAGTAAATCAATCAAACATTATAAAAAGAGCTGGATTCTTCTTTGGGTCTCTATGTTTAGGGTAATTCTAATTTATGTATTCAACTGAGAACCACTATGATTTTGCCAGTATTGGAAATGAGGGTATTAAGTAAAGAAGTGTTCCGGTAGATTCATGAAATTAAACGAGTATGTAAACATATGCGACTATTCAAGAGGATTTACGTACAATTTTATGTCTCTGCATCCAATCGTATCGAGACGGATTAAAAATGAATAGTGCTACTTGTCCTAACATGAAGTGGGTGTCACAAGGGTATCGCTGTAAACGAGGGAAAGCTTGAAACAAACCAGATACTGGTCAGCGTGGTACGGCAGGCCAAGACCTCCTCGCTAAGAATATGCCAATGTGCCGCAATGTCCCGTTTAAAGACTCTTGATGATAATAATGTTTTTAAGCTATTGTATAGCTTTTATCGCGGGCTTTGAGCGCGGCGACCGAATCAAGAAAATTCCGTTACGAAAAACCTAACACCCTAAAAAAGGATAGAGTATATGATTGTAACTGCAGTGCGACAAGGATGTGGCGGCTCCGTGGTCTATAGGCAGATTAGCGCATGCGTGCTGCCGCCACCGGCCGATATCCTTTGCCTGCCTAGACAACACAGTCATTCTAAATTCTTCTTCCTTGCTTTTTTATAATCCTATTGTAAAAACTAATTACAAAATATATAATTGTTATCTACTTTACACAATAAGTAGCGTCCGCGTCCTCCAACCGTCTAATTGTGCCCCGAGAGCCACACGACTTTTTTTTGTAGTGTACATTGAGTTTATTTTTACCGGTCTTCAGCACCGGGTGAACATCGGCACAAACGGGTCGGTTCTACCAAAGTGACCATGGGCTCTAAGAAAGTGCCGTTAAGCTATTTCTTTGTTCTTTTTGCCCGATTTTATAAGATTTTGCGACTTCTATACATAATTTTTGTTCTATAGCAAGACTTATTCGCGAGAAAAGTGTGCATTTTAAATGTAAAAGAAAAAGTAGTAGTACTTACTCATTGAATATTGAATTTATGGAAAAATAAAACTTTTAAGAGCTGAGCGGGTAACACACTCACCAATATAAATATTAATATCACTCAAAAGTTCTTATGCTAACATTCAATAACCGTAAATAAATATCATTACCGTTTTACTTCAAAGAGATTTTAAACTTAGAAATTAGCGAATACGAGTAAATAGACCGACATGTAATTACTACTAATGGTTTTCGGTAAACTAATTGCTTAGAATTTACGGATGTATTAACTATTTCTACGGAAATGATACGGCGGGATACCTATTAATCGGCGGGTTTTCGTGTAATTTTATTATAAAAATGTAATTTAAAGCAACTGATAAAAGGGAGGCGGAAGGTGATTTACGCCAATTCTTGATGTTTAATCAGTAATCAGCCTACTCAGGGCACAAATGCTTGATATCGAAGCGCAGTAATAGTGCGACATTTTGTACGGAATCGTGTCTTTGGAACTACTAAGTCATAGCGAGTTTGAATGTTATTTAATATATAATTACATAAAGTGTAATGAATGCATAGTTGTGACTCAGTGTTAGCAAATAACTCAAATCAGTGGAATTTACGTGTTTGCTAGTACGGTCTATTTTTTCTTAGTAAATTTAATCATCATAGAAAACCGTTAAATGGTCACTGCGTAGGAGAAAGTTATACTAGACTAGTGAAGTACTAAAAAAAAGTTTTACTAACAAATTGGTGTCACAAATAAATCGTCACGTTGAGCTCATCGTCGAGGAAATGACAACACACATTGATACGATTCGACAAACTTTATTATACGTTTGACATATAAACATAATATAAAACAATCACAAACATTTTTTGTCTCTAAACGGTGGAACCGTGACGATGTGACGAACGTCATTCCCACCGAGTTCCAACGTTGTTGTTGATCTCCTCAAATATCACAGTTAGGAACTTTGTACTGATTATTATCACATGACATCATTTGAAAATAGTAAGAAATTGTAAAATCACATACTTTTATATTAAAAATATCATGTCCATCACTGTGATTATAGAATATACTGTATGTATCACATGCATCTTACAAAATATGTAAAAAAAAACAAAGAGTTTGTCTTATGAGATATGGCAAGGATAGATGATTTGTTCTTAAACAACTGTAATATTTCACGTAAAACAACTTCTGAACCCCTATTTCGTGGCACTAAATGTACTTAAGCTAAACACTAATACTAAGCACTGGCTCTGGTTAACACGGACGGTGCGACACGACTCGTTGTCAACGTAACGTAATCTAGCCATTCTTATCAACAATAAACACTTACGAATTGCATTAACATATGCCTACAATGAATAATAACATGTTGCTTAATAACATTTTGTATGAACACGATTAATCGAGAAATTCATTCATGTTTGACTGTTGACATCATTGAACTAGAATATCGTTTATTTAATGAAATGTTATTTCGAAACTAGACATTAGCTGTTAGATTTATATCTTTCAATACAACATACTGTGAATATATTTATAGACAAAGTAAGTAGTAAAGTATATAGATGCAAGTATATACCGAACCTTCTAGGCCAATAGGCAGTGTCTTAATGCTTTCAATCGTATCAATTTGAATGCCCCATGTAATTACAATAAACAATCATACAATTTGTTTCATCAGTTATTTTTGCAACTATTTAAGTATTGTCCGACGGTCAGACGGTGAAGTTTGTTTACAGACGAGCAGACAGTGATACCAATAAAACTGCAACATCAAATATTGTTTATCTTTCGACGGGCGTGGGAAAGTTATGCAACTTGTGGCGCGTTGCCGAAATCCCCCACCTATTGTGTGATGAGGAAATCGATTGTTGAAATGTGGGAACTCGTCAACAATAAGCATATGTATGTATTCAACTACATGTTGCCTCTCAGTGGTACAAATAAATCTAGACAATGGCAAGCTATTTGTTGTGATGCTTACTACAAAAAACTAATTAGGAGACGTATGAAATCTAATATGTACTGATCAATTGGTGTCTGAACAGATCAAAAGCAATTTGGTGGCAAATATTCACGACAAAATAACAGCATTATACAAACTAGTCCTTAAAAGTTAAAAGCTTCCGTTTTCTGGCATTTTAATGTTTAGAATTGTCCGCTCTCCTTCAATAAATCTAATTTAACTGATCGTTATGCAAGTGACTTTGTATTTTTAACTGCCACATAAATTTCTGACGCTGGAGGCAACACAACGTTATATTATATCGTAACGATGCGCCCCTGGCGACAACAGCACAAAGTTGCGTAACAAAGTTGTTCATCTCAGAGACAAACATTACATCAACTCGATATAAGAGGCGCTCGGCGCGACGCTCTATTTGAAAGTTTTTTGTCTCCAGATTTCCAACGCGACTGATGTAAAATTTAACGTAGATTGTACTCCATATATCTTAATTTCGCCAGTATAAATAAGTTTATGATTTTCTTTACTTAATTTGATTAGAAACTTTTTCGGCGTTCCTTGTACGACTAATCACTGGAAGTGACAGTCGCGACATCTGCGCGATACTGTTTTGTTAATAAATTATGATCAACTTCTCTTTCGTTCTGTATACAAAAGATCTTAGCGAATGCATTGTCATACGTTACCAACAAGGGCTGACACATGTTGCGTTATATAACATAAAATCGAAATGAGCTGATAATAATAACATTAATATATTGAAGGCTAGTGTTGATCTAGTCACGTTTCTCGTGTGTTAGGTGCGCGTCGAGGCTCGCAGATGGCTCTGGTGAGAGGAGCGCCGAAGGGCGGCCGCTCCGCGATGCTACTAATTGCCCAATCGTGTTCGCACATATAATTTGTTATTACAGCTGTTAAGCTAACGTGACGAAACATTCGAGTGCTTTTGATCGGCCTCGAACATTCGCTCGCTGTGTGCGTTCACACGAATGATTCCGAGACGACCCAGATCATGTCTTTCTAACACATTCACGTGTATACGTTACTAATTTGAAATATTTGTTTGTGCCATTTTTCATCAGTAAGATAAAATGACTAAACACATTTTTAACGACTTTTAACAAAGAACGATGGATTTGATTTTACCATATTCATTGTATCCCTGTATCAACAGAAATTTAAAACTGGCTAGCCATATGAGCATAAATTTTCGAGTCTAAACTTTTAAACAGTTCATAAAAATTAATTCGAGTTTTAACATTATTTCTTATCTACAATATGTTGAACTTAAAAAATGTTATCTTTTGCACTCATTAAGTCATATGTTAGTTTATACGAATTTAAATTTAGTTGATAGTTTATAATTCTTAAACAGCAGTGAATGACCCAACCCGTAAACGTTTAAGTAGCGCTAAGAGGATAATAGGATGGCCCAACCATGACCTCGAGGGACAAACGAAGAGATGGTGAGTGTGAAAGGCGAGATGAGTCTGTTGCACAACAAGTCACGTTGCACCGAGCGCAGCGTCGCACGCGTGGGAGCGCGCAACTGGGTCAAGGTCACCGGACCATCACGACTGCGCGTACGGCAGGAGACGGTACTGGAGCGGCTCCTCGCTGCGCTGCACCGATACCTCTGTCTTCGGCTGATACGATCGCTGCTGAGCCTCCACAGGCTGCGGCTGGTTGTAGTGATTGATCGGTTGTTGGGAACTCTGAGGTTGCAGGCTTAAGTACAGTTGCTGCTGAGTTTGCTGTAACTGCCGTTGCCTCTGCTGTAGTTCTTGTTGTAGCAGCTGTTGATGTAAGAGCAGCTGTTGGTAATGTTGCTCTGGGGTCAGTGGCTGGTGTTGTTGAGGATCCTGTGGCCTGTGCTGCTGTGGCCATTGCTGTTGAAGCCGTTGTTCTTGCAGTTGATATGGTTCCGGTCCGTTTGATTGTGTGCCTTGTTGGTTGTTGCTTTGTTTTTGTTGAGGTTGATAGTATTGCTCTTTGGAACTGTCACCTTCATTGTGGTAGTCAACTTCTTTAGAGTTTTGAACTTGAATCAGCTGCTCGGTGGGAGGATTGTCAGAGTTTGCTCTTCTGTAAAGATTGGTGCGATCCTCGAGGTTGTGTTGTATGGAACTAAAGAGTGAAGCGCCTGGGCGGAGTCTCGAGGGCGGCCTGTAGGTGGTCGCGTCGAGTTTGGCGATGGGTGCGCGGGGGCGCGCCGCTCGGGGTGAGGAAGTTGTGGCGAGGCTTGGACTGCCCGCCAGCGCTTTGTTGCGGCTCTGCAACAGGAAAGCTGCGCTCAGCAAGGGATCGGGAAGGGTTGAGGGCTGACTAAAGGTGACTAGGGCGTTTGCTCCTTAAACGAACACGGTTTAATTTCAAACCTACCAAGGAGTTTCAGGTAATTTAACTATATTATATTTGCTTTTGACTGTTGTATCACGGCTTTTTCTTAAAAATCCAGGCTACACCCGCCGACCTTTTGAATATACATACATATGTACCTATGTGCGTGGTTGTTGGAAAGGTTGCAATAATTATGAATGTCGAAACATTTGGAAGCGTCGGGCGTGTGACACATCACATGTAAGTACATATAAACACTCTGTAAGATACTCACTTATTGAGTTTTTTTTTACAAAAGAATATATGTTTTAATTGAAAATATCGATAAAGTTAAATATATTAAAGTAAGTTATTTGTTTTTAAAACTATGAAAAGTTAGGATTTAAAACTATGAAATAATTATAAAAAACTATTTGATAAATATCTGAGAGTTGTACAAAAATACTTAAATTCTAAATTACTGTCAAATTACAAAACTTTTATTTAATACTCGCCATCCGTAACTATTTCAAAGCTTTGAATAAAATGATATGTGTAAGCTTTAATTGGTGCGTAAATTGGCTGCAGGACGTAAATATGTATGAGTGATGTTGTCGCACATTTAATTACAGTTTAATTTGTGACGCGCCTGGCTTAATGAGGTTCAATAGTCCGCTAATAAAGTTATTTGCAATCGCCTACATTCACACAGGTCAGAGGCTTAGTTACCAAGGATATGTAGGCTACATGTGTCTATGGCCGCGATATTTATTATTCGTATTTAATGCCACTGGTATTTGCAAAAATAACCAAACTTTAACTTGAGAGTACAAGCTTTATTTGTTACAAGCTTTGTTTTATTAATAGCCTTATGGACGGAATGGTTCTTCGTCTATTGCGGTTAGCGTGAAGGGTAGGGATAGGACTCTTACCGATTAGAAACCACCCGAGTGTTTTCTGTTTTTGGGAATATTCGGGTGTTTCTTTGTGTTGGGTCTGTGTTAAGTCAGATCTCGTCAACTCTTTCGATTGTTGTGTCTATTCAGATCATGAATAACCCAAAATTATAACCCATAAGTCACTTCCGAAGGTGGGCGGCCGAGCAAAACCAAGCAATGTTCTAAACAAAATTATCCAATTACTTTATGTATGAGTACTGATTGCCAACTTATAACCTCACGAACACATTATTACTGAGCGGTTAAACGGAATGAATTGCATAACAAAACAATTACATAACCCATGTTGAAATAGATCGGAGGCTGTGCGATCTGCGCGTGGGTCATCGACCTCGCTCGATGTCCGTCAAACTGAAATGCGAATGCGCATCCAACTTCATTGTTTTATGTATCATTACAATGGGGTGGTTCTATTAAGTTAAACTTATGAAGCGACTCCCACTTTTGTTTTATCTATTAAATTTCAGCGTATAAGAGACCCTATGGTGTTGTGGCTTCCAATCCGAATAATTATTATGTGATGCACACGGCATTTGCTTAATGTCTTGGTGTAATTCATCTATAATCTATTTAGAAAGATATATATATACAAGTACCTAGTTTTTAAAATTAATTTATCACTGCCTTTGTTTCTGTAATAACACAGTTAATAATCAAAAAGAACAATCTCGAACGCGGTATAAGCGTTAAATGGGATGTGGTAAATGCATTTTATTTATGAAATCAAAAAAGTAAAGTTAACGAGCGGTAGATAGTACGCTAATGGCCTCTGTCGCGCGCATTAGCGGTTAGACGCGACACTGGAACACTTCCAGCCCGTACTTACTCACACTAGCAACATATAATACATCGCAGCACTACTGTATTATTCAATGATATTAAGGAGCAAAGCACGCTTTATGATGTAGGGAAAGTCGTAGCAGGTTCGTAGACCTACGCAGACGTCGACGCTTGGACCTCGTCCAACAAACCCTCGTAGACGTACCGCAGCACAGGCACGAGTGTGATCAACTTATATATAATATGATCTGTTACGGTTACGTGCCAACATATATCAACTTGATGATAAGCTGCCTAATAATACACTTACATGATGCTTATATCAACTAAACTTTTCTTGGGACATAAATACAATAAAGCTAAATAAAATGTAAATATATATTCTTTGAAAACTTTATCTTGTATAAAAGTAAAAGTAAAGCGGTTAATCAGTGCACAATTTTTATAAACGCGAAAAATAAATACAAAGCGTGAGTAGCGCTATAGAACATACTCAAGTATTTACCTGCTCAATGTGTGTTGACCCTAACCATAGTTAGATTTACATAGGCAATACGTAGATACGGCTGTGGTTTATACGTGCAAAGCAAATGGCATTACACGACGTTCTAGAGAGCATTGTTCAGTGAAACATTTAGCAGTGCGCTGTACTTCACGGCGCCGGCGCGCATAACACACTCAGTGTTTCATCCATCTCTACTTTCTGTAAATTGGGTAATGTAATACTTCACTCGCTGGCGAAGGAACTTGAACCGACTCTCGCGCTCAGCACGCCGCGCGTCGGGCGGGAGAGGGATTTAATTCTTAATATTCATGCCAGATTTCTGCAATTGTTTAACTCTACAATGGTTTCTCTACAAATAATGTTGTTACGAACTCAAATCAAATACTGATATGTAATAGATCGTTCAGAGTTTACAAAGTACCTACGCCCCGTCTCCGCAGTATTCACGAGCTTGTTATCAGATATGATTGATTAATAACGGTATTACATTCCTCGTGGTATAAGGGTCAGCTTACATTGAGTTAAAAATTAAACAAGCACTTTTAAATTTTCAATTGAACATTCAACCTTTACCATAATAAAAGTGCAACTGCGTGTATATAGTGTGTTTCCTCTTTCAAGTGACTTCACGAGCTTCAGTACAATACTCTCGTTGTTCTTTGACTATCACACAATAACTGCGAAATGTCGTTTTGTCATTCTTTGCGAACACGTAACGAATGTTCGTCTATGATCTGTGTCCGCGTCACCTTACGCGGTTGTTTTCTAACGCATAAATATAATAATAACGTTTATTATTTCTGTCACACTCTAATGATTAACATATCAAAAACTAGATATAAAATCAGGGAAAAGGTGAGTAGCGCTATAGAACATACTCAAGTATTTACCTGCTCAATGTGTGTTGACCCTAACCATAGTTACATTTACATAGGCAATACGTAGATACGGCTGTGATTTATACGTGCAATTAATTAGTAATTTAGTAATGTATCATATGTAAAGGTAGTGTTGTTGTGGCAACATTCGCATACAAACATATATCAATGTTATCTAGCGAAGACGCACGCGCTAACTGCATAAAAAATAATTCCTAATATCTACCGTTGCGTATAATCATTCCCTCCACACTAATGGGCCCGGTAAACGATCAAATTTGTTTGCCAATTTACATGTTTGTGAAATTATTTGATCGTGTGCTTCTGTGTTTGACGCGTTTGACAAACAAATTTGATCGTTTACAGGGCGCATTATATATTGCCTATACTCATATTATAAAGAGGTAAAACTTGTGAGATTTTTTGGAGTAACCCATGGATCGACCGAACCGATTATTCAAAAACTCTTCTGTCAATAGGTACCAGCGTTAACTGTGACTATCATAAGCTATACATATATTAACCCCAAGAAGAACCGAAAATTGAATTTGATAACTTCTTGACAAATAGAAAAGCTAGTTCTCAAGAAGTTTAAATACAGTCATAGTTTTGTTGGTATTCTCAGCATTAGCAATGAGCGCGAACTAAAATTACAAATTAAACCAAATTTCTAATTAAAGTATTTACATAAAATATTTATAACTACGCTAAGAGGACTAGATACTATATATGTGCTGAGTTTTAAATAATAAATATTGGTGAAAGTGTTATTAGAATTTTATGGGCTATGTTATAACTTCCCACAATAAATTCTGCTCGATAATTACACCTGTCCGACCTCCTTACGGCTATAAAATATATATACAGATCTCTGTAACTGTTTATTGATGCAAATCTGTATATAAGAAGTAGGAAAATAACACGCCAAAAATGGAGTTACGTCACTTTCCAAAAAACACTAATGTTTCTCTAGAAGGTTACAGATAGTAATACAACAAAATCATAAAATATAGTAGAAAATTAAATGGTTTAAGCATTTTGCTCGTGGTCTGAAATATAGACAAACATAATGTTGACTAAGTGTGGTATGAGTGCTTTCACATACAAATATCATCCCAAATATTATTACAAGTGACGTCGCTAGCACCAGCATGTGCGGCGCGACGCCAGAGGGCCGTGGGCCCGGGGCGGCCCGGGGCGGCCCGGGGCGGGTCGCACACAGCGCGGGCCGCGGGCCTCAATCCGCGCCATGAAAAATTAAATCACATATCCATTATTTATTTATCGCTACAGCAAACGAGAAGTCGCGCACAATTTATTGAACGGCTCCACATCGCAGCGGCGTTTAGATGAATATGGAACGTGATTGTCGTTTGTGTGCTAGCACGTGTGACGTTAACATATGAGATATTTATTACAAACAATGTCACTTATAAGTACACCCTTTTTAGAAATATGAAGTAAATAGAGAGTGATAAAAAAGATCGTTTATTTATCATTGTGGAGCGAAAGACAAGGTTAAAAGGGGATCGTGTTACACATGAACATTATTTTACTTTGATAATGGATATATTCAAAAAAGTTTTCTTTATGTGACGTTTTATGTATTTATTTTATCAATCCTATTTTATTATGATATATAGCTTTATTTAAATGGAACAAAAACGATGTTTAAAGAAAATTATCAGAAAATGTATTATTGACATCGTAATTTAAAAAAAAATTGTGTTGTAATCGTCACACTCATACCGTTTTAATATAATAAAAGATAAACTCCTATATGTATAAATATACATAGTTTTTGTTTCGATTGAGCGCCAGGAACACATCAAACATGCTCAACGAATTGAATGAGAGCCGAGCTCAAGTTGTCAGATAAGCTTAGTTGGCGCGCGTGTGTCTCGGGCTCGGGGCGGCGCGCGACGCTCCAATCGAACGAGCTAATCAGCATCCATTACGCAACCTAATCTCAGCGTTCGTTATTTTTGCAACTCATCTGCGCAATCATCATTTGAATACAAACACTTTGGAGCACTATTGTTGCACGGTTAGAGTTGTGATTACGCTGCAGGCTACAACAGATTTGCTACCTTAGAGCTTCTAATAAATAATTTCATAAGTGAATGGAGTCTCGCAGTGCGGATGTGGCGTAACCGAGGCGAACTCTCCGCGTCCATCGCACAATGTTACAAAACTCATCGTCTCTCTAGTGTTCGCTGACGGAGCTGCACGAGCCGACCCTGACTGACACCGCATGGACTCATCCTCCTAGCCTTTATTATTCCCAACGTTATTTGGGCTCGGCTACTATAGTTCATGGTCTATCGAATGAAATTTTATCCTATTCTAGATTTTCACTCCAGGCTATTCCTGACATGAGCATGATAGAAAGTACATAAAAATAACTTGACCAAGATAAGATATTATCTGATCACTATTGTTAGTCAACTTAATCCACACTTGAGCTAGTGCTCAAAGGCATTTAATAGTTAAAAACATTTTCAAATCTATTTTTAACAAGATTGTCAAACCGATGATTAAATGACATAGAAAATGAGAAAAGTAAGTAAAGTAAGTTGTATTTTAATGGAACGATGATATTACATCATTTGTAATTACGTTTTGTTGAGAATTATTGAACAACAATCTGTAATCAACACATGCTAATTTTATCACAACTGATGATAATAAGTTCTACATAATTAATATACCTACATGAACTATTTGAATAATATGTTAAATTTTATTTTTTAGTTTTTTATTTTATTTAATCGATAAAATTGACATTATCTCGAAAATTATTTGTTATCAAAGGTATTTTGAGTTAAATACGCGATGCAAGGTATTTTAACATATTTTGTTTATGAGAGGAACGGCAAAAAAACATGCTATTAATTGCATACGTGAATGTAGAGCAGGCGTAGAAGATGCGTAGCACATGTCTACAAAGTCCCGTATTGAGCAGAGGTATCACACTGCCAGCCACTTACGTAGTGGCATCACTGTGCGTAGCTAAAGTTAATCTTTATGAGGGGAGGTTTACGAGGGAAGACAGCTGTTTATTGCACCCCTCCCCCTCTCTACCCTACGGCACCGGTTGTTGTTCACGTCATATTGACACGATTCATCAGCCCGTACACAATAAAGATGTCTAAAAAATGTGTCGGTTGTGGTCTACTTTGTATTCATAATTTGTTTTTATCTGAAAATTGTTGTTTGCTTCTATAAAACAAAATAAAATTATTCCCTGAAATTTTCATATTTCGTTATATCTCATTTTCATTTTGATCTTCAAATATACGACGAGCTGAAAATTCGATCCTCGTTGGAAACAAATAATGATATATTGATGTTGCGCTGAAAGGGATTCTGTCCGACCGTCCGTGTAATGTTTGTTTATACGATCTACGTTCTTATGTCGTTTTCATTCTTTGATCTACGAAATATATTTACACAAGTTATTAATCAACTTTTGATTATTATTAAGTATGTCTAGTTCTAACCTTTACATAGAACTGAAGTAACTATCAGGTAGGCTGAGATGCACGACGAAGATAAAAAGGATAAGATTTGCTTTTAACCTGATGTCATTCGCAGATTCTCATTTCTCTAAATAACTCCAGGGAAGTAAAATTACTTCTTCGGCAAAGTGCGACTCAAAGTATGAGAGTATGTGACGTACCTGTGGGGACACTCCGAGCATCTTGAGGCTGGGCGGCACGTTGGCGAGCGCGGCCGAGGGCAGCGTCACGTGACCGAAGTTCACCGTGAACGCCTCGCACCACACCGCGAAGTGCCCGATGTCGAACACCGTCAGCTCCTGTACGACGCACCATTATTACTACTTAACTCGATTTTTCATTTTGTAAAAGAACTCAAACATATATGTTCAAACCACAGCTCAAACAGTATCAGTTTGTGGACAACAGACCTTTATCGTTAAATATAAAAACAATAGGACATACAAATGCAAAACATTTTAAGCCAAAGTCGGCCATTACGTAGTTAGCAATATTAGTTGTGAATATTGTACATGAGTTGTTAGGTCACAGAAGTAGGTGAAACAAATACATTAAGCGATGTTGGACGTTACCCCGGGCAGCGTGAGGACGACAGTTTTCTTGTCGTAGCGGCGCAGCGGCGCCTCCTTGCCGTTTTCGTCGGGGATGCGGATACCCTGGGGCGAGGGCCTGTCGCCGCGCCCCACCCAGAACTTGGCATCTGCAACCATCGCACACATCTTCACATCTCTCTCTATTTACATCAAATGAAACATCTTTGATCATGCCTCGTTTAATATTCTTATAAATTACATCCCTTTGGGCAACTCGAGCGGTTATATTTTAGAAATATGTTTACATTAAGATTTACACACATACATATTAAAGACTATTTATCACATCTGAACTAGGATCCTTGTACCTGGTATCGACCATCGACTTCAAAGGCTTATTTATGACATTGTAAGATATGTAAATATGTAAGATATGTAGTTGGATTTATCTCAAAAGTTAATCTGACAAAAATAATCAATTTATTTCAGACTCATCTTGATGTAACGTACGCAAGACGTCAGACAATCAAACGTAACTATGCATAATTTCTCACAATAATTATTCATTTATGCCTTTTTCTAATTAAAAGTTAGAAAGTAATGACTGGTGTGCTGATTGTCGTCAGTGAGATTGATATCCATCAAACTGTATACAATGCGTTCAGCCGCTTTAATTTGATTCATCAATTTAAGAATTATGATCTTACGAAATACTCAACGATTTTTAGCTTTTCACACGTTCGATATCTGGTGTTCCTATATAGTGGTGAATAATATTGTGGTTCACAATAACTCTACAGAAGGGTAATGTTGTATTCTAATGTGTCGAAGAGAGTCGTATTATTACATTGACAGATAAATATTACAGTTTACACCTCGTCGATTATTGTAGTACACCAGCGCCTTTTGCTTGCCGGCACAATAGCTTGTACTGCATAAACTGTACTATAGTGCATAGACGTGGTTAACATAATTTAAAGCAAAGGAATTTTATTTACAAAATGACCATAATTATTCATCAGTATAATAATAGCCCCACAATTATCATATATCGCTACGTTACTTGTCGACTACTCGATGTTGATTGTACATGCGCCATTCCCCACCAAACGCTCACTTTGACACGAGCGCTACCCGTATCAGCCTCCACAAATAACGTGTCGGTGTCCAGTTATCCTGAAGAAGATGTGCCTCTATCCTACCAACCGCTGTTAGTGGACCAAACACTCGTGTATTGATATACTGCCAGTTTACTTTTAGACATACAAAATATTTTAGAAGAATCCATTTCAAATAGAAAACCGATAGCCTTGTTGGGTCACATAACAATTAATTTCGCTATCCAAGGCCTTTTCCTCAAAAACAAGTTTCTATTGGGGAAAAATATAATAAGTATTTAAATCAACACTATCATTAGATACACAACACAATAGTGTATTTAAATTTTCGGTGTTACTTTAAGTAATAATAAATATTACCACTTTGCACATGAATTAATAAAATAGATTTGAAATAAAAATATTTTAGACATCTCACACAGCGCTATCTAGCGTCAAATTATGGAAAGATTGTATTATGAAAGCTAGATTGACTAGTAGAATACTTATATCATCATCAACAATCCACAATTTTCCACATTTAGCAAAACGACGCGCAACAAACCGGAGAGTCCACAACGGTCTTTGAATTTCAGAAATTCCTCAGACTGGATCACTCATATTACAGTTAGGAATGTTTGTTACACCGCTATGTTTCACAATTTTCTAAGTTTTGTTTGGTTCAATTGAGCATAGCATTTCACTGAAATCATCAGTGACGTAATGACCCGGTTAGAATTAACGAAATTTTTTTTATAAAATTTGTATTTACAATAATGGAATATTCACATTCTCTCAACACAAGAAAATGATTGTTCTTTTAAAACCTTTTTTTTTGTAAAATTAATGATTTTATTACTTTAGGCTGTATTTAGTCGCAGTAACAGAACTTACATTTAGTCATTTTCAGATCAAATTACGTAGGTACTTGTAAAATGGTTTATATACATACTAAATATTATGTATATTTCAATTCAAGTACAGTTTCATATATTCCGAAGCGGTCTTTTCACTACGTTCTTTGATGTCTGAGCCTGTATCTACAAGAGACGCGGCTAAAGTCCCAATAAAGGCGGAAAATCCAATCTTGTCCAGACAAATCCATATCAATACCCACTCACAAGCTAATATTTACACTAATACCTTATTTCGACGGATGAAAGATGAAAATACTCGGCCTTTGCTCCTGAGCTATTATATTATGTACGAGTACTTTAGATTATGCAACGTGAGTTATAACATTTATAACAGATGCAACAGAGACATGCATATTCATGACGTGCGTAAAGCGTACGAGTACAGGTCATATTCAATGATGGGCATCAGTCCACGTCGACTACAACTAACTATTACTCTTTGACAAATATCTATAATATATTCTATCATATATTTTTTTAATATATCTATAAATTGACTTTTTTTTGTAAATACATACATATTATACATGAATATAGTGTTTTAAGCTTTCATGGTCAGTAACATTTAAATATAAATCTGCCGGATCCTGCAGATTTATATTTTTTATATTTAAATATACATGGATATTTTCTCTATGTATAACATGTTTGTATTTACAAAAAAAAGTATGTTTATGCATTTATGTCAGTTATTTAGTACCCATAATACAAGCTCTGCTTAGTTTGGGACTAGATGAAGTCCAAAATATTTATTTACTTATTCACACATTCCTAATTATGAGCAGTTGCATCACGTACTGGTTTTCTTACAGCAGTTCAAAGCTTCCTACGGCTACGAGTATGGGACAGGATTGTTGTTGTTTGGTGGGCCTTTATAACTTAACAGCCAAAGTGAGCAGCTATAGTCACCGGTATATAGGTACCGGTAGCACTACCCCTTACTGTGAATGTGAAAGTCAAATCAAACAGGTTTACTATAACGAGGTTATGATTCATTTGCCAAAAGCTTTTTAATAATTGATAAATATAATAGGCATTTATAATCCAACTCACGTGATGGCAAATGGTCACGAAACTGCCAATCAAACAGTAATTTACATCGACCTGTGACCCCACCCGCGTTAACGGGATTTCGGAAAGTTATTTGTACTTTGAAGCTGTCCTCCTAAGTAGTTTTACACTGCACTAATTAGAAATCGAAGCAATCGACAATTTGACTATTTTGAAATTGATTAGGTAATGACAGAGTAAATAGCGATTCTTGCAATTACTCGAGGAAGTTTAATCTAGCTCGCGAGATCATTATTGGTCTACAGAATTTATTTTCCTTTGAACGGTGAAGTTGCGACACATTCGTGATAAATAAATATGCTCATTTCCCAGCCAAAGGCAAGAAATTCAATGGAACTAGCTTTATAGATCCCAATGTACACTAAATGTAGGTTTGCTTTTCAAAGGCAGAGTACATAAAATATTTAGAGTTGCCCATCCTTTTGATACCAACGCGGCAATGCTCGCATTATTTATTTATAGATATTGATATTATATAGTATATACATCAAAAAACAATATCTTTAAAGAAGCTTTTTTATAGTCATATATGATGCTGTATCATTTGTTGGAGATCCGAAATAAATAAAAAAGAAAAGTATAAAATAATTTTCCTGAACATCTTGTAATTAATAGAATTTAATGACTCTAGACAGTAAAGAAAGAAAGGAATCTTTTTTTAATGACATTGCAACACATTCAATAAATATTGAAAGATATTAGGATATTACATGACATTGCGTTAAATAAAAAAAGGTAATTATACAGTCAATTATGTATTGTTACAAATTATTTACTTCTACGTTCTTCATACATGTGATAAAAACACAATACAAACATTTGCTGTGCAGTTGCGTGGCAGTGTACATTTAAGTATTATGTTAAGCTATTTTTTCTATTTTCTATTCTATAGAAACACTTTTCATGTACATGTTTCATAAGATTGAAATGATTTGTCGATGAGTGGCTGTAAGGCTTTATTGTAAGGTCTCAGGTGTTTCTTCGCCTCCTTTATTGCAATCATTGTTCAAGGCACAGTGCAGATGCCAGCCGTATATCAACAGTCTATGAGGCATATTATGGATGCGATTCATTTCGGTCACAGTGTGAGAATTAACAGTATGACAATAACATAACAAATGTTTTGAAGTTTCAATTGTGAAAAATACTCGTAGTTCACGTTTAAAATACTATTGTGTAATGTTACTTCCTATTCGCAATGTTGTGATCAATGCATGACTAAACAATATAAAACAACTGTCATGAGCAAGGCTAAACGGTTCCTGTGACTAATCTTGACATAGACCAATAGTTGAGGTCAGTGGTGGAAATAGGATAAGTATTGCTTTATTATGCACGTTCTCCTCAAGGTAAAGATAAATAATATATAGGCAACAGTAACATGCAAAGACAGGGTCGGGTAGAATGGGGTAAATTGAGAGACAAGCTACTAATTGGTGGGAAGCCATTTGAAGTCGTAGGCTGTGCTGCATGACATCCTCTAAAGTGGGTAATCCACTAATTAGTTACATTAATAATGGATGCATGTGATATTTCTTAAGAGCAGATTACAAAGCTTGTAATGTTAAATAACTGCATCAAAAAAGTTGCCTTCGTCATCGTTATTAGCGGTGATTATTTAAACTGTCATGATTTTTATTAGCCAAACGATCAATTAAATAAACATTAAATATGACGTTTACCATAATACATAAAATAAAGTCACATTCAAATCATTTCAGCCACTGCTAAGGTTGGCGCACATAAAGCAAATAAAAATCATAAGACTTGTTTTGAGTACTGTCTTTAAGAGCGCGCATAAACCTAAAAAAATATCAGATTTCACCCGCGCGCTTCACACCCCCCGCTCTCGAATCGGCAAGAAGATAGGTATCGTAGGTATGTTACTACGTACGTCACCACGCGTTTCCGTAGCTACCGTATTGTTTTGTCAAGTACGATCGAGCACAATACACCCAAAATAATCAGATAAAAATTGGCTAAGTGCGAGTCAGTTTAGTCAGTCAGATTTTGATAGATAAAATGGTGGTAAATAAATCGAAAATGTAGGTAACTAATATAATGATGTATTTTCATAATATAATGTCACACAGGCGGGTCATTTTGCGAACAAACACTCTCCAAAAAAGATAAAAAAAACTATTTTAAATCTGTAGGTACTTTGTAATGATTTTCTTTTATGAATTTTACTCAAAGTAATACAAAGACACAAATTTTATACAGTTTATATTTTAGAAAAATAATAATTACATAAAAGATACTTTTATGTACTCGTAAGTGCATCAATATTCTGCAAATGACAATATTTTTTGTGGTGCATTAGAATGACCAACGGTAGAGAAATCTGGTGAAAAGGTTTTGTTTTCCTCCGACATCGTAGGCTGAGATTGGATTTTTTCTAATTCGGATGATTACATAGTTTGTTCAGAGGTTCCAGCTTGAGAAAAGTTCTTGTCTGAAGCAGTAACTAAATCTAAAGAACGGATTTCCACTAATTCGGAAGTTAGATTCGACCTTTTTGGGGGTCCAGCTTCATTCAGTAGTTTGTGTTGACGTTTTTTGCTAACTAATGGTTGTCTCAGTGACAGTTCTGGTCTGACGTGGGTCAATCAACTCAGGCAATATATGTTCCATGTAAAATTTTGTTAATTTACCAATCATTTTAAATTTCCAAAAGTCATCATCGCGCAAGTTTTTTTCTACAGTTAACTTTTGGTTATCAGCCGACCACACTGTGAAAAGAAATATTTTTCTACTGGTTATATGAAGTTGACCAAGAATCGGTTTTGTTAATGACCATTGTGTTGTCTTGTATGTTCCAAAATTTACAATAAATTTCTGCGAAGTTCTAACCATTCGCTACTATCTCTTTGTAAGATAGTAGCTCTTTCGATCTGTGATCGTTCAGTCTCAGTCTTTTCCAATTTTTTTAGAAAACTACGTTTCGCCATCCCATACACATCTTCTGCCATATCAGGCTTTTGGCAGGTGTCTGTTCCATAATTTAAGTCTTCGAAAAAACCGTCAATGCCTACAGGCATTGACGGTTTTTTGGAAAAACGTAGTTTAAAACACACTTTAAAATTTTGTCGCAACTTATTTTTACAAATTCTTTTATCTTCAAAAGATTTTGTTTTTGATTTCGGGCTTTGGCCTAAAAGCGATTTTCGTACATTATACAACGGTCTTTTTGCATTGTATGCCACTACAGCAGTCGCACACCTGAATTGATATGTTCGTCGTTGTATTAAATTTGTTCGTTTGCCCCCCACAAATTTTGCAATTATGCTATTGAATTACTCTACAGCATTGCTGTCGCAATCATTAATTAGACTACGTGAATGTGCAGCGATTATACCCCCACAATATGTTGGATTTTATCCCAGAATGTTGAGGTTTTTACTTTTGCAACAAGATTTTCACTTTTTTTCTCACTGCTGCAATAGTACTCTTGACATTCGTCGTGAAGTCCAAATGAATGGTTATATGAATTAGAAATATCAGTATATAACTTATTGATTCGTCCTCCTAGTTCATCATCATAAAATTTATGTTTTTTTATAGCCGAACAAATAACATTTCTAATGGCAAGTATTCTTTGAGTAGTGAGCATTTTCCTCAAATTGATGAGTATTTAGTATCTTTGTTGACGACAGCTAACTTATTACACATGTTTCAGAGAATGTGGTTTCGACATTCTATTTTTTCTACTGTTATCCCTTTATACGGTCTTGCTTCTAGGATCTTCGAGTAAGTGCTTGAGTCTCCAACTGCTATAATTCGCCCATGTATAAGATTTACATCTCTATAGATTTTTTGAACCCCTCAGTTATTATTTCAGCCTCCATGCCAGAAGAAGGACCCGTATAGTTTTTAAAACATGCGTGTATTTTTGGCGATTCATTTTTATTCTGAGCACCGAGTGCAAATGCAACAATATTTGTTTTTGACTTCTAAGTATAAAACTTAACTTAACTTAACTTCATTGTTGTTTAAAATTGTTTACCTTAGGACCAACGTCCTAAGGTAAACAACTACAATAAACTTACAAAGTTGATGAGTGATTTCCGCTTAGCGAATCGTCTGGATTGCATTCATCACCTTGTGCTAATTTAGCACTTGCAGCTCGGCTAATTTGGCTGAATCTTTTTTTGTTATTTATAATAAATTATTATCAGAAGAGGGTTCTTATGGAAAGAAAAAAGAAGAAAATTGTGCAGAAAAACATCGACAATAACGCATGTGGAGCCGCGGGTAAAAGCTAGTTACAAATAAAATTGTACGGTAAAATATAAGTTTATTAATATACTGGCATCAACATGCGAGTGGTCAAAAACATCGATTTGTTTTGCATATACTACCCACACGCCGACATCCAGCGCATCTACATTGTAGATGTGAGATCATTACTACTCATCAATCAACCACAAATATAAGAAAAGTAAAGTAATAGGCCTTCGACAATTAGTCATGAGTTGAATTTTTAACTTCTTTAATTCTCTTTTAAAGCGTTTTGTTTTATATTTTTTATTTGCAATGATTGAAGAAGTATTTTCTTGAACCGGAGCACAGAAGCACAGTCTTCTCGTCTCAACGGAGCGACCGCGACTGATTGATGAAACAAAACATGCCTGTTACCTCGGGTCTAGTGCGATAGAAAGGGAGCGTTCTGCACGGAATAAGAATGTAGTAAGCGCCGAATCAATTTTATTGTAATTACTCGTAAATTGTACATTATTTTTTTAAAACACTAATACAGTCCCTTGGTAATATATTTTTATACAATGTATTAAAATATTGACTCAGTAATATACATATTTATGATAATAAATTGATTTTAGTAGAAAATTAGACGTAACTTTGTGATTATTTTCTATCGATAAAATATTATAATTTTATGTTTTCACTCAGACCATCCCCTTTCAAATATAATGTAATATATATATATATAAAAAACAGATCATTTGTGGCTTACTTTCGAGTGTAAAAATCAAATCTAAGATCGGCAATTTATCTTTATACCCCCTCTTAATATGATTAATTGTATAGACATTGACCTCTTACAAATTTTATAAAAATATGCATTCAGATAGCAAACTGTGGGGTGGTACTTTGTAACGTTATGGGTTGTTCAACTTGTTTCCGCAAGGGTTCATGTAGCTAAATGTTGTCAAGTGATCAATAGTCATAGTAAAATTCTTCAGCAATCGTTTTAATATTAGTTACATATTCATGGAACACATCTGCTAATAGCCAAAGCTATTGCAGATAAATAATAATAATAAAAACACACATTACATTTACTAGATTGTGTTAAAGTACTGATGAAGCTAGACAGTACAACATGAAATCGATGCTAAATATAATCGTACAATAAAAAGCAACTCGAAATTGAGAAATGATGAGAAATGTCTTACCAGGAGCTTCGCCGTCGTAGGAGAAGTTGGGCACGAGGATGGTCTGCGCATCCACGACGACGATGGGGTCCGATGACACGGCGTGCACGCCCTTGAGCGCGCCCACCTTCGCGGGGCGAGGGTACTCCAAGCTCCGTGGGATTGAAACATCGCCGAAGTTCACCTGCGCACAAGTATACACCATATTCTATAAGATAGAACACCTTAATAATAGAATACATATAAATAATTGTAGCCTTCAAGACTCTCATTCAAATTTAAATAAACTCTTAGTGATGTAATTTACCCGGACGTTAAATTCTGGGAGAAATTCTGTTATGAGAAGCAAAATATTAATTGCTTCTAAAATTTTAATGCTTGTAAAAAAAATAATTTAAGAATATAAACTTAGTTCTCACTCGTAACTTTCTACAGCCAAGTCACACGTTCAAGCACGCACACACACGCAAATATACGTAATGAAACGTTTTATAATATACTAAACATAATTATCTACTTGTTATAATAATAATTTTAGTTTGCATTGTTTAACAGGTTACACAACAATATAAATATTTCCTGCAGCTGTCTCTGCGTTGCAAAGTCCGAGCTTATTTTAAACCTGCAAACTAGTTGTTTAAAAATGTGAAACAGGATAAGATAGTGAATTAAATGAATAATGAGTAGTAGTAGAAACAGCGGGGAGAAATATAACCACGGTCTGTACCGGACACCATTCTACAAACAACTAAATTATGTTTATAAAGAATTGCTTTCTGTTTTTGTGTTGGTTTAAACACCTCTAATATATTGTTTTATTACATTCTGTTAATATGAACAATGTGTATGAGATAAAGTGTCATTCTGGGCAAAATATACGGACAATTAAAGCCAAACTAAGTTTTGTGGAATGCATTAGTGGTGTACATTGCAGGAGAACCTGCGTCGAGCGGATGAATTGAAAAAGTTGGAGATGATGGTTTAAAGTATACTTAAATCGTATAGAAATATTTGAAAGGCATTCTACTAGTATATTACTAAACATAATTATCTACTTGTTATAATAATAATTTTAGTTTGCATTGTTTAACAGGTTACACAACAATATAAATATTTCCTGCAGCTGTCTCTGCGTTGCAAAGTCCGAGCTTATTTTAAACCTGCAAACTAGTTGTTTAAAAATGTGAAACAGGTTAAGATAGTGAATTAAATGAATAATGAGTAGTAGTAGAAACAGCGGGGAGAAATATAACCTCGGTCTGTACCGGACACCATTCTACAAACAACTAAATTATGTTTCTAAAGAATTGCTTTCTGTTTTTGTGTTGGTTTAAACACCTCTAATATATTGTTTTATTACATTCTGGTAAAATGAACAATGTGTATGACATAAAGTGTCATTCTGGGCAAAATATACGGACAATTAAAGCCAAACTAAGTTTTGTGGAATGCATTAGTGGTGTACATTGCAGGAGAACCTGCGTCGAGCGGATGAATTGAAAAAGTTGGAGATGATGGTTTAAAGTATACTTAAATCGTATAGAAATATTTGAAAGGCATTCTACGTAGATACGCGTTTGATCAAAGTAATGTTGTTAGAAGTTTTATGTTAGTAGTAGTGTTATAAGTAACAGAGGAAAGATCCTCATCGGAGTCTGTCGGACTCTTACCGACTAAATACCACCAATCCAGTATTGCTTGTCAGTATTTTCTTATGTTTATTAATATGACATGCATCGAATGTAATCGACTATTATGGCCTTTAAAATAAATAATAAAAATTATAACACCATAACCTTATATTTTAAAATATCATCTGTTTAACATTCTCAGAAGTAATATATATTGGACAAAAAAGGTATGATCCGATCCGGGATTCGAACCCCATAGCATGGCTTTGATCTTTTTCAAACAAGTGTGTCCTCAGCCAGAAGGCGCTTAAGCCTTGATTTTTTTAGCAGTATTGATTGAGAAGATTCAAATTAAGTATTAATATCTTATAATATCTAAGCTCAGTCACTAACCAAATCAAACTTACTCAATATTATTTTTATCTCTAACATTGTTAAGTGTACATTAAGTGTGCAGCGATGTTCGCAGTTTAGTTATCTAATATATTTTTGTAAGCGGAGACTTGTAATTGGCTGCCAGCCTACTATAATGTTATTATACTGTTTCTTGTAGCTGTAAGTCTTCCATAGTGCTTAAATAAATAAATAAATAAATACCTCAAGTACAGTAATCGCATGTGCTACCACAGTGCCTTCGAGGCAGTTAGTCAAGTATTTTATGTACTTATATAAAGTGGGTTTAGTTCGCTCGTACATAAATACCCGCAGTGTAATTACACTGGTATCCAAATCTACGTACACACTGAACGGAACTCTGTGCGAATGAGTGAGAAAAACATTTGACTGTGGTTTAAAGTTCAAGTAAAAGCGTTTGTGAAGACTCAATAGTCTTCACAAACGCTTTTACTTGAACTTTAAATAATAAATAGCTAAATAGCTACAACATTAAGATTATTAAATTGGATCTCATCGCACAAAATATTG
This sequence comes from Phragmatobia fuliginosa, assembly GCA_932526445.1. NCBI lineage: Eukaryota > Metazoa > Arthropoda > Insecta > Lepidoptera > Erebidae > Phragmatobia > Phragmatobia fuliginosa. The sequence continues at coordinate 15,576,447 of OW052057.1, forward strand.
TCGTTCGTTTACAGCACAATGGTAATCTTACCGTGCAGTGAGTTTCAATAATATAAGTCGAATCTTCTTATAGTGGACATCGTAACTTTGTAATGTTTTAAATTCACTAAATATTATAAAATAAAGTCCTCTGTCTGTCTGTTCGCGATAAACTCAAATACAACTGCATCGATTTAAATGAAATTTTGTACGCATATAGTGCAATGCCTGAGAAAGGACATAGGCTACTTTTTACCGCAATAACCGACATTCACGCTGGCGCAGCATCAAACGTGTATACTTCCGCGAATTCCGCCCTCTCTCACTCCCAATGCCGCCTGCGCTAACGTCTTCATAGCCCTTGTCGCTCACAGCGCGGCGGCGGATAATATCCGCATGTCACCGTATATCTGCACACCCACACCGAGTTCACCTTTCCTTCCCTCTCCCCCCCCCCCCCCACGTCTCACAATGTTAGCTGATCATAAAATAGCTTGTCTGTATGAGTTACCGATATGACATATTAGGGTGAAGGTAATTGAGTAGAAAATTTAACAATTACTTACTCCCTGTAGAAGGTAGTCTATGTAGTACATGTAGGGGGGTACTGCTGATAAGGACGAGAGCAATTTGTTATTAATTTTATATTGAAATCTCTAGAGAGGCCCTCTGTGAGCTGCGAACACGATCCGGGTCTAGTTAATACAATATGTACTGAATATTCTACTAGGAAGTCCTTCCTTCCATTTAAAGAATATATTACATACGCGTGTGTATTTAGAAATATTAAAAAAAGCCCACTTGTATACTTGATAACAGGCTTTCCTTAATAAAATAACTTAAGACTCAGTGGAACTAAATATGTTCTAAAATATTGCATTTAATACGCCTTCTTGTGTACAGTTAAAGTAAGAGGTAGTGTTCAGGTCGGCAGATGAACGTTTCACAAGAAATCACGTTAATGAAATCTGAATATTTATTTACTTAAATGGAATCTGTAGCCTGTAATAGTGAGTTTGATTTCTACTCACGACAAATGTTTCTGTTTTCAGCACGATTATTTGTATTGTATCTAGATGTAATCTATCTACGTGTATAATGTGTATAATGTATATGTGTTTGTTAAATATTTCAGTTTGTTTATCAGCAGTCTGGTGACCGGACCAGAAGCTCTACCTAATTTGGATTAGTCGTGTGAGATGAAAATATTGCAAAATAGTTTGTAATTACATTTGATAGAGACGATTGATTTGATTTGAGTTGACTTGACTTGAAGTGCTCATAGCCGGGTGGATTTAGGTGTTTGGAATCGAGGGCGTGGTCAGACCTAGATGGGTGACCATTTGTGGCATCATATGTTATGGGCGTTTCCGTGATTCGGGAGTCATGTTAAGCAGTCGGTACCGGTTGTTATCATAAGAGAGCATTCATGAAGCTTAGTTGGAGGCTAACGTGTCTTGCCAGTCCCCAACCCGCACTCGGTCAGCGTGGGGACGTATGGCCTTAACACTCTTCTGACAGACATTATGGGTTGTTGATTGATTGATAGTGACTTAGTGGTAATAACTGACCTCGTATTCTTGGCAGTAGACGCTGAACCAGCGGAAGTCTCGGAGCGTCTTGCCGTCGGGCACGGAGAGCGTGATGGCCTCGCCGCTGTACTTGCGCAGCGGGCCAGTGCCGCCGCGCTCGTCGCGCAGCTGCACCGAGCCCGCGCCCGTCCTCGGCGGAGAGCTCGACCCCACGTAGAAGTACGCAGCTGACAACAAAACATCACTTTCAATACCAATGCCAAACATTTTAAATGTTCATTAACTTCACACTGAACATCTATCATCTTCCTAGCATTGACTTGCATTTATTTGGGGTCGGGTACTAGTTCAACTGGTATTAAAATATCAGTATTTTGCATCAGACACATCAACATCGGACCTCCGCAATTCTGAGGGCGATTTCAATCAACACTGCAGTGTCGCTCATGATTCCTTAGTCGCTACGAGTATATGACTCGAGAAACCGAATTTGGTTTAACATTTCAACTTTAATAGCAACATTCTACAACATTTTAAGATATTTTTTGTTTTTTATTTTAGTTTTCTTATACCTATAGTAGACTACTATTACTAGTAAACTAGACGAAAAAGGCAGCGCTTCTAAGGCGTATAAAATTAGAGAAAGGACTACAGACTTAGAATGCTTAAGTACACTAACATTTGATGTGTAAAATGGAAGTATCTTCTATATAAAGTCACTTTTTCGGTAGAATATCTTGCCTCAAAGATTTTTTTGTATAAATACAATAATTGGTAGTGTCCACTCGTCAGTCGTAATTATGTTTAGTTCCGCCGTGTGTTTACTCACTGCTATGCACGGCCGGAGGTAATATTCAGTGTTACACATAAATATCGATTTCTCTCGAATACTTTATCCGCTAAGTGTCACAATTAAATGGAAACATGCCTGATCTTCACAACAATTATGCCAATGCTTTAATAGCTTGAAAGCTGCGCACATGACTCTACTCTGCTTTTTGAAAGTATGAATAAATTCAAGAGTGGTGATTACCTTCCTCATTGCAATGGTGGCTTAGATTTTAAGGACTGCAGGACTTCTTTTATGTAATCGGGCAAACCAATAACATTACTCATATAGCGATAGTGGTCCATTCATAGTTAATACCCCAAAGTTCTCATCTTGATAACATCTAACAGATATCCAGAAGCGAAGGACTGCGCAGTATGAGCACTAGCATCAGCATATGCTAGTGCTCATACTGAGCCTGAGCAGAAGGAGCCCGACCTATGTGTTTTGTTATTGTTAAGTGACATATTACTATTATTAGAGTTATATTTGCATTTTACCAGTACACAAAAAAGTGATAATAATTTATTTCTAGTAATACTGATTTAAACTACTTTTCGCTCAAGCTGACCTTAGCGAGAATCGATATGACACAGAAATATTACCTCTCTACTTACATTATACACACCGAATCTTCCCACATGTATTTTTGTTGTTAATTGCACTTATTCGATATACACATTCATATGTTCATTGCCTACTAACACCAATTCATGCTCCTAACAAGTACAGAGCTGCAGAGCTCACGTCCACTGACGTCAGACAATATCCGCCACCATCAGATAATGGCCTATGAAGAAAATGAAAGCAATTCGCATAATTTTATATGTCAAAGGTTACATTCATCAATCATCGATGGCTATCAACGCCTGTCAGTGACCAAGATAACAGTGTACAGAGTAAAAAGACACTTTAAGTGGTTCGTGTAAAGTTGAAATTACAGTTTGCTTTCTCTCGATTCCCAAAAGAGCATTGTAAGTTCAAGGTAATATGAACTGTAATAGAGTACTATAAAGTTATATTTTGAAAAGGCTGTGCTCAGTAATTGTTAAGTAAATCCGGCGAATGTTCGCGTGCTAGTTGATGTCCTAGTAGGCGACGCGCGCCGGATGTAGCCGTGGAGCTAAACATTATACAGTGAGAGCGTTCCCAAAAGTATTCGGACTTTTGAGCAGTACTTCACTATATCAATAAATAACGCAAAATATTACCATCTTAAGCTACTGTTTTAAACTATTAGGGATGACCCCATTAGTATAAAACCGCGTTTAAATATTTTAAAGTTTTATTATCTCTTTGTTGAACTTGGGAGTATTGAAAATATATCAATGAATTTGCTATGAAAGAATATTCTAGAAGAAATAAATCTACCCATAATGTACTTTATTGTACACTTTAACAAAAACTTATCACTTCTGTTTTTGTTTACAATGCTCCAGAGAAATGTGATTAAATATCCAAAGGAGTTTCAAATACAATTAATTTCTACCTAGTAAAGGAAGAGCTTAACTTATAATGATACATACGAGTACTTAGCGACGTTTAACGTACCCCGCTGAGCGGTAGTCTCCCCGGCTATACACGAGTGGCAAACGGCGCTGTCGGCGTCATACAAATGTGATACTTTGCGAACTTACCAACGTTATTTAATGTGCTCTGTGTACTATAACATATACGTACACAAACATTGTAAGAAATTAATTAAGTAACAGAACATATTAAGACAACACTGGGACTAAAAATGAAACGTATCACTAACGACTCTAATAGTTAACCGAAGGTGTATCGGCTTCTCATTATCAAGAGCCTTTAACTATCTACAGCTGGACATCGAGAATCCCCTCCATAACAAAGAAATTTTGGCCTACTGTACATGTATAGGTACAGGGCTTGTTACAAGTTTTCCTTCTCTTTCTGTAATGTTATTGTAAGTTTGTTTCTTTGTCGCCTCTTACGACACCCACGGGATTTATGTCATCTATCTCGCCGATACTCATCTACATGGGCCGCTCTTGGACTGACTGAATAACAATTGTAACAAATTATCGTCTTGATGAAATATCGCGTTAGGACTAACGGGAAGTGTATAATTTCTCGGCTGCTGGCTTTGTATTTAAGAATGTGCAGAATTGTGACAGTTACATCTGCGCTTGTGGCACCGCCGCGCTCGCGCGCTGCTCACATTGGTGGTATGACGTTATATTTTCTTTTCAAGATTTGCGGTATCTGTCCTACTAGCTAATCAGCTATCTCTTTTCTTTACCCAATTTAGCTTCTTACGTCTTGTATTATTATATGGTAACAACAATCAAAATATTTATTAAATTATCACACTAAACTATAAAGGCAGTCAGAGTCCTTTGGAGGCGATCACACAAGGCATAGCGGTGCTCGTCCCACATACCAACGCACCGCATTCAGTGCCTCGGGACACTGCAAGCTTATAACACAAGTATGTCCCGGTAGGAGAGCTCACTCGACAAAGGGTCAAAGCATACCGCCGCACAGGAATCTGTCCTACTCAAAAAGCTTAGGTCACGTACACGGTGAGCTAATTCTAATAACATCTGTGCACATGGCAAGTGAATTTAAAAGCGTGTCCAATAGATAATTGTTCAATGTACTTATTATTTCGTGATTTTGTACGATGTTTTTCAAGTAAGCGCATTAACAAAAAAAATGGCCTTAAAAGTTGAATAACTCGTAAACAGATACCAAAATTAAAAAATAGTCTCAGCAAACTCTCAATATTTTAAAAAGAGCTATATAAAGATACATAACATGATGGGCTACACACTTTACGTGAAGGAGAGGCACCCCAAATAAAATAGTTTTTCGTGATTTTATTTTAGCACTTTGTCGACATTATAATATCACATATCCATGCAAAGTTTCATCTTTCTTGCACTAATCGTTTGAACGGTAAGTTAAAGACGGTAAGTGAACATGACGAAACTATAAGGGTTCCGAGTCATGAACTACGGAACCCCTGAGGTGAATGGAATGAGTAAATTTTAATACTGTGCCTCAGGAAAGTAATTTGGTCTTAATATGCAGAATTAGCGAATATTTGTAATGAAATTAAATCTTAATAAATTATTGTAAATCACAATAAACTGATTTTAATCGGTCAATCGGATTATTCTAACAGTGCATTTGCACAGTGAAAATTAAATTATAAATGCGCACTTTGCAACGAAGTCACATAACATTGCCAAAACCGATACGTTCGCCGTCATGAGAGGTAAGGGGGTTGTAGTAAATTTGCATAAATTACGTGACGAGGCAGCTTTGTGTTGGTGCAGTGGAGGCGCAGGCTATGCAGCTATTTATCGCCTGCGACACGGGAGCGTACCCACACCATACAGTGGAGACTCGTCTGGCAGATGATTTATCTGGTATGCCGCCCACCTATCACATTAGTTTAGTGTACAACTACACGTCACACAACGCCGCTTCGCCACGGACTATTAATTGGAATTGTGTGCATTTTTAGCGCACTTGTGCTTTTAACCCCGACGCAATACAAGCCAATAGTTTAATATTAAGCTTATGTGTTTCCTTGACATAAGTTAAGTTTATTTTAGATTTTAACGGAAATCGATAGGTTGCTTTGCTCAAGATTATCTTCCTTAATTAACATTACATTTACATTTGTCATAATAAATTAACTCGAAATCGATTTTATTTATATTTGATTATTTATTGTTATCATTCTAAATATATAAGTTAAAATGACACCTCAAATATTTCGCTAAGAGCGTAACCCATGTGTCACGAAAGTCATTTATTCCAGTATTACATTCATAACATAATATTAATTTAATCAAAGTAAAAATGTGCATATTATTTTAATTATGCAACGTTAGGGGCGCTCTCTCATTTAACTATCTATATAACTTGTATGCAGTGAAATTGGTGAGAACAAACATAAATATAATAATTAACGTTTAGGAAAGCATCACTCATTAAAATGAGCCTCAATCGTGATAAATATTTTTAGAAACTGTTGTGTTTTTATTGCATTTATTTGTTTTTTCTTGGAGAACAATTAAGATTAAAACTAATTTAAAACAATATTTTTTAGATATTTATTTTCGTTTTTATATTAACTGAGAGACTTATTTATTACAATGACTAACAGAGACTAAGGTATTTTATTCAATTATATTTGAACTAGAGGCCAGGGGCCTTACACACGTGCACAGGTTGTGCATGTCTAAGAAATAACGTACAGATTGTAAAGGATTTACTTTAAAGGTTTTCAAGACCATGCATAAGTTTTATTTTGTTGCTTTTAAGACATATCAAATTGAGATGATTATTGTTTTCGTTGATTGTGGGTTGTAGTTTAAGTTCACGATATAAATCGGAGGAGTTACTAATGAAGAACAATTTAAAAAGAGACACCAAGCAAATCACCGTCTAAATGTTTATAAATATAGTCCCTAAGATAATTGCAGCCCCTAACGTCACATACGACTTACACATCCGGCCGCCGGGTTCATTACATTGTGTAATGATGTGTGATAATGCATCTGACATTTGCTTGATGTGCAATTTATTGACGCGCGTCAATTGTTTGCTTCTCCGCAATTTGCCTAATTCTGAAAATATGACCCACGACCACCGTTAAAATCTACTTGGTAGAAGAGTACTTAAGTAAAGACCGTACATTAGCTCGTTGTGAGATCTTTCAACAACTACTAAGTAGGTTAAATGCTTCATACAATTACACTTGCCCAAGAGTTATTATAAAATACGCGACGCTGCGCTTGACAGATACTTCGCTTTCTAGAAATTGTTGAAGTGTAGTTAAATATTATTATTTTACTTTATTTATTCACTTATTATTTGTTCAAATTTGATATGGAAATTAGGTTGTGATGTTTCTGCTTCGTCTAATTTATTTTCTTTTTCAACATTAGAGTTAATGCTAATTATTGAATTCTTTGTTTTAAAAGGAACTCAAGAATTCTGAAGTCGTTACAGCGAAAACTAATAAACCGTATTGTAACAATAAACAATTACAGTAAAAATAATACACACTTACAACAGTTGGCTGCAAACAAATAATTATACAAGTGAAGTTAATGAAAGTGGATTAAAACTGGGGAAATCTACAAAGATATTACTAACAGCATATATCTACCTGATGACCACACTAGTAGTTTACATGTAGTATACTAACAGTAAAACCATATTTTTACCAATATTTATTGCTAATCTGATCAAGTTTACAAAGAGGTTTATTTATGTTAATCGTGAAATATTTTACCATACTGTACTTTGGGATAAGGAATTTCAGCTTAATGTTCCTTACGCAGTACGTCATTTGGCGTGAACGTTTTATCATAAGGTTTATTACCAAATACTGCTGTTATTAATAAATGTTTTGCGAATACATGATGCCTAATAATAGTTTGTCCAAAACTCGTACACGCTGAGTAGGATTCCCTTACTGTGGGTGTATTAGGTAAGCAGTTAAAGGTAACTCACCGGGTCCTTCTCCGTCGTAGTGAAAGGCGTGTATGTAGAGCGTGCGCGAGTCGACGGCGTACACCACGCCGCGCACGCCGTGCTGCAGCTCCGACAGCGCGCCCAGCTCCCGCCCGTAGTACCGCACCTGCGACACGGCGCCGCCTGCACACAATAAAAACGATCTTAATATCTCTATACCTAAAAACATTCAAATATTTTCACATATAACATGCTGCCTTGTTGGTCTAGTGGTTAGCGTATGCGGCTGCTGATCAAGAGGTCTCGGGTTCGATTCCCGGGTCAGACCAAATATTTGTGTGATCCACAAATATTTGTTTCGGAGTCTGGGTGTTTTTCTATGTATAATATGTATGTATTTACAAAAAAAAAAGTATGTTTATGTATTTATATCAGTTGTTTAGTATCCATAACACAAGCTCTGCTTACTTTGGGACTAGATGATGTTGTGTGTAAGATGTCCAAATATAACATCTCACACACGACCCTATGAGCGCAAAGTAGGCAAAATCTGTAGCATGATAATCAGACTGCTGTAGAAAAAGTACAACTAGACATAGAACACAACGATCGTGTTCATCACACAAAGATTTGTGCTCGGTGCATAGGGGCCAGGGGAGAATTGAACCTACTACTGGCTTAGCAGTCAAAATGACTAGGCAGCAGGCGGGAAGCGCGTCTAAAATATGAGATCAATATTTAAACGAGACTTGAAATATAATAATAGCAGATCGGAAAAACTTCATCTGATGTTATTTAATATATTTCTTGCCACCACCTTAAATACGAAAGGACGAAGTTTAGTTCCAGGAGAATTAAAACAAAATGTGTTATAGTACTATGCATAATTATATTTATATAACTATGCAACGGTTTTTGTTTACTTTAAAAATAATAAATCATAACGGTAGACACAAACATATTTACAAGTCGTTCAATGGCCCACTCGAGCCACACATGTTCACTTTCATTCGAAGAAACTGGAATTAAATGCCTCAACGAAAGTAAATGATGATGACAAGAGACAAAAACGTGTCATTCCATGTATCTATGCGCTGAACAGATTAGATCGCAGATTCACTTTCTAACGTGCCATCTGTGCGCGACTCACGCGCCGACCACTGCGCGGGCGACTCGATTGCTCCATTACATACATACGGTTGACACTCATGTACAACATTTATAGTATTCAAGGGCAACGGCCGTGCGAAGTGAATGACAAAACTTGTTTAAATCTGAGTCAATCGTAACGTTTAACGGTAAATACTGGTGAATTTTGATTCGGTCAATATTCGAAAGTTTTTGCTGTGTTTTGACTTTTTTAAGTTTATTATACACACAAGATATGAAATCCTACGGAACCGGACAGACTTTAGTATCCTCTTAAACCTAACGCCTAACACAAGGGTATTGAGCTAGTTACTATTGGGGTTATAGCCCTTAGGAGTAATAAGTAACAGTAAGTACGGGCCGACTGAACCGGAGCGGTACTACCCATCTTTAGGAGACAAACCTAAAATGTGAGCTTTCGTGCAGTTACACTTCATTTCTAGGCCGCCATGGTGCATGATCTCCATTTAACATGAAAATAGTGAGCACCAGTTTTGGATTCTACTCATGGTTTATATCAGGTAGAGTAGAATCATTTCGGCAAGCTAGAATATAAAAAAATGTTGCTTTGGTTTTAAAACATCGTGTCTAAAAGAAGTTGTTTTATATGAGAGTAATAATATATTGTAAATAATGATTTGTGACGGATTAAGAATACAGAGTGTCACCACTCCTATTCATCCCGCGGGTGTCGTAAAAGGCGACTAAGGGACAAACTACGCAAGACAACATCAATGCAAAGAGAAGGAAAACTTGAAACCAACCCTATACTAACCCGTCTGGCAGGCGTGATATAGTAGGCCAAAACCTCCTTTATATGGAGAGGCCTATTTCCAGCAGTGGACTGTTGAAGGCTGTTGATGATGAATGATGTATAACTAATTTAATACTTAGTTACATTTCATTATATTGTACAGACCCGCTTGCGGCTCTGCTCGCGTATATTTTGAATATTTCGGTGATATTAATCCTTATAACATTTTTCTTTATCAATCGATAGAAATGAAATAAACACTAATTTTTAAGTGAAGTTAACTACCTACAATACGTAAGAATAAACCGCGTCCAAATTAGTTAGTAGAGATTAGAGCGCACAAATACACGAGAAAAACTCTAGAAACTGTTGTTTTGATTCTGTTAAAGTAACAGATACAAAATAGATGTACAGATATCAACCACATTCAATTTTATTATATGCTTAGAATAGATTAGCAAAACTGAATGATTATAAAATGATGCCAATGTGATCATGTATTACATACGTCGTGATCCAAAGCTTATATTATCGGACGTTTTACGAAAGAGATAAGATCAGACCTCGGGCTTGGGCTCAATGGCAGGGCCCGTGTACCGCTTGGCCCCGCGCCTACCTCTCTGTGTTCTAGGCGACTGTCAAATGTCCACAGCTCGCCTTGTGCTAGATCGCGCCCTTCACCGCGCCTCGTAATAAATGTGTCGTATGACTTATTGCGCCTGCCATCAGCTGAGATATAAGTCTATGTTGAAGCTTATTGCATCGGTGTAACATGTGACCCGACCTTGCGAGTCTAAGCTGTGTGAACTAGACACAGCTCGTAGAATGAACGTACTCCTCAACAAAGAACTTTTCTGTCAAATCGTAACTATTCCCTGATGATAAGTAATCTTTATTATTTTATACAGAATCTACCTAAATATACACTATTTGATAACAGGCTATTGTCATTTGTTGACGTTTTAGACGAACACTGCTCTCGTTAGCGATGAGTATACCTGTTAGAAGCAACCTCTATAGCTCATAGGAACTTCCAAGTCAAATTAATATAAGAAAAATATTCAAACACATTTTTTGATAAAGTGTGCATAACGTTTCCAAACACAAACACCATAAAGAAGCAGCAATATCTTATCAATTATGAGTGACAAACACATTTATGTCATCATGGATGTTTACGAGTGCTTGGACAAGACAAACTGGTACTCGCCGTACTGCAATACGAGTACTACCCACTGACATGGGTGATGCATTGTGTGAGTGAATCGCCGCAACAGATCACGCGTAATCACATCGGAACGCGAGAAAGTGCTCTGAGAAAGTGCTCGCATATAAAAAATAAGCAATTTATCAATACAAATATACACAGGTAATTCTATTTAACTTAAAAGTAAGGGGCTAAAGGCGTTATTGGCTTACACTACTGCAGTAGGTTGTGAGTGCTAAATAGATGAAAGCATTCGTAGGTGAACGCACTGTAGATAGTGATCTACACAGCGAGTGATCAAGGACGACCTCGAAAGCTAATTTTGCCTTTAACAATGAACATTCTGGTAGGTGGATATATAGGTCGGTAGGTCAGGCGAAACGCAAGATACGTACTTAATACCGTTTGTGAACATTATTTCTGTTAACGGAAGAAAAGAAAGTAGAATAAAGGAAAAGAATATCTAAGTAGAATATTATACATGGTTTACATATGACCAAAACTTTGCCAAAACAACAAAAGGTGCAATAAATGAATCTACTGATATAGAGCTATTTGATTGATATTGAAGAGAGCAATCATAACACCAAGCTAACTACTTGTAGTAAAATGAATTTTTTTAAACGTAATAACATCACGAGTGAGCAGTTTTATATATTATATATGTATAAAGGTTTGTACAATTTACATCTTAAATAGATTAACTTTTAAGCGTTCATTTATAGACAAACTTTACAGAAGTAGCCAATGAGGTTTACGAGAGTGAAGCAATACTCATATGAACTAGTTATTACGATGTTTACTTAAAATGTGTGATTGGAATCTGCTTTTCTGTTAATTACATTTCTTTATTAACCTTTAAATATCACCATACAATGTTACACTAAGCTTTAGTTGAGGTGAGGTCTGCAGTAGTAAAAGAATACATGGAAAGTCCTTGTAATATCCTGCGACGATCGTTATTTCTACTTCAATGGTTTCGGAGCGGTATTCCTGTTTATAAAGGACTAGTTTTTTCCCGGGGCTCCGCCCAGGTGTAGGTCCGTCTTGGTGGTAAATAGTAACCTATGTGTTATTCCGATATGTAAGCTATATTATTGTGAATTTTCATCAATATCCATTCAGTAGTTTTTGCGTGAAAGATCAACAAACATACATACTCACAAACTTTCGCGTTTATAATATTAGTAGAATGTACGTCTTCACTTGTTCATGTAGTTCATCAGACCCTTGGGTGCAGCCGTGGCGCCACACGTCGAAGATTACCTCATCCCTGGGCGGACATCCCCGAAACATACGTAGGTAAAACCGTCGATACTAATATATTAAAATCGGCCAAGTGCGTGTCAGGCCACGCACAGGAAAGGGTTCCTCAGTCACCCATAATGGTACGTGGATTTAAAATCTTGTCAATTGTAATGCGTTAATTTTGTATAAGGTTTTACAAGTGAGCACATTTTTTTTCTTTTTTTTTTTAAAAAGATAACTCCCGCATTAGGAATATGAATTCCTGTGTCGCGGGGGACTTTACAAACACACATGAAACGGACACAAAGAACACCCAGACTCAGAACAACAATTTGTGAATCACACAAAGTGTTATCCCACGTGGGATTCGAACCCGCGACACTTGGCGCAGTAGAGAGCGGCGTGGCGACCGCTTATACCACTAGGCCAACCGTGCAGTCAAAGTAATTTTACAAGTTAAGCCTCTATAACTCTTGAATTAACAACGTCATCTAATCCGTTATAGTTTTCCTTCAAAGTTCATTATATGGACCACCATCACGAATTTTTCCAGATTTTTTGAGCAAGCCGTTTAGCTTTTTGAGGCGGGGGACGCCCTTCCGAAAGGATACCTTAATCTAAATATCGTTTTAGAAACTCTTTATTGTTTTTAAAATACCTATCTAATGATATCCCACACGATGGGGAAGCCGCGAGAAAAAAAACATGTACGGGAGGTACCCCAAATAAAATTATTTTTCATAATTTTATTGTAGCACTTTGTCGACGTAATTACATCACATATTCATGCAAATTTTAATCTTTCTAGCACCTACCGTTTGACGGTAAGTTGAGGACGGACGGATGGACGGACAGACGGACAATGACGAATCTATAAGGATTCCGAGTCATAAATTTCGGAACCCTAAAAACGATTTTGACGATTGTGTGGAGGCATGTGTATTGTTTCAGCGATTTTATGTCATTAATATCAACTTTTTCTAAAAAAAATGGTTTTAATATTCCAATAATAATAAAACTGATAACTGACACACCGACACACGCCATGCCATTTAGTACCAAACCAAGCAGAGCTTGTGCTAAGGGTACTAGACAATAGAGATTAATAGACATATTATATTTCTTTTGTAGACATACACACAGAAAACACCCAAACTTCTAAATAAATATGTGCAGATTATGCAAAATCCGGAACGCAACGCAATGAATTCGCCACCGAGGCAGTCAAAGATACAAAGAGTCAAGTCAGTTATAGATCGAAATGGTTAACAACACCTATGAAGTAGTATGTGTTACACAATACTTGAGAGTTGTTATCTTAGATCATTAATCTTTCAAACAATTTCTAGAGTATTGTATGTATAAAAGATTGTTGAATTCGTTTGTAAATGAATTGTGAACCTGGTCTGCTTACATTGACTGAAAGATTATCGAAACTGAAACAAATGATACTACGTTCACATAGAAGCACGCAAGTGCACGTATTGTGCTATAACTGTACTGTGTACCGTAACATTCGTACCGCGCCGCTATGTACGGCGCCACCAGCCGGCGTGGCGACGCCGGGCTTACGTCACCTCGCCATAAGGCGCGCACGAGACGAATGGGCACAATTACACTACGCACAATTAATATTTACATTTTGTTCAAATGTCGTGCGTTACAAAACTGCGATGTAATGACACACATTATTAATTAAACCGCCAGTGAACTCGCCCAAAACAAAACATTATCTGCGGTACGTTTACGACGAACTGTCGTTATAAATGCTAATGACTTGATAAATGATATAATTTTAAATCAAAAATGCTAATGGACCCTCGCGAGCGCGTAACGAGGTAACAAAGCTTACCTCAAGGCGACGCTGCCTCCACTCTAGTCTCTGGCGCTGTTATGTAACGACGACACACCATTATCCTCTTGAAGGATTATCTCGTGCGAATATTTTACGCAGTCTTCTTCCAAAATTCTTTAGATGAAAGCACATCGACGAAGTGATAATTAAGTCCCATAGATCTCGTCAACCCTTAGTGTGCTCACTGACAAAGTAATCACATATTATCTTATCTCACCCAACTTGGGTCTTTGTCTACGACACAGCGTGCAGGTGATTATGAGATAGCGGATGACTACCTGACAGCCTGTAGTCACCTGTCAACTGCAACGTCGTTAAATACCGCAATATTTATTTTGTTTTTCCAATTGCTAGAAAACACAGCCGAGAGAGTGCCGAGAAAATAATGTATGTGGAGCCTCTTCTTATTTCTTTTCATTACTGTGATTATAGATGAAACTGTAGTGCAGCTTAAAAGCAGTGAAACTTAGCCGCTGTGAACGCACACGGGAGTGCGGACACAATATGTGTAATCTCCTTAACTCCGGTTTCCATCCGCTCATAAACATTGCAGCCGAAGAAAGTTGTAACGTAAGTTCTGAGTACTCACGTGCTAGCAACACGTTACACATATTGTACACTAATGATATTAATTAAATTTAAAGAGACAGATTTGTTGGTTAAGTCGAACTGGTCACTGGCAGTTTTCTCATAATAATTTATGACAAAAACTCTAGTTGCTATTTACTGTTTTCGTGTAGACAGTGATATTTATTCATCAAAATATATCACTACGTAGTTATTGAAAACCAATCTTTTTGTTTTCTGTCGTCAACACAAACCTAATTGAACGACATAAAGGTATTAACTATCGAGAATGGTATCAGTCAAGGGGAAGGGTGTCTGTCTGAATACGTGCTAACGATGTATATCGTCACCCCACACACGACACACACACTACAATATACACTATTAATTGCGAAGCGGATGTATTTATGCAAATATCGGACCCTCCTAAAGGGCTACCCTTCGGCCATCAGACCACATCGATCCATTCAAACCAACAAAATAGTACCAACGGTAATGATTCATTTACAATCAACATTTTGCACTATTTCCTCACACGTATGCATGTATTGTTGTTTGATGATGGTTTAATAGCGCACCAGGTTCTCTTTATTGTTTTATTTCTTGATATAATGGAGCTCACATGTCATTTAATACTTTAATCTATTTCTGTGCAAAATTTAATCCGGATCTTTTAACCAAGTTTTAACGATAGCACCAAATAGTTTCGTTACCACAAAACGTGTGATTATGATGTACTTATAATTTCAGCCACGGCTCACGTCAATTAAGCAGACGATATGGTCCACAGGTGTATACGCTAACACGTATGTTCCCTCACGGATTTGAGATATCCGATGGGATGGCTATCCAACACGTTCAATATAAATAATGTATGATAGTTTCGTTTGAGCTCGATAGATCTCGTTGTATCGCGATATTGAGAGACTATTATATAAATATCAGTTAAGTCAATTAAAATTATCCTGGGCGTGTTTCATTTCCTACCGCGTTCCTAAAGGCGATTTTTGGGATTACGATCCAACCAGGGTGAGACCAACTGTTAAAACCAGTGGCTTTACGTGCTTTCCAAAGGTTAGTGGTTAAGGACCCCCGCTCCCCGAACTCCAGGGTATTATTAAGCATTTCTTTAAATAGAAAAACTCAAACTCTTTTTGATAACTATAACTACAAACTGTGTACACCTGTAATTTCAGATGATTCCATTGATTGTGTTGTTTTACTATATACACACAATATATATTAATGCAAATATTTGACATAGATTAAGTTCTGTACTCGGTGATGTGTCGCAGCGCCACCAGCCGCCGGAATGTGTGCGGAACGTGCCGCGCTACACCGCTATTATATCGGAACTGACCTGCGGTTGTACTGATTACTCGCACATGTATGAATAGGCATAGCTTAATTCAAATATAACACGCAGAAATTGCCAGTTACTTTAAGCTTGGCGTATTTTGTCTCAACTAAATTCCACACTAACCAGAAGAGGTTTTCTCAGAGCAGCAAAACCACATATTCTGTGTTGTAACATGTTCTTTACAAAGGTAACTCGCGCATTAGGAATGTATCTGTTTTTAATGAGTGACAAAGAACACCCAGACTCAGAATAACAATTTAGTGATCACATAAAGTGTTGTCCCATGTGGAATTTGAACCTGAACCTGATTTTGTGCTTTTGTATCATTGGGTCTCCGGCCTCGCACTTCCAGCGAAATACAACAGCACGAACAACAAGACAACAAGGCAAGGTAGTAGTAGTAGTAGTAGTGCGCCTATTCGCCTATCGAATGATCGAACTCAAAGAATCGAAAACAGATGTACATACTAAACTTAAGTGAAACAGATTGTTTGATTGCTTGGCACATATTGCGACACAACACATCTACAGTTTGCTATTATTGTGTAAATAAATTTGATAGTTCACGCCTTTCCCAACACTATTGAACACTTTACTGCATCTAATGTGAAATTTAACAAGTTTTACAACACCGCTGCTGTGAGGATTAGGAAACCGACACAAAAGCTTACACACACTACCAATATAACTTACACACACTACCAATATAACTTAGGCTGTTTCACTAAACTACAATTAGCATCGAATCGTTCCATCGCAATCAATGTGTCAGAGATTCAGTGCCAAAGAAGTGTGTGTTGTCATTGTTGCCTTTCTCCCGGCGGCGGGTCGGTGCGGGCGAGGGCGAGGGTATCCTGCCGCGTGTTGCGCAACTCTAACTCTTGCTCATGATGCACGTCGCTCATCACTTCCTCTGGCGTTTATGTTGTGTAAGTGCTCCTCGTATGTGTGCCTACAGGTGCAATAACTTGCTCTTTTTATTGTTTCACACATTTAAACATCGTGTGGCAAATATTTCATGTACATTTGTTGTAGCGCATTGTTTAAAGTTATCATAAATAAGCTCATTAAAAGTAGTGCAGGTACATACTTTTCTTGAACTCACCTCATAAACATTTGTATTCTACTGAATTGTGATTTACTCATACTCATGTTTTTTACTGTACACGGGACTTATTTACGATAAAATTAAAAAGGTTAAGATACCTTCTACTTACCGACGTTTTGAACGGGTTATACCGCTCGTGGTCACGGGTAGATATACTCTTTTTCATCTCACTATTTTTGTTATATTTAGGCCTAAAGTGAGTTTACTCTGCCTGATGGAAAGCATGAGCAGAATCCAGGAGTAGGGGTCACCATCCGGTCATCTTCCGGACTCTGGAAGTCGGGAGAATGATGCAGATTGATTGGGCCTCCGGTCGCGCACTCACTTACGAAATACGACAGAAATAATGCTGACATTTTTAGGATGGTCTTCTGTGTGAGGGTAGTACTGCCCCGGTCGAGCCGACACATTTGTGCTGAAATCAGCGTGGCTCTAATACCTTTTGTTTATAAACGTGGAAAATAATAAGACTGATATGTAGCAAACGGTTTGTGTGGTTGCGAGAGAGTTTCAGTTCATCTCAACGATCTAAGTTGCAAGAATTAAGATGTACCTCACGGAGTGTGCAACAACAGGAAACAGCCTCGAACAGAAGTTGAAAGTTTGTAATCAATTAGTACCGTGTGATGTTGGTGAAAGTGAAGCTAACGTCATCAGCCACCATTGAGCGTGCCTACTTACTGATTGATAATAATAATGAACCTCCATCACTCGCTTGTACTGAACAATGTATGAATACCTATATTAAGAGTAGTTACGATTTGCGCATGATATCTGTCAGAGGCTCAATACGAGAAGATGCCCAAACTCGATCAGAGTGGTGTGCAATAAGAAAGACCTATGTCCAGCAGTGGACTGCAATAGGCTGATAATGATGTTGTATGAAATTTTAATTAGTTAAAATTGTGTAATTGTAAATGAGGATACTTTCAAAAATTACATAGGTAGATACTTTTTCAAAAAACTATAAGCTTCTCTTTAAAACTATGACATTCATAGATCTAAAATGAATTGCTGTGTTCATTTGTTTCACTATATATCGAGAATGGCTGCACCGATGTGCCTGCTGGTTGCTGTGCCGAGTTGATTTGGCTACACTTACAATTATAGGCAACGTATACATATTTTAGTAATATCAATATATCGAGATAGAGTAGATGCTCTACTTTATAATCTCATCAACACTAAAGCCTTTGTTAAAACATACAATAGATCGTAACAGGTGCTAATCGACGGAAGGCATCGCTCGTACTTCGGCTCCCGGGACTTGTTGCTGCGCTGTGACGTTGGCGACGAAGATATTATAAAATACGTCCTTATTTAAACATTGCCTCGACACACTGGGTGAGGCTGTATCTGAGCATCGCTCGCTTTAACTACCTCTAAACGGTAGATTGAGATTACATTCAGCTGCCACACGAACAAATTGTCTACTAAACACACGTATAATTAGAACGCAGAAATTGGGTTTAAATAGATTTTTTTTAATTTATAGATAGTTTAGTTAGTTTTTGCAAATCACTTCATAGATTGACTACCTAGGATTGTGCAATTAGTGTAAAATACACTGTGTATGAATCGTACTCTACCTTTCTCTTCTCTTTGCCTTTGGATTTTTAACTCGTGTTACTAAACAAGTATTGAAACTTCAAAGGCAATTTTATTAAGACAAGTTGTTTTATGTAGATGACGTCGTCGTTGATCAAGACAAGCAACAATAAATTAAAATATTATGTCCACTAGTATGTTTTATTGGGAATCAGAGCATTATAGTAGCATAGTGTAATCAATCGAACTTCATTCGTGTCAGAGATGCGCACGCCGAACGCCCTATAACAAATGACACGCTACAATGAAATAGCACATAACAGTGAACTCGAGCGGTCAGATTTGATGTCATTGTGTTAGATAACTAGTGACGTAACGAATGGCGCCACTCTATAGCCGACCAGTGCAACATTGGCGCCGCTCTGTAGCCGACCACTGCAACATTGGCGCCGCTCTGTAGCCGACCACTGCAACATTGGCGCCGCTCTGTAGCCGACCACTGCAACATTGGCGCCGCTCTGTAGCCGACCACTGTAACATTGGCGCCACTCTGTAGCCGACCACTGCAACATTGGCGCCAATAAATCACGAGACGTCTTTGACCTACGACATGTTTTTTTTATCAAGGTCTAAGAAGTATCAACACTCTCATTCTGGTTTTTTAATCGTAGCTCTCAGAGGTTCAGTGAGCTATCAGATTAGTTGAATGATGACACAAAAAGGAACCAAACTCTGTTTTAGTCAATTTGATCTTGTAACTAAGTTTCGAAGTACGTTAATTTTGAATCATATCTAAATGTGGTAATAATAATTATGTTAATTTAAAAAAATACTGTTTCACAATAATTTACACCTCGACGAATAAAGTACATAACGTCGCCACAACAATCCAAGAATGTTTCATTGAATTTGGACGAAACCCAACAACTAACGCACTCGCCACAGGCAGCACTTTCTTCTGCTTCTTGGCGCTGTTTCGCCGCGGTAATGGAATAATATATTAAAATGGTTTTCTGACGGATTTCCCTCACTGTGTAAGAAAGTTTGTTATCGTATCGTAGTTGAAACTATTAAACATGACGATCGCACGTAGTTTGTAGAACGCCGTGTGATACACATTAGAGGTGTGCGATGTATCTCACCGACGGACACTTTCACGCTCGGCTCTCGCTTTCCTCTCACTTTCCAAATATTTAGGCGCGAGTGTGATGACCCCCACCGGCCCACAGAGGGACAAGATACACACACTCTTAACTGTTCCTACCTTTTTTTTTAAGCTGTTGGATAGCTTTTATCGCGGGCTTTGAGCGCGGCGACCGAATCAAGAAATTCTGTAATGAAAATAAAACCTAACAACCCGCCTGGCATTCGTCATAGATTAATCAAATAGAAGGGATATCATAGGCACAGTACATAGCGTCCGCGCCTTCAGTACCGTCTAATTGAATCTTAGTGTTTTTTTATTCCACAGATTTGTTAATATTACTATTGTCATTGTCTTTCGGTTAATAGAATGATTATATTGTTTCTCAATAACAGTGTAAGAATGTATGTTGGTAAATAGACAGTGCATATTGTTTTGTAAACTTGAATTAATATCAAAGAAAAAAAATACTTTTTTAATTTGTTATAATTATAATTAAAATAAAAAATATAAATTGCATAAGTTGATGAAAGATGCTATGCAATTACCGCGGCAGTCCCCGAGCGCCACACGACTTTTTTTTTTATTTGTGCCTTCCTGTGGTGGCGAGATGCTTAGTCTTAAACATCTGTAACTTGTAATAACATTGTAATAGCGTACGAGCCGTTGGGAGCCTGATAAATACGTAAATAAATAAACGTATTAACTGTGACTGGCACGCGAGAGGATCAAGTTTCCGAGTTTGCACTTGAACTCTTTAAGATCGATTCCAATTTCTGAATTTACTTTAATTTGAATTGAATTTACTTTAACTTTGATTGAACTGAAGCAAATAAATTAGTAGGAGCTGAATACGAGAAGTGCAAAATTGATCAGAGTGGTGTGCAATGGAAGAGGCTTATGTCCAGCAGTGGACTGCAATAGGCTGATGATGATGATGAAATAAATCAGTAAATGCCAAATGCCGCGCCGTAAGGATTTGTATCTGGAGCTGACTAGATTAATTATTTAAATAAATAGCACAATATAAATATTATGCATAAATATAATTAACAAATTGGGTTTGGAACAAATAGCAAAAGCAGTTTGGTGTCCAGCTGATATAGGGTGAATAAGTTATTTAAATATGTTTCCAACAGTTTAAAATATAAACTCTTTAAGGGAAAATTTAAACAAATCTGTTACTTTAACATAAGTCGCTTAGCCGCATCTAAGTTGAAGTTCTAGATGCACAGATTAATAGAGCTCTAAAGTTATATTACTATCATTGCGTTTTATGACGTCCGTTCGTGCCACCAAGTAGACTGCTAACTGTTCATATAAAAGACATCAACGCGCGCGTGCACCGATTCTATCACGAAATACTCATAACAGTAAGCGTAGCGAAATATAATATAATCACATTTAGATACACATACAAAAAAGTGAAGAATGTTGAATGTAGTGAAGAATATTCTTTTATATTTTATTTTTATTGGTAACTATAATTTCCAAATTGAAAGCAACTAACCCTGTCTCTTCGAAACATTCCAAATTCTTAATAACTTAAAGATAGAAATGGAATCTAACAATGATATGCACATATACAGCTATCTACAAATGTGTGTGTATGTGAAAATCTTCTAAATTAGGTAAGGAATTTTGTACAAGCGCCGCGACCAACCTTAGATAGTTTGATCAAATATGGCAGGTAATTAAAATCGTCTGAATAAATTTGAAAACAAATTTTGTTATCATTCTTAAAATATTAATTAATTGTATAACGTTAAACAATAATGATTATGTACATGTAATTCTCACACCGCAAAGTGTGTCAATGTCGGGTCTGTGAGCGAGTGCGCGATCTAAACACAGATCACAACACAGCCGCCCCCCCCCCCCACCACCCCCCACCCCGCTCCAACTGTCCACACCATCGAGGAGCTGACTAGCAAACAGGGGCAATGTCTATGCAGAACACCGCTTTGTGTTATTACTGCTTTATATATATTATACAATATTCTAGCGGCCCGCCCCGGCTTTGTACGCATAGATATAGGTATTTAACAAACATTCTAAACTTGACAAATTATAAAATAAAACCTTCCACGAAAACCAATCTATCTATTGATGACTAGCTAACAGTATGAAAATTGGTGCAGTAGTGTTTAAGTTTATCGTGAACAGACAGACAGACCGATGCGGCAGAGGACTTTGTCTTATAATATGTAGTAAAGTTTTGCAGCAAATATTAATCTACATTTGTCACCCAATAAACATATCTTGAAATACTAGTCCGAACTTGTAATATTCTATTAAACTATACAATTACTGAAGGGCTCCTTTCGAAGACTTCCCGACATCAATAAACAAGATCAACAAACTAATCACCATTGCGTGCTTCAGTCTTCGTAACCCGTTTTAATTTCCTATAATGTAGTCGCAGCGGACGTAGCCCAGTTCCCAGACCTGAATGGCGACAAAACCTAGGAAACCTTTTCTTGAACTAATTAGATGTTTGTTTCTTGTAATATGACACGTCTCACACGTCCCGAGCACAGCACACGCGTTACGTCACAGCAAGTGCGCGTGGAAACGAACCCGTGGGAACCTCATTGTGTGCAGCCCAGAGACGTAACGCGCAGCTCGCGCCGTTACCATAACAGATATCTCTGATATAGCTCACGCGATTAGACGTTTACAACACTAAGGTCCAAAGTAACTAATTGTAATTACTGCACGGGCTGCCCAGCGGTTTAATCGGTCGCCACGCCGCTCTCTACTGCGCCAAGTGTCGTGGGTTCAAATCTCACGTGGGTAAATACTTTGTATCAGAAAGGGGAATGCCGATATTAGGCCCAACAAATTCGTATTATGAAAAAATGATTTAAAATTTGTTATAAAATTTTCAAACTATTGAATTATGACTTAAAGCTGGGAATAATTATATTTAAAAAAAAGTACTTTAAGGATTGCGAACATTGCGAAGTTTACCAAATATAGTTCATAGTAAAAAAAGTTATAAAATGTGGGTATATTGCATCGTATAATGTTAATAATGAAGAAAACTATTATTTAGGTACAAGTTTCGAGTGACAATGTTGTGTGCCATTCGTATTGGACGTCTGCTTGGGATCAAATACGGCATCCTAATTGTATATTGTTGTAGTGATTAAACTAATACTCTTCTTATCTGCATACTTTCATTTGGCAAAGCCGACGGCATATTCAATGTGAGGTTCTATCTGTACTATATCACGAGAAACCCCCAATAATTGGTAACCTCAATGTTCTCCTGAGACTTACAAACTATGGTCCCCTCACAATTTTATAAACCAACAAATCTACAAACAAACATTTGCATTTATAAGCGGTTTTTTATTCTTTATTTAAGGAGCTTAGCCACAATGTGACTGTGAATATGTTCGCTTATTTTTAGACTAAAAAAATAAGTTTTTAAAACCGTTTATGAAGTGACAAACCTTACTGTATATGTTTGTACTGTACTGTGTATGTATATGTTTGTACCTGAAAATCGATCTTATGGAAAATAAAAACATTTGTAACATTAAAACCCCAACTTTATTTAAATTCATTTTTTTACCAATTAATTGCTGTATTATATACTGTTGATTCCATATAGTTTCATATGTGGACACCTATGGGCCTAATTTACTATGGCCACCTGGCATTCCCCTTTGTTCTCCTGAGTCTGGGTGTTATTTGTGTCAGATTGAGTCAGATGTCCTATATCCTAATGCATTTTTTAATGTAGAAAACAAATTAAGATATAAAGAAAAACTCATCCCTTACCCAAGGGTTCGCTGGATAACAATGATCACTTATTCTTCTTTTCGTATTAAAATTTTAAAAATTACGATAACTAAATAACCGTCTATTGCCATCATTTATTCAAGATTGCGATTACATAAATGATTGTTCGCGCTGTTCACACCTGTTTTATCGACATGACAATAAAGTATCAAAGGTCAATCGAATATCAGAGTTATCCTGTGGATGTATCTGTATATTTCCCTGGGTGGTAATGCGTCTGCTGTTCCTTTACTACTAGAGATTAGCCCAAAATGATTTCACTCCGATACAAGAGGGGAAGACTTACGTTTATGAATAATTATGTTGTCCTCTCATTTACATAACCTGTATCGGGATACAGTCGGGACTGAGACAAAGTGTGTCAAGGATCTTGACCTCCGCGTTAGAAAGTTGATACTTGACCGCGTGTCGGACCGCACCGGTGAGCCATGCCGCAGACCTCTACGTATTGGGTTGTGATATGTCTCCATAAAAGTGCAGGACTTCAGTCTAGTCAGCACTGTTACATAACGAGTGATGTGTGCACTGGCCGTGTGCGCGCACACGCATCACCGCATTCACCAGAGGAACTCACTTTGGTCCCTCCGATGCTGTGGAACGTGATGAGGTATACAGAGGCAGTGGTTGCGGGCGGGGAGTGCGCCACTTGCCCACCGCACCGCGCTCTCGGGGCGTGAGGGGTGCGTGGAGCGAGACCGGAGCCGCAGTGAGACCGGTGCGGGTACCGTTGCCACGTGACCCACTGATGCGAGGAATGCGCTCCGACTACATACGAGCCGCTGCGGCCGCTTCGAGACTCTGCGAGTAAACAGCGCTTCACAAAGTCGCACGCTCCCCGCGGTGTGGGTTAAGGTCATGGATCAGACTCTCCTAACCTCAGGAACAACACGTAATGTACAGTGCAGCGGCTGACGTGATCTGTACATATATGTTCAGTTTCAATCACCGGTGTAAGCAATAAGTTTACGGTATTGCTAGTAATTTTATTACAGAACTCACGCTTCCATCACACCCGGACCACGCGTTATGACTTTGCAATCAATCTTGTGCTTACCAGTCACGATGGACACAGCGTATTTTTTATCATTGTTTATAGTTATTATTTAGTAGGTAACGCCAAAGAACTAAGTCAAATGACGTAAAGTGTAGGTGGGACACGGTAACGGCACAACTGTACCGTTGTAGATGCCTGTGAAGATAACTAACTTCAATCGCAAGTGAGTGCGGAGCTTGTAAATATTTCACGGCCATCAAGAGGCTCGCGGACACGGTGCGGTAGTGCCAATCAAGCTAATAGCAAGCTGGTGAATCACGGCGTTAACATGTTAACAGTACCTAGTGTGTGGACGCACGTCCGTACTGAGAAAGAGAAAGAAACTGTGATATAACTAATGGACGTTATTTAATTATTGCAATAAAAAGTGCAGTTTTCAGAGTAACATACACAACAGTAGTGGAATAATATAAATGGTTACAAGTGTTTTATCATATGTTGAGACGACACCCCGTTGTGTGCGAGTGTGGCTTGCATCGTGCCTGTTTGTACACGAGTTGAGACAACTTGTTAACGTCTCGTAATAATCTCACTATCGCTTACCTTAGTTGCTCTTTATATGTTATGGTTTAATAAACGAAATTCAATTACTCTTATTTTTTTAAGAGTATGCACAAATGTGACAAAGGCGGACTTAAAACCGTAGGTATTATCCTATTATGTCCAGTCGACCGCAGGGCGATGCAGAGCAAAAGTCAAACTGTGTGTGAATTGCCTATTTATTTTTCTTTTCTTAAATAAATCTCATCGGTCGATCGGTTTGACCAATCTCAGTTGTTGCTCTTCGTGTCCTAAGACAAGATTGATCTACATAACAATACGACTCGGTACTACTACCAAAGACTAGCCAGGTTGTCCAATACAGTGACCCAGCACCAGCAGTGAGTTTAGCGACGCGACGGCTCTCACCTTCCCACGGTGCAGCGGTGTGCGGAGCGTGTCCGCTAAACACATCCTAGTCTCTTCCGCGTCACACACCAGCCCATAGTTCCGGATCTTTACACTACATTACTAGCTCCTCACAATATTTGCATATTTTATTTGCATGAGCGGTTAAGTGCAAAAATATGGAAATAAAATGTCGCCCTCACTCGGCGCGCCACTTAATCTGTTATAGTTTAGTTTTCAATTAATTTCATTGGGTGTGTTATAAGGTCAAACATTTGCAGATCATACAATTCAACATACAAATATTAGGTCCGACCTAGAAACGAACCCGAGACCTCAAGGACTGCAGTCACATACGCTACTACTACGCCATCAATTTGCACGCGGCTTTGGTTGCGTGTATGTCTGATATTGTGGATTTTTTCATGGCTTATGCCAGTCACAAATAATGTGACTTTCTATTAGTAAAATAATTTTCAATTGAGTAGAACCAGATATTACCCCTACAATCTCACAAACATTCTCTCTTTAAAACAATGTTACGGATGAGTACATATACTCGTATCGAGACTGACTCAACCTACAACATGGGCCACTGCTGAACATGGGCCTTTCCTAAGACAACGTGTTTTGGTCTATTACTGCACCTGGCTGCTGTTGGCGCGACGAATCGACATGGCTATTGTCCTACGTAGTTTGCGCCCTTATAGGTAAAACGTGTAAAAATTATTAAAAGAAATATCACGAGAACATCGTCGCTTTTAAAAAAATTGTAGGGTGGCACGGTACTCTCTCTCTCTCTCTCTCTGCTGTAAGGTCTAAATGAACTGTAGATCAACATTAATTAATTTAATTTAGTCCCTACAGCTTCAAAGTAGAGTCCTGAGGGTAATTAATTAATATATTGATCTGATTATGTTTTTTGCGCTTATGTATAGTGCAAAGTTCGCCGATGCGCCGCCGGCGCCAACATTCCGAAGCGAGTTTTTCTCTTCTAATCTGGTTCTTGGCTATTGACCCACTGACAAACACATCTATCGCAGGTGCCGTTACTGTGTTCTTTTGATCTCACAAAATCTATACCCCGATACATCACATTATTTGAAAGTGACCTACTACTTATGTATCTAGTCAATCTATAGCGAGGTCGGTAAGTCACCTAGGTATATCACTATGAACTAGCACACCGACAGCGCGCCAAAGAGGTTCTGACCGAGTTTGATTTGTACAGTACATAAGACCAAGTTATCTTTGACTCTATTTAATAAAAACAGATGAAGTCATTCAAAGTAAGATAATATGGCCAGAGATTCCTGCAACCGCTGCCTATGCCTTTAGAGTAACGTGGCGCATTCAGCTCTGATCAATATATCGGAGATGTAAGTGGTACATAGTTAGTGTTGTTGAGGGATGGTGGACTCACCGATGAGCATCAGCAGCGCGAGCGCGCGCGCGGCTCGCATCGCGACGGTGGTGGACACTGTCCGGGGATCAGCTAGTATAGCGGTGACAGCAGCGACCGGCGAGCTGCGAGCGATAGTGCGAGAGTAGCGCGTGGTCAGTCGTTCGGTGCGCTGAGCGGTCGGCCCGATACTGAACGCGCGAGCCTCCTGGACGCGCTTTTGGTGCGCGAGAGCTTGTGCAACAGTTCCCTCCCGCGCGCACTCTCTCACTAAATCACATACGCACGGTGCATACACTGCAGGCGGCTTCGGTTTTCGCAAAGAGCAACTGTGCAAGTCTGTTGTACTTTCAGCTATCGAGACTACTGTTGTCTTATTCATAAAACTTGTTAGGGCACAGTCCACTCCATCAGACCTTCCTCTTGTTGATATAGAAGTCTAAAACGAAAAGCTGAAACACGGCTGAAATGTATTACAGAATCGGTGCAGCAGATATGCCACCGAGGCACCCCCCAACCCCCCCTCCATCTTACCATCTCACTCATCACTTTCTTACTTTCATACCCTTCATTCCTCCTAATATTTCGTCCATACTAAAGTTGTTCGAACTAGCTCCTGACTTCACGCACTTAAGGTACATTCGCGATCTTAGTACTTCCGGTATCAGACATAATTAGGTAACTCCCCCACATTGAAATAAACATTCAAAATACTCCTTCGAACGATCTGTTTCCTTCTTCATTCAAAACAATACCATCCGCATCTCTGTTGACATTCAAATCATTTGAGCATTTTATTTTCTCAATCCTACTAGTCGGAGGATTCTTCACCCCCTCTGAACATTTAAAGTCTGCAGGAGACTGGGAGTAATGTCTTGTAAGGGCTGTCACAGTCATGAGTTATAAGTGTTTAAAAAGGTTTGGGAATGTGGACTGGATTACTTGGTATGGAAAGGAAAAGAAAAAGCGGGTACTCGCGTACCTATGTGTTCTGTCCGCGCGGAATCGCACAGGATAAAAGCACTCCCTAAATCGCTTTTCCACTTTATAAATGAAAGCTTTCTGGCATCATCATAAGCAATATAATGTTGAATAAGTCGAAAGCAAAGACGGCGTGAGATGACATTCATTGACCTATGTGTGTTAACCAGTTATGTCATGTGCACAGAGGCACAGAGCAGCAGTCATATCTGTCACCCTAGCAATATAAGCCGGGGTGGCAGCGCGATGTGAGCTAGCACTCTTCACTCTCACTTCAGTGCCTGGGTGACCGAGTTTGTCCCAGTTACTACTGTTTAACAACGACATCTCTCACTTAGCTGTAGTGTTTCTGTGTTGGACTACCAAACACCAACCAAGTGTTAGATTGCAAACGCCTTGGTAATTTTTGTTAGCAAAAAGTTTCTTTATAAATATTGCCATTCTGTTTAATTATTAGTCAAATTACAGTAGAATGAAAATGAATAGAAATACGTAGTAATAATAGTAGTTTACAACACGTGCTTCTAAAATGTTACCCTCCTTTTGACGCAGTCGGATAATAAATACATCAGTTTTCATAAAGAAAA
The DNA here is from genome assembly GCA_932526445.1 of Phragmatobia fuliginosa. Taxonomy (NCBI): domain Eukaryota; kingdom Metazoa; phylum Arthropoda; class Insecta; order Lepidoptera; family Erebidae; genus Phragmatobia; species Phragmatobia fuliginosa. Next base: position 15,604,912 of record OW052057.1, read on the forward strand.
AGGTTTTGTTTGTTATGAAAACACGTTTCACGTTTCATGTGAGTGTTCGTTCGATGTGTATGCTTCGCACCAGAGGATTCATTCGGCGGATAATGCCGATCATAGTTCGATCGACCATTCTCCACTTAACGGGCGCAAATAGCAATCATAATATAACAACAAAAATATCATGACACACACACACTCACAATAACTATTTTCGTAAGAAATAAGTAATTTGAATATAATGTTTCTAGGGGAAATAATTTACTAGCTTATTTTTTTATCTTACCGTAGCTATCCAAATCTGTTATATTATGTTCATAAAATTACAAATAAGGATACCAAACGAAAATAGATAGTTGACGAAATTAACAAGAAATTCATGATTATACCACATTGATGGTTTTAAATAATTTTCTTGAGACTTATTTGATAAAATCTAGTACAGCACTCTTTTTTAATAAATGCCCGTCCGTAGTCCATTAAAATAGCCTACAAAGTAATTAGAATTTTCCTGTGACGTTTCAATTTAAAAACCTTAAACAGAGCCTTAACCCGAAGAGAACCAGAAGTGAAAGTTACCGATACCTGATTGGTTGAACTAACTTGGACGTTTCTGCGGACCAATGGTAACGTGTCGTGGCCGTGTTCTGTTGTAAATGAAAACTTAAGCAGTTGTGTGATTTGTCAAGGTACCGGAAGTCAGTCAAACTAGCCACTAGGTATGCGAAACAACGAAGCACTCAAATTGAAATGTTGTGACCTTTAATATTATTTAGAAAGTTTTACAATTTAGCTGTAAGTGCACCAAGTGATCGTAACATGTATCAAATATGTTTTCTACTTCTGATATTTGCAACCAAAGGTAAAAACAGTGCAATTATTTGCTTTGTGTAGTGAAGAGAAAACTTTCTTAAACTTGTGTGAGGTGTATACAAAGTTCTGGTTTATTGTTGCAGCTTGTCTAACACAGGACGAAGAGGGGCCGTATCGTGGCAAGTTCATCGGAAAGCTCAACTCTTATCACCATCAGGCAGGTTCCACTACAATTAATTCATAACTTACAATTAAAACTGACGTAGCAAGTTGGCACTTTATATGACTCAACCACATAACTGTAACCTGTACTTCTATATGTTATTATATATTATTCAGATCTGACAAATATAAATTAATGTCATGGGCTGTATGAGAAACTAAAATAATAAGATGAAAACAAACACTACAATATATTTAACATAACAACTATTGTTGATAAGAATTCCATTACTATAGAAATATCCAAATTCCTTAAAAAAAATTATTAAAATGAGTTTATAACACTCCAAAATGTGACACTTTTAAAACATTGTGTATTTACTTTCAGGTATCGGGTGATGTGTATGCGGTGGATGAATGGACTCTGTTGCTTGTCAACTTCAATTATGATGGAACGGGAGATGATACTTTCTTTTGGGCTGGAGATGCTGGCCGACCGGGACCACAGGGCTTCATTGTACAAAATGAACATGGGAAGTCAGTATAGCTCTCAATTTATTTTTATTTAATCTCTTTGCTAATTGCTTTAGTTCCTTTGTTTCAGCTTTATGAGCTGCCTCATGCAAATATAATGCAGGAAGTTTTAATAAATAAATACTATTAAATTAATACAGCAAGGTTCTTTGCACCAGATTAATTTACTTTATCATTGCTAAAATTTCTTACATCATTAATTATTTCATGATTGATGATCCTGTATTTCAGTGTACCTTCTAACATAGTCCTCCTCTAACACTCTCCACTGCACTCTGTAAGATAAATATAATGATATGTAAATTCCTCTCATGGTTCTAAAAGGCTAATTCATTTATTAATGATCATCGTCATTTCCACTGGGAAATGATCCACTGGGACCTACAGCTGTTTCAATTAAAATTGCCTAATTAATTACTATATCTGATATCAATTATCCTTTTCAAAGCTAATGTTATTATTTGTTTACAGAACAAATATTTTGGAACGTTACTACAATGCGGAAGTTATGCTAACATTACCAGAAGGCAAGCGCATCTCACGTATCAAGTGGTTGTCAATTTATGATATTGGCTCACAAAATGCATTTGGTGATGTGTATATACCAGATGAGTTTGAGGCCCCTGCAGTAAGGAGTGTGGGGCCTCTGGCCGGCTCCAACGCAGTGTCCAGCAAACCCGTGCAATTCCTCGATGCTACTACACTACTGTGAGTAGACATTCTTCTGTACACTTCTATTGGTTGAAAAATCATTCAATGTCTTACATTTGTTATGTACACATAATAGGGTATTTACCTATTTTTCAAAAAGTGTTTATATTATAAAAGCTATTAAAATCCAAGATGGAAGTCAACAAATAGACCGGTTACCTATTTTCTCAACTTTCAATATGATTTAGCAACACAACATGTAAAGTAAAGGCAAAACTTTTTGCGCTTAATTCACACTATATCTAACATTATAAACTCTTTTTATAAAACAACAAAAAGAAATTAATAGAATTGTAATATTATCCAAATCTATTAAGTTCATTTGGTTTTGTTCTGTGTATGTACTAAAAACTAAAAAATTATTCCCTAAGTTGCAGGGTCCAGTCATCACACCCCTTTCTATTATCAATCTAATGCATCGATCAGCCAAAAAATAAAATCGTTGGGCGTAGCGTAAACTGAGTTGACTAGATGGAAACGTGGACCCAACCATTTAAATTTTGTTTTTACATATTTTATATATACAGGGTGTAAAAAGATTAAATACGAAAACTTGATGGTTGTATTCAGACCATGATACTGAATAGGTTTAGCGAAAAAAAAACGTGAAAAATACGTTAATTTATCTAAGTTCTTTTTTGTATTTTTCTCGTTACATACACATAGTACAACATAATCCTAACTACCTAATTATCTCATTTAAAAAGCCAAAAAACCAATAAAATCAATAAAACTGCAATGTATTTCAAAATAAAAACAGATGATCAGAGGTCATATGCACAGTTCGTTCGCGCGCGGTTCAATGACCGCCGCGCGTGCCTACTTTTACAAACAGAACTTCTCAGAAACCTAAGTTCTAACTTTATGAAGCGTGCACCTGCGTAAACAATTGTCTATGTAGATAAACTTGTATAGTTAGGTACAAAACTTTATTTTCCTACGTTATAGAATTCTTTTTCTGCGTACGTATAATAAAATCATTCAACATCATCATTATCAAAGAAATTCAAGTGAGACATTTATCCTGCACCGGGAAACAAACCCATGGCACCAAGCGTCTGAAGTCGCCTAGACGTGTGGGCCGCGCCGCACTCCAATTGAAACTTCTTTCATTTTAATAATTACCTAAGTCATAGTATTCGCGCGTTTGTGCGCCCCGCATTGTCGGCAAACATCAAAGGGACCACACTCGCCTTTCGGCGCGGCTGCATTTTTCCAAGAATTTTAATTTCTCTAATAATATTGTTACCTATGTAATATGTATCGTATTGGTTACTGGCTACGACGAGTAGTCGGTCTTCAATGTTCGTAATGGCTGGACGCTTGCGTGGTTCATTTTATTTGGCCTCAAGTAGGCCTTTCGCGAGAGTAAATTTGTGTCGTAGTTTTTTAGAAGGCATAGTGAGATAATTAAATATTTATTTCGTACCTAAACTCCTTTTACCTAGTTTTAGTGTTAAGTTATTCTTATTACTTTTATTATAACATTTGTTATAACACAACAAGTGATTATGTATAAATAATGTTTAGTGCGAGGGAATACGGACATGTGACTATGTGATATTGTGAAGTCCTCGGAAATGCATCACGGAGACATCACGGCTAGGCAGCCGTGATGTCTGATGTCGTGATGTCGTGATGTCCGATGAACCGACTTCAATGAAAAACTATACCGAGTACCCAAATCGCGACAATTGTGCCTATGATATTTGAGGAGTTCCCTCGATTTCCTTGGGATCCCATCATTAGATCCCGATATGGTGACGATGGGACCACCTGTAAGCTACGCCCATTCCAATACAAAAAGAATTTTTGAAATCGGTTCATAAACGACGGAATTATCGCTGAACATAAATAAAAAAAAGAAACAAAAAAAGATTCCGACAAATTGAGAACCTCCTCCTTTTTTTTGAAGTCGGTTAAAAAATGAAATCCAATTCCATAGCATACGTATTACACGAAAACGCCTAAAATAGGTAGTATTGGTATTAAATGGTCCTATTTAATTGTTCTGCATCATATTACCGCCGCCGCCATGAGGATGATAACATAGGGGTCATGGATTCTACTCATTCTTTTCATCAGGCAGAGTAGAGTCACCTTCGTAGGCCTAAATAAAAAATAAAAGGGTAGTAGAGTCATGCTGATTGCAGTACAAATGGATCGGCTTGACCAGGGCAGTAGTACCCTCACACCATAAGACCAAACCCAAATGACAGCATTCGTGCCATAGTGCTTTGTTGGTGAGTCTGAGAACGGAGGTCCAATGATAGATAAGGATCAGAATAGGCTGACATAGCTAGGCAGCCGTGATGTCTCCTGTAAGGAAGCTCTCTGTAAGGCTACAGAGAGCTTTAAATAATGAGAGGATTACACCCCAAAGGCGTGGACGAGGCATAAAAATTGATCTTCGAGTGGAAGAACAAATCAAATCAAATCAGAATCAAATAAATAAAATCAAATAGTCACTAGGTAGGTAAGTAGGCAACTTTACCGACGCAGCGATGCGTAGTAGGTAGTTAAATTAATAGTTATGAAAGGCATTCAACTTGCTACTCTGTGCGCGCAATACATCGCTGGCTACTGAAATTAATAAAAATCTTGAAACATTGTTTTTTCCGGCTACGATTTTTTTGAAGGACAACTGATTGTTTTTTTTTAAGAAGTTTTGGAGTGCTGAATCTGCATCTTTCGTTTTCGGAAGTCGTCTGGTTACACCCTGTATATATATAGGGTGTAACCAGACGACTTCCGAAAACGAAAGATGCAGCCCAAGCACCCCATAACCTATTAAATAAAACAGTTGTCCTTAACAAAATTGTAGCTGGAAAAAAAAAAGTGTCAAGATTTCTATTCATTTCAGAAGCCATTGATGTATTGCGTGCACCGCGTAGCTACGTGAATGCCTATTCATAACTATTTAATTTATCTACATATTTACGCATCGCTAAAGTTGCTAATGCCTACTAACGAAAATAAGTACCTAGTGACTTTGTACTCTACTTACCTAATTCTGCGGTAGCCTTGGTCGAACCAGAAATGGCTCAAACTGAGCTCCTTCTCGGTCGTAGCAAAGCTGATCTTGTCTGCAGGAAGTAGTGCCTGGACTTTGTGAATTTTTATTTTTTATTATAATCTTTCGTTTTATGCGATATTAGGGTTCCATGGCCTCTAATTAACTTCGCCGTAGTTCGTGTTCCTTACCCGAGGATTTCTCTCAACAAGAGCCAAGACCTGTTCTTCTAGTGGAAGACCAACTTCTATGCCTCCTCCATGCCCTTGGGGTGGAATCCTCTCATTATTCAAAACTCTCTGGTAGGCAGCTGTGATGACTTACCTTTCACGGCGCAGTATAAACTTGAATTTCATTGATAATGATGATGATGATGATGAATTATTTCATTCTACGAACGCAAAAAAATAACAAGTGCACAGGATACCAATATTATTATACCCATCAGAAAGCCTGAATAGTGAGTGATTTCGTTTAAAGTTTTCTAGCGTTTTTAAGTAAGTGAGTAGGTACTTACTACGGGCGGTCATTGCACAGGCGCGCGGCCGTTCTGTGCAATGACCCCCGAACTGAACTGATTTTATTTGTTTTTTGGTTTTCTAAATGAGATAATTAGGTAGTTAGGGTCCTAATATGTTGTACTATGTGTATGTAACCATATAAAAAAAAACAAAAAAGAACTTAGATAAGTTAACATACTTTTTGCGTTTTTTTTTCGTTAAACCTATTCAGTATCATGGTCTGAATGCAACCTCCAAGTTTTCGGTAGCAGTCTTTTTACACCCTGTATATTTTGTATATTTATAACGAAAGTACTCATGTCTAGTATAAGTAGATATTAAAGCTAATGACATCGCAGTATTCCGGAGCTACGTTACGACGGAACGGGCGAAGAAGTCTACTTCTGGACGGGAGTCGGGCCGCAGCCGTCGTCGCGAGGCATGAAGATTCCAGACGAGTACGGATAGTGAGTATCGCAACCCAGCGAGGGAACCGCGTTTATAATACGAAATAAATATATTAAACATATATATTTACAATACGAAACGCATAAGAGAGTACTCGTGCGCAGCCTGGAGCCGCTGGGCGCGTACGCGGGCTCGGACGTGCGGCTGGAGCTGCCGGGCGGCACCACCGTGTTCGACATCAAGTGGGTGGCGCTCTGGGACGCGGCCGCGCGCGCCAGTCTCGGCGCCGTGCTAGTGCCCGACGCGCTCAACGTGCCGCCCTCGCACTCGCGACACCACGACTACCGGTCAGTGCTTCTCTTGATAACCCCCTTAACGTTTAAAGGACTGTATATCGACTATTTCGAATGGAGATGGAAATCATTTCGAATAAGCTTTATGTATTTTAAATGTTCTTATTTTATTGTATCAACTGACACACGTTACAGTGATAAAAGTTATATGCATTAAAAAAAGATTTCTCCTTGTATCAATATTTCACATCTAACTAGGCGCAAGTGCTGTTTATGCGTAGCTTCGCCTTAATAGATGTAGCGAAATTGCGCCTGGATGCGATTGACTGGCAACCTTTGGAGCAGGTCTCTACTGTTGATGGCGAGGCTCAGGTGTTTACTGATGTTCACAAAGTAGGGTAAACTGTATAATGATTGGCACCTTAAGGCTATCTAGCCAAGATTTGATTTTTAAAAATTAAACTAGATGTCAGATTCTAATTTAATCTTCATAAAACGTTTTAATAATTTATTCATTTAGAAATAAAAACAGATTCATTTAGGTAAACACAGTTTAATAAACAAAAAATAATAAAATTTAAAAACGTTCCGAAAAGTACAGTAATTGGCATCAAAAGTACAGTTATTATCACATAGCAATCAGTCATTGGCACTTAATATTAGCTAACAGTTTTAATAATACTATTCCTAAATATTTAGATAAAAACTTAGGTTTTTCACTTGAGGACATGTTCAGTCATCATCAGGTAATAAACATTAACATAAAAATCAACAAAACTTATTTACATTAAGAGGTATAAATATTAGGAACTATTAGGCAGAATCATCTTCATATTTTTCAAAAAAATAAATATTTTTTATACTTTGATAGAAATCAAGCTCACTATTCATTGGCATCACTTAAGTTTATGTTATAATGGATATAATGTGAAAAAATACACTCAAAACGATAATTTAACTCAAAATGAAACATATAAACACTTCACAATATCACATTCATGATAAACTCGAATTAAAAGATGTAAAATCTTACCTTATGCCTTATTGGATCTTATTAGAAAGCGGCGGTGACAATCACCGGTGCGAGTAGCCCGCGTTTTTATTTGTTTTTACGTGTTGCTAGGATACATTTTAAAATAATTCAGTTGATCTCTCATAATGTCGACATGCTAGAATTTGAAAAACAGATTTCCACGTATTTTTTGTAATAGCAGTTCTTAATATTTGCATTTAAAATGCAAAGTGCCAATAACTGATGGGATGCCAACAATAGTATAGTTTACCCTATATGACAAGCACGCATCTGTGAAGAGGGTAAGGATGTGACATGCGCCGGGGCCTCGGTCGACAGATGAAATTCGCATGGCAATTTGTCATCTATACCGAATAAATAAATTGAAAAAAAAAATGGTGTACGGTACGCTAAATGAAAGATAAATGTGCTAGGAAGAAATAACTGTATTTAATAGAAACATGAAACTTAACAGATTTACAATGAAAATGCTATGTATCGATGCGCGGCGAATGGTGCGATAGGTCGCCCCTGTATGATGTTGCAACGACTACTGTTTTATTACGTATTCAATCATTTTATATGGTAAATGAGGTTCGCTGCGCGTCGATGTCAGCGTAAAATAATAACAAGTGAAATGTACGGGTTTGCTCGTACATGCTCCCCCGCAAGAAAAGTAAATTAAAATGTACAAATTTAAGGAAAACATGTAAATATGTATATTTAACGTAAATATGTAAATGTAATGTAATGTAATGTAAATATGTTTATTTTAGAGACACTAAGCATTGCAGTATATGCAATGCTTAGTGTCTCTAAAACCTTTAAATCACTCACAGATTAGAAACGCTAGTAACTGAACTTAATATAGGCGAGGTGGGCCCGCTTCCAAATGTAAACGGCAAGTACTGCCGCTAATATGGTTACCACGACGTATATCAACGTGTAATGATGAATATCATGGTAGGAAAGGTTGTCTACCAAGGCTCCATTTTCCTTTAAGATCTTTATCTTGTCGTGAAGGGCATCTAACTCGGTTTGATCGATCTCCGAACTAGATTCATTCCAAAAATGATGTGGAATGGACACATTGACAAGATAGTTTATGGATGCGACTACTGGTGCATATACATTAGGCGTACCTAATGTAAACGTCTCTCGACCTCTGTTCATGTGCGATTATGTCATAATTGTCTGATTTCAGTATGCAGCCATGCTCGATAGACCCAAGACCCGAGTGAGTTAACTGGTATGCTGTTATTTGATCTTCACATATACACTCGGTTCCAAAAATTACGGGTCAGTCACAAAAATTGAAATACCTCCAGAACTGTAAATGCTAGATCAATGAAATAAAAAACAGAATAAAGACTTTTTAGTTGCGCTTCTAATAGCATATTATTTAAACTGGTTGATGAAAAAAACTTCATTAGAAAAACAAAATTTAAAAAAATGACTATTTTTAAAAACAAAATTTTTGTTTCATGCCATTATGGATGCTTTCCATTTCTATTCTGTCACAAAAAAAATTATCGTGAACGTCTTCCACGTGCATAATTATTATTCTGTGAGGTGAAGCATGGCAGTCACGCTAGAGGAATGTACCAGAATCCTAACTTTTTTGGAACTTGGGCGGAGCCAGCGTGAAACAGCCAGAAACATTGGTGTATCTTTGTCGACTGTTCAGCGGGTAGTCCAGCGGTACCAAGAGACCGGATCACACCTTAGAAGACCAGGAAATGGCAGACCAAGATGCACAACGGCCAGGGAAGACAGACAACTGGTGGCTACAATGCTCCGAAATCGTTTTCAAACTGCTGTTGGTCTAAAAACTCACTTTATTCGCTTTGGAGGTGGCAATTTAAGCGCTCAAACAGTAAGAAGACGTCTTGCTGAAGCAAATTTGAAACCATTGAGGCCCGCAAATGGCCCCAAACTGGAACGGGGACATCGAATTGCAAGACAGAGATACGTGCGCGAACACCTAAACTGGACACTAGACGATTGGTCTAGGGTAATGTTCACGGACGAGTCTAAATTCATGCTTTATAAGCATGATGGTAGGCAGTTGGTGTACAGAAGACCAGGGGAGCGCTTCCATCAAGCGTGTGTGGAGGAAAAAGTGGCGTACGGTGGAGGCTCCGTACAAGTTTGGGCTGGGATTTCTGCTGAGGCCCGCACCGAGCTGGTGCTCATTCAAAATGGAACTCTAAATGCAGAGAGGTACGTGGAAGAGATCCTCAATGAACATGTAGGTCCTTTCATGGCCAGGATGGACCGGCATGGCATATTAATGCATGATAATGCGCGTCCCCATACCGCCAGAATTGTACATGACTACCTTGAAGAGGTCGGTATCGAACTCATGCAGTGGCCAGCGCGAAGCCCGGACTTAAACCCCATCGAGCACGCCTGGGACGAGCTTCAGAGATGCGTGAAAGGTCGAAACCCCCCACCAATCACGCTTCCCGAGCTCATACAAGCACTGGTGGAGGAATGGGAAGGTATTCCTCAGCACCGGCTCCGAAATTTGGTGTACAGCATGCCTAATCGCCTGGAAGCTGTCAGAAGAGCTCGTGGAGGCAATACAAAGTATTAAATGAAGAAAGTGATGAAAAACAGCAAAAAAACAATCATAAAAAAAATGTAATCTTAAGAAAAATATGACTACTTTAGTTTTTTTTTAATTTAAGATTAATATTGTGGGTGTAACTAAGTTTTATTTTATTTTTTATCTGTATAATTAAATTCTCAATTGAACAGTCTTCGTTTCATTAGGATGGCATACGTAGTTCGGGAGATATTCGGGTTTATGTGACTGACCCGTTATTTTTGGAACCGGCTTTAGTTCGTACGCGACATTGACCGCAACAGAAATAAATGTAGAAGTTAGTAGAATAAGTCTCCAGCCACATATTTCTACGAGGTTTCATGACAACTTCACACTCGTCTTGATTTGTCGTTTGACAGAAGTCTTTATCGTTGTTTAATTTATAAATAGGAGTGTGGATATGGCATAAATGTATATTCATCAGCAAACAGGAATTCAATGTGTTTTCTGTAAGGATGATATATGCATCCTTTTTGATGTTGACGGCTACGAAATCCGAGACAGGCTGAACGACTAACATAGTGTTGTCGTCCTTTTCTAACGGTATAGGGATCAGCTTGAAAATTTCGTACGTGTCTCGACCAATTAGGGGAATTTGTACCTCAAATATAGAATAATTTTTGAGCATCCTTACTTTCACACGTAACAGTTTATAGATTTGTATAAACTCGGAGTGAATGTTTTCAATGGGTAACATGACGTCGTTCGAGAGGTGGCTCGCTAGATCTTGTAATTGTTGCGCTGTTATGAGATGGGGATTGAAACGACCATGGTATATGTCTGTAATGGTGTCAACTAAAGCATTCTGCAAGTCCTTCAAGCTATGTAACAAATTACTTGCGATAATATCCCCCATAATAGCGTTGGTGGTGAAGCTTACATTTTGAATGTCCGATTTTAAGGCTGTTAAGGAGTTTTCCATCTTAGATAACTGTTGGTGAATTAATTTGTGTTGACGTTGCATAGCAGTTTTGGTTCGCTTTAACAGACTGAACTCGGCTTCTATAACAGATGTTTGATTTTGCCAAAACGAGGCTATATGTTTTTGATTATTACGAAAGAGTGTAATATCTTTCTCGTATTGCTCTGCGAATCTACTGTCCAATACGCCGAACAGGCCGTGTGCGATGTAACCGACACCGTCTATAAGACCGCGTCGCCACCTGTTTTGTCGCGAGTCAAAGGGCTGACTGAGTAATCTGTGGTTATTGTACTCAAGTTCATCTAATCCGTGACGTAATTGTAACAATATTATGTCACAAAGTGAATGCTCCGGTATCATTACACATGATTTTTCAATGGATTGAATACTTTTGTTTAGAGCTGTGATACCTTCATAATAAGGTTCCATATTGTAATATATAATTATTTTCCAATCAGTTCTTATGATTTTCATGTTTGATAATTTGTCGAAGTAAACATGCTGATTATTTCTAAATTTTACGTCCGAAGTTTAACGATCGGAGCCATCCTTTTTGAAATTTGTGTAAATCTGTTGAATCGCACCGAGTAGTTGTTGCTGGTTTGCTAAAATGTCCTCGAAAGACGACATGTTTGCTAATAAGATAAATGGAAAGATCTTACTTGAAACTCCACACGGAGAGCCTTGTTGCTCACCAATAGGGGGATCCTTGTTGATACTTGATGATTGCTGCATTTTTTTTTTTTTTTTTTTTATTTATTTAAGCCTGCCAAAGTGACTCTACTCTGCCTGATGGAAAGCATGAGTAGAATCCAGGAGTAGGGGTCACCACGCTTATTGTGAGGGTAGACAATGTAGCATGGTGACCCTTACCATGGCAGCCTGGTTTGATTATTCTGCATCATTCTCCCGGCCTTCGAAGGGCGGGAGAATGATGCAGAATGATTGGGCCTCCGGTCTCACACTCACCAACGAAATACGACAGCAAGAATGCTGTCATTATTAGGATGGTCTTCTGTGTGAGGGTAGTACTGGCCGGGTCGAGCCGGCCCATTCGTGCTGAAATCAGCGTGGCTCTACTACCTACAATGCTTCAACTTTGTACTGTACGCTTGCTGACAGTACAAACACTTATCCTGCTAGTTCAATTTACTTCACTCGCGAAACGCGGCACAATATCTAACCGAAAACTGCACTGATCTCACAAGTGAAGGCCTCGAAGGACCAAAAATGTACGGTATGCTAAATGAAATATAAATGTGCTAGGAAGAAATAACTGTATTTAATAGAAACATGAAACTTAACAGATTTACAATGAAAATGCTATGTATCGATGCGCGGCGAATGGTGCGATAGGTCGCCCCTGTATGATGTTGCAACGACTACTGTTTTATTACGTATTCAATCATTTTATATGGTAAATGAGGTTCGCTGCGCGTCGATGTCAGCGTAAAATAATAACAAGTGAAATGTACGGGTTTTCTCGTACAAATGGCAAGACAATAGGTATAAAGTTTATGGCTAAATATTGATCGAAAAGTCTCCTAGTCTAGAAACGCGTTCGTTCATTCCTAGACTAGGAGACTTTAGAATCGATCTTTAGACTTTAGATCGCTCGCAAGTTCTCGACTATTGTTATGTCTAGAAACCGAGACTACTGAGTCTGACATCGGAGTGTAATAAATAAGACTGAGAAGTTATATAATATGAACGTGTGGCGTCGACAGGTCAAAGCTCCCGCACTGCAAGCAGCTGCATCGCGACTACCAGGTCTCGTGGGAGGTGTTCGGCAACCAAATCACCTTCGAACTGGCCGCACACGTGAGCATCACTAATTAATTTTCGCCACTAGGAAGCTATTCCTTACCATTCGAAGACATCGAATGCGCAATAAAGATTTCGAACGTCAGGTCCCTTCTGACCGAAGACCCTCGCGAGCTCAAAGCCAGGAGCGGTAGATACGTTAACGTATCGACGTTTCAGATATCCGAGGACGAGTACATGGCGTTCGGCATCTCCGGCAGCGAGACGAGCTCGAGCATGCTGGGCGCCGACGTGGCCGTGGCGCAGTACGACGCGGCGCTGCAGCGCGGCCTCGCCACCGACTACAACATCACCGCGCTCGCGCCGGTACGTACCGCGTGTGTGTGTGTGTGTGTGTGGGTGCGTGTGCGCGCGTGTGAGGCTGACGTGCCGCGTGTTGCAGTGCGTGCAGGTGCTGGGCGCGTGGCGCGGCGTGTGTCGCGACGACAGGCTCGGCGCGCTCGACTCCAACCAGGTGTTCACCGCGCGCCGCGACGACGGCCTCACCGTCGTGTCCTACCGCCGGAACCTGCAGCCCGGTGAGTCGAACGATGCTCACTGATTTGCGTTCCACGTTTTACGACGTTGCTGACTCGTCCGTTCGCGTTACCGTGTTACAGTGGAGCCGATAGACCGCGAGTGGGTGGTGGGGCGACCCATGTACGTGGTGTGGGCGGTGGGGCGACTGGACCACGAGCGCGAGCCGGCCTTCCACCGCCTCTACCCCAAGCGAGACGTGCGGGTCGAGCTCGCTAAGGCCGACGACACCGACGACTGCGTGCGCTTCTCCGTGTAACTATTCTCTAAATTATTTATAAAGGAGATACATATGTTGAAGTAAAAACAAAATTAGACAAGTCTGTAATATAAAGTAACAATGAACCGTTAAAATTTTTCGAGTACCCGTAAACGGCTTCGTTGTTAGCTTAAGCTTTGGTTTCCTAGGATAGCGGTGCGTCGTTTCATACAGCGGCTGTAATATAACGGTGAATGACGTCACTAGAACGTTGTCTTTGTAATGTCTGGAAAGTTAAGTGATGTGATGAGGCCGTATTAACACGCCGTCAGTCATTTTTACACGCTTTTTATTAGCTTCACCTGTAAGGTTGTACGTATGTTTTTAACCGACCCCTTTGGTGCGATTTTGACCCACTTTAAAAGGCCAGATTTCGTTCAAACTTTGTAGATTTATTGAGGACCGATGACAATACACAAATTTGAAAAAAAAAACTAAAAAAAAATGAAACAAATGTCTTTTTTAGTCTTTCTAAAAAAAAAGCGTGTAAAAAGCGTGGGGCGACGTTATTGAAATATTTTCAGAAAGCACCCCACGCTTTGTTACATTAAAATTATTTTCTACGTTTTAGTTTAAAAGCGTGTTTGTTAATTATTTTCTTTTTTTTTTCAAATTAGTGTATTGTCATCGGTTTTTTTAAACAAACCCCAAACGAAAAGTATTCAGGAGAGAATGGAAGACCTTGATTTAGCTTTATTAATTTACTTGGAGGATGAACTATCATCAGAAGAGGAAAATAGTCGTATGGAGGAAGACAATTTATTGAAATCTCGAGCTACAGAAGGTGCATTTAAGATATTAGTACGCCGCCGTTTACTGAGCAATGAAGAAATGCTCCAAGAGTTGGAACTCATTTTGTACAGTCAGCGTCATAATGATATTGGCGTTCAAAGTGGTCAAAATGATGTGAAAAACAATAATTCAATTTTATGTTTGCTCGCAAGGTGCTCAAATTGTTGTACGCATTCAGAGTGGTCAAAAAATCTTAGCAATCAGTTGTCAATAATATGTTAGCTGACAGAGTGTTCATATTTATGCTATCAAATAGGTTGTTCATTGGTATCTAAGCATGCAAACTAGTCAAAAATATCTTAGCAATAAAGAGAAAGCAACGTTATCACCAACACATAGAGTATACTTTGCAGTTTCACTACATAGTATAAAACAAAGTCGCTTCCGCTCTCTGTCTGTCCCTATGAATACTTAGATCTTTGAAACTACACATCGGATTATAATGCCGTTTTCTTTAATAGATAGAGTTAAGGGGAAGGTTTATATGTATAATACATGCTTAATGTAGTAGAGAAGCATTGATAATTTTAGAAGTTTCTAATGTGATGTCGTAAATAAACCCATTTTTTACGCTTACGTTGTAAACGCTGGCTTTACCCTACGAGATAGATCAAAATAATGTACTACAGTATTGTACACCTTAAAAAGTCTAACGTAAATCCTATTACGTATATTCTAACGTAAATGCGATTTGGGAATCGTTACGGGATAATATGCAAGCTGTAATAAATGATAACAATAACTCATCTTCTGATTATAGTGATTAGCATAGAACATAAGTCATCTTCTGATAATTCGGACTCTGAACAATCAACTAAGAAAAGCAACAATGAGGACAGTACATAGGAAGAACCAAACATAGACATTAGTCTTTCAGGTGAAACACTTGGCAGTGTTTGAGAGTTAAAAAAATACAGAGTACTAAGCCCGCTAAAGATGTTAGAGGAAGAAAGAGGTTTAGTTATAGTAATGTGGTTGTTGAAACCGGTACAAATCCATGTGTAGACCAGCCAATATAACATATAAAGAGGCTTTAAATGGCCTAGAATCAAGAGAATGTAGCATTCAATGGTGCCTGATAGGTAGCTGCGCCTAGAATGAAACGTCGATAAAAGTTGATCATTCCAAGAAACCTACGCAGTTCTCTGACAGTCTTGGGTGCTGGGAAATCTTTAACTGCTTCGACCTTGGAAGGCAATGGTGTTGTACCTTTGGCCGATATATGGCAGCCAAGGAAGTTGACCTCCGATACTCCAAAGACACACTTAGCGCTGTTAATGACCATACCGTATTCTTTGAGTCTGGTGAAGAGCTGACGTAAATGATACTCATGGGTCTTCTGGTCTTTTGAAAATACCAAAAAATCATCACAGTACCCGTATGTGAAGTCCAGACCCCTAAGCATTTCATCCACAAAGCGCTGAAACGTCTGTCCGGCATTTCGAAGTCCAAATGTCATGAATGGAAATTCGAAAAGACCGAACGGCGTTGTGATCGCAGTCTTTGGGATATCATCAGGATGTACAGGAATCTGATAAAAGCTTTTACCAGGTCAATCTGAGAAAACACGGTACAGCCAGACAGGCTATGGGTGAAGTCCTGGATATGCCTGACGGGATACCGATCAGGAATGGTTCGTGCGTTCAACATCCTGTAGTCGCCGCAGGGACGCCAACCGTCACCTTTTTTGGGCGCAAGGTGAAGAGGTGACGAACAAGGTGACTCAGACGGGCGGCAGGTACCATTCTGTAACATAGCATCAAATTCAGCCTTAGCTATTTTTAATTTATCTGGGGCCAGTCTACGCGGTGTACACGTTACTGGTGGCCCTGGTGTAGTACGGATGTGATGTACTGTATTGTGTTTAATAGTGCGGTGTATACCATGTGGGCGGGTAATGTCGGGAAATTCCCGTAGTATGTGTGTGTATGCGGAATTACCAAGACTCACCCTCACCGAAAAGACGACATCAGAACGACGAACAGGCAACGCCGGGGTGGAGAGCGTAGTATGGTTGTCAATGAGGCGCTGGTTCCTGCAATCAACAACCAAATTATAAAAAGATAAAAAATCCGCGCCTATTATAGCCCTTGTAACGTCGGCGACAATAAATTGCCAAGTGAAGTCTCGGCGCAACCCTAGGTTTAACGACACAGTGATAAAACCATATGTTGTAATTGGTGTGCCGTTTGCCGCACATAATTGGTAATTATTTACCTGAAGTCGCTTATTTATTGACGAACGGGGGTAGACACAGAGGTCGCTACCGGTGTCGACCAAAAACTGCACCTTTGACCGTTTATCGGTCACGAATAAGCGACCAGCACTCGGACAATCATGGGTCGCCATCACTGATTGCCCCTCACATTTCCCGACGGGGGGTAGTCACAAGGTTTCACGCACTTTTTTGCACGGTCACCGAAATTCTGGTGGTACCAGCACTGAGGGAACCTCCTGTAGCTGGACTGGGATCTACTAGAAGACCGATGACGAATGTGGCTGCGGGACCGTCCTCTAGGGCGTGACAATCGTTCCACCTTATCAGCCAGCTTCTCCATCTGTTTGGTCAGTGCGGCGATCTCAGAGTGCACATTTGACTGACCTTGACTGCTCGACGATGCAGGAGTAGTGATCACAGATGTTGATGCCATCTGGGATCCGACGACGTCGTGTATCCGGTCTGCCAGTTCAGCCAGCTCAGCCAGATCTTGTTTGGATTGCGAGGCTATGATCGCCTGGGTGCTTGAAGGTAGGCGGCTCGTCCATATCGTCCGCAGAAATTCTTTGGGCACACCGGGACCAGCGAGGTTAAGGAGGTGACGATAAAATTGTGAAGGTTTCCGGTCACCCAATTCCTCATGCATGAGAAGCTGCTTTACCTTCTTCTCTCTAGAAGCTGACAATCTCTTAATAAGCTCCCCTTTCAGCTTTTCATATTTACCGCTGTCTGGAGGGTAGCTTATAATGTCTTCGACCTCGGCCGCGTATTGTGCTTCCAAATTTCCGATGATGTAGTAGAACTTTGTTTCATCGGTTTTTATGTTCGACAGTACGAACTGCGCTTCCATCTGGGCGAACCACAAAGCTGGTTTTTCAGGATAGAAGGGTGGTACGCGCACTCCAACACGAAATGTCTCCGCTGTAGAATCGCCGGCATCCTGTAGACCAAGAGTCTTATCCTGGGGCATCTTAGTGTTCCTTTTAACGGGGTCACCACTGTAGAAGTTGTGGTCTGGTAGGTGTGCGGTAATAAAGTTAAAACACTCACGGTTCAGTTAGTTGTTTACTGGCACATAACATATACACACAGCACAAGCAGATCACAGATTAGAAAAAGTACAGAATTATCTACTGTGGCGCGCCCGATCGCTGTCCGTTTGTTCATTGACTTACAAAATAAATATAATATTAATAAGAATAACAGAAACGATGTTTATACAAATTTAGACTTATACAAAAGAATATAATAATAATAACACAGGTGAAACAAACAATAAATATTAATATGTATGACATTGATTAAAATTAAAATGAATATACATAATTCGCTACATTAAAGCTTTACAGGAGGAATCGGAAAATCATTTGAAGAAAACGAAGCTTGGAAAGTAGTGGACAAGCCAAAACAAACAACAGAGGTTAAGTGTAAGTGGGTGTTCAAGAAAAAAGTGGACAGTTGTGATACTGTGCGATATTATGGTCCGGTAGTCGCCAAGGGTTTTACACGAAGACCAGGCACAGACTATACAGAAACATTCTCACCAGTGGACCGTCACTACAATAAGACTATTGCTTGTATTCAGTGTTAAATATAATCTAGAAATAACTCACCTTGATGTAACCACAGCTTTTTTGAATGAGCATTTGAAGATGTGTATATATGAGTTTACTATACAATTTGGAATGTCATAAACAGAAAGTATTAAAACTAAAAAAATCGGCCAAGTGCGTGTCAGACAGAAACCATTTCAACTCTAGAGGAATTGCAATTAGAAAACATACGTCACCCTCCGTATTCGCCAGACCTTGCTTCAACGGACTACTTTTTTTTCGTAATTTGGACAATTTTCTACGTGATAAAAAGTTTTCTTCCCAGGAAGCAGTACAAAATGCTTTCACACAGTTTGTAGAATCTAGATCACTGGAGTTCTATCGCAAAGACATAAATGACCTTCCTATTAGATGGCAGCAGTGTATATATAATAATGGTAGATATTTTGATTAAATAAATATGTTAAATAATAAAATCCCCCACGCACATAAAAGGGTTCCTCAGTCACCCATAATGATACGTGGATTTAAAATCGTATCCAATAGTTAACTGCTACTTTTACGTATTAATGTGTAAATTTATGACGTTTTCCAAGAAGGCGCCTTTTACAACTTAAGCCTCTATAACTCCTGAACTAACAAAGTCATCTAATCTGCTACAGTTTTCCTTTAAAGTTCATAATATAGACCACCATCACGAATTTTTCCAGATTTTTTGCGCCGTTTAGCTTTTACAGGGGTGGGGGGGACGCCCTGTTTTTTACAAAAAAGTGCCCTTTAAAGTGGAGTTTCTCGCAAACGGACACCTCAATCAAAAATCCTCTTAAAAATCCATTATTGTTTTCAAACGACCTATCTAATAATACCCCACACGATGGGGTTGCCGCGTGAAAAAAAATCATCTCCACTTTACGTGTAGGGGAGGTACCCCAGGTAAAAATATTTTTCATAATTTTATTGTAGCACTTTTTTGTCGTAATTACAACACATATTCATACTAAGTTTCATCTTTCTAGCACTTACCGTTTGGACGGTAAGTCGAGGACAGGCGGACGGACGGACGGACAGACGGACATGACGAATCTTTATGGGTTCCGAGTCGGAGCCCTAAAAGGTCATCTACGGATTGGAAGAATCAGTTAGGGCATGGTATAAGCGTGTGGATGATTTTTTACAAACCTTGGGGTATAGAAAGTCTATCAATGAACCTTGTTTATTTTTTAAACATATTGATAATTTCAGGATGATATATAGCCTTGTATGTGGACAATTTTATTTATTTTATGTAATTGTAAACTGAATACCTTAAGACTAAGTTAAAATCTAAATTTAAATTAAAAGCCTTGGGAAATATTAGACAATGCTTAGGAATGAGAGTCAGATGAAACAATAATGAGATTTTTGTAGATCAGGAACAATTTGTAGATCATTTATTAGATAGGATTTTCATGAAAAATTGTAACCCAGTCAGTACACCAATGGAAGTAAATTTGAAGCTAGAGAACGGAGACACTCATTGTACTCAGTATCCTTACCAGCAATTAATAGGAACTTTAGTTTATTTATCTATGTTAACCCGCCCAGATATATTGTATGCTGTTTGTGACTAGAGCCAGTTTAATTATAATTATAATGAAACACATTGGAAACATGTAAAACATATTTTAAAATACTTGAAAAAAATCAAGCATTTTGGTTTTTTTGGTTTGAGGGTTATGTCAATGCTGAATGGGCATCATATTGTGTGGACCGTAAGTCTTGTACTGGATAGATATTTAAGATGTGTGGTAGTGTCATGTCTTTTAAGTGTAAAAAACAACCAACATTAGGTTAATCTAGCACAGAAGCTGAACTGACCATAATATTTGTAAGGCAAGTAAATAAGCCATTTACTTGAGAAGCTTATAGTTGGAATTAGAATGCAGAAATGAGTCACCTATTCAAAATATGTGTTGGTATAATCCACACATAAATTATAAAAAAAGTTATTTTGTGAATAAGTATGTATGTATGTGTATGTTTGTTGCTCTTTCACGCAAAAACTACTTTTTAGTTTTAGACAACTTTTTAGTGGGTAAAAAATTCAATTCCCGAGAGGCAGTACAAAATGCCTTTGAAGAGTTTGTTGCCTCCCGTCCAGCTGATTTTTTACAAAAAGGGCATCAATAAACTGCCAATGCGTTGGCAAAGATGCGTCGATTGCATGGGTGATTACTTCGAATAACAGAAATAAAAAAGTTTTATAAAATAAGTACTTTCACTTATTGCATACAAAACGGCAATTTCATAGGTAAAGACCTAATATCAGAATAACACATAGGCTACTTTTTACTGCAATAATCGAGATAAACGGGCGAAAGCTAGGTGATTATAAAAATACATTAAATCGTAGGTGTCAAAATGCATCACTGTTTATTTCCTGTCAAAACTTCAAAGGTTGCTAGGCATAACACATTTGCATAGCAACCATAATAATACGCGAGTAACACCGCGGGGCGCATCTAGTACAATAATATAATCACATTAATAAATCTTCCCTAAAAGATAACTTTAATTATGATGAAAACCGCGTTTAAATACCTTGCGTAATTGAAATGATCAGAGCGGACTGACAATGCTTTTTATTGAACTGCGTAAAAATTTAATAATATTTGACCGTTCGATTATAATAGGTACTTTCTGTACCCGGCGTGTAGCTGAATGAATCCTACGAGCTTTACGATATGACAAGATACATTGCGTACATTGTAGGATATTAAAATACGTTCTACAAAGCCGAACAGTTGATTAATATGTAACTTATACAAAAAACCAAAAACGCATCCACATCGACTCATTTGCTGAAGTTCCTATGGCCACCTTCCAGCTCCATCTTCAGACCCTGGTTACCATATGGTGTCAAAGTACTCGTCAAGCCGAATAAATGAGCCCAAACTCGACGGGGTTGTGTCGAATTACGGAGTTCCTATGGCCACCTTCCAGCTCCATCTTCAAACCCTGGTTACCATATTAGAGTGTCAAAGTACTCGTCAAGAAGACGAATCAAATGAGAATTTTTACTCGAAAATAAATAATCGTATCATTAATTCCACTTTTTATCAAAAAAAAATTCAATCGGTTTTATCTCATTTAAATACCTACATCCAAACTCCTTTTCTCAGTTTAATATTGTAGATTACCTATGATTTAATAGAATATTGGACTATATTTTTTCATAACATTCGAAACAAAAGACATGTCAATTACGTCATGCAAGAAATGAATGAGAAAGGTATTCAAGACAAAAAAGGACAAACATTTAAAAGTAATAATGAAACTGCAAAGTATACTCTATCTGTGGGCGATAACGTTGGTTTCTGTTTATTGCTAAGATATTTTTGACTAGTTTGCATGCTTAGAAACCAATGAACAACCTATTTGATAACATCAATATGAACACTCTGTTAGCTAACATATTATTGACAACTGATTGCTAAGATCTTTTGACCACTTTGAATGCGTACAACAATTTGAGCACCTTGCGAGCCAACATAAAATTGAATTAATGTTTTTCACATCATTTTGACCACTTTGAACGCCAATATGATTATGACGCTGACTGTACGTCGTTCCGGTTTAAAAAAACACAAATACGTATTAAAAATAGCTTCATCGCTATCAATTAAACGTCCACGAAACCATCTGACACCGACAAGACGGCCGTCATGCCAATGACAGCTCCGCTTTTTGACTTATTTACCGCTTGTTTACATAGCCACCGTTCTAGTGACGTCATTCACACGCTATCCTAGGAAACCTAAGCTTTATCTTTAATGTTATATTATTTGTGTCGTCGGTATTTTGAACAAAAATGAATAAAATAAATCGAGAGCGAGTGCTACTACGGGTGGGTTGTGTCGCAGCGGCAACAGGCCCGGCGTGCCGGCGTGGGACGTGGCGGAGCTGTTCGACCCGGCGCTGCGCGTGTTCCAGTTCCGCCTCGGGCCGTCGGGCGGGCCGCGCGGGCTGGCGGGGCGGGGGCCCGCCGCCGCGCCCGAGCTGGCCTGGTACGTCAACGGCCAGCTCGCGCCCGACCTGCAGCTGCGCCGCGGCCTCACCTACAGCTTCAAGGTCAGTCGCCGGCCACTGCCCTCCTCGGCCTCGAGGTGTCGTATTTCAATCGTCTATCGCATCGGCAGGTATTCGGCGGCAACGATCCTCACTCGGCTAACGAGTATCACCCGCTGATAGTGACGGCGGAGCCTACGGGTGGCCTCGAACGGCTCAGCGAGGCGGCGCAGAGAGCCGCGCGCGTGCTCGCCGGCGTGCACTACACGCGCCGCGGCCGCCTCGCGCCTACAGCCGGTCGGTACTCTACACTACAGAACACACTAGCGTACCACAATAGAGCACACACTGGGGCACTACACTACAGCATACACTAGTGCAGTGCAGTAGACCACATACTGGCACACTACAGCATACACTAGTGCACTACAGTAGAGCACACACTGGCGCACTACACTACAGCATACACTTGTGCACTACAGTAGAGCAGACACTGACGTACTACAGTAGAGCACACACTGGCGCACTACACTACAGCATACACTAGTGCACTACAGTAGAGCACACACTGACGTACTACAGTAGAGCACACATTAATGCAGTGCAGTAGAGCACACACTGGCGCACTACACTACAGCATACACTAGTGCACTACAGTAGAGCACGCATTGGTACATTACACTACAGTACAGCACACACTAGTGCAGTGCAGTAGAGCACACACTGACGTACTACAGTAGAGCACACACTGGCGCACTACACTACAGCATACACTAGTGCACTACAGTAGAGCACACACTGACGTACTACGGTGGAGCACACACTGGCGCACTACACTACAGCATACACTTGTGCACTACAGTAAAGCGCACACTGACGTACTACAGAAGAGCACACACTGACGTACTACGGTAGAGCACACACTGGCGCACTACACTACAGCATACACTTGTGCACTACAGTAGAGCACACACTGACGTACTACAGTAGAGCACACATTAATGCAGTGCAGTAGAGCACACACTGGCGCACACAACTACAGCATACACTAGTGCACTACAGTAGAGCACGCATTGGTACATTACACTACAGTACAGCACACACTAGTGCAGTGCAGTAGAGCACACACTGACGTACTACAGTAGAGCACACACTGGCGCACTACACTACAGCATACACTAGTGCACTACAGTAGAGCACACACTGACGTACTACGGTGGAGCACACACTGGCGCACTACACTACAGCATACACTTGTGCACTACAGTAAAGCACACACTGACGTACTACAGTAGAGCACACACTGACGTACTACGGTAGAGCACACACTGGCGCACTACACTACAGCATACACTTGTGCACTACAGTAGAGCAGACACTGACGTACTACAGTAGAGCACACACTGACGCACTACACTACAGCATACACTTGTGCACTACAGTAGAGCAGACACTGACGTACTACAGTAGAGCACACACTGGCGCACTACACTACAGCATACACTAGTGCACTACAGTAGAGCACACACTGACGTACTACGGTGGAGCACACACTGGCGCACTACACTACAGCATACACTTGTGCACTACAGTAGAGCAGACACTGACGTACTACAGTAGAGCACACACTGGCGCACTACACTACAGCATACACTAGTGCACTACAGTAAAGCACACACTGACGTACTACAGTAGAGCACACACTGGCGCACTACACTACAGCATACACTAGTGCACTACAGTAGAGCACACACTGACGTACTACGGTGGAGCACACACTGGCGCACTACACTACAGCTTACACTTGTGCACTACAGTAGAGCAGACACTGACGTACTACAGTAGAGCACACACTGGCGCACTACACTACAGCATACACTAGTGCAGTGCAGTGACAGTGAGTTTGTGCAGCGGGCGGGCTGTGCGTGGCGCGGCACGCGGCGGGCGCGGACCGGCGGCGCGACGCAGCGTACGCGACGTTCCGCGCGTTCAACCGCTCGCTGGACTGGCGCTGCGCCGCCGAGCCGCCCGCCGAGCTGCTGGTGGCGCCCAACTCCACGTGGCCCGACATGGTGTACTACCACTCCTTCACGCACGCCGGTCAGTACCGTCCACCGCTCCTTGTCTACACACTCACGCACTTCCAAACACATCTGTACGCTGACACTTATTAGATTTGCTAAACACGAGCCTTAAAAATCTTCCCCTTGCAGTATTCGGCAGCTTTGATAAAAAATTGAAATACTGTTGACAAACACGAGTCCGACATCAAAAAAATCTATGCTACTTGTTTTTAATTCATAAAGGTCGGAGGCTGTACAGTGTTTTAGTAGTGTTATCAGACACTACCATTAACCCGGCCCCTGGAGATATGGTCACCTTCTCTATCTCTCACTTGGGCATTTCCTGTCTGGCGCGTCCTAGTCGCGGTGGTGGGCACCTTCCAACTCAGTAGGCCAGGATGTTCGGATGGGGCGAAGTTTAGACAGGGACTGAGTGCTACGGAGTATGGCGTAGTCCCGTTCCCAGGGTTACGGGCAGTCTTCAACGGCTACAAAGACGAAGATAACACTTATCGGTACGGCGGAGCGGACGCTAGAAGCAAATCCCTAGTGCTAAGCTGCGCTTGCATACGGAGGTCACAGGATTCACTGGAACGACACTACCAGGCAGGGTGCAGCAGGGAATGACGGCGGACGAGACTTTGGTTTAACGGTTTAACGCTACAAGCTCTTCAGAAGAGCTACTGCCTTGGCGTCTGGTGGCAACCGCCCGTAAAACAGATAGCCAATAAAACTAATCTCCTCAGATGAAAGGCACAAATATTCAAAAATGTAGTAATACTAGGGCGTACCCCGAAAGCGATGCAAATGCGATTACGAGTTAGGGTGTACCCTCGAAGCGACGAACCTATAAACGAGATTAACAATCATTCGTGTTTGCAAAGTACAACTTGCATGGAACTTGGGGTAACTTACGAGAAGGAGCCAAGAATAAAGTGAAATTCTACAAAAAAAAGGCACATCGACATCTGCTGCCTGCAGGAAACTAAGTGGAAGGGCTCAAAGTCCAGAATAGTCGTATAGGAAACGACTACCTGCCCCCCCCCCCCCCCCCCTAGCCAAGTTGCAAACGTTTTTCGTTTTCTATTTTGTTCTCTATTATCTTGCTTAATTGGCTAATATTTCGTTTTGATCACGTGACTGAGTGACATAAGCCAATGAAACAAGAGAAATAGAATGAGAATAGAATAGAAAACGAAAAACGTTTGCAACTTGGCTAGAGGGGCAGGATATATATTACGGCAATGACAAAATAAAAGAAGTGGAGTAACCATAGTCTTAGATTAAAAAATTAAACCTGCATTATAACATTATTATGAATAGCAACCGTCTAATAGCTGTAAAACTACTACTACTACCTGTGCCTAACCGAACACTAAGGACTAAATAAAAAGGCTTGAACAGCCGTAAGGGCAAACTGCTGCGTGCGGCTGTGGGGGAATATCTCGAGGCCGATTTACAGATAGTTTGACCATTCACAGGATATGTGGTTTAGATTTTAGGATCAATGATGAAGAATGGAGGCAGAAATCTTGGGAGTATCCAAAGGCCCTATTTGAAATGGAAAGGACTCAAGTTGGTGGAATAATGGAGTGAAAGACTCTTAATATTTTTTTTTTTTTAAAGACAACTCCCCCATTAGGAATATACATTCCTGTGTCGCGGGGGTCTTTACAAACATACATGAAACGGACACAAAGAACACCCAGACTCAGAACAACAAATTGTAAATCACACAAAGTGTTATCCTACGTGGGATTTGAACCCACGACACTTGGCGCAGTAAGGAGCGGCGTGGCGATCGCTTAAGCCACTAGGCCAACCGTGCAGTCAATATAAAAAGAGATATCTAAAAACTCGAGCAGGATAAAGACAACTATAAAAAAGCAAAGAAGGCAAGATATGTTGATAGCACAGGAGAGAGTAAGTAGCAATTAGGCCTTTTACAATGATTTAGAAAATGCTGAAATCACAGACGAGGTACCTTAACTGTAAACTGAAAACTCACAAATCATGGACATATGGTTTGAATATTATAAAGAGCTTCTTAAGAGAAGAAGCTTCTTCTTAGAGACTAGCGATGCACTAAGGCTAGACTATCTATAATGAAAATTTGTAAAGCCACAGGCCCTGCTGAGATACCAGCACATCTATGGAAATCTCTAGGACCGATCGGTGTAATCTGGTTTACTAAAGTGTTTGATATTATACTAGCCACCAAACGTATCCCTGATTCGTGGCAATAAAGCTACCTTCTACCATTCTACAAGAACGGGGGTGATGTGGCGATGAGCGAAAATTATAAAGGCATAAAATGACCTCACATACGTTAAAAATATCGTAAAGAATCATATATCAACGCCTTACACTCATAACTACAGTTTCTCCGAATCAATTTGGATTTTTAGCATCTACTGATCTACATAGATCCACCACTGACGCTATACAGGCAATCAGAATTTTGTTGGAAAACAAAGTTAACAATAACGACCTATGCCTTGCATAGAAACGACTTTTGACTGAATACCCCGCAAGATGTCATGGGAAGCCTTTGCACGCAATATGTGCCAGAATATTATATCGACTTATTATAGGATATGTTCAATAACGTCGGTACAAGAGTTAAATCATGGTGAAGAGATCAAAGTAGACGGACGCGACACAATAGCGGAATGAGAGAAAATTATCGGCTGCTACTAGCTCAGTACAAAAATGAGTGAACTTATCTATTCGTTAAAACGGCGGTCATTTTAAGCAATTTCGTAGATCATCTAAATGTAAGTTATGTTTGTCTGTGTCTAAAATACATATTAAAATGATTTATTTCCGTACAAATGTATGGGAAAAGTTTTTTGCGACTTCGGACATTTCTAGTACTCAAACCTCAGTCGGTCCAGTAGAGACTTTTGATCCTTATAAGAAACAGGATCGATTGGCATCAAAAAAAGTTTTTGTTTAAAATGACAATTTCCGTGCTGGTTCAGAATATCTTAAAAAAATATGTATAGTCACCTAAAAGCGTTTTCCAGTAACTAACCTACCCTTACTGTCCCGTCTCAAAAATTCACCCTGTATATACGGGGTTACAGGAAAAGTCGTCGTCGAAACTTAACCCTTTTCGAGATATTCGACTTTTAATTTTTTTATTGAAAATTGCCGATTTTTAAGCTACAACATTTATTTTTGTTTATTTTGTGTATCTTATTATTATCATTCTTGCATGTGTAATTAGATGCTTTAAGACGTGAATCATTAAAATAGTGCATAAGTTAATTAAATAGACCGTAGTAGACAAGTGAAAGTAAAGAAATAAAAAAAAAAATTGAAAATTATTTTTCTCTAACGGATATCTAAAAAAAATACTATGGTAATTGTTCGGCAGATGTTTTTTAAAATATCTACGTTTCATCAGCTATCTAACGAGGTATAATAATCTAAGGTTTTATTCAAGTGCAATGATAAAACTTTACTTTCATAGGCGACTATGGAGAAGAAAATGTATATTTAGCCACTCCTTCACGCACGCCGTAAGGATATCAGCATATTCCTCAGGTGTGTAGGACGTCATCTTCAACACTTCCGTATCACAGGTACAAATCAGAGTCCGGTTAACAAGCACAGTAGTCACAAATCAGAAGAAATAGTCCAGAATCACAGCCAAGTCGAGAAAAAGAGCAAAACGATATCACATCTACTATGTACAAAGCACAAAAGCAGACTGACAACCTAACAATACCCCCTGTTGTATTCCCAGCCCTAACCGGTCTCTACACATTTTTTCTTTCATTCGCACCTACATAAATCGTCACTTGTCTCGCTCGCTTGGTGCGTCATAACTTGATGGACAAAAGGCGCAGGACCGTTAGTACTGCTACCTGGAGCGTCCATACTACTTTTTTTCCACGCAATGTAATACAAACCCTAGATTGTTATACCTCGTTAGATAGCTGATGAAACGTAGATATTTTAAAAAACATCTGCCGAACAATTACCATAGTATTTATTTTAGATATCCGTTAGAGAAAAATAATTTTCTAATTTTTTTTTTTTATTTCTTTACTTTCACTTGTCTGCTACGGTCTATTTAATTTACTTATGCACTATTTTAATGATTGACGTCTTAAAGCATCTAATTACACATGTAAAAATGCAAGAATGATAATAATAAGATACACAAAATAAACAAAAATAAATGTTGTAGCCTAAAAATCGGCAATTTTCAATAAAAAAATTAAAAGTCGAATATCTCGAAAAGGGTTAAGTTTAGGGCAGGGTGTTTCATAGTGAAATAAGTCAGAAATGATAGGTACTCTACGCCCTTAACGGATCTAGCACGACTTTTCCTGTAACCCTGTATATATATTGATGGTGATTCTGTTGTTTCAATAAACTAAAACTACTAAAATTGGTTGTTGAATTATATAACTTAAATTCATTTGTTTACAGTTCATTTTTCGATAACTCAAATCTTGGCTATTCTTTACGTAAAACTAGACATGTCGCAATAAACTTAAACATCGTCTAAATACATGCGAACTAACCCAAACCAAGCTCTTCATAGAATATTTCCTATTTAATTTTGTAGCTTTATTTTAATGAGGTGTTACTATACTATTGTTGTTAACAATCGTAATCGAATCCTAACGCGTGTCGTAACGTTACAGGCATGGGCGGGCGCATCTACGTCGTGGACCGACACAAGCGCAACATCGGCCGAGCGCGACCCAACCGCGCCTCCCCCCTCCACCTCGCACCCCCCATCTACCTCTCCCTCTACCTCGCCCTGCTCGCCCTTCGACCTCACGAGTGAAGCGAACACTTCGTTCGACAACGCTATTTTTTATTTCATTATTATTTATACACGACATCGACGAGGTTCGTAATAATAATATAATTATTTGTTAATGTATTCAATCGAACTCTTGACCGAGTTTATAGTCACTCGCTTCACTAGACCCGGCGCTGTCTGCGGACCGAGGAGGCGATCATAGTCGGCCACGAACTACACGCGGAAACACATTTGTAAATACTACAAAAATCAATAAAACGCTCCTTATACATGAATAAACTAGTTTTATTTAGAAAAAATTTTACATCGATATAAATTAAGATCACCGACTACACTGCTAAACACTGTTTTTGTAAATAATTTACGTATATCACTCTTGTTTCGATCACATCAAATTTTCTTGTGACAGCTTTGTCCACTTTGACGTGTCTCCATTTAAATATAGGTATATTTCTTCTTATATAGGTATATTCTTGTATATTTATGTTTAAACAGAGGCACCTGTAACGACGGCGTCAGACATACGCCCAGTGAGGACCGCTACACGATGGGATGGCGAACACTTATAAAACCTAACTAACCTAAGCCTTAAAACCTACAACCTATATATTTCCATGTATACCAGTGACGAAGAAAGCACAATCCTTGTAACGGAAATCACTACCCGAAACAATTAATCTTGAAATACTGGTGTTCAAATATTGGATATATTGCCGTTTTTAGTTAAAACGACTACGACGATGTCATAAGGAAATCTAGTGTGCGATCGTTTGTTGGCAAAGGTTCATTCAATATCTGTACTAGACCAAAACAGTTGAAAATTGGCTAACCAGTGGCTAGTTAGGACTATGGGCCGATGCATGTCGAGGAAAGGCCGGAACGAGGCGGGCCTAGGGCCGGCGCATGTCGAGGAAGGCCCGGAGCGTTGCTGGCACGAAGCGGCGGGCCTAGGGCCGGTGCAAGTCGAGGAAGGCCCGGAGCGTGGCGGGCAACAGGTGCGCGGGCACGGGGCGACGGGCCGCCAGCAGCGCGCGGGCCGCCAGGCAGCCCAGCGTCACATGGCGCACTGGGCAGACGCGCGAGTCGCGGTTGAGCGGCACTAGGTCGGCCGGCGAGTCGCCGAACTTGTTGGGCTGGTCCAGGTGCGCGCCGCCCGCCAGCAGCGCCTCGACCAGCTCCGTGCTGAAGTTATACGGGATCGCCGCCACGTGCAGCGCCGTCGAGCGCGCCTCGTTGCGCACGTGCACGTCCGCGCCGCACTCCAGCAGCAACGACGCCACCTCCACACTTGGGAAGATAGGCTGCGGATCGATAGAGCGTCTCGTGAAGATCGGATTCCCGAAACGTGCGAGTGACCCCCTAAAATTAGGGGCGGGAACGGAAACCCGTCGTCGAGCGCGTGGCTCGCACGTTATAGCGCGAAAAAAGGGGCTCACCGTGACGTCCATCTCATCGGCGAAGTAGGTGGAGCGGATGACGTTGAGGCAGGAGACGCTGAGGTGCAGCAGCGTGTCGCCGGTGTGCGCGCTCCGCACGTCGGCGCGGACGAGCGCGCGCACGGCGGCGGTGGAGGCGCGCCGCTCGGCCGGGGAGCGCGCCGTGCGCAGCAGCAGCTGCAGCACGTGCGTGACGCAGCGCAGCGCGCGGTCCAGCGTGTCGGCCTGCGCCTTGTGCACCGGCCGCACCTCCAGCAGGCGCCGGCACCCTGTACCCAGATACACATCTCTAGTAGGATTCGGTGTCAATTTCAACAATACGAGTTTGACTATAAATCTTTTAGGTAATAACCCACGCTGATTACAGCACGAATGGGCCGGCTCGTCCGGGGCAGTACTATCCTCACATAAAACACTAATAATGACAGTACTCTTGCTGTCGTATTTCATTGGCGAGTGTGAGACCGGCGGCCCAATCATTCTGTATCATTCTGCCGGCTTTCAGGAAGGAGAAGGCTTCCTTAAGCTTCCTTAAGCTAAGGCTTAAGAATAATGCTGAAACAATAGCTATGGGTCACCATTCTGCATTGCTTAAACTCACAATGCAGATGGTGACCCTACCAGGAGGTGTCAGTCCGCACTTTAGGTGTAGTCGGCCGCCTGCCTGCCGCGCAGGCCATTCCGGTGGGTTGCCGCTTACGCACGATACCTACGCGTCACGTTAGTCGCGCATTATTTAAATTTTTTATACTTTTCGATACCCACATATTCATGTAAAAGCTAAAGTTCTGTTTATGGATGTCTGAATAAAAGATTTTTAGGTATTAGGTAGGAACTAATCTGTTCCTTTCATACTTAAATACATACGAAACGAACAGATATTTCGATGTGACATTATTTAAAACGTCATTTGTTGACAAAAGTACCTACAGTTATTTTTTCACTAAAGTGCTAGAGAAAAAGTAGTTATTATACCTATATTAAAATTATTTTTAAAAGAAGACATGCCTGATTACGTCAGAACAGATAAGAGTTACATAATAGAAAGTGGATTTTTGAAGTGGCAACACTGCCCGAGTGACATGTAAAATTTTTGTTCCGTATTTTAAAATTAATTTTAATTAGTAAATAAGTTAGATTATGGTGTAATTATTTATGTAAACGTATAATAAATGCGTAAATACTCATGATAAAATTGTTATCCTTAGAATTGTTAAAGTTTTCGGTAAAACGACAATACCGGTAACCTAGAAACATCAGCTGACGTTCTAACTACGGACTTATATGGATAACTCAGGGAAGTATTGTTTACTTTTAATTAATAACAGCACACAATCGTCTCTTTAACTCTCATAAACATCCATGCCAATTTCTATAACCAATTCTTAAACCATGCCTGTGATGACCCGGAAGGCTGTTGCCCAGGCTATGGAGCTAAAATTGAGAACGGCCCTCGAAGAGCTCAAAGAATCAAACCTCCAAGTCCAACAACTGTTACAGAAGAGAGAAGAGAGTGAGGTGGAGGTTGATAAAGTTAATAGCAAAAACTCAAACTTAAAACGGCAGCTAGTAGACCTACATCAGCAATACTTGGACGTTGTTGATGAACGGGATCAGCTGAAGGTGGTCACGGATGGTTTCAGTAATTGTAGTATTTTATATGATCAGGTTTTATTTAAAATTAGGGACCGAGAAGATGAGTTAGTTCATGCCAATAGTTGTATAATAAAGTTACAGAAAGAAAAAGCATGTAATCAGGTTAAAGAAACAAACCTCTTATACAATGAATTATTAAATAGTAATTGTAGCCCCCCTTCCTTAATAACTATTGATCTGACTGAAGATTCCTTACTGAAACAGAATTATTCAGTTAGCAATAAGAAAATAAAAAAGTATGCAAAACTGAATAGATTAATTAAAAAATGTTATCAATTTAGGAAACAACACGCACACTTTTCCAAATATATTCCACTGAGGTAAGAGTGTGTTAAATTAGTTAATAAGTTAAATAATTACCAAATAAAGTTTAAAGACAGTATAAAAATATATGAAATTGATACTCAGTATTTGCAGTCTGAAATACAGGTACTTCAGGACACACTACGTTCCCTTTCTAGTAGGTATGTAATTTCTCAGAACGAAATTCAAGAACATATTTTTGCAGCAAAGGAGTTGGTAATGTGTCAATGCTGTTGTCAGACAGTTACCAACCTTGATACTGTCCAGCCTGAGGTAATGGAGTACCCGTCCCAGGTTGAGAATTTGTCTCAGGACAGTATACTGAACCAAGAATCAACTAATATGACACAAGATTCACACATGGTACAGCCTGAGTTATAATTATGATAGTCTGCTTGAGATTGGTAATTTTGTCTCACCTAATAGTCATGATTGTAATCATTCAGTTATGTTCTCTGACAGTATAGGTAGGGGACTAGGTAAATTAATTAGTAATAACCTGAGTTATTGTACCCTAAACAATTGTATGCCCGGGTCAACCTACAAACAGATTATGGCATCAGTAACAAAAACTGTTTGTGATCCTAGTACCACCATTATTATATGTATTGGCAATAGTTCTAAGATTAAAAAGGAAGACATCACTGACTGTGTTTCAGAGTTGTTGAAGTTGAATTGTAAGAAAATCATATTGTGTGCTTTTCCATATTTTGAAAATTTAAGTAATAGTAAAGACACTTACATTCACATGTTAAATAACCATATACATTTTTTAGTAGGTCACTATAGTAATAAACTTATATATTTTGATATCAACACTTGCTATCAACAACACTGCTTAAATAAATAAAATAAAATATTGTTAATCCTACCAACAGTAAGGTACCTTCTTGCACTCAATTAGTTAGCAATAAAAAATCGGTCAAGTGCGTGTCAGGCCACGCACAGAAAGGGTTCCTCAGTCACTCATAATGGATTTAAAATCGTATCCTATAGATAATTGTTATGTTAAAGCCTCGGATACACTAGGGGACAAATTGTTCCTTAACATGACGCGCAACACTATATGTACGTGACGCTGCGACGTTGCATTGAAGCCCGCAACATGTTCCTCGACATTTTGAGGAGCATTTACATGACGCGGGACATGTTGCCAGCTCCCGTACTGAGAGCGGGCGCACGTGTTGCGCGTCAGTGCCGCGCAGATTCGTATGCGTATGAAGTAATGCGTCTTTTACAAGCATTTCATATTGATGGCAAAATATTACATAAATAATATCCTACTTGATGTACGTTTGGGGAAATACCATTCCGGCCATAGTAGCCGGTCGACTGAGCATCATGGCTATGTGCTATGTCAGTCCCGAGCATGTAGATGAAAATAGCCATCCAGTAGGGCAGCGCAATACTACCTCCGGTAATAATAGTATTAGTCCGGATGATAACCCTGTGGCGATTAGCCACGCTGCACTCGACAATTTGAATATTCGCGCCCTCTGCGCTCGATTCGCTCTTATCACTGTATGGTCGGTGGCGTGTGCCGGCCGACCAATCAGCGCTCAGAGTGAAGCGTCTTTTTTAGGATTGAAGTAACGATAGCGTGGTGAGGATTCATATTTTTCATAATTTGGGCTACAGGCATATTCTATTGTTTCAACACTTCAACAGTTGTAATAGTTATAAGTGACTCGTATTAAACTGTTAACAAGTGTTTATATCGTTTGACTGAGCCTTGTTTAAAGGGGGTGCCTCATTTACTCCAAGAAGTACCCTTGAATGGTATATACCAGTTGTTGCTATCCGAATTGGCATAGAACCATAATCCCATAGCACAAATTATTTCAGAAATGAATATATCGAACGAGCAACAATAATTACTGTTATTAATATTATATTAAGCCTTTTATTTTGTATTTATAAGTTGTTGACTTTGATTATAAACATGTCTAGATAGAGAGTTCGAGCGTGTTACATACGGAACCCCAAAGGGTATAGCCAATGCAGCGCATTATGAATCAACACCACAATCGTCCAATATGCCGACGCTGCTTCCACGGAACCGAACCGACGGTGGGAACCTTCGTCGAAGCTAACGATGACACAAGGCGCCGACGCAGCATTATTCTACTTAGTTAATAAGAGTACTTTTAATTCCATTCCATGTTCATACTTCGAACAGGTTTCATCTTATTGTAAATTAGTTTGTAATTTCTTTTATTAAATTAACCATAAGTAAATTTGGTTTTTTTTGGAACCTTCGGCTGCAGTGTACGTAATTAGCGTCTAAACGTCCAAAAAAATAGTCTCTAACAATTAGAGACTAAGTTCGTCGCGGCCGATCAGTGGCTCTACTGTCATTGTACGATAAACACGTATCGAGTGGCGTATAAAAATGACGTTTTGCATGATAAAAGTGTGCAGGAATTACTTAGGACCATTGAAATCAACTAAAAAAATTACCTATCATCGGTAAGTAAACTTTAATTATTTATATTGTAAAGAAACAATTAAATTAACTCGGTGAAATTTTATCAAAAGTTCAAACATCATTTTGACGGCATGTTTACAGGGTTGTCTGTTAATTGAATTTAAATTTCGCATGTGAGTGTTGGCCAATTTACAAAATGTTGAATCATGATCGAATAAGTATATTTCGAGAATTCAAGCCAATTCAATTTAACTATAGTGCTGGATAATACATATCATATATGTATATATTTTTAAATCTAAGGTGGTAGATATTGTTTATTTAAAATCTGATATGGGTGTCAATTTCGCAGCTCCATGGATGCTGATAATGAAAGTAGTATGTACGACGTAAAGCTGAAGAGATTGTTTGTTTGTTTAAACGCACTAATCTCCGGAATTACTTAACCGATTCTGAAAATTCTTTCACTAATCGGAAGCTACACCTTTTCTGAGTTCTAAACAAGAATGATATAAAAAAACAAGATTTACGAGAAATTGTGGAGAACTGTTATAATTTGTACCAAAATGTTTCTCTTAAGACTAGTGGCGCCATCTTTTGCGTATTTTATGTAATGTCTGAGATGTCAAATAAAAGTCAGCCGTTAACCGAAAGTGCGTGTTTTAATAGGTTATGGGCTAATGTCCTGATTTTCTTAAGTAATAATATTACAGTTTAAGAAAAACGCTGAACCTTTCTGTAGATAATGGCTTTAAATTATATACAAAGTGTTCCCAAACTGAAAGGGAGGGAAAATTATGACGAGTGGAGCTTCGCGGCAGAAAATTTGTTAGTGCTAGAGGGCATGATCCAGTACATCAAGACGCCTGTGCCCGGTGCAGAAACAAAGACTGCAGACGACGAAAGGACGAAGGCAAAGTTAATGTTGACCATCGATTCAGGGCTGTATGTTCATATTAAAGAAACGAAAACCTCGTTTGAGTTGTGGACAAAGCTGAAAAATATGTTTGATGACTCAGGTTCTTCAAGAAAAATCTCTTTGCTGCGACACTTGATTTCAATCAGGCAAGAAAATTGTGATTCTATGACTAATTATGTAACGCAAGTCGTCGAGACAGCACAAAGATTGAAAGGAACCGGGTTCGCCATAACAGATGAATGGATTGGATCATTATTGTTAGCAGGTTTGCCGGAAAAGTATTCTCCTATGATCATGGCAATAGAACATTCTGGAATACACGGATTCTATAAAATCGAAATTGATCGATTTGGAAGTTTCTTTAAATTTGAACACCAGTGGCGCTGCATTCGCTGCAAATAGAACATTCTCGGAGACGCGGCATACTACAAATAAAAATGGCTGTCAAAGTCAACTACAAAAAACGTCTATGGCGTCTAAAATGCAGTCGAAAAAAGTGATTGTGTGCTACAAATGCAAAGAAATCGGGCACTTTAGAAATCAATGTCCGTTATTGCAGAAAAATAAACAAACGAATGCGTTTAGTGTGGTATTCTTGAGTGGACGGTATAATAAAAGCGAGTGGTATATTGACTCCGGCGCAAGTGCGCACATGACATCGAATGAAAATTGGCTAGAAAATGCTAATTTTATGCCAGATATGTCTGAAATTACGGTAGCCGATAGTACAAAGGTACCCGTAAAGTGCTCCGGGGACGTGAAAATAACTTCAGATCGCAACTACGAGATTACTGTCAAGAATGTGTTGTGTATTCCTAAATTGTCAACGAACTTGTTGTCAGTGAGTGAGCTTATAAAAAATGGCAACAAAGTTGTGTTTGAAAGTAACAATTGTTATATTCGAAATATGAAGAATGATATAGTAGCCACTGCATATTTGATAAATGGTGTTTACAAGTTGAATTAAAAAACAACAGATTGTATGTTAGCATCACCAGCATTGGCAAGTGCAGAGTTATGGCACAGGCGCCTAGCACACATCAATAGTGTAGATTTGAATATAATGAGAAATGGCATTGTAGACGGAGTGAATTTTTCTTCTCCTAGCGACACAAGGAAGGAGAACTGTATAACCTGTTGTGAAGGCAAACAAACAAGGCTGCCATTCTCACGTAGTGAACATACCAGCACCGAGACACTACAATTAGTCCATGCAGATGTGTGTGGGCCTATGGAGACAAAATCAATTGGCGGTTCACGATTCTTCTTGCTTCTTGTGGATGACTACAGTAAGATGACATTCATTTATTTTCTCAAACACAAAAATGAAGTTTTCCAGAGATTTAAGGATTTTAAAGCTATGGTTGAGAACCAACAAAACAGAAAAATCAAGATACTTCGAACTGACAACGGAGGTGAGTTTTGTAATTGTGTAATAAACAATTTTTTGGTAAATGAAGGCATAATTCATCAAAGGACTACTGCTTATGCCCCTGAGCAGAATGGTGTCAGTGAGAGGGCCAACAGAACTGTTATAGAAAAAGGTAGATGTTTGCTTTTTGATGCAAAACTTGATAAGAAATTTTGGGCAGAAGCCGTTCATACTGCAGTTTACTTAAAAAAAAGATGTGTTACATCTAGCTTGGTAAACAAAACACCTTATGAAGTGTGGTATCAAAGGAAGCCTGACATAAGCCATGTACGCCTATTCGGAAGCCCCGTGATGGTACATGTTCCCAAAGAACAACGACTGAAATGGGATAAAAAAGCAGAACAATTCATATTGGTTGGATACTCTGATACTGTTAAGGGATATCGAGTCTATGATCCAAAGAAAAATGTTGTCACTGTAAAGAGAGACATAAATAGTGATGGAAGGAAAGCATGGAATCGAAAATCCAGAAGAAAATGTTATATGGATACAGAATGATGAACAGAACTTAACGCAAAGAGAAGAGACTGAGACACTATGTAATGTGCAAGAATCTATTGTAGAGAACAGAGATTCAGTGGGGGATACTAACATAAATGAATCTCCGTCTAGTTCAAGTTATGATTCATCAGATTATATGGATCCAGATGAGACTCAGGTGGATACTTCAACTGATTCCATCACATCAACCGAGATTTCAACAGATGAACTTCAAAGTCTTGGAGTTGGTGAAGCGGTTAGAGATAGAAGACAGAGAAGACCACCAAACCGTTTTGGTTATTCAAACATGTGTACATCAAACAATTTACCAGGTGCTGAGGAGATTGACTTTTCAGAAGCGCTGAATGGACCGGAAGCAGAACAGTGGAAGCTGGCCATGCGAGAAGAGTTGCAGTCATTTGAGTACAATGATGCTTGGGAGCTCATTGATATACCAAGTGATACCTCCATAGTACAGTGCAAGTGGGTATTAAATAAAAAATTAGATGTAAATGATAAATTGAGATATAGGGCAAGGCTTGTGGCTAAAGGTTTTTCACAGCGAAGTGGAATTGATTATGTGGACACATTTGCTCCTGTAGTGAGACATTCAACTCTAAGAATGTTATTTGCTCTTAGTACACAGTGGAATATGGATATTACTCATCTCGATGTAATTACTGCTTTTCTAAATGGACACTTGAATGAGGATATTTGTATGTATCTTCCTGTAGGTTTTGAATGCACAGATAAAGGCAAGGTTTTAAAACTGAAGAAAGCTATATATGGGCTTAAACAATCATCCTTAATGTGGTATAAGAGAGTTAAAGATTGTTTATGTAAATTGGGTTTTAAAATAAGTAGCAATGAACCATGTTTATTTACAAAAGTCAGTGAGAAGGTTAAAATAATTGTAGCTGTTTATGTTGATGATTTTCTGATCTTTTCAAACTGTAAAGAGGAAACTGATAAATTGAAAACTGTTTTAAGCTCAGAATTTAAGATTAAAGATTTAGGTTGTGTAAAACGCTATTTAGGCACGAGAGTGCATGTAGACAGAAAATTAAATACTGTAAAATAGATCAAGAACTATATATAGAACAGTTGTTACATAAATTTGGAATGTTCAATTGCAGATCTATTGATACTCCTTTAGAATGTAAGTTGAATCTTGAAAAAGCTGAAAATTGTTCAACAGATGTTCCTTATCAAAGACTGATAGGTAGTCTAATGTACATAAGTGTTCTGTCTCGGCCTGACATAGCTTATTCCATTAGTTACCTAAGTCAATTTAATAATAGCTATAATGAAACTCATTTTAATCAAGCTAAGAGAGTATTGAAATATTTACAAAAAACTAAACATTATTGTTTGAAATATAGCAAAGATAGTAATACAGAATTAGAAGGTTTTGTAGATGCCGATTGGGCAAATGATGTTTTAGATAGGAAATCCTACACTGGTTTCTGCTTTACTATGGCTGGTTCTGTTATATCATGGCAAAGCAGGAAGCAGAAAACTGTATCCTTATCCAGTACTGAAGTTGAGTATGTAGCATTATCGGAGGCAGCTAGGGAAGCTACATATTTAAGAAATTTGATGTATGAAATAACAGGTAAATTAAACATTGTTAAGATGCATTGTGATAATCAGAGTGCATTGAAATTATCTATAAATCACCAGTCTTTGAATAGAACTAAGCACATTGATGTACGTTGTCATTATATTAAGGATGCTATAAAGGATAATGTAATTCATGTGAAATATGTATCAACTCTAAATATGCCTGCTGATCTCATAACCAAAAGTTTATTATCAGCAAAGCATTATAAATTTTTAGGAATGATAGGTCTTGTTCCTAGTTAAAATTTAAGTTTGTTAATTGTTACTTGAGTTGCTTTTTAGAAATATTTTGTTAAGTAGGGGAGTTATAATTTGTACCAAAATGTTTCTCTTAAGACTAGTGGCGCCATCTTTTGCGTATTTTATGTAATGTCTGAGATGTCAAATAAAAGTCAGTTGTTAACCGAAAGTGCGTGTTTTAATAAGAACATCTAGTTATAAATATAGTAATTAAATTTAATATATAAGTTGTACATTAACTAAATCAAAGGCCTCTGTGAGTTGGCTTTCCTTCGTTAAATTAAATATATGTTGCTTATTAACTAAATTAAAGGCCTCTGTGAGTTGGCTTTCCTTCGTCCGCCTTTCAAAGTACCGGAACCTCAGACTTCTTTCTAAGGTACAGAGTATATTTTTACCAAATTGTTGTTAAGTATGCCGGCGTATCGATTATTTTAGCTGGCAACACTATATAAATAAATCTTTAATAAAATCTTTATTTAAACCACAAGAAACAGGACAGTAACAATATTTGCGAAAATGCTGCATAAGTTAAAAACTGTGTCGCAGCCATTTACGCCTCCTCCGGTCTGAGGCCGTCAGAGTTACATAAAATATTTTAAACAAAGTATACAAATTACATTAAATGAAAAAGAAGAAAAACATAGGTGTATATGTGTGTGTGCATGTATGTGTGTGCGTATGTGTATGCGTGTGTGTGTATGTGTGTGTACGTGAGTATGTTCGTGCATGTGTTATAATATGATACTATGTAGGTGGAGTATATTCGGAGGAGTTCTGCTATTTCTATCTAAAATCATGCGGCCTAGCCACGATTTCCAACTCTCCGTAGTTCAAAGTGTGCAGCCACTCATTTGTAACCAATTTGCAAGACCTACTTGTAAGAGGATAAACAGTCAGTATTCTATTAACCCGATTATATATAACAGGGCCAACAAAATAATACTGACGTTTGAGGACCTCCAATCTAGCAAAATTAATATGGCACACTCGGTCTGACCTTCGTATATGGGAAATGGATGCAGCATCAAACGGCAATTC
Source organism: Phragmatobia fuliginosa (assembly GCA_932526445.1). NCBI lineage: Eukaryota > Metazoa > Arthropoda > Insecta > Lepidoptera > Erebidae > Phragmatobia > Phragmatobia fuliginosa. Next base: position 15,645,495 of record OW052057.1, read on the forward strand.
TGCATGTTTGCGTAATACAGTGTTAAGCAAAAAGGAGTGTCTCACTGTAGGTACTTTACATAAGGTATAAAGCTCCCTAGTTGGGAAACGCATAGGTTTACGCAACATAACCTTCAGCACAGCCCGCTGCGACCGTTCTAAGGGCAATGTTAAGGATTTCACAGAACCACCCCATGCAACAATACAATAGGACAGAATAGAGTGAGCAAGAGCAAAATAAACCATTTTCAGTGTCTGTAAGTCCGCAGATGACCTCAGGTGTTTAAACACAAATATTAGTTTTCGTACTCTGGGTACCAAAGATCGAATTTGCTCCCTCCAGGACAATGTACTATCCACGTACACGCCAAGGTATTTAATGAAGTCAGTGCGCTTAATGCTAGTACAAGTACAATTTTTATTGGCATTAGCTGCACACAGGTGAACATCAAGGGCAAAAGAAGAGGGAGGCTGTGATGCAATTCTAGGAGAAAACGTAATAAATTTTGTTTTTTCAAGATTTACTGTGAGCAAATTATTTATTAGCCAATCCGAAGTGGTTTGAAAAGCAGATACCGCAAAGGAACGTGTGTCCTCCCAACTCTTACCACTAATTAGCAACACCGTATCATCCGCATAGGTAATGATTTTAACGTTAGGTAGAGACAGCTTACAGAGATCATTGATGTAAATAAGGAAAAGGGTAGGTCCGAGGACACTACCCTGAGGGACGCCGTAGTTAATATACTCTAGACCACTTGTATAACCACCGATAGTAACGCTCTGGGTACGATTAGTTAAGTAACTTGTGAAAAGCCTGAGAGGTAGACCCCTAATGCCTATTCGTTCAAGTTTCTTTAGTAAGAGTGGGACAGAGACAGTGTCAAATGCCTTTGAAAGATCGAGAAAGATACCTATTGTTTTTAATTTATTGTTAGTATTTACAGCAATGGTATTTGTTAAATCTAAAACTGCGTCCTCAGTGTTTTTTCCGCTCCTAAAACCATACTGATTGTGTGCAATAATGTTATTAGAGTTTAAAAAATTAAATAGTCTTTTGTTTAAAATTTTTTCTAATAATTTGGAAAGAGTACTTAAAACAGAAATAGGTCGATAGTTGTTAACACTATCTCTGTCACCACTCTTGTATATAGGATGGACTAGGGCTCTTTTAAAGGCAGTTGGGAAAGTACCGGAAGTCAGAGCAAGATTAAACACAAAACAAATAACAGGTATTAGAACATGACTGGCAGCCTTAACCAGGGAGGCCGAGATACCATCCCATCCAACCGAACTATTTGTTTTCAGCCCTTGAATAAGATTTTTTAATTCCTCGTTGTCTGTAATTAAGAGGCCCATAGAATTTAAGGGGGAATTTCCGGTAGCACAGTCTGAGGTATCCGAACAATGTATTGGCCCCTGAGAGATTTTAGATGCCAGATTTTTCCCTATATTTGCAAAAAAGTTATTTACAGCTTCAACTGATGTAGAAGGGACGTCAGATAGAGAGAGAAGCTCGTTCTCTGTAGTTACCCTTTTCCGGAAACTGGTGATATTTTTAATTAAATTCCATGTAGCTTTAGGATTTTTACGGTGTTTTTCAAATTCGTTTCGCTCATACTCGCGTTTAAGTTTCTTGAGCAAATTATTACAAAAAGTCCTGTAACGCAAGTAGGTAACCTTCTGTATCTCAGTACAGGAAGTTCTAGTTGTTTTATGATATAAATTATCGCGATGACGAATACATCTCAGAATGCCAGGTGTAATCCAAGGTTTTATTAGTCTTTTTCTACTTGGGATACTAGGACTCTGTGTATTATCAGTAACTATTTTAGCGATCGTGTTGACGAGCTCCGCAGCAGCGACATTAGCATCTTCACACTGAAAAATAGTAGAAAAATCCGTTTGCTCAAGAGCTGTAACGCAAGACTTAACATCAAGTTGATGTTTTTGTAGGGCGGTTTTAGAGGTGTAAAGCTGAGAATTGCATGATATAATCACGGGGGCATGGTCAGTAATATTTGAGTCCAGTACCAAGGTAAGTGCAGGTCTGCCAGACTTGATGGCCGAATGATCAATACATCTCTTTTCACGAGTAGGAAAAAGATGGCCAGGCAACATGCCGTGTGATGCAAGTGTGTCAAGATAAAAATCGGAATGTCTATCGCTGTTTGAAGGTGATATATCAATGTTTAAATCACCGATAAGGACTATAGTTTTAAAAGTTTTTAAAGAGCTTAATGTAGAATCTAGGTTGTAAATAAAGTTTTGTGGGTTAGTATAGGACGGTGAGCGATAAATAGCTACAAGTGCAGTATCCTCTCGAAGTTTTACCACAAGACAATTCGCGTCAGTTATTATTGGCTTCTCGACAGCAAAAGGAACATCCGATCTTATGTAGACCACAACTCCTTCATTTTGGTTGCTAAATTCTGATTGAAATGACTCAAACCCAGGAATAGAAGGAAGATGGGGACATTTCGATAACCAACACTCCGACAAGACAATAATGTGAAACTTTACCTTAATCCTATGTAATAAAATTAAGAGATTGTTGAAGTTACAAATATTGCCAATACTACGGATATTGACATGAAAAATATTTATGCCGTTAATTGAATTTTTTAAGTATTTATCACATTGTTCGGGCGAACAAACATAGGAGTCTGAAGTAGATAATTGATCAATATTATTAACGATTATTGAATTTTTATCCATTTTCAAGATTAAGTGTAAACAAACGAACAATAAACAGGGTCACTATAAAATTTCACTATAAAGGGCACAAGGCACTGAGCATTATTTATAGTAGGCACTTTCAAAAATATTACAAGAGTAATCTTTAGAAGAGCAGAATGTATACTCCATGTTATGTATTTATGTGTGTGGAAGAGTGAGATTGAGTGAAGTGTTTTTGTACTGTGTAAAAATTTAGGGTAAGACAATGTAGAAGTTAAAACTATTACGATATTATGTCGTATTACAACAAATAAAATAAAACAAACAAAGGAACACGTGTGGCAATATCCTAGTCACTTTTTAGGAAAGTCAGACTCAGACTTAACCAAAATATGTGGAGCCCCCTCCTTTTCACGCAGGTATATTTTACCATTTGTAACCCAGCAGTATCGGTATTGGTTACTGCTCGCGAAGTCTTTGGCAAGAAAGAACAGTCTCTTCAATTTCGGAGTCAGATTTTCTGCTATAAACACAGGTTTTGGGGGCCCACCCAGTTGCAGGTGCTCAGTAGATAGTTTGTTTTCCCTATTAAATTTTCTGTGCATATAGATAAACTTTTCTTTAATAAGATTAGTGGTAAACTCCACGATTATCGGTCTGTTAGAGGGATCCCTAGCGCGAGTGCGAAAAATATCCTTCACATCATAAGACCGCACCGGTACATTTATAATAGAACCAATCTTGGTAACCATCGCAGCAAGAGATTCCTTGGACTCCTGATGCTTGAGCGGGACATTTCTTATTTCCACACACGCAGACCTGGCAACCCTTTCCATTCTTTCTAGACTATCCTCTAAGTTTTGCAACTGTAACAAGTAAGTTTTCTTCTCCGTCTCAACCCGCGTCTCCAACTGGGTGACATGGTTTTGCAGCGCATCGTAATTCTGTGACAAGAAAGACACTGTGGCCTGAATAGTTGCGTTTTGGGTTTTAATCTCCTCAATTGAAGAATAAATCATCTCAATCTTTCTGTCCTGCTGTTCTTTAAATTCAAGAAACATTGATTTAATTTCAGACATAAAAACTGACATTTGATTGTCCTGTTGAGAATCGAACTCCATACATTTACGTTTGTTACGTTGAGTAATGTTATGAGAGTCACATTCCGAACGCTTTTCACGCGTCTCGCTTGAAATGTTAGGTGCGGACGAGCTATGTTGTAACGGGCCAAGTAGTGGCGCAGTGAGCGTCAAAGTTGAAGTAGGTGTAAGAGGCGGTGATCTATTCCTCGGCATCCTGTAATGCAAGTACCAGGGCGCCTCAGTTATAAGGAAGAAGCAACAAACGTCTATTTGTTGAGGGGTCAACAAAACTGGTCACTTATCGACGAGTTGGTACAAATTTGCTTTCCGTCCAGTTCAACGAGACCTCTCGATATAAACTAACAGTGTGCTATTGTATTCACACTGATTTAGTTTCTTCAAGTGCGTAGAGGACAGAACACAGGCGGTAAATATCTGCACTGGACGATCGATGACAATATACACAGGCACAAGCATCAAATGAGGCAAAAAGGAACTCACGCGCATGTGTGTGTAGGCTGGCTCCGATAAAGAATTCAGCTCCTTGGAATTACTGTGCTCCTATTATACGTAATGATTTTAACACACTTTCAAATTAATAAAATAATTAAAATAATGTAAATGTGAACACGTCTGATCACCTCAGAGATCCGGAGAGAAGGTCTGTTAAGTGCCTGAAGGTAAGACACTGACGCAACACCGGGCACTGAGCGTGCGACCGGTGACCGCAGGGATGGGAATCATTGACACTTTAAAATAATAATAATGCGATTGAATGATTGATTTTAGTCGATTACTTTCATGTCATAAGTCATAGACAAGGATCACAGGTGACAATGATGTTATCCCATCCCTAGATGATTATTGTTCGTTCATTCGTTCGTGAGTTCCTTTAAAAATGGAACGTCGTCGTTGACGAGCAGAGTTGTCGCGGATCGTCTCGTGTGAGCAGCACGTGTTCGGTGGAGTGTCTTATTTAAAATTATTAATCATGGGCTGCTATTCAATGTCCTAACTGTATTTCGTGATCGAGTGCTACAATAAAGTGAATGTACGAGAACAATCTCCTCACCCGCTAAACTCACGTCTACCCTCAATTAGAAATATGAGGCCTACTAACGTTCCCAGTGGATTCAAGATTTAACATCAGAAGTGGGATACGCAGGGTAACCACCTGAGGAGAATAGTGTAAAGTGAACAGCAGTGAGCAGCCCGGACAATCAAACTGTTTACAAAACATGGTAATGAAAATCTCAATTACTGGCGACCGCTAATCCGCAACAATCGGAATTTAACATTACCATAAGGCTGATTTGTTTTGACCATGATATGTCAGCGTTTTGGCACACAAGGGCACAGCATTTTGCACATGATTTTCTCTATCGAGTGTCGCGAACAGCGAGAGGGCTCTGAAGAGCCGTCTAAATGAGACTTCGGACAGATCTCAGCTACGTATGCGGACAGGCTGGATCTGTCGCGTCGGTTTGTGGAGAGCGCAAGGGTTCGGAGCTACAACAATGACGGAGGTGCACATCTGTAAACATGATTCGACGAGGAGCAAAAGCAACGCAGAATCCGGTGAGATCGTTTCTTTTTATTTTCTCGTCGATAGTGGGCACGCTCGTTAGTATTTTACAGTGTCGTAGTATCGGGGGTAGTTAAAAATACAGTAAAATCGGCCAAGTGCGTGTCAGGCCACGCACAGGAAAGGGTTCCTCAGTCACCTATAATGGTATGTGGATTTAAAATCGTATCCAATAGATAATTGTTATGTTTACGTATTAATACGTTAATTTTGTATGACGTTTTCCAAGTGAGCGCATTTTACCATATAAGCCTTTATAACTCCTGAACTAAGAAAGTCATCTAATCGGTTATAGTTTTCCTTCAAAGCTCATTACATGGACCACCATCACGATTTTTTTCAGATTTTTTGAGCCAGCCGTTTAGCTTTTAGAGGGGGGGGACGCCCTGTTTTTACAAAAAAGTGCCCTTTAAAGTGAAATATCTCGCAAACGGATACCTAAATCAAAAAATCGTCTAGGAAACCCTTTATTGTTTTTAAAAGACCTATCTAATGATACCCCACACGATGGGGTAGCCTCGAGAAAAAAAAATCATCCCCACTTTACGTGTAGGGGAGGTACCCCAAATAAAATTATTTTTCATAATTTTATTGTAGCACTTTGTCGACGTAATTACAACACGTATTCATGCAAACTTTCATCTTTCTAGCACTTACCGTTTGGACGGTAAGTGCTGGACGGACGGACGGACGGACGGACGGACGGACGGACGGACGGACGGACGGACGGACGGACGGACAGACGGACATGACGAATCTATAAGGGTTCCGAGTTATGAACTTCGGAACCCTAAAAAGGGAGAAAAAAAAAAGGAACCGTAAGATGTTTCTCGAAAATACAAAATCGCGTTCGCATATAACATATCACGATTACGTTACTATTTTACGTTGTGCCGAATGGAACGCTAAACGGTAAAGTAATTCTATAGGCAGTGATTTTTTTAAACGAGTACGTCAGTGTGCAAATTAACCGTATTGCTTTTTTTTTACAAAAGGAAGTGAGTTTCAGCGAGAAGCATACCCAAACTAAGCTAAGCTCTTGAGGATATAGATACTGACTTAAACTGTGTGGACAAAATCAAATCAAAAATCTTATTGATCTTAATTTAGTTACGAAAATATTCTGGATTCTTTATCGATGGTATACCAGGGCATCGCGTCTTTACAGGAGATTTACGGGTAGACCCTATTGATCAATATAAGAATGTTCAAAGACGAAAAAGTTTCAGCCCTCCTAGAAGCGTAAGTTATTTACGGTAGTTCCTCACCCTCACAAGATGGTCAATATGGGTATCTAACTAAGCCCTTTGATCTTAGAAATTCGGCTGCAGTCTATCAAAGGTGTATCAACAAGGCTTAGTAATAAACTTGGAATTAGCGTTGCGCTGGGTTACCTTGATTATGGACTTGGTTTCTCTGATAAACTTTCCCATTGTCTGGAACGTTGCTTTAACCCTGAGAGCATTGTCAGACGCAGTTTTCCTTTTTTATAGAAATGTAGGAGTACATTTTGTGGGTCATGTAGTTAGAGCAGGAGAAGTGGTCGATTTTCCTACCACGAAGATTGCTACTCAGAATAGACCGTTCTTGGGCCTTGCCTCTTACTTCAGAAACTTTATACCCAAATAATACTCGTATGGTAGGCCCACTTTATTTACTGAAGGGGACAATAAGGTGGATGGACCTACATGACAATATTTAAAAGAAAACTGTTCAAATACTTAGCTCAGGAGTCTGTACTAACAATATTAGATCGTGAGGCGGCAGCTATTGAGTTTCACACTGATGATGTTTCTAACGGTTATGGGGCCATAATCATTCAAAGAAAGAATGGTTTGCTACATGTTGTCATATCTTAGTGTCATATTTTAGTTGACGAACGACTGACGCAGAACCGCGATTTCATTCGTAGGAACTAGAAACTATGATAGTCGCCCGAGTAGTCGAGATCTTTAAACAGTGTTTGTATGGGCAGCATACACCATTAGTGGTGGGTATTTCTACAGGATTTAATATTGTGCATAAGGTGCCAACAAGTAACATGCTGATTTCTTGTCTAGACATCCAATCCCAAAAACAGTTTGTGATGAGTCTAATGCCAGTACATTATCAGATGAAACTGTAAACGTAATATTAGAATATTGTAGAGGACCGGGTGTCGTGTTCCTTCGACACAGAGGGGGGATCCTCCGACCAGGCGAGGTGGTCGTGCCTGCTGGGCCGCTGCCCAATGGTTGATGTTGGGATGTCGTGTGTGTGTGCTAATCAGCTCGAGAGTTTCTCATCGCGATTCAGGATTGGTAGTTGCTCCGTGTAGTTCATACCGTGTGTTCTTCGTGGTTCAGTGTTTCTTCGCGAGATGGCGCTGAGTGTTAACTTTATCAAGGGTAGTTACCGGTAGAACAAAATCGTGATATCAAAATTCGTGACCTCATTAACAAAAATAAGAACAAAGAAACCTCAGACTACTCGCACCATGATGTGCGTAAGGGTAACCAGTTTCCGGTTACCAATAGCTCCGTGATCCTTAACGTGGACCTTAATTAATCATGTTCCTTCGGAAATTAAGAAACTAAGAACTATTTGAGCATTATTGGTTTCCAGAGATGATCAAGTAGGTACGTAAGTTTATTGATTCTTGTATAGTATGCAACGCTTCGAAAGACTGCTCCGGGTCCCAACAAGTTTCGTCAGCAGCCCGTGGTTTCCGCTGCTGGGCTCGGGTCTCCTCTTGGTGGGGATTGACGCCGTGCGTCACCGCGCTGGTTGTGGACTTGCGGGACACATTGTGGCTGCGTGGTCTTGCCGTTGGATGTTGTTTTCCTGGAGGGCCTCCAGCTGGGCTGTGCGGATGCTGCCTTGTGGCAGCAGCCGAGGCTGGCTGCTTGGCGTGGCCTTTGGGTCGCGGGGGCGCTCGTGGCGTGTCGTGCCACGGGTGGTCGCCCGTCCGGTTCTAGCCGCGCCGTCGTTGCTTGCCCTTGGTGGTTGTTTCCGGTCGCCTGGGGCCTTTAGGCTTGGCAAGTTGGCTGTAGTGTGTAGTCTAAGCATATTCATAAATGTATTAGTTCATAAGAACAGTCGTAATAAATCACTCGTGGCGTACACCTGTGTTTCAATTATTGACTCCCCTTAACCCGCACATCACATGGCGACCCTGCCATGCGCGAGCGCCGCGGTGTAGGTTGCCTACCTACTGTTGCCGGGTGTCGCGTATCGGGCGAATTCTGCAATTCAGCGAATTCCTGTGTGCCTCGATGCACTGATCTAGAGCGCTTATAATATTCAAGTTATAAAAATGAATATAACTAGAGGAACATTCTTCATAACTAGTCGAGTACGTCGGTCAAAAAATGGGCAAGAGTTATTCCAAAACTGAGGACAAGGAGGTCACAATTGCACAAAATGCATCCGGAGGAAGTAATACTGCGGTCGAATCTCATATCCAGATAAATAACATATTATTAGCGTCGGCCTTGACAATTTTTGCGGTTATAATCATCGTAATTATATGGAAAAAACTGAAGGACAAACAAAAGAAGTGGATCAAGAATCATGTTGAATCAGAGTTTATAAGAAGAATGCGTTTGCGGTTATCGGGAAAACGAGAACGTGAAGAAGGAAACGATTTCGTGTGAATAACATATATGAATCCTGTGTCCTGTGTATGCGCCCGAGTGACAAAAGTTTATATGTGTATATTTCATATAAGTATTCGTTCAAATCGTAATAACATATTTAGTGAGTGAATAAAATAACCAACAGTGTTACATCATCCAATAAAGACATGATCGGAACAATAATGGTCACTCCGATTAAAAATAAATTAAAATGAACAATTAATTATATTACTGTGCCACTTTAATTGTTACTTTTGTCATAATTTTATGTTTCTTGTATCTTGCAGCAACTTACAGCCTAAGTATTTCGGAATGTCACATGGAATATTATATTGACCATAATTTATACGCGTAAGGATCACACTACTAGGTACATTTTCTTCATTTATGTAAGTATGTCTTAATTTTTTTTATTCTATTGAAAAAGATTTGGAAAGAATTTTAAATGAATTATCTGATATTCAAGTTACTTTGAGGAAGCTAGGCCCAGCTAGAAGGTTACAATATAAAGACAAGGTTAAGCATATAATATTAAAAGCTAAAGAGTTATATTTGTCGTATAAAACTATTATTAGTATATTCTCTGAGCAAAAAAGCTCGTTAGAATTAGCTGAATATATTCATGAAGTGTTGAGGGAGAGAATAGATGTTATTTACGATAAGATCTTGTCATATAATTTTCAAGGTGACGTAGAACCAATTATTTTAAACATGGAGAAATTTGATATCAAAACTGCAACATCCTTGATACCCGTTATGGATGGTTCAGAAGATACGACAGAAAAAATTATAGACACTGTAGAATTGTATAGCGATTGCCTAAAGGATACAGATCAAAAAAAAAAAAAAAAATTTCTTTTGTTTTGAAAACAAGACTAACTAAAACTGCTAAACTTAAACTAAAATGCGAATATGATGACGTAGCGAGCCTTATACAGGATATAAAAACTTATTTACTTACTAAAAAGTCTGCCAATTCTATACTTTGTCAATTAAGTAATTTGAGTCAAAATAATATGTCTATCAGTGAATATGGAAATAAATTATCAGAATTATTTTTAGACCTCACTCTTGCGCAAGCTAACGGTAATAAAAAGACATGCGAGATACTAAGACCTATAAACGAAAAACTAGCTATCAAAAGATTTTCTGATGGATTAAGAAATAAACGCCTAAGCACTATAATTTCAGCACGGAACTATTCCGAGTTGAAAGATGCGGTGCGTGCAGCGGAGGACGAGGAGCTGGGGCAGCCCTCGACTGCCGGTGGTATTTTTAGCGCGAGAGGTAAGTCGAACAACAGATTTAATAATAACTTCAATAGGAGAGGTCGGAATAATTATTATAATCCAGGTTTTAATTTTCGTGACAATCACAATACGGGACAAAGATATAATAATAATTACCAGCAAAGGTTTAATGGTAATCCCCGTGGTGGATATACACGCGGAAGAGGTAATACTTATTCAAACTTTCAAAATAATTATAACCCTTCTGGATATAATCGTGGTTATTATCGTGGTAGAGGTACTCGAGGTAGCAATAATCAGCAAAAAATTTTTATCAGCTGAAGTGAGCGAGAACCGCCAAACAAATAATGAAGAGACAGAGACTAAAAACCAGTTTTTTCGGTCCTAAGTGTTATGACATTTTAACTTGTAACAAAAATTTAAGGTACGTTCATTTCATCATTAACAGTTCCTGGCGTTCTTGGTTACTTGACACTGGCGCGTCCATTTCCGCTATTTCTAGGAAAGCTTTATCAGAGCATACTCCTTTGTATGAAGATAACATTGTAATAAATGGTATCGGTGGAAAAGTTTATTCGAACGGCTATGTTAATCTTACTTTGCGGACCCAAAATAGTAGTTTTAATCACAAATTTTACCTGTTCGATGATTTACCGTGTAAATCGGATGGAATTCTCGGTTTAGATTTTTTATCTGCATTTAATTCACACATTAACCTAGAAAATCATACACTAATTTTATATAACGAATGCGAAAATATTATACCACTGTATGCATCACCTACGATTTCACATAGTTACTTGGCCATTCCTGCGAGAAGTGAGTCCATTCATTACATACCAATCAAAAATAACAAATTAAATAATGACTGTGTTGTTTTACCACAACAATTACAAGAGGGTTTATTTTTAGCAGCGTTAATAGTAAAGCCAGTAAATAACGTTATTCCTATTAAAATATTAAATACTAAAGAAGAATCAATCACAATACCAACTTTCCAACCAGATCTGCATTCATTACACGATTACCAAATATGTCAGTTTATGAAATATAAATCAAACGCAGAAAGAGCTGATACTTTGTTAAAATTATCAAAATTGGATCACTTACATCATTCTGAGCGTGGGACGATAGAAGCAATTTGCACTAAGTACAATGATATCTTTTACCTACCAGGTGACAAGCTTACAACTACTAATTCATACGAACATAATATTTGTTTAAAACCGAATGCTAGTCCCGTCTATACAAAACCATACAGGTTACCACATAGCCAAAAACCCGAAATAAATAAGCAAATTAAGCAAATGTTACAGGATGATATTATAGAGGAAGCTCAAAGTGAATGGTCTAGCCCCATTTTACTTGTGCCGAAAAAGTCAAATGATGATAACAAAAAGTGGAGATTAGTAATAGATTACCGTAAATTAAATGAAGTTATACAGGATGATAAATTTCCCCTACCGAATATCACTGATATCTTAGAGTCTCTTGCTGGAGCCGTATATTTTACCCACTTAGACCTTAGTCAATCATATTACCAAGTGACCTTAGACCCCGAGTCACGTAAAATAACTGCCTTTACAACTAACACTGGACAATACCAGATGAAACGAATGCCAATGGGTCTTAAAACCAGCCCAAGTTCTTTTTCAAGGGTAATGACTATTGCCATGTCAGGCTTAACGTATGAGAAGTGTTTTATTTACCTTGATGACCTTGTAATTTTTGGACGTAGTTTAGAGAGTCACAATAACAATTTGATAGATATTTTTGAGAGACTTAGAAAAGTTAACCTAAAACTAAATCCCAGCAAATGTAATTTTTTGAAAAAGGAATTATTATATTTAGGACACACTGTGTCAGCAGATGGAATTAGTCCAGATAAAGCAAAAATAAAAGTTGTTGAAAATTATCCTACACCAAAAAATACAGAAGAAGTAAAACGTTTTGTGGCATTTTGTAACTATTACAGAAAATTTATAAAGAATTTTGCAGAAATAACTGTTCCCTTAAATAACTTATGTCGAAAAGATGTCCCTTTTGTATGGTCTGACCGATGCGAAAAGTCATTTAAATTTATGAAACAAGCGTTAGTATCACCCCCCATTTTACAATATCCAGACTTTTCAGACGAAAACGAGTTTATTTTACAAACTGATGCTTCTGGCATTGCAGTAGGAGCAGTTCTTTGTAATAAAGATATGCGACCAGTCGCTTATGCAAGTCGACCCTTAAATAAAGCTGAAAGAAACTACCCAACTATTCAGAAGGAATTGCTTGCAATAGTATGGGGAGTTAAATATTTTAGGCCATATCTTTTAGGAAAAAAGTTTACAATCATGACAGACCACAAACCATTGCTGTATTTATTTGGAATGAAAGATCCATCGAGTAGACTATTAAAATTTCGGTTAACATTAGAAGAATACGATTTTAACGTTGTGTATATTAAAGGTAAAGAAAACGCCGTAGCAGACGCGTTATCTAGAATTTCAATAAACTCAAAGGAATTAAAGTGTATCAATGATAAAATAATTAACGTAATGACTAGAGCACAGAAAAAGAAACTAGAAGATATTACAAATAGAAGTGACCCTCTTATCACCAATAATGACACAGACTATCGGCCTGATCAACCGAGAATCGTGGAATTATTGCGGATACCGAGTGGTGCGATAGAGATGATTTTACTAGAAGGAAAAGAGTTGAATAGGATTCGAAAACAAGTGGGTATAGATGTAGAAACCGAGTGTTTTGCTTTTTCCCAAAATAAGAAAATCTTATACATTAATCTTGATTTCAAAGCACAATACACGCGAGCCGTTTTTGTGGAGAAATTAAGCCAATTATGTAAAAATATTAACGTCGACGAAATGTGTATAATAAAAACAAATAGTAACGCGTTATTCATAAAAGAACTAATAGACGAGATTAAAAGTAAGGATATATGGACCGGTCCACGGATATGTATTTTACGAGGTGTTGAAAAAATTGTTAATGAAAATGATAAACGATTTATTATTAATGACTATCATTTACTGCCTACTAGTGGTCACGCAGGCATTCGTAGAATGATTAATAATATTAAAAGAAAATATTTCTGGCCAGAAATGGAAAAAGACGTAAAAGATTTTGTAAATAAATGCGAGAAATGTCAAAAATCTAAGTATTCGCGAAATACCAAAGAGCCGATGGTGATTACAACCACAGCTTCATTTGCTTTCGAGAAAGTATTTTTAGACTTAGTTGGTCCCTTAGATCAAGATGTAGATGGTAATCATTATATACTTACGTTACAGTGTGAGTTAAGTAAGTTTGTTGAGGCTTATCCTCTTCGAAATAAGGAAACGGTCACCGTTGCTAGAGCATTTGTTAATCAATTTATTTTAAGATTCGGAATCCCAAAAACTATAGCCACAGATAGAGGTACTGAGTTTATGTCATCTACTATGACAGAGGTCTGTAAAATTTTAGGAATTGAAAAACTAAACTCAACTTCATACCATCACGAGTCGATTGGTTCACTCGAAAATGCACATAAACATTTAGGCTCATTCTTAAGAATACAGTGCGAAAATTTCCCTGAAACTTGGAGCCACTGGCTACCCTTTTGGTGCTTTACTTTTAATAACACTGTACATTCCTCTACAAAGTACACCCCGTATGAATTAGTTTTTGGAAAACCAAGTAACATTCCGACTAGAATAAGTAGTAGCATAGAACCTTTATATAACCCAGATAATTATAGTTTAGAATTAAGATATCGTTTACAAGTAGAACACAGAGACGCACAAAATAATTTGTTAAAAAGTAAACAGGTGCGAAAATCTATGTATGATAAAAATGTAAACCAAGTCCAATATGAGAAAGGTAATTTAATATTGTTAAAAAATGAGACTGACAATAAATTAGGTACATTGTATAATGGTCCATTTATTGTTATTAAAGATAAGGAACCTAATGTAATAATTTTGAAAAACAATAAAGAAGAAGTTGTGCACAAAAATCGGACAAAATTGTTTAAAAAATAGTAATTATGTTTTAGTGTCGTGCTAATTTTGTAAAAAAAAAAATGTATGAAATTTTTTTTTTTTCTTGTACCCCCGTGGTGTAGTGTGTAGTCTAAGCATATTCATAAATGTATTAGTTCATAAGAACAGTCGTAATAAATCACTCGTGGCGTACACCTGTGTTTCAATTATTGACTCCCCGTAACCCGCACATCACATGGCCTTCATCAATGCCTAAGGACACGGGTCCTGCCATGCGATTTACATAGATATTGCGGGGGGATTGGGCGGTAAAGATGATGGGAGGGAGTGCGTGTCTTTCATTACTCGGCATCTCTCGATGCTCCTAACTTAATTAAATCCCTCAAGAGGGCTGTTTGCCTATTTGGTGCACCGAAGCGTGTAAAAGCAGACTAAAGTAGGTGTTATATAGGTGCAAACTTCAAACGGTGTTGATGTGGCATAGTGTACAACATCACCTTATCGGTACTGGTTCCGGTAGGGCTAATGCTAAGCGTCTAATACGTACTCTAAAATGCCTGCTCACAATAGTAGAAAACAAACCAAACAAAACTTCTGTGAGTCCAGCTTGTCTTTAATACCACTAGATCCAGAGTAACAGGCTACTCCCCTGCGGAATTAATGCCTTACAAACGAGCAATGTAGAATATCAAAAGACTATACGTCAGAGGTAGAACGCTTCATCCGAAGTAGAGCAATAGTGAGTCCATTCAGTGCAGACAATTTCGTCTTTATCAAGGATAGCGAGTGTAACCAAACCAAACTACAGTAAAAGTTCAAAGGTCCTTTTATTGTCAAGGTACTAAATCATTATAGAGACGAGCTGAGAGACGTTGGTGGGTCTAACCTAACCTGTAAGTATGCTCATGAAATTCAAAATCTATAGTCATGGCAATGGACATAACATCCTATGAGGAAAGTGATGCAGCATCGACATCTAGTACACATACTTTAGCCTCTGCCTCCGAACATGAGTACTAAAGGTGAGTTTATAACGTTTGTGCGCTCTTCTTCATTCTTCTTCTTCCTCAGCATATTTGCTTCCTACATTGTTTTCCATACGCTTCTGGATGCGGTGTGTCTAGTCTTTCTTTATGTCTTCCGACCACCTGGCAGCTGGTCTACCAACACTTCGACTTCCTGTTCAGGGTCGCCAGAATAGTTATATGACTTCATCTATCGTAGTTTCTTCGGAAAACGTGTATGACCAATTGCTATTTCATTTGCGCAATTCATTAATTACATTTGTGTATATTCTGTTCTTTTATCGAGAACCAATCTAGAGAACGTACGTGGAGTATCGATCCAGAGCGTGCGTACGTACGTAACGTAGCGAGCGTACACTGGATGGGTACTCGGTTGGCACGTGTCTGAAAAAGGGGGCTGGTCTGGAAAACGGATCGATGCCTCTGATCAGACTACGCGGTATGTAGCCTTATTGATGGGTAGTTAATAGGCGCGTATCTGAAAAATGGGGCTGGTCTGTAAACCGGATCGATGCACCTGATCAGACTTCGCGATTTATAGTAGGGTTGATGGGTAGTTGGTAGTCGCGTATCTGAAAAATGGAGCTGGTCTGTAAACCGGATCGATGCACCTGATCAGACTACGCGATGAGACTGGTGGAAGAGACGCTGATGGTTGTCCGGTCCGAGGCACCATGTGAGTTGGTGATCGGTCGAAGGGACGCCTGAGGTCAGTTGTCTGCCCAGTGTGTGTGTGTGTGTGTGTGTGATTGGTGGAAGGGGCGCTGACGGGTTGTCAGGTCCGATACACCATGCGAGTTGGTGGATGGTCGAAGGGACGCCTGAGGTCAGGTGTCCGCCCAGTGTGTTTAATTTAGATGCGAGGGGTAAAGATCGAGATCTTTTTAAACAGGTGTCATGAATTAGTAGCGAGTCAGTGATGGACGAGCGATTTTTTTTTTCTCTGATTGACGAGGAGTACGAGACCTGTAGAGGTGAGTGATCGCACAGGGACGTGCGATTGTCAGTATGGCCGTGCCGGCGTATCGATTATTTTAGCTGGCAACACTGTTAAGTGTCTGAAGGTAAGACACTGACGCAACACCGGGCACTGGCGCGTGCGACCGGTGACCGCAGGGATGGGAATCATTGACACTTTAAAATAATAATAATGCGATTGAATGATTGATTTTAGTCGATTACTTTCATGTCATAAGTCATAGACAAGGATCACAGGTGACAATGATGTTATCCCATCCCTAGATGATTATTGTTCGTTCATTCGTTCGTGAGTTCCTTTAAAAATGGAACGTCGTCGTTGACGAGCAGAGTTGTCGCGGATCGTCTCGTGTGAGCAGCACGTGTTCGGTGGAGTGTCTTATTTAAAATTATTAATCATGGGCTGCTATTCAATGTCCTAACTGTATTTCGTGATCGAGTGCTACAATAAAGTGAATGTACGAGAACAATCTCCTCACCCGCTAAACTCACGTCTACCCTCAATTAGTAATATGAGGCCTACTAACGTTCCCAGTGGATTCAAGATTTAACAAGTATTAAGAATAAATAATAGCTTTAATAGCAATTCCCTTTTTCACCAACATATATTTTACCTAGTAAATCAAAAGCAAAAACTCCTAATACTTATTGACTGACTTTAAATTTAATACAAAATACTTATAAATCTCAAAATCAATACATAATTATTTTCCCTCCTTTTATGGAAAACATTTAAGGGCTGGTATCACTTAGAACGCTCCCACGTCATGCGCGCGCTTGTAGGCTACGCTTGCTTCTGTGTGTAACACGCACACAAGCCCTGAAAATCTGGCCTGTTGTTTTTGTTGCGAATGCAGCGCAACAATCCATCTAGACATGTATATAATCAAAGGTTGTTGATTTTAGTTCGAATAAAAATGATGATAAAACTTATTTTCTAAGTATATATGTAAATCCCTACTAATATTATAAATGCGAAAGTAACTCTGTCTGCCTGTCTGTTACGTTTTCACGCCTAAACCGCTTAACCGATTTTGATGAATTTTATTACTCAAATAGTTTAGAACCTGAATAAGGACATAGGCTACTTTTTACCGCGATAACCAACATAGGCGCGGGCGGAGCCGCGGGCTAAAGCTAGCATATAACAAACTTATTCTATATGTATAAATATGTATGACTGCACGGTTGGCCTAGTGGTATAAGCAGTTGCGACGCTAATTCCTACTGCGCCAAGTGTCATGGGTTCAAATCCCACGTGGGATAACACTTTGTGTGATTCACAAATTGTTGTTCTGAGTCTGGGCGTTCTTTGTGTCCGTTTCATGTATGTTTGTAAAGTCCCCGCGACACAGGAATTTATATTCCTAAAATGTAATAATAAAAAAATCACTTTTACCTTTACAAAAGATTTCAGATAGCCGAAAATCACTTACAATATTGACTTTTGTTTCTAGTTCTCGTAAATAATAACGCATCCACCACCCTTTCTTTCGTTTCATCTTTTTTCCCGATATAGGAATGTACGCAGCACTAATCAACACAATCGCTTAGGGCGACATCCGTCACTGGTGGCAGTGTGTACAGTATGACCCGCGACAATTTTGTCCCCGAGACGCTTTCACGTTGTTGACGAGCGCTATGTTCGGGGACATGTTGCACAATTTGTCCCCTAGTGTATCTGAGCCTTTACGTAATAATGCGTTAATTTTGTATAACGTTTTCCAAGTGAGCGTATTTTACAAGTTAAGCCTCTATAACTCCTGAACTAACAAAGTCATCTAATCCGTTCTAGTTTTCCTTCAAAGTTCATTATATGGACCACCATCACGAATTTTTCCAGATTTTTTGAGCCAGTCGTTTAGTTTTTAGAGGTAAACGACTGGCTCAAAAAATCTCATCAGAACACCTTAAAATTATTCCACCAAAATATCCAAGGCATTTCTTCCAAGTTATTAGAAATTGAATTGTTTTTAGAAAATAGTAAGTTTGACATTATTTGTTTTACTGAGCATTGGCTAAAGGATTACCAAATGCTTATTAATTTTGAGATCTATATGGTGGGTAGCTGCTTTAACCGTAAAAATATGCTTCGTGGAGGTTCCCTAATATTAATAAAAAATAGTTTTAAATTTAAGCAACGTAATGACATAGTGGGTCTTTCGGTTGAACATTGTGCCGAACTGTCCTGTGTTGAGCTAGATAAGCATGTAATTGTATGTGTGTACAGACCCCCAAACTATCAAAACTTTACCTTATTTGAATCAATAATGGAAGATGTCCTGGCAAAACTTGCAGCCAGTAATAAACATACAATTATTTGTGGTAATTTTAATATCAATATTTTAGAAGATAATTCAAATAGTAGTCGGTTATTAAATCTTTTTAAGTCATTTGACTTGACCAACACTTTTATAGAACCTACTAGAGTCACTCCACCTTCTACTCCATCTGCTACTTGTATAGATAATGTTTTCTGCGATTGTAATTACTTGGATAAAGCCATAGTAAATTGTCTACCGTCTGACCATAGTGGACAAACAGTAACTTTTAGGTGTAACACGCCATTGCAAAAAGTTCAGATTAAATTTAGACCTATAACTTCCAGCAAATTAGATAGGTATAATAATTCCCTACAAAACAAGTTAAGTGTTATGAGCCTTGACGATATTAATATAAATCAACTGTATGAGCGTTTCTGTTCAATAGTTCACACGGAATTCAACAAAACTTTTGAAAAGAAGACAAAAAGTATTTGCCCTAAATTTATATTTAGTGATTGGGCAACTAAAGGTATTAGAATAAGTAGGGAAAGACTATTTGAGCTTTATGGCCTTAAGCCTTTTATAAACTCTGAAACTTTTAACAAGTATGTTGCTAAGTATTCAAAAACTTTTAGAAATACATGCCAGGTTGCTAAAGCCCTGCACATTAGCAACAAGATCAAATCAGCAGAAAATAAAATAAAGACAGTTTGGAAAGTCATAAATAACGAGACTAACAGGAAGAAAATACGTAACACTAGCTACACATTAGATACAGCATGTGGTCCTAAAAGCTCAAATCAGGAAGTAGCTGAAGAATTTGTAAATCTTTACCGATATACCATTAAAAACTACGGAGGCTCTTAATTCCTCACCTGATGTCTCAATTAATTTATTAAAGGCGAATGTGTCTAGCTGCCTGGCTGAATTTAAATTTAAACACATTAACCCTATGATAGTTAATAAGGTTTTCCGGCAAATAAAAATCAAACTGACCAAAGATCTATGGGGAATGTCTATCAAAGTTTGTATATCCATACTTGAAACTATAGCCCCATACTTAGCTTTAATTTTTAATTTATGTGTTGACCAAGGAGTTTTCCCTGATTTAATGAAATACAGTAAAGTAATACCTCTTTTCAAATCCGGGGACAGTAAAGATACTAATAATTATAGACCTGTATCCGTGTTACCAGTTTTTAGCAAAGTTTTTAAAAGGTAATGCTTAATCAAATGCTCGATCATTTTAACACCAACAGAATCATACATGATCAACAGTATGGTTTCACCAAAGGACGTTGTACAACTGACGCCGGTGTAACCTTATTAAAGCATATATTTACTGAGTGGGAAGAGTCCCAAGACGCCATTGGAATTTTTTGTGACCTCTCCAAAGCATTTGATTGCGTAAATCACGACACATTACTTTTGAAACTTGAGCATTACGGACTAGGAAAACTTGCACTGAATTTGGTTAAATCTTATTTGAGTGATAGACAACAATATGTGCAAATAAATGGTGTTAATTCACAGGGTTTAAAAGTAAAAATGGGGGTTCCTCAAGGCTCAATATTGGGTCCTTTCCTCTTTCTAGTATAATAAATGATCTACCATATTTATTGAAAAATCAACCTCAAAATAGGGTGTTATTTGCTGATGACACTTCCTTAATTTTTAAGATAAATAGACGGGCCCAAAATCTAGATGACGTGAATAATGCCCTAGTTCAAGTCCAGAATTGGTTCACAGCAAACAATTTGGTATTAAATGAAAAAAAAACCAAATGCATAAGATTTGCTTTACCGAATGTTAAGAGTAGTGACTGTGATATAATTTTGAATAAAGAGAAACTTGAATTCGTAGATAAAACTGTTTTCCTGGGGATTACGCTTGATGCAGGTCTACAATGGGGTTCTCATTTAACATCTCTTGCGGGGCGGCTAAGTTCAGCAGCATTTGCTATTAGAAAAATCCGTCAATTTACTGATGCAGATACCGCTAGACTGGTCTATTTTAATTACTTTCACAGTATAATGTCTTACGGCATTTTGTTATGGGGACGGCATTTTGTTATTTGCTGCAGATATTGAGTCTATATTTATTCTGCAAAAAAGAGCTATCAGAGCCATATATAATCTTTGTAGGTGCGATTCTCTAAGGGAACTTTTTAAGGATATTGGCATCATGATGGTACATTGTCAATACATCTACGAAAAAATAATGTACGTCAGGAAAAATCTTCATCTTTTTGTTAAAAGAGGTGACAGACATAATTACAGTACTAGAAATAGGGACCAACTAGTTCAGCCAGGCTTTAGACTCGCTAAAGTAGACCCTCCTTTATGTGGACTGTTTGAGATGCTATAATAAAATTCCACAAAGTATTCTTGAACTGAATGAGACAAAATTTAAAACATGCATTAAACGCACGCTATGTAAGCAAGCATATTACAAGTTGAGCGATTATATCGCTGATAAAAATGCTTGGCTCAATGCTGGTCCTGCTTCACAAGGACAGGGGCGCATAAATTGATAGCATTAAATGGTATTGTTGGAGCTGCTGAAGATTGTACAACTTTCTTTGCATTGTATAGATTCAATCTCTTTAGTATTATATAATCGCATAGCCCATATAGTGTGAGTACTATGTACTAAGAAGCTATTCAAGCTATCATTCACTGGAAACCTACGTCTTTTCTTGACTTGAATCTGCCCTGGCGGTTGAGAGTATGTCATGCTCACTCAAATGTCATGGTGATGGTGGCGCGTGTGTCGGATCATTTAATTCCCTTCAAAATGGTTGAGTTGAATGGTGCTGATCCATGCGTCATGTTCGTGAAGGAGCGCTGTCAGTTGTGACTGGTCATCTCTTAGTTGCCACGGCTTATTTGAATTAATTATTTTATTTTTGAATTGTGTTTTTGTTGTACTATGGACACTTTTAACGTGCACGTCTTGCTACATCGTTCTCACATAATGTACCATCTGGATTCATGTTGAAATTGCGGTTTACGATTTATGACATATGAAAAAAAAAACCACTTACTAGATCTCTTTCAAACCAATTTACGGTGAAAGTTTGCATGGTAATGTACATTATATATATTTTTTTTAGTCTTATCATTCTCTTATTTTAGAAGTTACAGGGGGGGGACACATTTTACCACTTTGGAAGTGTATCTCACGCAAACTATTCAGTTTAGAAAAAAAAATTATTAGAAACGTCAATATCATTTTTGAAGACCTATCAATAGATACCCCACACGTATGGGTTTGATGAAAAAATAATTTTTGAGTTTAAGTTCTAAGTATGGGGACCCCCAAAATTTACTGTTTTTATTTCATTTTCATGTAAAATATTAATGTACATTATACATCTACTGACCAAATTTCAACTGTATAGCTCTTCTAGTTTCGGGAAAAAGTGGCTGTGACATACGGACAGACAGACATACAGACAGACAGACTTGACGAATCTATAAGGGTTCAGTTTTTTGCCATTCGGCTACGGAACCCTAAAAAGACCGATAAAAGTTAAAATACTGATTTTTGCTTATGACACTCGTTGGGTCAATAAACCGCCCAAAATTATATGACTAGTGTAGGGTTCGGCATAGGACGATACATACACCACACTAGATTGCCTTATGCGTAAAACTATAATATTTCCACCGCGATCCTATATTTCATAAATTTGAATAGATCTGAGATCGCATCGTATACATAGTTTAGATTCGAGCAAAAAATAAATGCTTTCGATACCTGGCAAGTCGTCGGCGATGAGGCGGAAGACGCGCAGCACGTCCTGGTGCCTGGGTAGGCCGCGGCCGCGCTCCAGGCGCCCGCCGCACGCGTCCAGCATGAGTCGCGTGAGCGCGCACGCCGTGTGGCACGTGTCCGTCGCGAGCATCGAGTCCTTCTCGATGCGGATCTGCAGCGCCCACGTCCACAGGTCGATGCAGCGCTGGTAGCGGAAGGCGTCCGCGTAGGAGGCGCCGCGGTACATGAGGCGGAACACGGTGTCCTTGTGGTCGAGGCCGAGCACGCGCGTCACCACGAGCAGCGACTGCGTGCGCAGTGCGTCCATGTCGGTGGCGGCCTGTTCCAGCTCAGCCAGCGAGCGCCACTCGCGCGCGTCGCCCAGCGCGCGGTGCGGCGCGCGCACGGGCCGCTTGGGCACGTACTCCCCGCAGCCGTGGCGGATGGCCGTGGCGCGCCGCCACGCCGCCAGCGCTGCCGCCACGTCGTTGAACTCATCCAGCTGCGTCGAGCCGAGCAGCTCGTACGCGTCCGCCATGCGCGCCGGCTCGTAGCGCACGCGGCCCGCGAGCAGGCTCACCACCTGCGCGGCGCCCTTGAGGCAGGCCGTCCGCAGCGCGTCGTCGCCGGCGCGCGAGCGCAGGTGCGGGTCAGCGCCGTGCTCGAGCAGCAGGCGCGTGGTCTCGAGCCGGTGCTCCTGGATGGCGTAGTGCAGCACGGTCTTCATCTGCGTATCGTGCGCGTCCACCCTGGCGCCGTGCTCTAGCAGGAAGGCGCAGAGGCGCACGCTCTGCACGGAGTTGATGAGGCAGGTGCCGCCGTTGTGGTTGGGCCGGTGCACGTCGGCCCCGCGCGCCACTAGGAAGCGCACCACGTCGAGGTGCGTCATGAAGCAGGCTGAGCGCACGGGCGTGGAGCCGCTGTCGCTGCCCGCGTCGATGTCGGCGCCCGCGTCGGCCAGCACGCGCAGCACGTCGAGCGCGCCCGTGACGGCGGCGCACCACAGCGGCGTGACGGTGTGCACGGAGCGGTCGTCGGGCACCTCGTACACGCCGCGCTGCTCGATGTCGGCCGCGCACACGTGCACGAGGTACTCCACAATCTCCACGTTGCCGCGCTTGCACGCCACGAACAGCGGCGCGCAGCCGTCCTGCTTGCGGTCGCACAGCTCGCGCCGCGCTCGCGGACTCATCCTACGGGGATTACAAATGCAAATACTGACTTTTGTGAATCTACTTTTTTTCCTAAACATGGTTCCCCTACTGAGGGAGGAAGACCTGTTCTTACTGTAACGCCCGAGCTGATAATATATAGGTTGTGGCGACTACCACCCTTGTACTGAAATAACCAACCATTGACTACTCACTTTTCTCACAGGCCTACTCTAATAATGTTCGTTTCACATCCTACCGTGGGCTCACAGTGTAATAGGGTGGGGGCTCTGGCAATGTACCCTCTCACAATTTTTTTAACGATGAAAACCTCACATTCCGATAAGTACAGTTTCAAATAGAACACAGATGTAATTCTGGTGTTTTATATGTCAGAAGATGGACCTAAAACTTAGAATGGAGTTCAGGAAATTTAACCATATGGGTTAAGAATCCTGAACTCCATTCCAACTCCAATATTTAAATTACTTTGTTGAGCTTAATAAAAAAAAAATACTATGAAGATAATTTTGATATCATTACACATACATACAGGAACCATCAGCCAAATTGTATGTGTCTAATACCTATCTCTCGTCGATAAAATGGTTAGTCAAGTGCTAGCATTGTTTCTTAAATTTCAATTTTGAAAATAATATATTATTACAGCTGTTAAATGGTGTTTTCGAGATAAATAATTCAAAAAGTAATTTACAGATAATGATATGGACTTGAATGTCAAGTGATTTATTTGGATAAGAAATAATACTGAGGTGTTAATACTTATCCTTAGTTTGTTCAGACGTAAATTTTGAACATTATACCACAACAGTTGTTGTGACATAACCTTTTATTGATGTTCTCTATAAAACTGGATATTTTGGTTTATAGATCTATTGTGATATGGATAATGAATTAATGATGTTATCAGTGCAAGTGAAAGTTTAAGTTGAGAAGTAAGTAAACAGCATCAGAGGATGGATGTTATTTTTAATGTTTAACGAGCATTTACACTAAATGTTATATATTGTTAAATCAGATAAATTACAGAGCTCAAAATGTTGTAGAACTATTCTCTAACTGTGTATGCATGTATGAATGGCTGCATCAGTCATCAGAATATCGTGTTCAGTCACCAATAATTAATCTTCAAATAAACACTTGTTTCAGTTGCAAAAATTCCTATAAAGCAAGTGAACCCTAACACACACAGTGATATCCTTCCATATATTAATTTTCATTTAAATAATGGCAAAAACCCCAATAAAATCAATTAATCAATTTACAAAAGGATTGGCATACTTACTACTTAGTATTTCATAACCAAATACCATACGATATCCATACGATAATACAACAAAGTGAAAAGAAATCCATAGTAGAACACGAAACTTAACTGTAGCACATTGAGATTTTGTAAAACTGTAGACAGGTCAGAAAAGTACTCCTAAAGAGATAGTGAAATGACTAGTCAGGACATTACCTCTCGAGAGCAGTACGAAGGCGCGCCGAAAGACGAGCTCCAGGCGCACTGTGTTTACATTCCTGCATCAGTTCCAGGAACACTGCATCATGCAGTTTCACAGAGTCAACCGTGCTCCTGGAACCGCCCCGCTTTGAGCTGCTACTACTCTCCTCCCACATTGCGCAAGCGAATCGACACCTGTCGCCCACAAAACATTCGCTTTTAAGACCCAACAAAAAATCTCTCCCATTAATGTCGCTATATGACAAAGGAACTGCAAATGCCTACCAACTGTTTACTGTGCGCTGCGCGACTGACGAGTGACGTTTGTTTTGTTTTATTTTTTATCGACCGTGGTCTACTTCAGTGGATATATCACGTAGTGTTGCCAAGCTTTCCGGTTAAATTAATGCAATGCATGTAAAGTAGAATTATAAAGTTTTCTTCTTTTTCTTATATTATTTATTAGGTTTTTTATCATTACATATAAGCTTAGGTTAGTCTTTTGGGACTATTAAATGGAAATAGACTAGCTGATGCCCGCGGCTCTGCGCGCGATTCCTGGGGGTATGAAAGATAGTTATCATCCGATTTTCAGACCTACTGAATATGCATTATAAAATTACACAAAAAAATCGCTTAAACTGTTTCGAAGGAGTATGGTAACTACTTTTGAATATATTTTCACTAACACTCCACTATTTTTGTGATTTTACGCTAAATTGTAACGATTTATCTGTGCAGATTCATCTAAAATGTGTTTGAAAAACCGTTTCTGAGTATCATTAAATGGTGGCGGTTATCTATTATTCCTATGTCATATATTGTTTGTATTAATTGATAGAATTTATACAGAGATAAGCTTGTCCAGCATATTTCATAGATCTATTAACGAGCACGTAGAATTCGGACAGTTATTATCTCGTTGAGATCAATCGTGATTAAAAAGGCATTTTAGCGAAATGTGGGAGAAATAATGTAGCCGTATATCGGTATAAATAAGCAATGTATACTAATAAATCATAGAGTAGGAAACGAGTGCCAGTATAATAGAGATGGCTCCCAAAGAGTATACTGTATTTCGACCTTTAAGTTCGCCATAATTGGTAGCCCCGACGACTGAACAAGCCTGAAGAAATAAGTTCGCGCTATATCTATCAAATAAAGAATTCTATCAATTAAGAGGTCGTTGATTACGTTTTACAGACTTCTCGTAACTCGTAGTCTTACGATTTGGGCGAAGGAATCACGATTTCAGACCATGAAATCGTTTATTATAATACTCCATATGGTGGAGTAGACGCGAGAAACAAAATCCTTACCACTTTACGTGTACGGTAGCTACTCCAAAAAAATTTTAAGCCATTGTATAGCTTTTATCGCGGGCTCTGACCGCGGCGTCCGAATCAAGAAATTCCGTAACGAAAAAACGTAACACCCTAAAAAAGGAACTGCAGTGTGACAAGGATGTGGCGGCTCCGTGCCATAGACCTTTATATAGAGACAAGACACATTGTTCTATACGTACAATTGCTTATACAAATAGCAGCCATTTTGAAGGCACACGCTTAAACATATATCTATCTCGTTCTTACTCAGCACTGTAACTCGCACGAAAACAATATGACAGTATTTCAGTGCGTACATAAAATGTATAAAAATGAAACATGAATATACGTAAATACCTAATGAGGTCGAAAATCCACCATGTTTTGAGCGGTAATGTCATTGTCAATTAGTTCAGCCGGTACTTGTCTTGTCAAACGGTCGTGGTATAAATTAATTTATCCAATTATCTTTCAATATTTCGCTTGTAACTTAAAACAATTGAAGCCAAACATAAGTAATTACTTCGCAAATATGCCAGTGTGTAGTGTAATTGGTTGCGGCATAAGAAGAACACCAAATCAGCCTCTGGCGTAAGTGTCGTCTGCTATGCGGATGACACGCTAGTACTGGCCAGAGGGTCAAGCTTCCAGGAAGTGCTTCGGCTCGCTGAGCAGGGGGTGGCTTGTGTTGTGGATAAGATCTGTGAGCTGGGACTGAGGGTAGCACCCCAGAAAACTGAGGCTATATGGTTCCATGGCCTACGGAGGCGACAGGAACCACCCAGCTCACGCCTCCAAGTGGGTGACGCTGTAGTCCAGGTGGGTCAGTACATGAAGTACTTAGGCCTCATTCTGGACAGTCGGTGGAGCTTCGAAGAGCATTTCGGGCGATTAGTCCCCCGAGTGCGAGGGGTAGCTGGGGCGTTACATCGTCTGCTGCCCAATCTCGGGGGGCCACGGGAAGAAGTTCGCTGCCTCTACATGGGCGTCGTGCGATCAATGGTCCTCTATGGGGCGCCCGTCTGGTCTGAAGATCTGGCGGGTTCCTCCCGCTGTAAGGCTCAACTAAGGAGTCTGCAGCGGCTGATGGCCATTCGGATCGTACGAGGCTACCGTACGATCTCGTATGAGGCAGCGACGATCCTGGCGCGATCTCCACCCTTTGACATTCTGGCCGACATGTACACGATGGTCTACGACCAAATTCGTTCTGTCGGTCGGGATGGCGAGGGGACAGCGCCGGATCATGAGCCTGAAATACTACGGCGGAACGCACACGCGCAAGCATTACGGGCTTGGAGGGCACGGCTCGAAGCACAGGGCTGTGCCAGCCAACGCGCTGTTGGAGCCGTTCTGCCGAGCTTCGAAGCTTGGGTAAAGAGGACCGACTGTGTCACCTATCGATTGACTCAGATACTCACCGGGCATGGTTGCTTCGGTGAGTATCTGAATCGAATAAGACGGGAGGCTACAGCACAATGCCACCACTGCGGGTCTGACTGGGACTCCGCCCAGCACACGCTGGAGGACTGCCCTGCTTGGGAGTCCGAGCGTCGAGTCCTGATCGGACAGACCGGACGAAACCTGTCACCGCCAGCATTGATCGCGGCAATGCTGGCGAGTGGGATGGGAGGCCGCGGTCTCCTTCTGTGAGAACGTTATGCTCCAGAAGGAGTCCGCAGAGCGTGATCGGGAAAGGGCCGATCCCGCTCGAAGGAGGCGGCGAAGGGGACGCGGCAGAGGTCGCTAGGTTCCTAATCGTCGCCTAAGGGTCGCTGCGGCCACATGTTGGGGAGATGTGACCGCTGCAAACGACCCGTGACAGGTGACACCCCGGTGCGGCCGGGGGTGTCGTCTAAGGTGGGTCGGTGTTCCGCCTTTTACTGTGTAAAGCGGCGAGAGGCGCGATATCGTCCTGCCCCAAGGGTAACCTATTGATTACCGTGAGATGTATCCCAATCATGGGGTTAGGCAGGGGGGACTCCAGATGTCGCTGATGCGTTCCTGGAGCTCCTCCCGACTGCCGAGGTAGGCCGCCGCGGGGTTTAGTGGGTAGACCGGTTCGCCGGGAGTCCCACACACGCCTTTCGTCTTCCCCACGGAGGGTATGGTGCGAAAAGCATTCCCCGCGAAAAAAAAAAAAAAGGTTATGAATGGATTTGACTTATTTAACTATATTTTTATGTTTAAATAATGTTATTTTATTAGCTGGGGTTGTACATTATTTATCGACTTTGATGTCGATTTAATATGATTGCTAATATAAAATTTCTTATTTTATCCCGTTTAAATCTACCCCGTTTAAAACATTCTAAACTAATAATTCAAACATAATTTTATAGGATCCCAAGAAAAGAGCTTAAGAAGAAAAAGTTGCTGGAAGCCATTGGAATGGAAAATATAAAGCCAAATGTTAAAGACATTTATATTTGCTCGCTACATGTTGATGATAAATGTTTTAACAGAACTGTAGATGTGACTAGACTACGAGATGATACCATGCCCTTAAAATTTGTAAGAGTAAGTTAATACTGTATATACTTTTATAGTTATTATTGATATACCTTTTTTTTATCAGATACAGATTTTACCTTTTAATGCCTTAGGTTTTGTTTTTTCCATATTGTTCTATATTCGAATGTGTTTAAATTTTGAATCTCAAAACAATTTAAAGTATTAGGGTTAATGATTTAGTTTAGTCACAGCGTCGATTAGTCTGTCAGTAGGTACTATAAGGTTCTAGATGTGTTTTTTTTTTCAAACGACAAAACTTAAAGCCTCATACATATATTATTTTACAATAAAACGTGCTATTTATTTATTTATTTATAAATAAATAAATAAAAGGATCAAAATTAATATACAAGTTTTATACGGTGGGACAATGATCAGCAGGATAGTCGTTGACAGTAGGCTTATTATATAATTCCGGCTCAGTCTTCGCAGTCGAAGGCCTTAACATATGTCTTGTCATGCCTCTCACCCTCATGGAAACTTTTACTTTTAGCCTTTGATAAACTTGTTGCTGCTACATTATCCATACTAATATTATAAATGCGAAAGTAACTCTGTCTGTCTGTCTGTTACGCTTTCACGCCTAAACCACTGAACCGATTTTGATGAAATTTGATATGAAGATAGAACTGAACTTGGGAAAGGACATAGGCTACTTTTTACTGCAATAATCGAGATACAAAGGCCAAAGCTAGGTGATTATAAAAATACATAAATCGTAGGTATCAAAATCTATCACTGTTTATCTCCTGTCAAAACTTCACAGGTTGCTAGGCATAACACAATTGCATGGCAACCATGATGATAGTTTGACAATGACATATAGACCAGTAGTCCAGGATAGATAATTTTTGAAAACAAATAAAATTATAGTAGGATGAAACCTATTGGAAAAGGAGGTGTTCAATCGAATGTTGTACATTTATGTTGACGACACGCTCGATAGATGGCGGTGTGCCTTTAGGGTGTGTCGCGGTGTTAAAAGTCTCAATTAGTGTATGACCTTCCGAACAAATATAATATTTTTCGTACTCGCATCAAACGGTTGTTTTATTTCTATTGAGTCAACAGTGCTCGGAAGCTTACAGCCCTAACATTTTTGGTCCTCCGGAGCCGGACGGGTTTATTGAAGATCAGTAAATCCCCAGCACACACAGTTCCGTTGGCTTCCCTGCTATGCTGCTATCGCGCTGATAGTAGTGAACGGTAAAAGTGGGTGTGACAACACAATCACACATTGTATGGCAAACAGTCGTGGCGCTAAGGTTTGGACGTATTTGAAGTCATCGCACGAAGTTGCGACGTGCAACCAGCAGAGGGCGCCACCATACTATCTTTGGAGTTGAGTCGGTGGATGGCATTGGAATTTCTACTTGGCTGTTGTTGGAGCTTGTGACGTCAGGGAAAGTGACGTAACATATCGGCAGTTATGTGTAAAGAGGTTTGACAGAACAAAACTGTAAGTAGTGAACTTTTATTAACTTAGAATATTTATCTTGCAAGAAATCAGTGACAAATTCGAACATAGAAAAACTATCTTTAGTGTGGTGAAATATTTTGGGACTTGTAATATTTAGTTGTATTTTATTGTAGTGTTAAGTAGTTTAGACTTAGAATAGTTAAGCAAAATTGGTTCAGACGGGGAATCCATGCCCGATTTCACCCCGGTTTTAAAAGTGACAAAAACACTTCTAAAAATTTAAATTTTTATACCCTCGTAGTTCTTATATCTTAGAATCGTTTCACTGTAGCCATTTTATATTGCTTGTAACTTAGAAAATTATTGTAGATTGTATTTTTATACGTTTACTTGAGAACTTTGATTTATTTAGTTTATAGTTGTGTATATTCAAAAATATTTACAATGAAGTCGTTAATTAAACTACAATTAAATAATAAAACTGTAATTGAAAAAGCTAGAATCAATTTTAAAAAATCGCCAAAGGATCGTATTTCACAAACATATTTACAAACAAGATTAGAATCATTGGAAGAACAGTGGAAACAATTTGTAATAACACATAGAAATATTATTGAAAAGGCGACCGAGTTAGATTTAGACAACGCGTATTTCTCGAATGAGGTTTACGACAACACAGAGGAGTTGTACATATTATATAAAACAGAACTTAAAGAACTAATGAGTGCTAATACTACAATTAATATATCGCCACAAAATCAACAAACAAAAGTATCGTCGGTAGTCAGATTACCAAAGATCAGTCTACCCACATTTTCTGGATTATATACTGAGTGGACGACATTCAGAGATTTATTTTTGAGTCTTATACACAATAACGACTCATTAGATAATGTACAACGTCTTCACTATTTGAAGACTCATTTGTCTGGAGAAGCAGAACAGCTACTGCGACATACACCAGTAACTGCTGCTAATTATAGTGAATCTTGGGCTATTTTGTGTAAACGATATGACAACAAAAAATTCTTATCTCACTGCATGTTAAAGCGATTTGTTAAACAACCAGTCATTGTAAGGGAGTCTTCAACGTCTATTAAAAATCTGTTAGATACGACAGTTGATTGTTTGCATGGTTTGAGTACTTTAGGCATTAATGTAAGTTCTTGGGATGCTATTGTAATATTTTTAATTTGTGAAAAATTAGATACCGAATCTCGAACACTGTGGGAATCAAAAATCAGTGTTGACGATAATTTACCCACATTTACTGAGTTTAAGACCTTTTTAGAATCGAGATTTCGTTCACTAGAATTTTTAGGCACTAAGCCCAGTAACCAATACAAGACTCAAACTAGTAAGGTAAATAGCAATGTTAAATCATTTCATATCGCTTCTCTAACGTGTATTCTGTGTTCCGGAGATCATAAATTGTGTCACTGCAAACAGTTTGCAAAAAAAGACTATGACGCTCGCCGCGACTTTGTTCGAATCAACAAATTATGTTTTAATTGTTTAGGAATTAACCACACCGTATATTCTTGCCGTCAGCCAACCAGATGCCATCTTTGCAAAAAGAGACACCACACGTTACTTCATACAAAACCAACCGTCAATGCCACTGAGCCATTAGATGGTTCAGCGGAATCGGAAGTGGTAGTTGCTGCAGCGGCTACCTCTTCTAATCAATGCGAGTCTACCACTATTTGTTGTTTCGCGGATGTATACAACCAAGGTTTGCTTGCTACAGCCTTGGTCAACATTGAGTCGAGAACTGGTTCCGTTGTTGTTTTAAGAGCTCTGATGGATCAGGGCTCTCAGGTCTCTTTTATTACGGAGGCCGCAGTCCAGTTGCTCGGTTTGAAGAAGACACCCGCGCAGACTGACATATTGCGATTAGGCGATGATGAGGGGGTTTCGATGCCTTCTAAATGGGTTGTGAGGTTTAAATTGCAGTCACGCCTAGATCCTACATTTGTCTTGTATGTCGATGCATTTGTATTGAACAGACTCACATCACATCTTCCTGAAAGGAAGATTGTCAACGTGCTGCCGTCAATTTCATCCCTAGAACTTGCAGATCCATTCTTTGACACGCCGGGTAAGATTGATCTTCTGTTAAGCACCCGCGTGGTCGGTGAAGTTCTAGTGGACGGCTTGGTCAAGGGTCCACCTGGTACTCCAGTGGCCCAACGGACCAGGTTAGGGTGGATCTTGTCTGGCGAGATCCACACACCGCTCAGGACTCAACCAGTATGTTGCAACGCAAGCTTAGATGTTAACGGGCTTTTAAGACAGTTTTGGGAGTTGGAATCCGAGTCTTCTGCTCATAAGGTTATCTTGACCGAAGAAGAGCAAATGTGTGAGGACATATATTCTAACACTACCAAAAGAGATCCAACAGGACGATATATCGTCAAGCTCCCGTTTAAAGCTGAGCGTCCTAACTGCGTTTACGGGGGATCGGAAGATATTGCCCGAAAACGGTTCCACATGCTGGAAAGGAAATTGTCAAGCAATCCTGAGCTAAGACAGCAGTACTCCGAAGTTATTCATGAGTATGTTTCTTTGGGACACGCCGAAGTTGTCCCCCAAGCACAATTGAAACGCGAAGCGTTTTATTTACCACATCACGCCGTAGTACGCGGTGATAAAAGTACTACTAAGGTCAGGGTCGTCTTCGATGCCTCTTGTTCAGGTAGTAACGGGGTATCGTTGAATAATGAACTGATGGTTGGCCCAACCTTACAATCCGACTTACGTCATATAATCATGAGATGGCGCTGTCATCCGATAACTTTGGTGGCAGACGTTATCAAGATGTACCGGCAAGTGAAGGTAGCCTCAGACGACGTAGACTACCAACGTTTTCTATGGCGCGACAACTCAGATTCTGAGTTGCAACATCTACGTCTGCTGCGTGTCACCTTTGGTGTATCTTCAGCTCCTTATTTGGCGGTGCGTACCTTAATACAATTAGCTCATGATGAAGGAAAGAATTATGCCCTAGTTAAGGATCGTGTCCTTAGGGATTTTTATGTAGACGATTTCTTGTCCGGTTGTGAATCTGTCGCAGAAGGTGAAGAAATATATAGTCAGATGAATGAGTTACTGGCGCGTGGAGGTTTCCAGCTTCAGAAGTGGTCCAGTAGTAGTGACGAATTATTAACAAAAATAAAAGATAGAATAGATATAAGTCATGATACAATAAATTTCAAAATTGATAATGTTATGAAAATTTTAGGTTTAACTTGGAATAGAGATACGGATGAATTTCAATACACTGTCCACCTTCCTCCGCTGGAAACTCCAGTGACAAAGCGTAGGGTGGTATCTGACATCGCCCGCTTGTTCGATCCTCTCGGTTGGCTTGCTCCAGCGATAATAACAGCCAAAGTGTTCATACAACGCTTATGGCTCTCGGGTATCGAATGGGATGATGAATTGCCTGATCACCTACTGACAGATTGGCTGAATTACAGAAGCGAGCTTAATAGCTTGGTCGGTTTCCATCTGCCCAGGTGGATTCACACAAGCAAACATGACCAACATGTTGAACTGCAAGGCTTTTGCGATGCCTCTAATGAAGCATATGCAGCCGTGGTCTATACGCGGTCCATAGATTCCAACGGCACAGTTTTCGTCAGTCTTGTGGCGTCAAAAACCAAGGTGGCCCCCGTCAAACAGGTTTCAATACCTCGTTTGGAGTTGTGTGGCGCGTTGCTACTATCAAAACTTCTCTGTGAAGTTTCGGACACCTTGGGAATAGAGAGGAAGGACATTCATGCCTGGACTGACTCATCAGTGGTTCTCGCTTGGTTGGGAAGCCACCCCAGCCGTTGGAAAACGTTTGTCGGCAACAGAGTTGCCGAAATTCTCACCGTCATGGACGGAAATCAATGGTCGCACGTTCAATCAAAGGACAACCCCGCTGATTGCGCATCGCGAGGTGTGAATCCTTCTGCATGCGCAGATCTTGATCTGTGGTTAAGAGGACCTGGCTGGCTTAGGGATAGAGTAATCAATTATAATAAAGGTTATATAAATAAAACTAGTTTAGAGGAAAGGAAATTAAAAGTGTCATGTAATGTGCTTACTAAAACTAACGAAGAAAGTAACATAATATCAAGGTTTTCATCTTTAAGCAGGCTAACAAGAGTAATAGCATATTGTAGAAGATTTTTAAAATCAAAGTATAATCAAATTCATTCATCTCTTTGTTTAACGTTTGCCGAAATCAATGCAAGTTTGTCAGTATGCATCAAAATATGTCAAGATGAATATTTTTCTCAAGAAATAGATTCCTTAACAAAGACAGGGAAGTTGGATAAGAGGAATAAACTCGCCCAGTTAAACCCTTATATAGACCAAGATCATATCATGAGAGTTGGCGGGCGGTTACAGAGAGCTGACATTGAAGATACCATGAAACACCCAATTATATTGCCTCACAAGTCGCACTTGACAGGCCTTTTAATATCTGATGCTCATGAACGCACTCTGCATGGCGGACCGCAATTGGTCCTTAATTTCTTAAGATCTAAGTACTGGATCATCAATGCAAAGAGTGTCGTTCGACAACATGTGCGGAAGTGTGTCACCTGTATGCGTTACTCGGCGCGAGTAATACCTCCGTTAATGGGCCAGTTGCCGTCAGCTAGGGTTAATGCTAGCCGACCTTTTTCTAAGAGTGGTGTGGACTATGCAGGTCCGATTAACGTAAGGCCCACAAAGGGGCGCGGTTATCACTCCACAAAAGGCTATATTTGTTTATTTGTTTGCATGGCTACCCGTGCTTTTCATTTAAAGGTTGTAAGTGACATGACGTCGCAAGCATTCATAGCAGCCTTTAAACGCTTTACGTCGACACGGGGCCACTGTGGTGAAATGTGGAGTGACAACGGCACCACTTTCGTCGGAGCCAACAAAGAGTTGAAGGCTTTGTTTAACCAGGAAAGGTCAGGCGTAGCTTCGGACATCGCTGACTGGCTAGCAACAAACGGAACGAATTGGCACTTCATTCCACCCCATTCTCCAAATTTCGGAGGACTTTGGGAGGCTGGAGTGAAGTCCACAAAACATCACCTCAGAAGAGTCGTAGGTGCCAGCACTCTTACTTTTGAGGAACTAACAACAGTTCTCGCTCAAATAGAGGCATGCCTAAATTCGCGGCCGCTCTCTGCTTTTAGTGGTAGTCCCGATGATCCATACCCATTAACTCCGGGTCATTTTCTAGTGGGAGAACCGATCGTACTTCCACCTGAGTCAAACTTCGAAAGTTCAAACGTAAGTACTTTGAGACGATGGCATTTGACTCAGCGTATGGTTCAAGATTTTTGGCGTCGATGGTCTCGTGAGTATCTTGTCCAGTTTCACCATCGTCACAAATGGTCTCATCAAACTTTAGAGCCTTACATAGGCGACGTGGTTTTGGTAATGGAGGATGACTTACCTCCTGCGCGTTGGCTCTACGGTCTTATAATGGAAAAACACGTTGGTTCGGACAAGGTCACGAGAGTTGTGTCACTACGTTGTAAGGGATCTATTATCAAAAGACCCGTTTCTAAGCTCATAGTACTGCCTGTTACAACTTAATTAGATTGTTTTTTTGTTGTATTATTTAATATATTTTGAACGAATTGTACTTGTTTTTACAGTCCACTACATGTAAACTGTAACGCCCATCCTAAATTGTAATGTATAATAGTTATGGATTCCGTCATGGTGGGTGGTTACACATTGTATTTGTTGTTGGTGAGACATCACTTATGGACATTCTGTCCATGGTGGGCGGGATGTTCAATCGAATGTTGTACATTTATGTTGACGACACGCTCGATAGATGGCGGTGTGCCTTTAGGGTGTGTCGCGGTGTTAAGAGTCTCAATTAGTGTATGACCTTCCGAACAAAT
Organism: Phragmatobia fuliginosa; assembly: GCA_932526445.1. Classification (NCBI taxonomy): domain Eukaryota; kingdom Metazoa; phylum Arthropoda; class Insecta; order Lepidoptera; family Erebidae; genus Phragmatobia; species Phragmatobia fuliginosa. Next base: position 15,681,498 of record OW052057.1, read on the forward strand.
ATAATATTTTTCGTACTCGCATCAAACGGTTGTTTTATTTCTATTGAGTCAACAGTGCTCGGAAGCTAACAGCCCTAACAGGAGGAGAATATTTTAAAATGAAAGGAAAAATAATTTACGGGGGATCTGAGGTCGGGAAGGGGTAGAGGGGGAGGTTTTCGGGTCCTTTAAGCGGGGCGTGAAAAAGCATCTCACTAAGCCGCCATAGTGTGGGCCGCCATACATTATTGTCTGCATTCGCAGCAAATGTGGTAGCCCCGACTCTTGGATTCTGCTAATGCTTTCCATCAGGCAGGGTAGAGTCACTTTGGATGGCTAAATATATAAAACAAAGGGTAAAGAACGGTTTATCTCGATTTCCGGCAAAACTACAAGTCCTATGGAAAAAAGTTAAATGGCAAAGTTGTAGTAGGTAATCAAAAGATCTACAATTTTTAGGGTTCCGAAGTTTATGACTTATCGTCCGTCCGTCCGTCCTCCTTACCGTCCAATCGGTAAGTGCTAGAAAGATGAAACTTTGCATTATTATGTATTGTAATTACGTCGACAAAGCGTTACAATAAAATTATGAAAAATATTTTTATTTAGGGTACCTCCCCTACACGTAAAGTGGGGATGTTTTTTTTCTCGCAGCTACCCCGTCATCTGGGGTATCATTATATAGGTCTTTTAAAAACATTAAAAGGTTGTTAAGACGATCTTTAAACCCATTTTTTGATTTAGGTATCCGTTTGCGAGAAATTCCACTTTAAAGGCCACTTTTTTTGTAAAAACAGGGCGTCCCCTCCCCTCTAAAAGCTAAACGGCCGGCTCAAAAAATCTGGAAAAATTCGTGATAGTGGTCCATATAATAACTTTAAATGAAAACTATGACGAATTAGATGACTTTGTTAGTTCAAGAGTTATAGAGGCTTAACTTCTACAATGTGCTTACTTGGAAAAGTCATACAAAATTAACGCATTATTACGTAAACATAACAATTATCCATTGGATACAATTTCTAATCCACGTACCATCATGAGTGACTGAGGAACCCTTTCCCGTGCGTGGCCTGACACGCACTTGGCCGATTTTTTATTTACACTTTTTTTCACATAACCTCAAATTATATGTGAAAAATTCAAAAAACTAAGTTTTTGGTTTTTTGATGTGAAACATCTATAGGCGCACGTAAAATAGATTTCTGGCATGGCGATTGGCGACGCGTCGCCACGGCACGCTATACGATGGTATATATATACAGTCTATATATTAATAATTAGTAATATTTTATTTTATCATTATGACATATTTAGTTCCTATTACAATATGTTCTTTTCTGCATATTACTTTTACAAAATAATGGCGATGTTTCACATCTGCCAGGCGTCCCGTGACGGCTCACATTTTTATTTTTATCTTTTACAAATATTTATCTATTACAAACAAATTATTTTTAAACGAAATTTAGTTAAAACTTACCTTTGATGTCTCGAATACACTGTAATTTATTTGATTTGAAATATTTATTTTTTCACCCGATTTTGACTTAATACCGAAAATTAAACCGTCAAAATATTTACTTTTTTCAAAAAATTAGGGTGTTTTCTGTTTGATGAAATCTCTACTTTCCGATGGTGTAATCCCTACTTAAATTGTAAGTAGGGATAAGATAAAGTAACTCTGTCTGTCTGTCTGTCTGTTACGCTTTCACGCCTAAACCACTGAACCGATTGAAAATAAAGGTAGAAAGAAGGGTTTGAAATAGGGGACGAAAGTTTGTGTCTAAGTTCCTTATATCAAACATAAAATCATGTAAGATTGTTTAGTCTACCCTTACCGTGTCGCGCGATATATACGAATTCCACGCGGGCGAAGCCGCGGGTGGAAAGCTAGTTACTGATATGCTAGTTACGACTAGTTGTGGTATATGTCATTCTCATTCTATATTTTAGAAAAACTTATGTGTTTTGTGGCTGCGATGACACCCAAGAAACGTATTTTCCCAATTTGATTGATAATTGCCAATTTGTAACCCCTAGCCCCGGTAAAGGGGGGATTAGTAGTCCCTAGCCCTATCCAGGGGGAATCACTTCACCGGCGAGCTCTCCAGCAGAGACAAATGAGAACTATCCCAGGGCGCCTGTCCACAAGAAGAAAACTAATTAAAAAGAAAAAGCTACAGAGAAAACTAAGTTGTGTCCGTGCATATGTCGATGGGTGACTGGGGGATTCCTCAAGGAAAACACAAATTCGGATTCACACACTTATCTTTAATTCACTAAACATTTACAATGGTCCATGGTCATATCTAATGCATCACATAATTCAGTCAGTAACAATATAGTAATAAGTTTCTTAAATATTCTTAAAGCTAAATAAGAGGGTTTACATATAAAAAGTTTATAGCTTAAGCTTCCCTGGATCTATGGGGGCCAGTTTTTACCAGGTAGTAGAGCCACGCTGATTTCAGCACGAATGGGCCGGCTCGACCCGGCCAGTACTACCCTCACACAGAAGACCATCCTAATAATGACAGCATTCTTGCTGTCGTGTTTCGTTGGTGAGTGTGAGACCGGAGGCCCAATCATTCTGCATCATTCTCCCGCCCTTCGAAGGCCGGGAGAATGATGCAGAATAATCTAACCAGGCTGCCATGGTAGGGGTCACCATGCTACATTGCCTACCCTCACAATAAGCATGGTGACTCCTACTCCTGGATTCTACTCATGCTTTCCATCAGGCAGAGTAGAGTCACTTTAGCAGGCTTAAATATAAAAAAAAAAAAAAAAAAATGTCATCATTTAAGCAAACTTTATGAATAAAAAAACTGTGGACACAATTATTAAGCTAAACTAATAGTTCAATATTTTGCAGCAACATGCCAGCAACATAAAACTGGCATATTAAAAGAAAATCAGTTGGAAACAATGCCTGTTTTGGCAGGTCCTGATACCTCTACCTTGGTAAATGCTGTTGGACAGTAATTTCAGGTATACAATCTCTATTTATGTGATACTGGTCAGTTTGCTTTATGAAGCATTTGAATTGTTTTTAAAATATGAATTACAGTTTTTATTTTGTATTGAAATTGTGTTCTATAAATTGATTCCGTGGAAAGTTCTAGAAGCATAAACATGTTATAGTAATTTGATATAATCATTGTATTTTTATAATTCTCTGTAGGGTAAAAATAAATTCTAAATATGTTCAAGTCAATGAAATAGTTTTCTTTAATTCCCTAAGTGACCTTTTGATTTCAAAATGATTATTTTAGCCACATCCACCGTTCAAGAAATGCTTATAAAATTTATATTTGTTTACTAATACCATAAATGTAAACTATTATCTTACACCACAATTTTATTTACAGGTCCCTCTAAAAGTTGCCAATACCAGTACACATACTGCTCCTCATGCTATTGCTAGTACTTAATTATCGTATACACGGTGAGAAGGAGTATCTCGACAGATTTTAGAGCGGAAGTCATAAGGAATGACGTTTATAATTAAATGAATGTTCTGAAAGTGTTTTGTTTTTTTTAATCATATGGTCCCTTGATAAGTTTAACATTTATATCATTCTCACTTCGGAGTTCGGAGTCAGCAACACAATTAAAATAGCTTGTTATAGTTGTAATAGAGAGGTAAGTAGTCTAAGAAAAACACGTACTCTTATTTTGATATCCAAAACAGCATAGCTAGCATACTAACGTTTTATCGCCGACATAAAGCTTCCATCCCTTTCCGGCATATAAGCAGGTGCGAGCGAGACGGCAACATACGAAACGACGATAAAATTTAGCATGCTAGAGATGGGCAGATAGCACTGTACTACGCCCTAAGCTTACTTACTTACTAAGCTACTTACTTACTTGTAAAACGACAACTTTACAAAATAAGTGTAGAAACCGTTAATTTTTTCTTTTAAAAGACAACTCTCGCATTAGGAATATAAGTTCCTGTGTCGCGGGGGACTTTACAAACATACATGAAACGACCACAAAGAACACCCAGACTCAGAACAACAAATTATGAATCACACAAAGTGTTATCCTACGTGGGATTTGAACCGAAGACACTTGGCGCAGTAGGTAGCGGCGTGGCGACCGCTTAAGCCACTAGACCAACCGTGCATCATCGTCAAATCGTTTACTTGGTAAAGGACAATGCCCATACCCCGTACCATATTGCGCCATAGATATATTTACACCAAAATTAATATTTTATTTATGTGTATTATGTACTGACTAATAACGCTTTTGTTTGAACGGCATTTAAAAAAATCATTTAATGATGCTAAATAATTAGCAATTACCTACTTCCGCAACACAATACATATCCATATGTCAAAAGTTCATTTCCGAAATCTTGCACGTTCCGTTCAGTGTTCGGAACCGTACGATAATTATCGTACAAATACGATAATTTTGTGCCTACGTACGATGTACGATAGCATATTATTATCGTACGCAGATTGTACGATAATTTCTATCATGATGCAAAATTTGAGAATTTATATTATTTCACTCATGCGTTGATAGTCTAAATCGCAGTAGCATGATTTTATTTTGTCCAATAAAATCTTGGGAAAATACCGGGAAATACAAGTTCTCTATTCCTATTGGTCCTTACGATCCGCTCTACTAAGTTTCACCACTGCCGATACTGTAACTTTATCCAGCGCCTGCTGTACACGCTTTCTTATTGGTTAGCATAGCATCTACCAATGCGAACAAGAGAATCTAAGCTTGTTCACACTTCTTAGGTATCGTATATTTTGTGTAGAAAAGTTGGCAGTTATTTCGTTATATTATTATGATTATATGTCTGTATTCGCTCTGACAAAAGGAATTATTCAAATTAAGTGAAGAAAGAAGTACCTAATTTTCTAGAGCAGCAAAATTTTGTCTGAGTGAATTTTAAGCTTGGCGCGTTTATTGAACTTAAAGTGGAAAGGGAATCAGTTCAGGTCTGTACCACGTGTAAAACATTTGGGTTTCAGTGTTCTGTTGATTTGACAGCGGTGGTTTAAAAAGGATAAACTATAGAGTACTTGCATACATATCAATATTACAATTTATATGATTTATTTATCTATAATAGACATTATCCTAAAAAGTACGATAATTTCGATCCATTGTACGATAATTTTACGCCCCTGGCGCCCCCTGGTACGATAGTCAGTCCACTTCAAGTTCCGAACGCTGGTTCCGTTGTCTGTTATTTCCGAGGTTTAACAATGAACATAAAAATCTTTGTTCGCCTTATTAGCTTTAGCCGTTGTATAAGTAAATAAGATTTTAATATAGGAAGTAAAATATGTAATTCTTTTACATCATTTTATTTTATCTCACCATTTTATAAAGTAAACATTGTGTATTTTCGAAACTCAAAACATACGTTCATGGCGATTCGGAACTCATAATTACAGAACTGTCAGTGTTAATTTCGTTGACGTTTAATCGATGTTATAACTCGTGCGAGCTAAGATGGCACCTGGCTCAAAACGAAACATGACACCGTTCCCCCGCGTGATACCCCTCGGTCATCCTGCGAGTAGCGTTAGCAACACTATTATCGTTGCAAGAATCTTTCAATAATAATTTTAGTTTATTAGGTATTACCTAATGTCATATAAATCACTCCACGAATTTATTTTATAAATATATCATTAAATTTGTCTGGATACCCCAATTATTTTAAGAAAGGTCACACGAAAAAAACCAGCATAACGACTATGAGACGCAATAGTTTAAAATAAAGAATATCCAAATACATATGATTTTCAGAGACTACGATTAAAATGCTTATCATGACTTTAAATTGTATTTTAAAACCATATTTCAGTTAGTAATTTCGTTTAAAATGATATTAGGTATTACCTAATATTATTTAAATCACTGCACGAAGAATGCATTCGGGTAAATAATGAATGAGGCCTGCTTCCTATTGGTATGCATATGTATTTTGTTAACTCAGGTAGTAAAGTACCACTTAAGGTAAAGTAGTATGTTATGAGAAACTAATTGAAGCAAAATAAATGTAGAAATTTAAAAAAACTAGAATAAATTATATTTTTCTTGCACTCAGTACTTCAAACGACTGACATTTGAGTCAGGTGCCATCTTAGGTCGCACGAGTTATATTCTTGCTGCGTTTGAGTTGATCTGGTAGTTTTATCCTTTAATTAATTCACTACGTCTATAACAAGTATTGACAGTGTTGAGATAGTGACTCTTTCCTGTGGATTATCGAGATAGTGACTTTGAAGTGCCGTGTCGTGACAGTGACTCTGTAGACGCCAGCCGGCGTTCATGGTGTTTGGCCAGTAAAAAATGGATCGAAGTGACATTGTGACTTTAGGGAGTAGTCGTCGGCGGTGTATTAACTGTGCGTTGGCGATACCAAGGAATAGGAAGGATACACTGATACATTCGGTGGGAAGTGTTCACGCTAGCATACTCGAATATTGACCTCATGGTTTACACCTACTTTGGTAAGTTTTTTCACTAAACATTCATAAAAGCATTCATGATATATCATATTTGGTAGTTTATATTGAGCCACTAGCATTCTTGTATGTTTCCAGTATGACAAAAACACTCTGTAAAATCTTTTAGATGGCCTTGCACATCTTATAAATGTAATAGCTGTAGAGGTCCTTCGCCTAAATCCCAGTCCTAGCCAAAATTGTAGCCAATAAGTTCAACTAACTGTGAAATATTTTTAGTGAGAGCTTGAAGTATGAAAAAGTAACATAATAAAGTGCATAAATTGGTTAAGTGCATATATTTGCACATACATTTATATACTATAATTATTTACTGTATGTATTAACTATAAGGCTTTTTCGTCAACAAACACACATAACTTGGATATGTCAGTGTATTGAATAATGAAACACAGTATAACAAGTTTTTACTTTTCAGATTACTCCGCATAATATTATATGCCACAATTGCTACTTGTTGATCCAAGAAGGAACAATTGGCAGCCCAGAAGTTAGCCATGAAAGTATTTGTTTTGGTTGTGGTTGATCATTATTATGCACTAGTGGAAGAAGAACCTACCAAATAAGGCCGGATTCTTTACAACGAGATGTGATTTTGCTATCGACACCACTTCATCTTGTAAGTACAATATTTACACAAATGAAAATGCAGTGAATGCTTAATCTATCTTATTTCTAGTATATTCCTTAAAATACATGTAATTTTAATTATTTTAGGTCTCTAGACTAGAGAGAGCATGTGCTGCTTGCTGGAGATTGGCTACTAGGATAGTCAACAGACAACAGTAACATGATCTTCATAGGCCAACCAGAAATGACGAAGTTCAAACAACTGATGAGCCGCCATCAAGAATTACCTCTTCTATATACAGACGGGCAGCGAACACTGCTAATTACTGTTTATACATGAACTGTACTGGACCCGAACATCTCGTAATTATATCTGTGTATCGTTCTTACATACTAATAAACTTAGTGTACGGTGAAGTTTAGACTTTAATTTATTCTTTAGAATTTACCACTACACTACAGCAGCCTAAGGAAAACATACTCGAATTTGCCAACACCATTTATACCATGGACCTTGGTGTAAATTAACATCAACACTAATTAATTTTACTGCACAACAGTTTGATGAAATGATGGGTATAATGGAATGGTTGTCTGTTAGAAATTCTCTTGATTTCAGTAGTCTGCTTGATATGTCCCCTGACATGTGTCATTATTGGTTAGGAATATCTCCAGATCAATTTAATGAATTAATGTTTACTATACCAAGATTAGATGAAAAGGTACCGAATGCTGATTCAGCATTTTCAATTTTTTAAATAAAACTCAGAACTGGAGAAAGCAATGAGATTAGCAACTCTGTTTAAAATACCTCATCTACTTTAGAACGGTACATGGATAAAGCCAAGGAATGCCTAATTAATCAATTTGTACCTCAATATTTGGGTTTTAATCATATGGGTGTACAAGAAATAGCGGCAAAATTATTCCTGAGGGGTTATTTGGAAACCCAGAATTATCCCCGGATACAAAACCTGCAATCATTGTGTGATGCTACTTACATTTTTGTTTAAAATTGTAGTAACTATATGATTCAAAAGAATACATATAACTTACAAAAGCTTGATAACTGATGATTTATAATTAATTATATATAATTAATATATTAGATTATGTACCTAAAAGTAAATGATTTATCTGGCTATGTAAGAAAATAAATGTTTAATCAGACATCTCAAATTATTTATTTGTGTTACCGTGTTAGTATGTAAGTGATTTAGTTTAATTTTAGCAATCGAACTAAAACATGCAGCAACTTATTAAAAGCCTAAATAAGTAAAGGACTCAATTATAACCACTTTTAACAGTCTTAAGATCATATTCTCCAAGGTAAGCCGAGGCATAACTTAAAATACTACCCATGCCTGTGTTAGTCACAATTACAACTCACAATGTAAAGGGGGCGAAGGAGTCCGGGCCCAATTTATCGTGCTCGTGTAGTATCTAATATACAATTCGCTACTCAGCAATGCGGCCTAAAACGCAATCGCGCTTTATCTATGTCGCAGGTATATTGTCAAAACCATTAGATTATAATCTACCGTAGTGAAATTATAATAAAACTGCTAACCTAATTATAATTTTGCTATTATAGTGATACTCTAATATCATGGCTCTTACAATGTACCTGCGACATCTATAATAATCACGCTGATTCAAAATTACTAAAATGTTTTCATCAGGCGTTTTCCAACTTAAATAAGTCAATTTCTCTAAAATGCGGTTAAATATTGACAAAATATTTTTGATGGTAAAAGGTTAGATAAAAACTAAACTCTTGACGGCAAATTTGGTTTGACGCAAGTTGGTACGGATCTCCATAGAAAAATGGGCATTGTCCTTTAAAACACGAACTTATTTTAGATTTCACACATCTAAATCAAAGTATCTTTGCACATAACAATATACTTACTTCCTATTAAAGTATAAATTCTACAAATAATACTCAATAATTTTTTAAATTAAATGAACCAAGAACGTTTATCGATAAAACCTAATAAAAGTAACATCTTCTGGGCAGCACTAAAACCGCCATGTTTAGCGCGCAGATGACGTCACAGTGGCACGAATTTTTTGTTGACATGCCATACCCCCCCCACCCCAGCCTGTGAATTTGAGATATTTAATAAAAAAAAAATACCAATCGACGTATCTTAAATAGCACTTTCCAAAATTATTTGTTATTAAAATAGACCCTCTTAGTTTACGAGTAAAAAATTAATAAAGTTACTACATGCTACACCGTCTATATCACTTGAAATACTTCGAATTTCGTACTTTTTGCAGAGTGAAATAATTGCACCCTACTCGAAACTAATTGCACCATCGTTAGAATTTCATAAAAAGCAATAGTTATTGCAACAAACAAATAAAACGTAATCAGTCAATTGCCGAAGGCGCGTGGTACGTTTGCGCATGCGCAGGCCATACATCTAGAGTCGTACTAGTGCAAAAACTACCGTCATCTACTAGGCAAGTAAGAATTACATTTAAAATGATTTATTATGAAAATTGAAAGCCTATATTTATTATAAAGAAATTTATTTTGTTCTAATTTAACGAACATTCTAAATTCATTATGTATTTAAGCTTTTACACGACTTTTTACTTTATTAATTTACACGACAGTGTAAATAAGCAGACAATTATTTTCAATATTATTCTATAAAAAAAACTTTCACTAAGAGGTAAACATAGCAGTGGGCGTTTTTCAAAATTTTGCTCAGGACTATTTTGCTATGTCCTACGAGTTTGACCATTGATTAAAAGGCAAAAATGTAGGAAGTGAGTATCAAATTATTTTATGTTAGGGTAAAATGTTTAACTTACTGTGAAAAAAAAGATAAACATAAGACATAAGCGGAAAACATATTTTAATATTTAATAAAATACCAAATATTATCCTACTTTTTTATGTGTCCTTCATCATATCCTGGATTTTGATTACGTATTTTGGAGAATATATAAGCTATATTTGGATATCTATAGTATTACTCGAATGAAATAACTCATTTTATTTGTTTTTAAATAAAATATAATAAGGTTGTAGTATATTTTTCTAATTTAAATACTGAAATTATCGGATTTAAAAAACTGGCCACAGCGGACAGTCCGGTTACGTAACGGTATGATTTTATAAAGAATAACAATAACATTGTATTTGGCTCTAACTATTTTTAAGCAATGCCATATTGACAATGTTTTTATCATTCATTAGTTCTTTTCCTTTGAATCAAAACTGAAGAAATTCAATCGTCAACACTTGCGGTCCGTGACGTGCGTGACGGGTCTGTTTTGTTTGTCCGGTACGAACATTGATTTTGAAAGGTAAGACCCACAAATTTTATATACTACTCGTGTTAAATTATAAGTAAATATGTTGTAGATAATGAATGTGTACTAGTAAACTACTATAATCAACTTTTTTTATACCAAAAAAACATATGATGACAAATCCGCGTTATACGTAACGTCCAGGACGTGACGTGATGTACTATGTGGACTAAAAACGTTACGTACTGGACTCGTAAAGATGCGTTCATACTGTCTTGTGCAATTTAATATAAATTAAAAATATAATCCACCCAGAGAGGTAAACTCATTACCTTTATAGGATCTAGTCACCTCATGGTGAGCAGGTTTCCTTATTATGTTATAAATATCCTATTTAGACTAGCGATAAAGAGGGTGAACCCTAACATTCCTCACATCCTCGGCACTTCCTTACAAATTAATTTATTCCTACTCAGGTAAATTATGCCGTTGACTGGTGCCGAGAGAGACAAAAACAACGGCGATATGGACAAAAACAAAGAAAATGAAGAAAAATACAACAAAAGAAAGAAGTCGAAAGACTGAAGAACATAAACTCAAGGTAAGTGAACTAAATAAGGAAGAAAAGGAAAAAAGACGGAAAATTTGAAGATAACAAAAAAGGAATAAAAGGGAAAATAAAAAAGTAAATAATACTAAGCCAGCTGTTCCAGTGACAGTGCCAGAGATGCAAGATAATACAAAATTGAAGAAAAAACAGAGATTGAATTACCGAAATTATAAAAGATATCAAAGGACATTAAAAACTTGTGAAAGGTTAAAGAAAGTTATTAGTAGTTTAAGTAAAAATAGATTTCGCCGATATTGGAAAAGGAAAAAGTTACTCTAAAAGAAGACCAAACAATCACGCAGAATTACCTACTTATTGGTTTCCTATTTTATTTTTGTTACTACTTATTTGACATTTTTTTGTATCTGTTGGATTTTTTTGTAAGTAAAGAAGTATTGTTACCTACATAATGTGAAAATGAAACTGAGATAGACTTGAATCCCCTAAGTTTTTTGTAAAATATATTTTTAAAATGCTCAAATCAAAACAGTCTGTGATATGATATGATATGATATGATATATGTGACTAATTTTATAGAAATAAGTACAGTAAGTGATGTGACTTAAATAATATGTCACATCACGACGTTTTTGAAATGTTGAATAATATTGTATTGTTTCTAAAATGACTACAAATTGTGCTCATTGTAAACATAGCTTTAGAGTTCCTAAACGTAACGACTGTTGTCCACATACGTAACTGTCCTGTTTTGGCTGTTATAGTTTTTATTTTTTTATGAAAAAACCTTTGGGAGTTATGTTTTTGTTAATATATATTATATGTCTTTTTGTTATTTTTTGTATTTAAAAAAACTTACCTATAATGTTAGTCTTTCAGAATAGTTATTTATTCACAAAGTTTGATAGTCCAGAGTGCCATTTAGTTACGTACAAGACATATTTTATATTTTAAACAGCACTAAGAGGCAAGATATCACAAAGTGGTATTAAATTTTAGAAGATTTTTATGTTGTTGATTAATTATAAATAAAGCTGATTAACTTTGATATGATTGAGTTATTATTTACTTTGAATGAAAATGTAACGTACAAGACCCCTGTATTGGCAACCCTCACTATAATAATACATTAAATAGAAATTATACTCATTTAATATTGTTTGATTATGGTTTTTCTTAAACCTTAGTTCATTGTCAATGTCTACATTTCATCGTTTATTTAAAATTTTGTTATGAAAATAAATGGACATCCTGTACGTAACGGAGAAAAATTTTGAAAAACGCCCCAGTACATTTTTTGCTCTCATCTGCGTCTCTGTACAAGATGCAAAGAGACTTTTTACTTTGAGTCTGGCCACGCTAACTCTGCAGTGGAATAAATGGGCAACCCCAAAAAGTTTTTTATATGGTATACTTTTTCTGATGTCACTTTTGTGGTACGTGAGCTGTCACATTGCATATGCTGTTTGTTGTTTTTCATATATTTTAAAGAAAAATAGTTAAACCTATTAAAAGTGGAGTGCGGAAGTTATTATATAACATGATAAGTAAATTCCAAGATGTGAAGGCACAGCATGATGTCGTCCTTAGCCAAAAACGACAATGTTTACAAGATATCGAAAAGTTAACGTGTAAGTAAATCTACTGATTTTGATACTTCGCCGTTTTATTTTACCATTAGATGTATCTAAGAACATTTTTTCGAATACTCATAGCCTGTTCGTGATGCTGACAAGAAGTTCGTGTCAAATTAATGTCCAATTTCAATAACATATCTACCTAAAGATTTGCTTCCTGCAGATAGGATTTTGGTCTTATGCAACTATTACATAAATTATAGATACTCAACTCTTAAAAAGTATTTCTTTTTAGACATTCCAGGTAGTATAAGTGATGAATTAAAACCTCATATTCAATTTGCCCTATGGAAGCTGAAGGCTCTTGAACAATTTACCATCAATAGTGAGAACCAGTATATAAAAAATATCGCTTCAATGACTGGTAAGAATCTGTTACTTACGTATTTATTTTCTAAAATTTTCGTTAGATTATTAAAGCAGGTACAACGTACATGGGCGTTTTTCAAAATTTTTCTCCGTTACGTACCGGATGTCCATTTATTTTCATAACAAAATTTTAAATAAACGATGAAATGTAGACATTGACAATGAACTAAGGTTTAAGAAAAACCATAATCAAACAATATTATATGAGTATAATTTCTATTTAATGTATTATTATAGTGAGGGTTGCCAATACAGGGGTCTTGTACGTTACATTTTCATTCAAAGTAAATAATAACTCAATCATATCAAAGTTAATCAGCTTTATTTATAATTAATCAACAACATAAAAATCTTCTAAAATTTAATACCACTTTGTGATATCTTGCCTCTTAGTGCTGTTTAAAATATAAAATATGTCTTGTACGTAACTAAATGGCACTCTGGACTATCAAACTTTGTGAATAAATAACTATTCCGAAAGACTAACATTATAGGTAAGTTTTTTTAAATACAAAAAATAACAAAAAGACATATAATATATATTAACAAAAACATAACTCCCAAAGGTTTTTTCATAAAAAAATAAAAACTATAACAGCCAAAACAGGACAGTTACGTATGTGAACAACAGTCGTTACGTTTAGGAACTCTAAAGCTATGTTTACAATGAGCACAATTTGTAGTCATTTTAGAAACAATACAATATTATTCAACATTTCAAAAACGTCTTGATGTGACATATTATTTAAGTCACATCACTTACTGTACTTATTTCTATAAAATTAGTCACATATATCATATCATATCATAACATATCACAGACTGTTTTGATTTGAGCATTTTAAAAATATATTTTACAAAAAACTTAGGGGATTCAAGTCTATCTCAGTTTCATTTTCACATTAAGTAGGTAACAATACTTCTTTACTTACAAAAAAATCCAACAGATACACAAAAATGTCAAATAAGTAGTAACAAAAATAAAATAGGGAACCAATAAGTAGGTAATTCTGCGTGATTGTTTGGTCTTCCTTTAGAGTAACTTTTTCATTTTCCAATAGCTCAATCATCTTTTTGTGTTTAGTCTCTAGGCGAAATCTATTTTTACTTAAACTACTAATAACTTTCTTTAACCTTTCACAAGTTTTTAATGTCCTTTGATATCTTTTATAATTTCGGTAATTCAATCTCTGTTTTTTCTTCAATTTTGTATTATCTTGCATCTCTGGCACTGTCACTGGAACAGCTGGCTTAGTATTATTTACTTTTTTATTTTCCCTTTTATTCCTTTTTTGTTATCTTCAAATTTTCCGTCTTTTTTCCTTTTCTTCCTTATTTAGTTCACTTACCTTGAGTTTATGTTCTTCAGTCTTTCGACTTCTTTCTTTTGTTGTATTTTTCTTCATTTTCTTTGTTTTTGTCCATATCGCCGTTGTTTTTGTCTCTCTCGGCACCAGTCAACGGCATAATTTACCTGAGTAGGAATAAATTAATTTGTAAGGAAGTGCCGAGGATGTGAGGAATGTTAGGGTTCACCCTCTTTATCGCTAGTCTAAATAGGATATTTATAACATAATAAGGAAACCTGCTCACCATGAGGTGACTAGATCCTATAAAGGTAATGAGTTTACCTCTCGGGGTGGATTATATTTTTAATTTACATTAAATTGCACAAGACAGTATGAACGCATCTTTACGAGTCCAGTACGTAACGTTTTTAGTCCACATAGTACATCACGTCACGTCCTGGACGTTACGTATAACGCGGATTTGTCATCATATGTTTTTTTGGTATAAAAAAAGTTGATTATAGTAGTTTACTAGTACACATTCATTATCTACAACATATTTACTTATAATTTAACATGAGTAGTATATAAAATTTGTGGGTCTTACCTTTCAAAATCAATGTTCGTACCGGACAAACAAAACAGACCCGTCACGCACGTCACGGACCGCAAGTGTTGACGATTGAATTTCTTCAGTTTTAATTCAAAGGAAAAGAACTAATGAATGATAAAAACATTGTCAATATGGCATTGCTTAAAAATAGTTAGAGCCAAATACAATGTTATTGTTATTCTTTATAAAATCATACCGTTACGTAACAGGACTGTCCGCTGTGGCCAGTTTTTTAAATCCGATAATTTCAGTATTTAAATTAGAAAAATATACTACAACCTTATTATATTTTATTTAAAAACAAATAAAATGAGTTATTTCATTCGAGTAATACTATAGATATCCAAATATAGCTTATATATTCTCCAAAATACGTAATCCAAATCCAGGATATGATGAAGGACACATAAAAAAGTAGGATAATATTTGGTATTTTATTAAATATTAAAATATGTTTACCGCTTATGTCTTATGTTTATCTTTTTTTTCACAGTTAGTTAAACATTTTACCCTAACATGAAATAATTTGATACTCACTTCCTACATTTTTGCCTTTTAATCAATGGTCAAACTCGTAGGACATAGCAAAATAGTCCTGAGCAAAATTTTGAAAAACGCCCACATCCAATACATATTGCATTGAATACAAGTTCAAATTAAAGTTTATAAATGATTTATATTTATTTCTACAGGATTCAGCGAACGAACTTTAAGTGTGATCAAAAATAAGGGCCAAAATAATCAAGGAATCTGGAGGGTTCCTGGCAAAAAGCGTGCAGCACGGGCAACGAAAGTTAAAATTGACAATTTTGACCAATGCGCCAAACGAAATACAATATATCAGTATTATTTGACCCGAAAGAAAGTGCCTACTCTGCGTAAATTACTACTTCAATTGAGGCAATCAATTGATTTTACTGGCTGCAGAGAAACCTTACGCAAAATATTATTGACGAACGGACAGTCCCTAAGGAAAAACATGATGTGGCGGCATGGAGCCATAGATACATAATAAAATTTTTGTTAAGAAACGAGCCTGTAGAAACAAGAAAACTAATGTATATCTGGATGAAACCTAAAAATAAATTATGTTTATTATTCAAAAATCAATCGTTATTTTTATACTGTCCTTGAGCTGTTTCATAGATCTTAAAGTAAAGTTAGCCTTTTATTATTATTAATGTGTAGATAAACCATAGCCTCAGTAGATTTTTAAAAGTTAGGAATCAGAATTATTACAACCTGTATTGTACCTACTTATCCCTCATAAACTTATACCTCCCTCATATACATACCTTATACCTCAAAAACTGTATCAAATCGACAATGCATCGTGCTGAAGTCATGACTATTCTTAACCAAGAAAAAATCAGAATATTAACAAAATAACTTGGCTAAAATAATAAAAAACAACTAGTATCAAATTAGTTTTTCGTAGTATAGACGGTGTTACCATCTATAGATTTTCAAATTCCATAATTTTCTTACTTCTGCAGAGTTAGCGTGGCCAGACTATACCTTACCTTACCACTCGTATCATTTATTCGATTCATAATCGATAACACTTCAGAAGAGATTGTATCTATAAATATAATAATGAATCATTGTCATTACTGACATTATCACACACTTGTGAAAAAATAAACCATTACTTGATTATAATAGTTAAAACTTGTAAAAGTGTATCGCATTTAATAATAAAGTAAAATGTCAACACCAACATATACATCTGATTTGTTTTGTGATTGACATTTGACATCCAATGATCCATTCATTAATTACATTCCGCTGACTTTTGTTGTGTTTTTGCGGTTTGTGTGTTCCAAGTGATTTTAACAAATACGAAATGCTTAAGAATACTGACTCTAACGACTCTTCCTTGCTCGATGACCCCAGCAAAATAACCTTGATTTGATAATACCCACGACGACCGATGACCCCAGCACTATCCCAGGCCCTAGTTCTTCACATCAATCTACAATAATTGAGAGTGGACAAAATATACGTTGTGTCAATTGCGGAATAAGTTATAAGAGCGCCAACTTTCATAGAAATGAAATGAGGTGAAGGAAGAAAAGAGTGTATGTGAATACAAAATTGATGTTGGTTTATGGTGATGGAAGAAGGAGACTACAGTGTTTCTGCAAAGACATTCACTGGAAATAGCAGAATTCCGAGATCTTGTACAAGGTTGGCTTGAGCAGGTAGCAAATGAAAAATATCTTTTTTCTTCAACAAAACATTCAAGTTATACCTATCAGGATATTTGCAATTGCAAACAACAGTGCCTCATTTTTTGAATTTGTTTTATTGTAAAAGATAACATGTCAACTGTTACATACTTATCTAGGTTAGTATTGGTTATTTATGTTATGTTATATGCCTTCCTAATATATAAACCAATACCTATCATTTCTACATTTTTTGAATTTATGAAAAAATAAATTACTTAAAATCACCAAGTTCTTTTCATTTTTTTTCTTTTACCGATCAAATACTGATATTACCTACTGTTATCTAAACATACTTTTACTGTGGGCCTATTTGCCATTCCCCTTTGTAATCAGTCTTAACCTATAACAATTGTTTTATTTGTTATTGCATTCTGCAATAGAATATAATGCTAATTTTTATATTGCATAATTGGACGTAGTTACATGAAAAGGATCCAAACCACAATACTGTAAAAAATTAGTTAAGTGCACCAAACTGATGCTACATATCGATATTATCGGTCAGTAAATAAGTCCCACATAAAAACAGCTGTTTTATTGATTAATAACATCGGAACCAACCCACATCTATAGGCACATGTATATTTGTTTTCACTTATATCAATCCAACCGTTGTGGTTCTTACCCAGTATTAAAAACTAAATCAGTAAAACGATCACACAATATTCTGTATGATAGTAATATATACAATAAAAATAATAATAATATTCTAAGATAACATCATACTCACAATCTATTTTATAATGAACACCTATGAACAAATATGTTTTAAACTTCAAATGTCAATATCTCGAAAATGACTTTGTTTAACAAAAAATGATTCAGATTCAGAATTCAGACGACGACATCACATTAGAAACTCCTAAAATCATCAATGTTTCTCTACTATAATACTAAGCATGTATTATACATAAAAACCTTCCTCTTGAATCACTCTATCTATTATAGAAAATGGCATCAAAATCCGTTGCGTAGTTTTAAAGATTTAAGCATATATAGGGATAGAGAGAGCGACTTTGTTTTTATACTATGTGGTGATTTTTAATACATTATTTATTTAAAATTTTTTTTTTTGGCAGAATCCCAAGTAATTGTGGAAATTTTGGGGGTTTTTAATTGTAGTTTACGGAGGATAATTTTTTGAGAGTTTGGGAACACTGTCCGCAATTTCTTAGAAAAAACAAAAGAATTTTTAAATATGCACAACAGTAATTTTAAAGGAAACTTGGTGCTTCCATAAAACATTGATACATTTATTACTTACTGATTATTTTTGTAACTGAAATCTGGTACTTTAGTGTTTCATCAGTATATTTTTTGTATAAAGGATAACTAAAAATAATTAAACAAATCAATGAATGTAAGCTTCATAGTTAAATTTGAGAAATAATCAATAACTAATTAATATAAAACTACTATTTTTAATACTATAGGTTCTTTAAAAAAAGACAAATTTAATGTAAAAATGGTTGGGCGAAAGGCAGCATTTAGTTATAAAGAAATATTTGAAGAACTGATATTTACAACAATGGGGTTTTAAAGAAGAAAAGTGATGTTGTTTGGCTTGAAATATGTAATCGCCTAAATCACAAACAACCATTATTTATAATAAAACCAGTAAATTTATACATAAAAGTGAAAAAAGATATTGGCAATTTATTATCAAACTATAGAAGGCACAAGAATTTGTCAAATGATAATATAATTAGTGGCAAATGATGGCAATGTTTCTAGTGATTCTTCAGATCATTATGATAAAATTAAATTAAAAAAGAAAAGAAATCTCTGAAGAATATCATATTTAATATAAGGTTTGATTTGAATGAATGGGAGGAAATCGGTCCAATTGAGAAAATGTATAAAAATGGTGAAAAGGGTCACGTTTTAAAACCAGGATGGCCTGATATTCTGGTAAGAAAAATATATCTTGCAGAAAAGCTTCCATGTGCATACAACTTTAAGAGACACCAAATAGATGATATGGATGCATACATTAAAATTCATGGATATTGTGTTACTTGCAATGCCATTATTAATATCAGTTGTGATGATAAACCACCAGCAATCTTTGAGTCAATCACATTCACTGTAAAAACTACAAACACACGAGGAATACCTCATTCTGACAAAAGGAGATTAGCAGGTCCTTACAGAAATAAGATTAAAAATGATCTGAAAAATAAGAAACCAAAGCAGTGGCAGCGAGACTTGGCCAAAGTTACCTGTATAAATTAACAGTTTTACAGAAAGCTTCACAAGATATTAAGAATGAAGAATTAGGGATTAAACCTGGATCAAAACTTTTTGAAAATCTGTCAAAAATTAAACAGGATCCAATGTTTAATAAATTTATTAGAGAAATTGGATATGACAGATTTTATACAACATTCTGGTCTCCTGAACAAATAAGTGTTCACAATCAAATTCAGAAGCTTTTACAATATCCTGTATGTTTTGATGCAACAGCATGTCACTTTTAAGATTAATAGACCTGGTGGTGAAAGCAGTGACATATATTTGTCAGCTATAGTGTCTTATGTAAACAATATTATAGTCCCACTAACTCAGGCCATTTCTGAAAGAAATGATACAAATTTTTTGACCTTTTGGCTAACTGATTGGCGAAAATCTGGAGCCAAAGTACCATCACAGATTGTGACTGACATGGGAAAGGCTCTTCAAAACTCTGCATCAATAGCTTTCAATAATGTTACCTTTTCAACGTACAATGATCTTTGTCTGTTAATTTTATTAAAAAGGCAAGATTCTAATATCAAAATATTTAAATTATCCACATATATTAGAACCGATGTAGCACATCTTCAACAAGCAGTTTCAAAGTGGCCTTGCTTTTCAAAATCAGTTCCAAGAGTAAAAGATCTTTACACGAGATGCACTGGTTTCATGACAACAATAGAAAACTTTGAACATTTTCAAAAATTTTTAGAATCTGTTTTTGTATTAGCTAATAGTAAAGTGTGCGATGAGATGTAATACAAATTTTAAATGGATGATATTAAGGCTCATAATAGAACTTTGATCAATCAACTCTCAGTCTCTCAACTGTTACTGTTTCAATCTATTATTTATAGGTCTAGTAAATACTGATTCATTACAATATAAACATATTTTGGTGAATATTAGATGCTTAAAATGTTAGTACGAAAATACGAATACACATTTATGTCACTTGCGAGAATCGCAACTTAATTGTGACGAGACACCATTGATCACGAGAATTGACATGCTGTCTTATTGTTATTGTAATCTTCACAGGTTGCATCAATAATGGTATCCTTGTCTTCATCAATTTTACATGTGACTGCATACAATTTGCTGCTTATTCTGTGTTCAGGTACTACTTTTGCAATGACTATACATTCGTTGCCAGTTCGACTCACTTTAACGTAACCCGCAGCGGTATTTACATAAGAATCTCGTGATGACCTAAAACAAGTAGGTAAGAATATTTTTTTAGGAAATTTCATATTGTTCTTTTAAAAAGACAAAGATAATATACATAGCATGTACGTGACACTTATTCTTAGATATATCATTGTTTGTATAGTCATTTTCTATAAAAGTTAGTAGGTAAACAGTATAAACTGCAAAACTTACATTAAGATTTTTGCTTCTCTAATTTCTGCTAAATTATGCCAAATATTTTAAAGTCATAACATTTTCAGCAGATTACGAGTCCGCTTAAAAAAGTTTTAGTCTAGTGAATGATAAATAGTTTAATTTATGTAAAAGATTAAAGTATGTTAATGCAACGTGCAAATGGACGTAGTTCTGCAAACTAGAACCAACCCTCAAAAAGTAACTTTCGAGATAATTAGATTTTTGTTTCAAGAGTGTTAAGAAAAAAATTGGTAAGTTAATTAGGATATAAAACTTTACAATAATATGTGTAACATTGATGGCAATATAGGACAACACAATTATTTTGATTTTTCTTTGATTTAGCTTTTAATTTAAATCAAAAACCTGCTGGTTCCTTACTGCAAAATTAAAGTCTTGTGGGTTGGTTCTTTTTAACAGTAAACTAGGGTTTTAAAGATAGGCAGATACATTAATATAACTTGTGTTTTATAATATTTTTATTGTAACTTGAACATAATAATTTTAGATATACACATTAAGTCGTATATAAAACTACTTACTTACGTATCACGCCACTTTACCTAATCAAGATTGTCCATTTCTATTTCAAAATCTACTTGACCAGAATACCCATCGATGTCATGTCATGGTTCCTTTTAGCACAAAAAAGACGAACATAATTTGTATTTTTCTTTTTTAAAAAGAACCATGTGACTTGGTTCCATTTTGCGTATTAAAAATGCTAAAGATCTGTAAGTACCATGTGACATGAGTCTTTTTAGCTTTTATAAAGTGAGTATATCTGTGGTTGGTACCCTAAGCGGCCTCATTTATTTTTGTTTTGGATTGATAAATTGACCAGGGTCTTTTCTAAAAAGGTGTGAAACATGGTTAGGAGTCTATCTCAATATGTAACTCAATTTGACTCGAGTTGTGGGTTGGTTCTTGTTTGCATAACTATGTCCAAATTAAGACTAGACGACTATGAAAGTATGAAACTGCACTGACTGCAGTAAGAAACCTCAAACCAATGAAAATAAATAACTATGAAGAGGTTATCTCTAAAGAAGATGTCCATAAAGAATATAAAGATGTCTTTGACTTTGACTTTTGGTTATAAGATGGCTTTGTAAGTTTGTAAAGAAGATGTCAGTCAACCGGTGAAATCTTTTTTTGACAATTACTTTTTTTGTGTCATAAAGTAAGGCAAAGGGGACACACTTTTCTGCCAATGATGAAGTAATCGTGGACGTATGATTAAAAAAAATTAAAAAATTATTTTGAAGAAATCACTGAAAAAATTACAAAAATATTCAAGTTAGTTTCATATATTCCTCTATATTTTCGAAATCAGCGGTATAAAATAAGGTTGACAATTTTTAGACAATCCCCATTGCCAAAGGGGCGTGGGACGATTGCGCATGTGCAGGCCATACATCTAGAGTTTTTATTTTCGAAGGTTCGAAGCATGATCCCACCCCTTACCTTATCTGCGCTTTGTTTTCTGCTGTGAATGTTGATGCTCCAAAAAAACAATTTGTTTAAATAGCTAAAAAGTCTCTTTGCATCTTGTACAGAGACGCAGATAAGAGCAAAAAATGTACTGCTATGTTTACCTCTTAGTGAAAGTTTTTTTTATAGAATAATATTGAAAATAATTGTCTGCTTATTTACACTGTCGTGTAAATTAATAAAGTAAAAAGTCGTGTAAAAGCTTAAATACATAATGAATTTAGAATGTTCGTTAAATTAGAACAAAATAAATTTCTTTATAATAAATATAGGCTTTCAATTTTCATAATAAATCATTTTAAATGTAATTCTTACTTGCCTAGTAGATGACGGTAGTTTTTGCACTAGTACGACTCTAGATGTATGGCCTGCGCATGCGCAAACGTACCACGCGCCTTCGGCAATTGACTGATTACGTTTTATTTGTTTGTTGCAATAACTATTGCTTTTTATGAAATTCTAACGATGGTGCAATTAGTTTCGAGTAGGGTGCAATTATTTCACTATGCAAAAAGTACGAAATTCGAAGTATTTCAAGTGATATAGACGGTGTAGCATGTAGTAACTTTATTAATTTTTTACTCGTAAACTAAGAGGGTGCTATTTTAATAACAAATAATTTTGGAAAGTGCTATTTAAGATACGTCGATTGGTATTTTTTTTTTATTAAATATCTCAAATTCACAGGCTGGGGTGGGGGGGGTACATGCCATTTCCATAGGTTTCCTACTTCAGTGCTCCGTGCTCTATGGGTGCCCGCACACACACAATAATATTGGCAATAAAATACGTATTGCCAATAATATTGTGTGTGTGCGGGCTGTATTGTACAATATTATTGTGGATTATAGTGTGCGGGGCCGTGTGTCACAATATTATTGTCACAATATTATTGTGTGTGTGCGGGCACCCTAAAGGCAGATTAGCGCATGCGTGCTGCCGCTACCGGCCATTATCCGGCCATTATCATTATCATTTGTAAGGGGGACGAAGTTGCTCACGTCCGTAGGATTTACCACCTTTTACCTGGCCCACCCTACACGTATCCCCTGGGTGGTGCAAATCGAGCAACAACGCCGAGTCTTGGGCGGCGGTCAAATAACCTGACTCAGCAGGACTAATCATCTTGCACTGTGGCGGTAGGAAATGACCCTCACAATCCGTTAACTTATGGTCATGTTTTGTAAGAACGGTGGCCTTGGCTTCATTGCCTGGGTCAAGAGGAAGAATACCTCAATAAAAAATTACCCCTATCCTACGGTGGGAACGTGCCAAGAGGATACCAATAGGTGGCTAGTGGGAAACTAGTCGTTAACGCCAACCTCGGTGTAACGGGCAATCATCGAGAGTAAAGAGCCTTCTCGCAGGGATGGGCGTCACCCTGTGAGCGACCGTCAATCGACCCTAATCGTGGGAACAAAAATGAAAGATAAAAATGAAAACTTAAATCCCCCTCCAACTCAAACAACCCGCAAAGTATACCAGCAACAAGTCTTCCATAAAGGCTTATTTGAAACCAGAACTAGATCAAACTCCTTAAATGAAACCACAACATGTGCTATTCAACAATCAGATGACATACAGATATCCACACCCTGCGACAATTTACTTGTGGAGCAACTAGGTAGCACAGAACAAACCCCACCTCCTTGGCAGCGTGTGCCTGGAACCAAAAAACGCAAAATATCGGACTCACCTCCACAATCAAGCACAGAAACGCAAAATCGGTTCAGTGACCTTCCCGTAGATGAACCAGAGCAATCTGCACCAAAGCCACCAAGTAAACCTCCACCTATTGTACTTTATGGAATCGATGATGTAAATCAGCTCTCTAAGCTTTTAGAAACTGTTACCAATCCATCTAAATTCAGATATAAGATCGTGAATAAAAACCTGCTACGCGTTATTGTAGATGACATTAAAAATTATAAAAAGGTTGTGGAATTAATTAGAAAAAACGGTTTGATTGGCCATACCTTTTCTAGAAAAGATACAAAATGTCATAGGATTGTAATAAAAAACCTTCATCATACTACTCCCCACGAAGCCATTGTCGAGGAAATTGAAAAGACAGGAAACAAAGTCAGGGGTGAAATCATTAACTGCAGATATGGAACTGACAAAATACCCACATCAACATTTTTCGTTAATTTAGAACCAGGACCCTGCAATAAATCAATAAAAGACATCAAATACATCTACCATCAACGTATAAAAATTGAAGATCCGCGCAAATCCAGAACAATAGTGCAGTGTAAAAGGTGTCAACAATATGGCCACTCGAAAAATAACTGCATGAGGCCATATAGGTGCGTCAAATGCGGCGAGGGACACAAAACAGCTGAGTGTCCGAAAAAAGACCGCAGCACTCCTGCCAAATGTGCTCTGTGCTCATGCGATCATCCCGCTAATTATAAAGGCTGTCAGGTCTATAAAGAGATTTTGGCTAGAAAATTTAACAGTGTAGTTCCAGGTCCAATGCGGAGTACAGATAGCAACACCAACAAAAAACCACATTCTGAAGTTTGTATTTTAAAGCCAAATTCTAAACAAACTGAAGTTCCCAACACGGGGAACAGATCGTACTCTGAAGTTACCGCCAGTCGACCTAGCATCGGCTTATCACATAGTCCAGACACATTACTGCAACAGTCATCAATAGACAGAATACTAATAAAACAGTCTGAAAAGATAGACTTACTCTTACAACAAATAGGAACATTACTGAACCTATTGACAACTGTAATCTCCAAACTAACCCCATAATGGTGACCCTTCGCGTAGCAACTTGGAACATAAATGGTTTGTCACCCAACATATTGGAACTGGAAGAAATAATGCATAGGAATAAACTGGACATAGTTCTCATTTCTGAGTCACACGCTACAATGAGGAGCTCTTTTCACATCAGAGGCTACAACATTTATTTCACTCCACATCCCGATGGTAGTGCACATGCAGGCTCAGCAATAGCGATCAAATCAAATATAAAACATTCCCCTGTAGCGGCCTACTCAGCGGTGTTTCTGCAGGCAACCACAATTATAGTAGAAGACTGAGCTGGTCCAATTACTTTCTCCGCCGTATATTGTCCCCCGAGACATAAGATTACTGAGGATATGTTCTCACAATTTTTCCACTCACTTGGTCATCGGTTTGTCGCGGGAGGAGACTGGAACGCTAAGCACACTTACTGGGGCTCACGATGCACGGTAACGAGAGGCCGCGCATTGAAACATGCAGTGGAAAAAAGCAAGTTGCAGTCCTGGTCAAATGGCAAACCTACATACTGGCCAACTGATCCGAACAAACTTCCAGATCTCTTGGACTTTTTTATCTCTGGAGGAATAAGCAATTTGTACATAAGAGTTGAATCCAGCCTAGACGGATCCTCTGATCATACTCCAGTTATTCTCGATATCAGTAGTACCGTTTTAACAC
Source organism: Phragmatobia fuliginosa (assembly GCA_932526445.1). Classification (NCBI taxonomy): domain Eukaryota; kingdom Metazoa; phylum Arthropoda; class Insecta; order Lepidoptera; family Erebidae; genus Phragmatobia; species Phragmatobia fuliginosa. Next base: position 15,707,102 of record OW052057.1, read on the forward strand.
GAGAACAGCCAGAATCACTGATTAACCGCAGAACTGATTGGGATGGATTTAGAGACTATATTGGAAATAATCTAAATCTGAATATCGTCTTAAAAACTCCAGATGATATTCAAGGAGCATGTAAATGTTTCACCAATTTGATTCAAGTGGCTTGTTGGGTAAACACTCCTGATCTTAAAAAATCTCAAACAGTACCGGTCCAAGCCCTCGATATTAAACTCAAAATTAGCGAGAAGCGCCGCTTAAGACGGGTATGGCACCTTTCCCGTCGTCCTTCAGATAAGAGAAAGTTTAATCGCGCCACTAAAGAATTAAAAGCAATGCTCAGGGATTCTATAAACAGCAAAGTGCAGCAGGATATTCTAATGCTGTCAGCTACTGGCACAGGTGAGCACTCCTTGTGGAAGGCTTCGAGAAAACTTGATAGATCGCAACAGCATAGTCCTCCGATTAGATCGCATTCCTCACTGGCAAGAACAGACGACGAAAAGGCTGAACTCTTCGCTTCTCACTTGGCAAGTGTTTTCAAACCAAACGAAGGGCATGGGGATGATCACGAGATCGATACTATTTTTAACCAGGATCTACAGATGAGCTTGCCCATTACGCCGACTTCACCCAAAGAAATTGCCAAGGAAATAAGATCTCTGAATCCAAAAAAGGCCCCAGGATTTGACCTGATAACTCCTGAGATCCTAAAAGAGCTGCCGAAAAAAGCAGTGACATTCCTGGCTGTCCTATTTAATGGTATTTTTAGGACATGCTGTGTTCCGGATTTGTGGAAAATATCACAAATAATTTTAGTTCCTAAACCAGGCAAGCCAGCACACGAAATTGCATCGTACCGACCAATCAGCCTTACACCTGTTTTATCAAAACTGTGGGAAAAGATTTTCTTGGCCAGATTGAAGGTGTTCATGAATGAGTGTGAAATCATTCCGACACACCAGTTCGGATTCAGAAAGTCGCACTCAACAATCGAGCAGGTCCACCGAGTCTGCCACGCAATTCGCCAGGGTTTTGAGAAGATGGAATACACCTCCGCAGCATTCCTGGATGTGCAACAGGCCTTTGACCGTGTATGGCACAAAGGCTTGCTATGCAAAATAAAGGAAAAACTTCCACATTCAGTGTTCCCAATCATAGTCTCTTACTTGGCTGACAGAAAGTTCCAAGTAAAGCACGGTAATGCCCGATCCAGCTTTTATACCATTGAAGCTGGAGTTCCGCAGGGTTCTGTACTGGGACCGGTCTTGTATAACATCTACACGTATGATCTTCCTACCTCAACAGATGTAATTGTAGCAACATATGCCGATGATATTGCTTACCTGGCCAGCGCTAAAGATCCAGTGTCTGCTAGCAATAAACTTCAAGAAACCCTACATAAAATGAATACCTGGCTACAGAAGTGGCGTATCAGAGCCAGCGCACTCAAATCCAACCATGTCAGCTTTACTTTAAGAAAAGGGAATTGCCCCGCTGTAACCTTGGGCAATGATATCTTACCACAGACCGATTGCGCCAAGTACCTTGGCTTTCACCTAGATAAGAGATTAACCTGGAAAACACACATTAAGCGGAAACGTGATCAATTACATCTTAGATACAGGAACTTACACTGGCTAATGGGCCGCAACTCTGTGCTCTCGGTTGACAGCAAACTCCTCCTTTACAACTCCATACTGAAGCCCATATGGACGTACGGCATCCAACTGTGGGGCGTGGCCAGCAAGTCTAATGTAATCTGTCTCCAAAGAGCACAAAATGGCATTCTGAGGACTATAGTTAACGCTCCTTGGTACACTCGTAATGAGGAAATACATGAGTACCTCAATTGCCCTACCGTGGTTGAGGAAGTTAACATAAATAAAAAACGATACGCTGAACGACTAGCCACGCACCCCAATCCTCTGGCTGCTAAATTACTGGACACTTCCAGAAACATCAACAGACTGAAACGAGGGCATATTGTCTAATGTGGTAGCAGTGGTACTGACCTATGCACCACAAACGCCAATGACTCGCATAACATAACTGATAATAGTCCTGTAGGACTGATGGCAGTTAATGACAACAAAAAAAAAAAAAAAAAAAAAAAAAATCACTTTTATCACAAATAAAATGTAGATTTCGCTTTTATCGCATCTATTTCGTAAAAACGTAATTTACGTACCCTTAATTATCGTTAGTGCTTCGAGCTGCCGCCTATCGTAGTACTCGCGTGCGTTACCCCAGCAAAAAAGCAAAAAAAAATTGGGCCAGGCGGCCAGAGAGATGAGAGTTTATCAGAAAATTTGTGTGTTCTAAGGAGTAATTTGTTACAAATAGCAAAATTTGTGAATGTTGTAGTTTAAAAGTTATTCGACAAAAACACTTTTTTCTGGAGTAACGTTTGAAACCTTACCCCAGCAAAAATTTTTTTTTTAAATCGTTTCAGACCCAAACGAAATACATGAATAGATAGCTTTTGTTACGTATTAGCAAACAGCAAAATTTGTGTGTGCTGTGGTTTTTAAGTTATTGACAATTTTGCTGGGGCCAAAATATTGCCCCAGCAAAATTGTCAATAACTAATGACTTGTCTAGAACTTGAAAATGGCTGAACGCAGAAGTTTGAGAAAACTACCATCGCGTCGGCTTATTGCAAGAAGTCATTAACTGCAAAAAATCACTTAATACGTTTTTATCTATAATTGTGAGACCATTATAGATGAAAAAGTATTTAGTGATTTTTGGCAGTTAATGACTTCTTGCAATAAGCCAACGATATAATAATTACTGCAAAAAATCACTTAATACGTTTTTGGGTCATTTTCACAAAAAGTGTACATTCATGTTTTGGGGGTGTCCCACAACTTTCGTTAAATATTTAACGAATAATTTCTACTTTTAAGAAAAACAACACTATAAATAAAGATCTATGGTTAGTTCTAAACAATATTATATATTGTTGCTACAGAAATACACAGTTATTTTACTGTATTTTTCAAAAATACTAGTCAAAGGTACCTATTTTAGCGCTGTCCCACTACGAATTAGAGTTAAATAACATAACTTTTATATATTTTGTTGACATATATATAATAATTTGATTATTTTGTCTGAAAGAATAGTTATTAACGTTTTCTTTTATAAATGTAGAAACAGTGTAACAGGATACAAAATATTTAAATAATTATATTTCTGCGAGGACATAAATTAGCTAAAGTGGACAAGTCCATTCCGAAACCCTCTTTTTTACGAAACATCTCAATTAAAACTACCACTTACGCATCTTTTTTGTCGATTCACAACATTTGTAAAGCTCTCATTGGCTGCACCGTAATGATTCGTCCATTTTGACGGCGAACAGCGGACTATAAACACGCACTTTAGCAGCGATCCGTTTTGATATTCCACAACCGCAACCAATTTCGAAGTACGTACTACAATTTTATTTATTGCAAATAATTTTGATATCTTTATAAACTTTCACTGAACCCAATTTGATAACAAAATTGTTGGTCGGATGTTTTAGTTAAAAACAAAATAAAACAAAAGGTTCAAAGGTAGCATTCCGTTACGTCCATTCCGTAACCAAAACGCAGGTAACGTAGAATGGGAACTAAAAAGTTTCGGAATGGAATTCTTAAGAAGAGTGTACATTATATTTATTTAATTTTTGTGAGTGTGTCTGAATAAGAATTCTAATATTCAGAAATTATTAAATAAAAATATTCATATGCTTAAATGACACAAGTTCTTGAAAAATGCATACATTTTAATAATATTGACATGAGTACCTACCCAATATTCATTTTTCAGGTACTTATAAAAAAACATTGATAAATTCCTAACCAAAAATGATTTTATATTATTGCAAGAATCAGTATGGCCGTGGTTAATCACTCATTTCCGAATTGCAGAAAAATGTTTCGGTTGTGGATTTCCTACCAATTTGATCCATAAACCATACCACTTTATTATAAACGATAACAGTAAAGTGAAGCATTTAATTAATTTTGCCTTTTTTTGGTGCCCGCAATGTACTTTTTATGCAATATATGATCACTATTGTGAAGATGAATGTGATTATTGTGAATATTATTTGATCACATTTTGTTGTCCACGTGCAATTTAAATAACTTTAGAAGAGGTAACAATTATGTTGTTTTTATATGTTGATTTTTATAAAAGTGTGATTAAAATAATCGAAAACATCCTAAGAGCTTATTTTACAACTTCGCCATTTCATGCAAAATTTCAATTCTTTTTTATTAGAATATTAATGAACCAATTTTAATAAAACTTCATACGTATAAGCAAAATACATAAGTTATATATATATAATATAAAAATCGTGTTATAGCTAAATTATACCTATATTAAATTTTCCATTGAAACAAAGATTTCCACTTTTTTTAAATACCTACATACATTTTGAAATACTGCATATTTTTTATCAAACTTTATTAAAATCGGTTCAGTAATTTCGAAAAAAAGGGCTTCCTAGTAAGAAAGTTTCTGTAACTAAAATGGTTCATACTGTTACAATTTGCAATATTTTAAATATGCAATATGTTCAAGTCTTCTTGTTAATGTACAATAACCTTAAGAATTCTATTCCGTTACTTGAACAGTCCATTCCGTGGCTGTCCTATTTTATATTTTGATTAAAATATTATTTTAAGAACAAAATCCGTTCTGATTGCCATCAAAGTTGTGATAATTTAGAGGTTATTAATTTTATGAATATAAATTTAAAAAAAGTTCCTATATTGTTTCCTAGTTGATGAACAAACTAAAAAGTTTTAACTAATTTCGTCCAAAGAGTAACGTAATGGACAAGAAATTGATGAAAATATATGTTTTTTATTAATGATTCTAGTTTTTCTTTATTTTATATTGAAGTCCTAAATATTACTAACAAATAATACCAGTTGATTTAATCCAAGCGTGTTTTATTTTATTTCTATAACCAAAAGCGTATAGTAGCGGAACGGAAGAATTATTGGTACCCAAGGGCATTAAATTACCTATATTTCATTAAATAATACAGAATTAGAGGTTCTGTTATTATTTTCATATATTTAAAAGAATACCGCTTCTGAATTTAATAAAAAAAAACGAAATAAAACAAAAAAATAAATTTCGACACTTTGAAAAAAGTGTACACTTTTTGTGAAAATGACCCTTTTATCTATAATTGTGAGACCATTATAGATGAAAAAGTATTTAGTGATTTTTTGCAGTTAATGACTTCTTGCAATAAGCCGACGATTCGATAGACCTTCATTTGCTTAAATTTGTTTACTCGTTAGTTTTTAAATTGTTTGATGAACACCGATGTAATTAAAGGGTTTTGAAAATCAGAAAAAAACAGTTTTGCTAGGAAACCAGTATACTTACAATCAAATAAAAAGCTGTAACATGTAGGCATGGTTTACATTGATAATGACTGTCAATTTCGGTTTAAAGATATTTATTTTCTCAAAAAGACAAATGTCACTTACATGAGAATAAAACATTCATTGAAATAATTAACCCGATACAGGTGGGTATTTACAAAAAAATAATATTGACCAACGACGTACCAAGTCGTATGGCTCAAGTTAAGAGCGACAAGCGATTCGATTTTTTTATTACTACTTAGTATTATTTAAAATGTGATTGTGTAGATTTTTTTTAAACATATTCAGTGAGGTCGCTTCTTTGATGTCTGATGGAAGTGCATTGTATAGCTGTGCTCCCACAAATGTCAAGGAGTTTCTGCCATAGTTAGTCCTTAAAGACGGTAATACTAAATGATTAGGTCTACGAGATGAATATTTTTGTGTGTTTCCTTTTGTTGTGAAAGTGATATGTGAATGTATGTATTTGTGGATAATTTTATTTATGAGTATGCATGTGTTATATGTATAAAGTTGCTGGATATTCATTAGTTTGGTTTCCTCAAATATAGTCTTTGTAGGTGTTAAGTAGTCATAGTGATATAAGATTTTTATTATTTTATTTTGTAATGTTTGGATCGGTTTTATATTAGTTTTAGCTGCACTACCCCATATTTCAATGAGGTACAGTAAATGAGGTTTTACAAGTACATTGTATATAAGCGGACGAGCATGTTGTGGGATGCATCTTGTCAATTCTTGTCATGTTGTGTAGTGATCCTAATAGGGATGAAAGCTTGCTTTGTATTCGCTGTATGTGTGCACTCCATGTCATTCTTGAGTAGTTTTCTTAAGCATTTGTCCATTTATGGATAGATTATCGTGATTGGCGAGGTTTTTATTTTTAGCACAAAAAATTATATATGATGACTTTGCAATATTAATTGTTAGAAGGTTATATTGGAACCACTTGTGCAGAACGTTTAAATCGTCTTGAGCTTGTTGCAAAATTAAGTTAAGATCATGACCAAAGTAAAACATACACGTGTCATCTGCATACAGCGAGACTTGTCCAAACAAACTTAATTCAGAGATGTTATTTACATAAATAAGGAATAATAAAGGCCCGAGTATTGAGCCTTGTGGTACCCCGCAAGTTAAAGATTGAGAAGAACTTTGATGTTTTCCAATCTGTACAACTTGATGTCTATAAATAAGACTGGAACATATTATATGCCGTTCCAGTGATGCCAATACTTCGCAACTTTTTCAGTAGCAAGCTATGACAGACTGTATCGAAGGCCTTTTTTAAACGCCGACTGCAATTTGTTTTTGATCTATTTTAGTCTTAATAGTTGTTATTAAGTCTACGGTTGCACCAAGTGTATTTGACTTCGAACGAACAATTTGAATTAAGTAACTTTAAGCAATAAGAAGATATAAGTAAATATTATTGATTTTAAATGGTATATATAAGTCATCGAATACGCAGTTCCTATAAAACAAGGAAACGTGGCAAACTCTAACAAATTTAAGTATATCATCAACAAACAAGCCTGTAAATTTCAGCTATTAATCACGAATATTATAAAAGTTATATGTAAAACAATAATGTAACAACATTCTCCTATAACCCGACCAAATTAAAAGGTTACGTAAAAGCGACTGCGCCATACATTTACATATCTTCGTAAATTAACGGCTTAGTATCTGGCTTTTTGTACAGTCAACAGAATATTTTTGTCAGATTATAGTTTAAATATTTCAAATTATTTTAAAAACTTCAATTTGTGTCTTATACAATTTAATGCTTCATTCGAATTCAAATTAATGCAAACCAAAATATCATTAACTCAGTTGGGAATACCTAGTGTTTTATAAAACAATCTAAAAATTACAAATTTTCATATAGTATGCTATATTTTTTCTTTTTTGTACTTGTTATTAGAAAAATAATAAGTAACATTCACCGCAGCACCATGGAAGCAACAGGAAGGCAACAAAACAAATGCAATTTTAAAAAGAATAATGCGTCTAAAACACTGAAGATATTTTACAAGAAATTGTGTTTTTGCCGAATAACTTTTAACCTACTACATGCACAAATTTTGCTATTTGTAACAAATTACTCCTTAGAACACACTAATTTTCTGTTATACCCTCATCTCTCTAAGACCCAATTTTTTTTGCTTTTTTGCTGGGGTAACGCACGCAGTAGTAGTCTTGTGGATTCGGAAAATTAACGTTACGAGTTCAATAATTATTATTCGTGATTTGATATTTTGTAATGGTAATGAAATTAATTGTTGTAAACGAATTCCCTGAACTCAAAAATGCCTGTTTTTACTGATAAGAGATCCCAGAGATTGCTTATTATATTATTTTTTATGTTTTTCGTAAAATGGATTTTCATGTATATTTCAAATACAATTTGAAAAAAAAAAAGGTTTTTGAAATCGCTCTTTATGACTTTATGAATCAATTTTTCAGGTTACGATTCGTATCCATTTAAAAATAGTTTTTTTTAGTTTTCATAGAACCACGCATAATCATTAATAAATATGTAAATGTGCCCATTGCGCACGCATCTCACAGTGGCACAGTGTCATGGCGCCCATCGCACGGCGCACGCGGCTCGCGCGCATGCAGTTCTTCCACTGCCTCGTTGGTCTAGTGGTTGGCGTATGCGGCTGCTGTTCAAGAGGTCTCGGGTTCGATTCCCGGGTCGGACCAAATATTATTTGTGTGATTCACAAATATTTGTTTCGGAGTCTGGGTGTTTTCGATGTATATGTATGTATTTACAAAAAAAAAGTATGTTTATGTATTTATATCAGTTGTCTAGTACCCATAACACAAGCTCTGCTTATCTTGGGACTAGATGATGTTGTGTGTCAGATGTCCAAAATATTTATTTAGTTATACACAACAGAGATAGAACAAAATCTTTTTTTTGTTATTATTTTTACGATTTCAAACGTTACTTTTTTTACTGTTTTATTTGTTTGTTGCATTTTATGAAATTCTAATGATAGTGCCAAACAGTACGAAATTCAAAGTATATCAAGGAATATAGACGGTATAGCATGTAGTATCTTTATTAACTTTTTACTCGTAACCTAAGAGGGTGCTATTTTAATAATAAATAATTTTGGAAAGTACTATTTAAGATATGTCGATTGGTATTTTTTTTATTTATATATCTCAAATTTACAGGCTGGGGTGGGGGGGGGGGGGATTCTTATAACTGAATGTCGTATGAAAATAAATTCAAATAGAAGAAGTATAATAAATTGGTATTTTTATTTAAAATATGAAAGAAATATCTACATTTATTAAAGGGAAGTGACGAAAACTAAGCACACAGCACACCATCTCACGAGTTTTTGAGTAATTAAGCCTTTTACCGACCGCCGTTATGTTACGAGTACATTAAGCTAATTGTAATTATTGTAAATATATTTCTTATAACCAAAACCGAAAAAAATAAAGTCGGTTTTCAAGGGTAAATATCGATTCACTGAATCGATGCAGAACACAATATCGATTTATTTGATACGAAAATTTATTAATCTATATCAGATCGCCACCCCTAGTTGACAGTAGTGAGAAAAGTGACAGTTGTAGAAGACAGTCAGTCAGTCAAGTCAAAAGTCAATCAGACCAATCAGACACGCTGTACGCAAACCTCATTCATACATATTACATTTCATACCAGTCAAAACAAACATGTAAACGGCCTAAACAAGTGTCTGTTCTGTGAATTAATCAGTATTACGTTACGTGCATTTAATTAACAGTATGTTTACAGATTTAATATATTTGATGCACTGTAATGAAGTTGGAAAAAAATCTAAAAAATGTAAGTTTATTTACAAACAAGTCATAATAATTTTACCGCCATAAAGATAGTCATGTTAATAATTTTCCAGTGTTTAAATGAAAGTAAGATCTACCTTTAGAGTTGCCAGCAGTGCGAGCAGACAACAAACAATGAGTGACGACGAGGATTGTGATGGCATGGCCGGGATATTTGTTTACTCTTCTACATACGATGCGGTAAGTAGACCACACCGAGTCAAACCGAGGCAAGTCTGTGCTACTCGATGTATGTGCGGCGATATCTGCTAGTTACTTACCTGTACTTGGAGGTTTATCATAACCACGGTATCTTTACACTCTTACCATCACTCAATATGATCGTAATGTAACAAGCGATGAGAGAAGATATAGACAGTTAATGTTTCTCCCATCCTACATTCAAATCTGACCCTCCTCCAAGAGTGGAACACTTAGACCATAAGGAATATAATCTTCTAATAAGGCTCTTTTTTAGACTTCAATAACACTAGAGAGGTGAACCAGCTTTGTGGCAAGGAACTATGTAACATACTCCATCTAGGTCAACTTAGAACTGATAGAGGCACTCAATGGGCAGCAAAACACTTGTCTTTTGAGTTAGCCTGTAATTGAGTCTTATAATTCCAATATCAGCTACCTCATCTATTTCCAATATCAGCTAACTCCACAAATATACATTCATTTAGGATATTTTCAGTAAAAGCAAAAAAGTGTATTTTATATCTCTGAGGACCTGTTTAATTGAATTGTAATTAATCCACTGGCAAATGTAATTCTAATTTGTTTAAAACACTGATATATGTATTTTCATGATTAAAAAACAACATAAATACTTATTTGTTTAATTTAAAAATATATTTGGCGGGTATTGTAACCAGCGGAGTTAGCAGATTTTTTCCCTTCAATTTATTCTTTTTCCATAAATCTGGTACAGTTCTACGCCAGGGGGATGTCACTCTGCAGTTTAGGTATAGTCGGGCGCCTGCCTGCCCGGACAGGCATGCCGGTGGGGCTGTTGCTTATGCACGATATGCGTTGCTCTCGTGCATTATTGAAATTTTTGTAATACTTTTCCATACCCACAATGGCTTCTTATCACAAACCTCGATCTACTAATCCATGTAAAAGATATTGTTCTGCTACAGATGTCTGAATAAAAGGTTTTAGGTGTTAGGTACGAATTAATCTGTTCGCGTTGTACATATGTAGGTAATAAAAGTACCTAAAGTAATTAAAGTAAGGCAGTGTGATTCAATTACTTAAGGTAATATCATACACACAGTGCAATATACATACACACCAACATTTGCGCTCTCGCTCTGGCTTACTAATTTTATTTTTGTGTCTCTTAGCTGTTTTGCTCTCTTACTTGCCTATTTACTTGCCTACCTACTTGCCCATTTACTTACTTATTTACTTGCCTACCTACTTGCCCATTTACTTACTTATTAACTTGCCCATTTACTTGCCTACCTACTTGCCCATTTACTTGCATATTGACTTGCCCATTTACTTGCACATATACTTGCCCATTTACTTGCTTATTTTCTTGCCAATTTACTTGCCCATTTACCTGCCCATATACACTTGCCTATTTACTTGCCCATTAACTTGCCCATTTACTTGCCCATACTTGCCCATTTACTTGCCCATTTTCTCTCCTACCTACTTGACTACCTACTTACCCATTTACTTTCCATAATTAGCTCACATACTTTGTTTAAAAGTGTAAAAAAAAGATACACTTCAATAAAATATTATTTAATTTAACATCTGGTATTTTTTACTAACATCTCGATTTGTTTTGCTATGTACACACACATATTATGTACACACCGACATTTGCTCTCTCGCTCTGGCTCACTAATTTTATATTTGTGTTTCTTACTTGTAATTTTTCCGTTGCATGCGGTTGGAAATCACAACAATTCTAAAGAAGTCTCACTTCAAAAACATCCCCATTTTACGTGTAGGAGAGGTATCCAAATAAAAATACTTATCGTGATTTTATTTCATATTAAGCAAAGTTTTGTGTTTCTAGCACTAACCATTTGGACGGTAAGTCGAGAACGGACGGACATTACGAAACTATTTCGAGTCATGAACTAGGGAACCCCTATATTAATATCTAGATGAGCGTTAAAAATTTTCAAGCAAATTCGATTACCCCAAAAAGTTTTGATTTCATCGGGTTAATATGAAAATCTCCTAGCCTATTTCGGTCTCGACGGAAATCAGCCAACTAGGCAGGAGGTATTATTATAGTGCACAACTATAAGCGTAAGCAGGTGCTCTGTCTGTTCCCTCACTCTCATAATCCGATTGGACGGCCACTCGACATGACCGGGGAGAGATCAGGCGCAGGACCGACTTTACGCTTTACGTGCTCTCCGAGACACTGGGGTTATAATCAGAAAATTCAATAACACTTTTTCGGGCTCCGGTTCTTACGAAATCTAAATAATTTAGGAAGTTTTTATATCATTTATAGGACGCTTTCAGTATTCCCAGTGCAGACGAGTTAGCGTCGCAAAGAAAACGCGAGGTCGAGAATAACCTGAAATTGAAAGAGTTGCGAGAGAGTCACGCCGACGATGACGACGGGCACGAGTCTATCGATTCCGACGGCGAGGAGGCGCTGGCCGTCGCCGTGAGCGACATGAGCCCGACCGCCGGCCTGGTGGCGCTCCGGCACGCCGCGCTGTACGGCGCCTCGCTCCGCAGCGTGCACGACGCGCCGCCCGCCGCCGTGCACGACGCGCCGCCCGCCACCATGCACGGCGCGCCGCCCGCCCGCGCGATGCTCGCCGTGCTCGCGCCCATCGTGCCCACCCCCACGCGCGATCTCTTCCTGAACCCTTACATTGCCCACAGGATATCCGAGGTGCGTTAAACAGTTGCGTACAGACCGGTGCGTGGCGATAGAGCGGAGATTGATCTGCGATATCGTGCCGCACGGTCCAGCGGTAGATTCGATCTGTAACTAGTAAATGTAGTGTAGTTTTTGAAAGATCAGAGGGCCAGGCCGGCCTGACGTTCCATCAGCAACTACACAACATCGTTGTCGTTATTCACCGTACCGTCGTCGCTCACCCTCGACGGTTGTTTCCTATCATCTTGGGCGTTTTGGCTATTGGCGCCTCATATGCGCGTACGCGGGATATAATGGGTGTCGATGATCGATGATTGAATTTTGCTGCGGGACCGACAGGGAATGCGATTCAAAGACTGAAAGTGAACGTTCATAAATATTTTCAAAATTCGTTTCACGATCGTAGTCGTAAACGAAACGAATCGTTAAAGCGATAAGTCGATAAAGCACTAAATCGCTAACTGCGAATTACGTAGACGTAGCGTCTCATCGAGAGAGAGGCCGGCGCAGGTGGTGGACAGCGTGAACAACATGGTGACGGGCCGCAGCCAGCGCTGGGCCGACGACGAGGTGACGGCGCTGGGCGTACTGCTGGGCGCCGCCGCGCTGGCGGTGGACGCGCCGCGCGCGCTGGCGCTGCGCACGCTGCACTCGCTGCTGCAGCGCTGCGCCTCGACGCGGCAGGCCGGCTCGACGCTGGGCGCGATGCTGGAGGCGCTGCCGGACGCGCGCCTGCGCCTGGAGCTGAGCGACGTGCTGCGCACGGGCGGCGGCGCGGCGTGCCGCTCGCTGTGCGCGCTGGCGCTGGACGTGGCGCTGGTGGCGCTGCTGTCGGAGGGCGCGGCCGCGTGCCTGCCGCTGCTGCAGCTGCTGGGCCGGCGCCTGGCCGAGCCGCCGGTGGAGCGGCGCGAGAGGGAGGAGCGCGTGCGGCTGCTCGCCTTGAACCAGATCGCGCCCGACGCGCAGGCGACCGAGAGAATCAAGGTACGGTTAGCGAAGGTTCGATCGATGTCTCGCGACGTTAGAAATGTGTACGGTTTGCGACCGCCTCTGTTCAAATACGAATTTTGAACGTCGCATAACTCGTTCGGTCTGATGATCCACTGCTTTGATTTCGCGCGACCTATTTTCTTTTCAAACTTTATTAGAACTAATGATGACGTCGTACATTCCACTACTACTACTGAAACGGCCCTGTAAAAGTATAAAACGCGTTCTGAAGAAGAGAGATAATCGACACAATTATGAGTGTACATATATTCAAGTTTCAAAAGCCGTAGTTCGCGTTACATAGAAACGTACCACAACACTTAAGCAACGCATGACTACGATTATTCAAACTTGAATAAGTGTATCTCTGTACACTAATAATTGTGTCGATTATCTTGCGTCTTCAGTAACGTTGTTTAATCCTGTGTCCTAAAAATCTTGTTTCATACTTTTACATCGTCGTTTTTTGTCGCATCGTTTTTTGTCGCAGTTGGGTTTTGGTTTTTACTATTTTCATTTAAAATGTGTTAGTGCTGATATAACATGAATTTATTTGCAAAGCATATTTAAAGTCAATTATCTAATTTCTTTACACAATGGGGCCATCTGGGAGAACCGTACAGTACAGTACAGTACAGTAAAAATATGCAATATAAAAAGAATTAGTAATCCATGGATTACTATAGGCTTATTACCCTTATTACGACTGTTGCCACCGCAGACTAGCTACTTTTAGCATCGGCGATCGGCAACTAGTCGCTTTTTAGAAGCTAAATACGGCGACCGAACGCTCCACACCGCACACTTAAAAACGCCAAACGCGGCGATCGAGTCGCTTTTTAGAAGCGCGACACAGCAGCTGAACGCTACTCTCCGCACTATTTCGGATGCCGGTAGCAGCGACTTGGCATCTGAGCAGTCGCCAAAACGCGCGTTTCCGATACCGCGATCGAATGCAGGGAGTCGCTAAAACGCGATGCAGCATCGATGCAGTCGCCAAATCGCCGATCGCCGATGCTGAAAGTAGCTAGTCTGCGGTGGCCCTTAGTGAGAAACATCAAGGTATGAATGAGGTGTTTATAACTAGGTATGCATGTGTGAGTAGCTGCGTCAAACATAAAATATTGTCTTGTTAAATCAGTCGCCAATAAACGATCTAGAAGTAAACACCTCGTTTCTGTTACATAAAATTTCTCACAAGCGAAAGTGAACCTTAACACGCACAACGACGTATGCGCAATAAAGACAGTCTGCACAAAAAGTAAAAAAAATCATCCTGACAACGAAATTCTTAAATGAACATACAACAAATATAGGAACTTGTGCAATGCTTTGTTATGGAAGCAAAAGATTCAGAAGGTACCTACTAACATAAAACACAATACAACAAATACCCAACAAACAAAAATAACTAAGTTATTAAGTTTTTCAAAGTTTTAAAACAAGCCCAATAATTTAGTGACACCCATATATTTTACGCATGCGTATTTTAATTATCAATGAATACATAGATTTTCTGTTTTGATGTCTTCGTTTCTCATCGACACACAACCAATCCAAGGTGTCGTCCAACACGACAACCGTGTGTCAACACACACACATATATGAGAACTCTCTAGAGAGAGTTTATCTAAATACCTATCAGATAAAATATGCTACAGGTCACCTATTAAATAGTTTTGATTTTAAGTAATCAACTGACCGGTACTACAGAACTTAATTTAGGCGTATTATAAGTACTTACTACTACAGGAAGGTACTCTTTTTCTTTTTTTTAAAAAGATATCTCCCGCTTTAGGAATATAAATTCCTGTGTCGCGGGGGACTTTACAAACATACATGAAACGGACACAAAGAACACCCAGACACAGAACAACAAATTGTAAATCACACAAAGTGTTATCCTACATGCGATTTGAACCCACGACACTTGGCGCAGTAGGAAGCGGTGTGGCGACCGCTTAAACCACTAGGCTTATTGTTACTCGCGATTCGCGATGTCATTCGCCATTTTGATTGCAAACATAAACTCACTTTTAAACTTTAAAAAAAGGTTTTTTTACCGTCGATTTTAATTCAAGGCGTCAATTATTGTTTGTCACTGGTCCTCACGGTTATAAGGTTCACCAGTGCCGGTTTTAGCACTACCAGCGCCTTGGGCGAGATATATACGGCGCGCCCTAAATGCAATTCAAAACCATATGAAAAAGGGAAAATTATATAACCAAATTACCATTTATTAAAAGCAATAGCCATTTATTAAAAAAAGCTAATAAAATTTGACTTTTCTGGCCTTTCTGTCAGCGAACTCTTATAATATTTTATCAAAATCGAGGTTTTCAGCAATTTCATTGACAAAGTTGCCAAGTTTGTCAATCGGGATTGCGATATTTTCGATCGCAGATATGTTTTTACAAGCCTAAGCTTAGAAAAACTCCTCCACCCACTAGGAACCGTTACAGGTATAGTTAATAATATGCGCATTGCTATCCATACATTTGGATACAGTTCTTGTAAGTTACGTTCTTTGATAAAATTTAAGACTAGAACAGGGGTAGCCACATTCTGATCAGGCAAAAAAGATTTCAGACTTATGAGTTCATCACACAACATACCTATTATTATATTACCCATACATAGGCTGCTTACCTTCTGCGAGAAAACGCTTTCGAACGTAAACAGCCCAACCGCGCGTTAACCCAATATTTATTCGACATTAATGTTTATTTCTCGCAGAATTGATTGTTCTGCGACAGATTGCGTATTATTAGAATTTTCTGAAATTTGTACGGCTTAACCGACTGTAGCTGCTTTCTGAAATTTTCGTAACAATATTTTTTTTTTAATATATTTAAGCCTGCCTGCGACTCTACTCTGCCTGATGGAAGGCATGAGTAGAATCCAAGAGTAGTGGTCACCATACTCATTATGAATGCTGATAATGCACCATAAACACCTACAACACCATTGCGGCCTACAGAGTTGCTTCTGCATCTCTGGGCCTCTCACCGACGAAACACGTCACCACGAATACTTTCACTTTAGGTTGGTCTTCTGTGTGAGGGTAGTATTGCTGGTGGAGCCGGCCCGTTTGGGTTCAAATCAATGTGACTCTACTGCCTTGATTTACCTTAGTCTATGTAGATAAGTGCCTAATAAAAATGTATTGTTTTTTAATATTTCAGGTATTAGTGCAAGAAGCCAAGCTGCGCCTGTTGTTCAGTATCGGGAAGTGATCATGGGTATATCTGAATGAACGTCACCGTCACCGTGCCTTTGTGTATAAAAGTTTATAATAAGAACTGGAACGAATGTTGTTGGATTTTAGGCTATGACCGCGTGATCTGATCACTTCGTCCGACTGCTCCGACGACGCGGACTTGTTTTATTAGTTGTTGTTGGGAGAAGTAGGTTCAATTTCAATGTTATAATTGGCGTTGTTATTCATGTTATTCGGAGTAACGGGAGAAAAGTCCATGTCATCCGATCAGTCGGACGCAGTGATCGGTCCACACGGTCATAGCCGTCTTTTAATAATTATAAATGATTAAATATACAATAATAATAATAAAAACTTTATTTGTACAAACACAGCACACACGACATAATATAAACCTAAAAAGAAAAAAAGCGGCCAAGTGCGAGTCGGACTCGCCCATGAAGGGTTCCGTATCAGCAAGTAACATCATATAATAGTTCTTGTAGTTCGTTGTAACTTTCATCGATGTTTTTATACTAGTGTATTGATTGGATGAAAGGTAAATTGCGTGTTACGATTTATGACGTATTAAAAAAAAACTACTCACTAGATCTCGTTCAAACCCTCTCTATGCAGAAGTAATAGAAAGAAACAGTCATATTAGTTGGACATAGATCTGGTTACGTTTGACGGAAAGCATATTTGTATTGATCTGTCGCGACCGGCCAGTTTATAGTGAGCTCCTTTCACTTTAACAGTGCAACTTCGGTTCATAAGATTGTTATTGTAAATACATACGACATACATTATGCCAGTCGATCGCACACCGGCCACACCGCCTCAACAACTAATTACTTTGTCTACGCGCACGGTCCAGCGTCAACGTAGTGATTCGGAACCAAACTTATGCGACATGCAGAGTGAATTGGAAAATCTAAACGTAACCGTTCGTACGAAGCGTAAACGTTCGGATGACCATGGCGATGTGAGCTTATCCTCATTTATGTCTGAGATCACGAATATGTTTCGTGATTTTAAGAATGAGCAGGAACTTAAAATTTCGGCGATATTGGCTTCTATTACTGACATTAAAAAACAAAACTGTGATGTGTGCGCTTCTGTCGAGTACGTGTCTAAGTCATATGATGCATTACTTGAACAGATTAACTGTTTAAAATCAGAGCGGCAAGAAAACCTCGACTATATCCGTACTCTTGAAACTAGATTAGAAAAGGTGGAACGAAACGCTCGTTCTAGTTGTGTGGAGATACGAAACATTCCTCCAAATAAAAAGGAGTCTAAAGAGAAACTTCTACAAACCTTGATTTCGACCGGTAAAACTATAAATATCCCCATTGAATCGCATGAAATCAGAGACGTCTTCCGTATACAGACCAAAGAACCTGAATATAAACCTATCATTGTTGATTTTACCAGCATCATAAAGAAAGAAAAATTTATTTATAGGTATAAGCAGTTTATAAAAAATACCAGATTAACAACAGAACATCTTAAAATAAGTGGAGCATGTAAACCAATATATATTTCAGAAAATCTGACTCCTTTAATGAAACGTTTGTTCTTTCTGTGTCGAGATTTTGCGAGGGTAAATGAATATAGATACTGCTGGGTATCTCACGGCAAAATATACTTGAGGAAGACGGAAGGTGCACCGTCCTTCTTAATAAAGACTGATACCGATTTATCAAATTTGAAAGCCTCTAAATGACTAAAACTAGTGGTAGTGTTGATGTATTACGTTGCGTGTAACATGTTATACATATATGTGTGTGCATCCTACCCTACTTTTGGTCATTATCTACAATTTCACGTTGTATGTAAATGGTCCAGTCTGAATATACTGCATGTTTACTTTACTATAGTTTTTATTGTTTTATTAGATATAGGATTGTATAACTTGTCTACACTATTTAAAATACTCCATCTTAAGCATCACAACATTACTCACACATCAATCACTATACACAACACACTCTATTACTTTTACACACCAATATCAACCTTACTGTATGGGAATAAATGTAGAAAATTGTGCCTCATACTTGTTTTACTCTTGGTTATGTGTCGTTATGCGCCCGTTGAAGTCAATACTAAAAATCTATTGTTTACAACTGTGTTTTGTTCGTGGAACATGCTACCACATATAGGATTATTTTATGTTAGATATTTCACTTTAAATTAATAATATTAAATGGATAATAGTAATTTATTTAATGAGATTGAACGAATAGAAGTTTCAAAATCCCTAATATGTTCACCCGAGCAAAGTATTCGATATATGAATAACGCAAATACTTCCATTAAAATTATACATGTAAATATACGTAGCATTAGTTGCAACTTCGACCAGTTATTGATTTTACTACGAAGAATACCAACTAAATTTAACATGATAGTTCTGACCGAATGTTGGTTAAGCAAGTGCCCTAATATACCTAGCCTATCCGGCTATAATACCTACGCGTCACATTATCGAAATCAAAATGATGGTGTTGTTGTTTACATTAGGGACGATTTGGAGTGTGCCGTTGAATCACCGGCTTTCTCTGAAGCTAACTGTTTAACAATTAAATATAAGAATATATTTGCCTTAGTTGCACTTTATCGCTCGCCTTCATACAGGCACACTGATGGGTTTATGAAATCTTTGGACGAAACCTTAAATTTAATGAAGAATTACCAAAATATTGCAATAGTTGGTGACGTAAACATTAACATTGCACCTGAAAACTCTGATAAGAACTGTGACCATTACTTAAATACATTATGTCTCATGGCCTAATGGCCGCTCATACTCTGCCAACTCGAAATAATAGTTGTCTAGATCATATTTTCCTTAAAACAAAAAATAACGCAACATCTATAGTCCTAGATACCTATTTTACTGACCACGCACCTATCATTCTAAATTGTAACCTCAAAATTAATAGTTATAGAAAGGAGCGGTTAGTTCAACGAGTAAACCATTCAGCTTGTGTGTCAGAAATCAATAGTATGGACTTTGGTCGAGTTCTATCGTGTGAAGATGGCAACGGTGCGGCTAAATTACTTGTCGATTCAATTTGTGATGTAATTAAAAAAAACACCCGTACACTTTTGTTAAGTAGTAGGAATTTAATATTGAAGCCATGGATTACCCCGGGCCTTCTAAGATGCATACGAAACCGAGACAAACTTTTTATTAAACTAAAAAAAGACCCAGGAAATCTTATCTTAAAAACCACTTATAACAGATATAAAAATTTTTGTAATCGTTTGCTAAAGTCAGTAAAGAAACAGTATGAAATAAATGAATTTAATAAACTCAGTAAAAATCCGAAAGATACTTGGAAATATGTAAAAAAGTTAGGTAATATAAACAAATTTAGACCTTCGTCCAGTGACCTTTTATTATCCTCAGTTGATCCAAAATCTGCAACAAACTCTGTAAATAAATATTTCGCAAACATTGGTAAGAACCTAGCATCAAAAATTATATCAACAAATACCGCACATTACTGTAACTCAGTGAGGACCAACGGCTGTTTGCTTTCTCCTCAGTCCTCAATGTCTCTTTTCAAGACTGACAACTCCGAAATTAACCACCTTATTTTAAGTCTTAAAAATACAACAGCTACTGGTTGGGACGGCATCTCTACTACAATCGTTAAAGATACCAGATCTGCACTTACTCCTATAATTGTATATGTGTTCAACCTCTGCCTTGTATCTGGTGTTTTCCCAGATGTGTTTAAGATAGGTCTTGTACACCCCGTGCACAAAAGCGGTGACAGAGACAGTGTTAATAACTATAGACCGATTTCGGTCCTTACCACTCTTTCAAAAATCATGGAGAAGTTATTAAACAACAGATTAAAAAGTTATCTAAACAAAAATAATATTTTGGCTGAAAACCAGTTTGGTTTCCGTAGTGGTAAGTCGACCGAAGATGCTGTGTTAGAATTAACAAACTCAGTTGTCAGGCACTTTAACTCTAAATCTAAATCAATAGCTATATTTTTAGACCTTTCAAAAGCCTTTGACACTGTCTCTGTACCGATTTTGCTGGGTAAGCTAGAAGGCATTGGTATTCGAGGGGTGGTATATGACATTTTTCGATGTTACCTCGAGGGCAGGCGTCAGTGTGTTAGTATAGGTGGTTTTGTGAGTGACCTAGAACCAGTGGTATTTGGCGTGCCTCAAGGTAGTGTCCTCGGCCCTACCTTGTTCTTAATATATCTGAATGATCTATGTAAACTCGTGCTAACAAATTGTAAGATCATAACATACGCTGACGATACTGTTCTTCTGCTGCACGGTGAATCTTGGTCAGAAACGGCTCTCTATTCTCAATCGGCATTATGCACTGTTTCCACCTGGCTATCCAAAAATCTGTTAACCCTAAATGTAGAGAAAACAAACTTTATTGCGTTTGCTCCAAAATGTACGTCATTGCCTACTGGTATAACATTGATGGCTCACAATGACATATGTGCCCATAGCTCAAGCTGTTCTTGCTTACAAATTACAAGTGCTGTTAAGGTAAGGTATCTGGGTGTATGGATCGACAGTCAATTGTCCTGGCAAGAACACTTAAAAGTTACTACCACCAGGATCAGGAAACTAATGTTTGTTTTCAAAAACCTGAGAACAACCTTAGATCTGCGTACACTTAAGATCGTTTACTATGCCCTTGCTCAGTCCGTTCTCTCATATTGTATTGGTGCCTGGGGTGGTACTGGAAAGAATAAGCTGCTTACTCTGGAGAGAGCTCAAAGAGGAGTACTAAAGGTCATGACACACAAACCTATCCGCTATCCTACTGTTGACTTGTATAGAGAATTAAATGTGCTCACGGTCAGGAAATTGTACTGCTTAAATATAATCTTACGGAAACACACCGAATTAAAGTTCAGACCAAATCCAAATCCAAACAAAAGAAGAAAAGACAGAGTATGTGATGTGAGGTTTTGTGGAATAGAAGTATGTAAAAGGCATTATTATTATCTGTCCCCTATATTGTATAACAGAGTAAATAAAATACTAAATATTTACCCTATTGTATTACAGAAATGTAAATATAAAGTAACGCAGTGGTTACTTGGCCTAAATTATAATGAGACCGAAAGTCTCTTAACACAAATTCAATGAGTAAGCATTTAAACACACACACAACACACATTCAACACACATACACAACACACACTCAAAACACATACACAACACACATAAACACACAAAACACACACACACACACACATACTCACAACACACACGCACATTTACATAAATACAAACAATCCTGTACCTTAGTTAAAAATGTTATTTATATCATTTGCTTTTATATGTTTTGAACTCTGTGTAACTACAGAACTAATATTGTTTTTTGTTTTCCGGAGGTGGGCGTTAATGGCTGCAACACAGTTATTTAACTATAGCGGCCATTACCAACCATATCTGTTTCTGTGTACTCTGTAATTATTTGGTTCAAATAAACTTTTATTATTATTATATATTATTATAATTTTCGTTGGTAGTTTGCATGGTAATGTACAACATATATTTTTTTTAGTTTTATCACTCTCTTAGTTTAGAAGTTAGAGGGGGGGGGACACACATTTTTCCACTTTGGAAGTGTCTCTCGCGCAAACTATTCAGTTTAGAAAAAAATGATATTAGAAACCTCAACATCATTTTTGAACACCTATCTATAGATACCCCACACGTATAGGTTTGATGAAAAAAAATTTTTTGAGTTTCATTTCCAAGTATGGGGACCCCCAAAATGTATTGTTTTTTTTCTATTTTTATGTAAAAATCTTAATGCGGTTCACAGAATACATCGACTGACCAAATTTCAACACTATAGCTCTTATAGTTTCGGAAATAATTGGCTGTGACATACGGACGGACAGACAGACAGACAGACTTGACGAATCTATAAGGGTTCCGTTTTTTGCCATTTGGCTACGGAACCCTAAAAAGTCTTGTGGCACTCGGGAACTGCCACGGTAAAGATATTGCATAGCATTTTTTATGTACTTACCTATGCAATTATTTATTTATGCAGTATTTTTTTTCTTTGATATTAATTTAAGTTTACAAAACAATAAACACTGTCTTTTTACCAACATACATTCTAACAATATTATTGCCAAACAATATAATCATCCTAACAAAGACAATGACAACTAAACAGAGAACATAATAATAATATGAGCATATCTATGCAATAAAAAAACACTAAAAACAGACGGTACTGGAGGACGCGGACGTTATGTATTGTGTAAAGTAAATAACAATTATATATTTTGTAATAAGTGTTTTACAATAGGATTATAGAAAAGCAAGGAAGAAGAATCTAGAATGAGTGTGTTGTCAAGGCAACGGATAACGGCCGGTGGCATCAACACGCATGCGCTAATCTGCCTACAGCCTACAGTAGTACAGTCCCTATAGAGCACTGGCGTGACTCGCGGAGCGGCGCACACCCATCCCGCACACCGCCACGGAGCACATCCTTGTCGCACTGCACTTACAATCATATTCTCTATCCCTTTTTAGGGTGTTAGGTTTTTTCGTTACGAAATTTCTTGATTTAGTCCCCGCTCTAAAATAAAAAGCCCGCGATAAAATAATAATACTCTTTATTGCAACAAAGTGGATAACATAACACTGTACACTGTACCCGATGGTTTTAAATGTGGTATTACAGTTTTGTGATATCTGCGTATTGTCTAATATATAAATAGTTTTCGTATAGTAAGATAAGTAATAAAAGCTATACAATAGCTTAAAATTATAAATATATATATATATTTTTAAGACTGGTAACATTTGTAAGAAACGTCAATTAATGTCAAATGATTAATGACGTGGAATGTATGACGTGTCATTACATTATTATAAGCTAATTATCACTTATAATATAATTAATAAACTAAGCCTACAAGACGTCCCACTAAACGGGTCAACATCAGTGGGTGTTGTACGCCGTGTTTGGAACAAAATGGTTGGACATTAAGCGTTGTGTTTCTATCACGTCAACAAAGTGCTAGAATAAAAACACGAAAACAGTTAGTTGAGGGAGTTACTGGGAGTACCTCCCCTGCACGTAAAGTGGAGATGACTATTTTTCTCGCAGATACCCCATCGTGTAGGGTATCATTAGATAGGTGTTTTAAAAACATTGAGAGGTTGCTAATACGATTTTTTGATTTACGAATCCGTTTGCGAGTTATATCACTTTAATGCTACTGCTCCACCTGCGTCTTAACGCGCTAATTTGTGCGTTAAGTTAAATACAAATGACATTATTAATAGCGTTAAGCGATAACTCGAGTGTCGGTTTCTTGGATACATCAAAGGGTTTTAGCGTGTAGTTTAGTGCGCTAATTGATGTTTTCTACATTACCGCGGTAATAATTTATGACGCTCAATGTCGCAACTAGTGTAGCTGCTTCAAGCTCCATTGTGAGTGCTGTGTGTAAACACGTTAATTCACGAGGAATTAAGTTTTAAAGGTATTATAACCTTAATGTAGCCAACGCGCATTTTCAACGCGTAGTTCGCCATTATCATTAACGCTAAGTGTGCGTCCATACTGCGAGCCTAGCGCGGTTGCGACTACGGGCGCGAAATATCAAACATATGAAAAGCGCCTTTGCGTCCATACTGAAGTGACTAAGGCGGGAGCCTAGTGCGGCGGTCTTGCGCGACACAGCGCGCGTAGTTTTCAAACACTCCTATCCGCGCGTTCTGGCCACACTACGGGCCTAGTGAGCGAGTGACCCAACGAGCGGTTGGCGGGGGTAACAAACCAGTTCGGTCTTATCGCTCGGCGTTTGCGCGTGTTAATTTTATTGTTTGTCGTAAACTGCTAAATTATTTATAAGTGCGATTCAATCTAGACCACCTATATGGCAAACCAAAACGTCAAGCATCGTAACAAGAAAGTTATGGGGTGAAATAACAAGAACAATTTCTAGTGTTCAACAGGATCGGACTGCTTAGTAAAAATAGCAAATCCTCATCCATGGTTTGCAACACCTGATATAGGTCGAACCGCTACAAGAGCTTACCCACTCGCGCGTCACTGTGGCCACCTCACGCCACCGCTCGCTCCCTCCAGTCACCGCGCATTCAGTATGGATGCACACTAACGCAGGTGGAGCAGTAGCATAAAGCGCATTTTTTTTGTAAAAACAGGGCGCCCCCCCCACTCTAGAAGCTAAACGGATAGCTCGAAAAATCTGAAAAAAATTATGATGGTAGTCCATATGATAAACTTTATAGGAAAACTATAACGGCTTAGATGACTTTGTTATTTCAGGAGTGATAGAGGTCTAACTTGTAAAATACGCTTACTTGAAAAACTTCATAGAAAATTAACGCATTAATCAGTAAACATAGCAATTATCTATTGGATACGATTTTAAATCCACGTACTATGTGGATGACTTCTGAACCCTATTCTATGGCCAATTTTTTAAATTCTATCAACTTAACAAAGTACTGAATGCACGAGTAGATACCATAAGAATGGTATACTTTGCGCTCGCAGACTCACTGATTAACTATGAACTAATTGTTTACGGACATATTTTTATTAGCTATTTACTTAGAAGACCTACAAGTAAGACTAATAAAGGATTTATTTTATTTTAAGAGTTAATATTTCTTTCATTGATGTACACATGTCCTACCCAAAAACATATTTACGCTTAGATAAAAGTATAATTATGGGCTTAGAACACAATTTAACTGACTCTTAAAATACTAGCTCAATGTATTATACTAAAAAAATATACAAATATTCGTCTTCACTCCATGACCTGTTCTGCCGGCTAGCTTCGGTCGTAAAATTTGATTGGTCATTGTACACTGCTTTGTAATAAAAACTTTAAACAATGCGCGTAAGGTTGAATTTGCAAAAGATATGTTTATAGCATAACTAAAACTACCCACATAGATATTTTTATACATCAATGACTAAGTACGATAGTTTCGTATGCCGCTTTTTTTTGAGACTGTGCATCTAGGGTTTTTATATATCAATGCAGCATAATGATTGTCAGACGCAATGGTTTAAAGTAAAAAAATATACACATATGATATTTTGAGATTACAATTAAAAGGCTTATCATAATGATTTAAAATGGTATATAATAACAATATTTCGGCACCTAATATCATTGCACGAAGAGTGCATTCGGGTAAATAATGAATGAAACCTGCTTCCTATTGGTTTGCATGTGTATTTTCTTAACTCAGGTAGTAAAGTACTTTAAGATAAAGTAGTATGTTAGAAGAAACTAAAAGTAAATGATTAAAATTTAAAAAACTAAAAAAAGTTAAAATTAAATTTTGCACTCGGTACTTTAAACAACTGTCATTTGTAAGAGGCCGGCGTACGACACTCGAAACTGCAAGTTGAAATTTGTTCGTAAAATATTGCTGTCTCTGTTTGACAAAATACAACGTAGATACGAGTGCACCGCTGTATGTGTGTATGTGGATTGACATTCATTCGTAGTAATTCGGACTCTCTCGTAGAAGGTTCGGCTATCATTATTTGACTGACACGAATCACACACACATTGAAATATTTTTTGATGCGATAGCACTACTAATTGCTTGAAATTTGTAAAAATATGGATGTGTTTCGTAATATCGAAAATCATGAATGAAAACTCAATATTTTTTCGATTTATTTTGTGTAAGTAGTAGCATAATAATATGAGATATGTTATTGATGAAACAATATTAGAAATATTTTTGTTTTTAAGACAGAAAAAAACAAAATGAAAACATGACATCTACAATGTAAAATATGTAAAATTTAATTTGATTATATTTTATTCTAGATTAGTTTATTTTTAAAAATAAAGACGTTATAACCTAAATAAATACAGACTAAGTCCGAATATCAACATATCATCCTGGAAATATGTTTATACTGCAAATGATCTTGGTATACCGTTTGTATGGACAATTCAGCCTCCGGGGGCCCCTTAAGTGCAGTTTTTTTTTTTTTTTTTATTGTTGTAATGGAATAGGCGTTTGTCTTCCATCTCACCTGATGGAAAGTGTAGATGAAGACGAAGATGGTACACGCCCATCCAAAAGAAACATGTTCACTCTACTCTTAAAGGCTCCAGAGTTCAACTCATCAGGAAAAATAGACCCAGGCAGGTCGTTCCAAATTTTGGCGACTCTCACCAAAAACGAGCTGTCAAACCGTTTAGTTCGTCTTTTGGGTATGCCAACAACGCATGGATGAAACTTTTGTAAGGCGATTCACACACTGCACCGCGCTACGTCGTGCAGAGTAGATGCACAACGTCACTGAATTGTCAGTGTATTGACACTGTCTTGCTCCGTGACCGCGGACATAGCCCGGGCACGAATATCCCTCTTTCTACCCGAAGGACGCGTATTTATAATCCCGGACGGTGACTACGTGAGTCGCGCGAACTCGGCAATGACGGCCATTGATTTCCGCCTCCTAGAAGCTTCGGCGAGGATGCGCTAGCGCCACCAGTTGTAAACAGGAGCAAAATATGGCGATCTGCGCGCTGATACGGGATAGAAATATCGGTCGGGAGGAACTACAGACGTACTTAGTAGTTAGAACAATTGATCTTCCAGAAAATTCCGAGCTTGCGCATTGAACGATGGCCGATAAACCGCTTCCGGCAAAATAGTGAACGCCATAAAAGGTAATGTTTGGATTAGACTAGAGCGGGCGCGCGACTTGCGTGTGCTTGCGTCAATAATAAAATTATGCAGTCAGTTTGTGTATTGAAATTTCTCTGTTCAACCCGAGTACATTTTTATAGTAAAATATGTTTAGTGTTAGTGTTACTTATATAACGTTGATACAACGTAACACTGCTTTAATTTTACAAACAGAACTTCTAAGAAACCTTAGTTCTAAACAAAATGCAATATATTAAAGTATCTATAGGTCATCATCATCATCATCATCATCATCAGCCTATATCAGTCCACTGCTGGACATAGGCCTCTCCCATTGCACACCACTTTGATCGATTTTGGGCTTCTCGCATCCAGCTCCTGCCAGCCATCTTGCGCAAATCATCACTCCACCTGGCCTGTGGGCGTCCTACACTACGTTTGCCGAGACGCGGTCTCCACTCCAGAACTCTTCTACCCCAACGGTCATCAGTTCTGCGGCTAATATGGCCAGCCCATTGCCACTTCAGCTTGCTAATCCGGTGGGCTATGTCGATGACTTTAGTTCTCTGACGGATAACTTCATTCCTGATACGATCCCTCAGAGAAACGCCGAGCATAGCCCTTTCCATTGCACGCTGAGCAACTCTGAGCTTGTGGACCAACCGCACCGTAAGTGTCCACGTTTCGGCTCCGTATGTCATGACAGGTAGAACGCACTGGTTAAAAACTTTCGTTTTTAGGCACTGTGGGATCGACGATGAGAAGACTCGACGTAACTTTCCAAACGCCGCCCAACCCCGCTGAATTCTTCTATTCACCTCGTCCTCGAGGTTATTCCTACCCAACTGCAATGTCTGCCCAAGGTAGACATATTTTTGAACAACCTCGAGAGCGGTACCGTGTATTGCAATCGGTTCTGGTTGTACATGTTGATTGAACATGACCTTGGTTTTATCCAAGTTCATCCGTAGGCCGATGCGCATAGAAGAATCAGCTTGGTCGTTCACCATCTGTTGCAGGTCCTGCAGTGTCTCTGCCATTATGACGATGTCGTCCGCAAATCGCAAGTGAGAGATGTATTCGCCATTGATGTTAATGCCACGTCCTTTCCAGTTCAGCGTCTTAAACATATCCTCCATTGCATTAGTGAACGATTTCGGGGAAATAATGTCCCCTTGTCTCACTCCTCGATGCAATGTCTGTCTGAGTCTGGGTGTTCTTTGTGTCCGTTTCATGTATGTTTGTAAAGTCCCCCGCGACACAGGAATTTATATTCCTAATGCGGGAGTTGTCTTTTAAAAAAAAAAAAAAAAAAAATGGTATGGGCTTTGTCTGCTGGTTCTGTACTTGGACGGACATGGTGGCGTTATCGTAGAGACATCTCATCACTTGGATGTATCGCCAATCTACCTGGCAACGCTGCAGGGACTCCAGAACAGACCAGATCTCAACCGAGTCAAAGGCCTTCTCATAGTCCACGAATGCTAGACACAGTGGCTGATTATACTCTTCGGTCTTCTGTATAATCTGCCGCACTGTGTGGATGTGGTCTATGGTGCCATATCCGCTCCGAAATCCGGCCTGCTCCGGTGGTTGAAATTCGTCGAGTCTTCGCGCAAGACGGTTCGTGATGACTCTTGAAAACAGCTTGTAAATGTGGCTTAGAAGGGAAATGGGTCGATAGTTCCTCAGCAAGGTCTTATCACCTTTTTTGAAGAACAGCACGACCAAACTTCTACTCCACATCTCCGGAGTTCTCCCTTCAAAGAGGGCAGTGTTGAAGAGCTTTTGGAGCTCCCTCAGTACGGGTTTACCTCCAGCTTTTAAGAGCTCTGATGTAATACCATCCTCTCCAGGGGCTTTTCCATTTTTAAGCTGTTTAAGAGCCATCTCGATTTCATCAGTGCTGACTTCCGGCAGGTCTTCGGTATAATGGCGCCTTAATGCAGCTCTGGTGTCCTCATTTTCGGGATCAGGTCGCGAAGCATGCGAAGCGTATAACCGGCTATAGAAGTTTTCCACTTCCGAAAGGACCACCGGTTTTGAGGCAACAACTTCTCCACTTGTCGTGGTCAACTTCGTCAGTTGGCTTCTTCCTAGAGGTTGTACGAACACTTTTGACCCCCGATTCTGCTCAATTGCTCTTTTGATGGAGAGAGTATTGAAGCACCGGAGGTCGTGTCGTACGAGCTTACTAATTTCTCTGTTCAGCCTCCTCTTTGCCGACGAAGTGACGGGTGGGTTTTACGCCGTTCCCTCATCAACCTTGGAGTCTCCTCCGAAAGTTTCGACTTCTTGCCTTTACGCTGTAATTCGCAGAATCTCGCGCCTTCCTCCCTGAGGATTTCGACCACATTTTTGAGGTTCTGGTTTACGTCTGTTGTGGTTTCCACGGCAGCGAATCGGTTTTCCAGGTTTAACTGGAACGCTTCAGATCCTACCATGGTCTGGAGCAGAGTAGGTCGGAGCCTGGCCTTCATCAAGCGGGCACGTTCAGCCTTAAAGTCGATATTCAGAGAGCCTCGGACAAGTCGGTGATCGCTGCCGGTATTAAACCTATTAAGCCAGTGCTTAATAGGTTTAATACCGGAAGCCTGCCCAGCGTGGCGATTATGGGTATATCCTCCCATGCAGATGCAACTAAGGCCACGGCCCCCAGTTCCCGGTAGCCCCACTATTCCTGGTTATGGTGGCGACCACGGTAACGGTGGGGCATGGGGTGCTAAGAATCTCCGGATTACGGGAGGCCACCACAACCGACTGACCCTGGCTACTTACAACGGACGCACGCTACGGCTAGACTCGCATCTGGCACAACTAGAGGTAGAACTTGGGAAAATTAGGTGGCACATCCTCGGGTTATGTGAAGTCCGAAGAGAGGGGGAGGACACTATAACCCTCGAGTTAGGTCACCTAATGTACTTCCGAGAGGGAGACCAACAATCCCAAGGTGGCGTGGGTTTTCTGGTAAACAAGTCAATATCCAACAACGTTGTAGAAATTTCAAGTGTGTCGAACAGGGTAGCGTACCTCATCATCAAGCTCATTGAGAGGTAAAGGCTCAAAGTTGTGCAAGTGTACGCACCGACCTCGGCGCACACGGATGACGAGATGGAGGAAATGTTCGACGACATTTCGAGGGCCCTCCACTTTACCACTAAGACCCACTACAACGTTGTTATGGGTGACTTCAACGCTAAAGTGGGAGTACAGATTTGCAGCGAATCAGTAGTAGGATCCTATGGACTTAGAGTCAGGAATCATAGGGGGCAAATGCTAGTTAACTTCCTCGAACGCGAGGGGCTCTTCTTGATGAATTCGTTTTTCAAGAAACAGCCCCAACGGAGGTAGACGTGGCAAAGCCCCGACGCTATGACTAAAAATGAGATTGACTTCATCAAGAGGCACATATTCAGAAACGTCTACTGAGACGTCTCTGAATATGTGCCTTATAAGGTAGGTAGGTAGGTTTTTTATTTTTTTTGCTTAGTTTGACATTTTGTTTTAATATGTCACT
Organism: Phragmatobia fuliginosa; assembly: GCA_932526445.1. Classification (NCBI taxonomy): domain Eukaryota; kingdom Metazoa; phylum Arthropoda; class Insecta; order Lepidoptera; family Erebidae; genus Phragmatobia; species Phragmatobia fuliginosa. The sequence continues at coordinate 15,737,614 of OW052057.1, forward strand.
TGAGTCTTATAAATTTAAATTACTTTTATTTTTTTAAGAGTACTGTATCGAATATATATACTATACTATATATATATATTCGAAGTCAAACCCAACCAACTGAACAGTTAATACTATGTTACGTTGCCACATTAGACCATTACAGCTTAATCTAGGCTTGAGCGTGTCAAGCCAAGTGAAGCAGCAAAACTTTTAAATAATATTGCAGTGAAGTGATATTGAATCGTTAGACAGCCATCAATACAATGAGTCAATATGATTATCTGTGCCGTTGTGCAGTAAACTGACAACGCAGTACGTTGTCAGTTGGTTTCGATTTCAGCAACTGTTAAAAAGTATTCCGTTGGAAGTCAAAAGAATACATTCTTCAATTAAAATTTCCTTTACAGTATGGATTCAAAATTATGCAATTTCGATAACCTTAGTAAAATCAACGCAATTTTAACAATATAAAGATGTAATCCAGTAAAGTTCGGTCGTAGTATAAACTTCAATGTCAATAAATTCAATGAGTTCCATAAAAATCAATAAGGCGTCGCCGGGGATCGGCGTTCCTGATGCGGCTCCTCATTCGGTTCACGGTAGTCCTCATCTCATTCAACTCCGCGGTCCACGAATGGGTCCATGGCTGCTTCCCTCCGTTCTTCACTGGGGGAATTGCCGCCACGCACGCCTCCCCAATGGAATCGGTCAACGGGGCCACCAGTTTCTCCAGTTCCTCCGCCGTCCCAGTCCGCTTTCCCAGTATGATACCGCCTCGTGGAAGGTATAGGTAGGTAGGTAGTTTTTTTTTTTTTTTTTTTGCATGCTTAGTTTGACATTTTTAGGTAGGTAGGTAGGTAGGTAGGTAGGTAGGTAGGTAGGTAGGTAGGTTTTTTTTTTTTTTTTTTGTTTGCATGCTTAGTTTGACATTTTGTTTTAATATGTCACTTGAGCCTTATAAATGTAAATTCCTTTTTTTTTTTTTTAAGAGTACTGTTTTTATTATATATGTATAATTATTCCTATTATTAGGTCTAACCTCATTTATATTTTATTTGCTTTAAGATTTGGTTGATTTGGATTCGATCGAGTCAAACCCAACCAACTGAACCGTTATTACTACGTTACGTTGCCACATTACAGCTTAATCTAGGCTTGAGCGTGTCAAGCCAAGTTAAGCAGCAAAAGTTCGGCAATGTCTACAAAATTTAATATGCTTCAATATAAGTATAAACTTCCATGTCAATAAATTCAATGAGTTCCGTAAAAATCAATAAGTTTCAATGAAATCAGTAACAAATCAATAGGATTCAAAATAAATATAAAATACCATAAATCTATAAATTCAGTAAAATCAATAAACATGTATACAGTTCAAAAAATTCAGTAATATTCAATTAAACAATAGGATGTAAATACAAAATTCCATAAAGTCAACAAATTGAGGTAGGTTTCAATTGTAATAAATATCAATAATAAATTTAATAAAATTAAAAATCCCATAAATTAATCAATCATCATTAAATTAAGTCAGATAGTTTAGACCAAATTAAGGAGATTAAGGCACCTTGTATCAGTTTTTTATCTGATGAGGTGGAGTCAATAATATTAACACGAGAACTCAGTGTACGACAGGACAGCACAGCCTCAACAGCCCGCAGAAACTACGCCCTAGAGCCGTTTGCTCTACCAGCAATCTTCATGATTGTATAGCCGTATTCTATTATTGCCTCTCTGCTTTCCTTGTGGCATATCAGCTCTATCAGGGCGCACTTTTCGAGGTTTATGCCCAGCCTTTGCTCGCAGTCATTGCGCTGAGACGCGAATCTAGGGCACTGCCTAATTAGATGCTCTACTGTCTCAGCCGTGATCCCATCACATATACAGTTAGGGGAGTCAGCAAGTTTGAATTTATGCAGATATTCTCTGATTCCCCCATGGCCTGTCAGGAACTGCGTTAGCACATTTCGGTGGTTGTATGTTCCGAAGAATTTATACGCTTCGTGTACGCTCCCAATAAACATCTTCGTAGTCCTCCCGGTGGGAGAGCTTTCGTATCTTTTCTGCCACTCCTCCAGTGTTGCCGATCTTATGAGGCGCTTGGCCGTTGAGAGTGGAAAGTCGGTGTATATAGGGGCCCTTTTGTCCTTGAGGGCACCCTCTTTGGCCAGTTCATCAGCCCTCTCATTGCCGGGAAGTCCCACGTGTGCCTTTACCCAGCACCATTGCACCTCTCCACCCCTTCTTTCCAGTTCGGTGACTCTGGTTTTGATGAGGTTGGTCAATGGATGTAGGGAGGCAGGATCGGCCAGAGTCTCAAGCGCCGACCGCGAGTCGCTAAGAATGCAGACTCGCCTCTCTCCGGCCATTTTTTGGATCATCGCGAGAGCTCTGGCAATGGCCATAAGTTCCGCCTGGAAGACACTACAGTGGTTGGAGAGTCTAAAGCGGGCGTGATTGATTTCCTTGCCCTTCAACCACAAGACAACTCCTCCCCCGACACGACCCTCTATCTTGCTGCCATCCGTATAAATTTGAATAAGGTCCTCGTCAAGTTCCCTGAGATCCTCCTCAGTCGAGATCCTTCGATGGGTAAGGCCCCTCCTAAGAGCAGGGTGGGGTAGGTCAAACGGGCTAAGGCGTCTCTCCAGTCTATATTCTGGCAGCTCGGCCAGAGGCTGACCGCTCCGGACCTCGTAGAGTCCGAGCTGTTCTTGGGCTCTAAGGTCCAGAGGGAGTATCCCCGACAGAACAACGGCCGACGTAAAGGAGGCGGTTCTGTGCGCTTTTGCAATTAGGATCGCAAACTCTCTCGCTATCCTGTTCAGCAGGACCTGGTTGTATTTTTTTTTTACCACTTCTGCCCAGACAGGAGCGGCGTACAACACGGTAGGTTCCACTACTGTCTGGTATATTACTCAGATGACGTTTGAGTTCAGACCCCATCCCGCCGATGCTGTTCTTGCAACCCTTTTATAGAGGGCAACCGCCTTTCGCCGCACGCCAGCCAGGTGTTCCTTGAACAGGAGCCGGCGGTCGATCGTGAGACCAAGAACTTTGAGGGACTCCCCAAGCTGGATCGTCGTTCCATTTAGGATTAAGTTTGGTGGGGAGGCCTTACTACGCCTTCTAGTGACAAAAATTGCCTGCGTCTTGTGGGCGGCAAATCGCATTTTTGCCCTAATCCCCCACGCCGCGATGGTCCCCAGCGCTTCCTGAGCTCTTCGTTCCACCTCCCCGGTGCTGTTTCCAGAGGCGATGATCAAGATGTCATCTGCGAACGCCTGGACGTGAGGATCCAGTCCGTCCGCAGCTCTAAGGAGCGGGTCCAGCTGCACGTTCCACAAAAGGGGACCACATGTTGAACCCTGTATGCAGCCCTTGTTCGTTGCAGTAGTAACATCGCATCCCGCGTATTGTACAGTCACCTCCCTGTCGTCGATGTAGCTCTGGAGTAGCCTCAGAGTCGAAGAATCCGCCTCCTTGTCGAGGAGCTCCCCCATGATTCCGGGCCACCAGGCATTATCAAAAGCCCCCTCTATATCCAGGGAGATGACGACCACGAGTTGTCCCCTGTCCCTGAGCTCTCGTACCCTATTTACCGCTGCGTATAGGGCGTCCTCGGTACTGCGCTGCGGCATAAAACCAAATTGTCTGGAGCTCAGTTTGGAAGCACTTCCCAACTCCCAAAGCAGCCTCCCCGCGAACATTTTCTCCAGTACCTTACCGAGAACCGGCAGCAAGCCGATGGGTCTGTAAGATTTCGGCTCGTCGTAAGCCTCCCTGCCAGGTTTTGGTATTATGCGGATGACCGCCCTCTTCCAGGGACGCGGAAAATACCCAAGTCTTAGACAGGTATTGTACATTGCCAACATCAGTCCGGGCCTCTCCCGCATCACCCTCGAGCAAATGTCCGAAGTCAGGCCATCCTCTCCGGGGGCCCTTCTCGGACCCATGTCCCCGAGAGCAGACCACAGTTCCGCAGCAGTAAAATCTTTGTGGCACTGCTTCCTCTCCCTGATGAGCCTCAGGTTTTCTGCCACCATAGCTCTCCGTACTCGCTGCTCCTGGTCATCACTCTCCTCCCGATCTTGTGGATAAAATGTGTCGGCCAACAGCTGTGCTGATTCCAGGGGAGTCAACACAGAGTCATTCGCAGCGGGGTCCTTCAGCATCTCATCCGTCCTCACTTTCCCACACCTGCGAATAACTCTGTAGACTCCATCCCACATGGACTCCTTCTCCTGTCTTCCACAAAACTTTCTCCAGCTCTGGGTGATTGCGTCCTGAATGGCCTCTTTGTACATTCTCTTTGACTCCACGTAACGGTCGACCACATGCTGGCGTCGCCGGGGATCAGCGTTCCTGATGCGGCTCCTCATTCGGTTCACGGTAGTCCTCATCTCGTTCAACTCCGCGGTCCACCAATGGGTCCCCGGTTGCTTCCTTCCGTTCTTCACTGGGGGAATTGCCGCCACGCACGCCTCCCCAATGGAATCGGTCAACGAGGCCACTAGTTTCTCCAGTTCCTCCGCCGTCGAGACCGTCACGAACCGTTCGGAGGTAAGATCCCTAGCCTCCAGACTACGAGCCAGCTCCTCGTCAAAGCTTTCCCAGTCCGCTTTCCCAGTATTATACCGCCTCGTGGTTGGCCTCGGAATCGCAGTAAGCCCACCGTCGATCCTCACGCCGAAAGAGATTGGGCGGTGGTCGGAAAGGTCAGACAGGGACGGGTCCACCCTCCACCCAACAATCCTCGGCGCCAGGCGGTCCGAAGCCATGGTTACATCCACAATACTCTCGTAGAGACGACCCTGTCGGAACACCGAAAAAGTGGGCGTCGTACCCTCGTTAATGATTTGCATGGACTCTTGAGCAGCAAAATCCGCCAACATCTCGCCCCTGCCGTCCTCGATGTTACAGCCCCACCAGGGGCTTTTGGCATTGACGTCGCCAGCAATCATGCAATGGTCAGTGTGCAAACTCCTTCTGATCGCTCCCAGTCTAAGCAGGTCCTCGCTCAAGTCTGCACCTCCCTCCAGGTACACGCTCACCAACGCCAGCTCCAGGTCCCCCATCGAGGCCCTGATCCCCACCATGTTATGAGCTGCACAGTCACCGCCAGAAGTCACCCGAAGGCGGTCATCAAGCACCACTATCGCCGCCTTGGATGGCAATTCGCCCGATATCACCTGGAACGTCCGGGCGCCAGTCACCTCCAGTCTCTTTGTAGCTCCAACATAAGGCTCCTGAAGCAGCAAGAGGGAGACACCCTCTCTCGCCGCCACCCTCAACAGGTCCCTCGTCGCTGCAAACCCTCTTCCCAGGTTGGCCTGGATTACCTTGATTTCCTGGGTTTGTGCACCTGGGACGCCCTTAGCAGTAACAGACAGCCGCCCTGGCGATCCTGTCCCACTTTTGCCATACTGGGCATTCACTGGAGTACGCAGGGTGTCCGGATCCCTCTCCACAATTAACGCACCTAGGCGCAATACCATGTCGCGTGCATGTCCGGGTGTCGTGACTCCCGGAGCAGTAGCCACAGATCGGAGTCCTTTGGCATTCGGTGGCTCGGTGACCAAAACCTAGACATTGGTAACATTGCATTACCGGGGATTGGTCTACTGCGGGTACCATTTGGTACTCAATGCGCACTTTAGCTCCCTGAAGGGCCTTCCATATCTGTGGGCTTACCTCCACTATGACACTACTCCTCTCGCCCGTCCTCCCCTTCACCCTACGCACTACTCTGGCACTTCTTTGCTTCTCCGGGACTTCCGCAATGAGACCACCGTTCTGGCTCAACAGAGCCACGCCTATCTTCTCATTAGCCAGGTGGTGCGCCACCCCAATGAGGCGGAGGTGCGGCTTCCTCTTCGGGGCGTCCACGGCTGAAAGCCCCGTGTTTGACGCCTTGATGGCGTCTCCCAGAACCTTCCGTTCCTCTGGCGTCTCGCAGTTTGCAACTACCCTGCCATTTCTAATTCTCCTGAGGCTCTTTACTCCAACCCCGAGAGACACCACGTCAATACTGCGCTTCAGCGAGTCGATGACGTCGCCGTGGGAATGCTGTGGGTTAATGGATTCCACTATAAGGCCGTAGGAGGCATCGGCCGGGCCACCAGCCACCCCCGAGGCCCCACTACGGAGATCCACAGTCCGTTCAGTGTTGTGCGGTGTGGTTTTGAGTGCCTCAGCGTAAGATCTTACCGTCCTACTGATCTCGGCAGCGCAAACTTCCAGGCCATCCAGTCTCAACTCCAAAGGTCTGAGCGTGCTCACCAGCGTCTCCCTGGTTTCGGTTCGAGCCAGCTCCGTCCCCAAGTCCGCCACTATATTAGGCGCCTCAGGCCTCGCTATGATGAGGTCCTTCACCTCCGCGATCTCGGTCCTAAGCGATCGGAGCAACTCGACCGCAGATGTCTCCTCGCCAGGGGGATTCCCACTCAGGTCCTCCCGAGGAGCAAGCGGCGGAGCCATTCGTACCTTTTCTAGTGTTTCGGTGTTTCGGCTCACCGCTTCCTGCAGCATCTCGAGCTGCCGGCTAACCCCCTCCATTTCTCCCTGTGTGCATGCGCACCCTGTCGCTGCAGATTCCACTTGGACCAAGTCCGCTCCCGTCCGGCCGCGTACCATGTCTACCATTTCCAGTCTCCATCTCTCGACGTCTACTTGCAGGGCCCTGAATTGGTCTGCCAGACCCTGTATCTTGGCTCCCAGCGTGAGCAGTTCCGGACCCGGGTCTCTCATCGGAGCAGGTAGTGGCACCCTCGTGGCCTCTCCCCCTGCAGCCTCCTGCGCCGGTCTCGAAACATGTCCAGCCGCCACCCTCTGCAGCTCGAGATGGATGCTACCAATTGTCTTAATTGGTGCATCCATTTCAAAGTTCAGCCAACGCTGTATTCCCTCCACAAGCCCATGCAGTCCCGCAATCAGTTGTCGGACCTCTGATACCCTCTCCGCTGTTTGGCTGTTGACCTCTGCGAGCCTTCTCGTGTGCGCCCTTTCAACCCGTACGAGCTCCTTAGCCGCACGCGCGCGCTCCTTTTCCAGCGCCACCCGGTGTCTGCTTCGGGAATCGGCGACACCCAGCACCGTCTCATAGAGCGCCTGCATGCATTCTAACGCCTCGGTTTTGCAGTCCTTGCGCATGGTTGATGATCTCTCCAGGGCGTCTTTGCCATCTTGGAGCAACTTGTTGGCTCTTACTGTGGCCAGGTCCATCGCGATCCCGACAAATCTGCCTACGGGGGGCAGTATGCTGGCTCTCCCGCTTCTCCAACTTTTGTGGCTCTCGAGGTCGGACAGCGCATCCCCCGTGTCACTGCCGCTCGTCACTGCCAGTCGATCCAAACCCAGCCCCAGGCCTACATCATCCTCATCGGCCGCTGACACACTCAAGCTTCGGTCCGCGCGGCCACCCTCGTCCCGAGGATCCACGTCTTGCGGGGAGTTAGTAACAGACCAAAACTCAAGTCTTCCCGTTCTGTGTCTGGGGCTTAGGGATTCCGCGCTGGCATAGGGGGTCCCCTCCATTTGCCCGACCGAGTCATTCCCATCGGATTCCGGTGGCACCTCCATTGACTCCGGCTGTCCCTCTTCTTGTAACCCTCTAGCGAGGTCGGTCACATTGCGCCTCGCCGTTGTCTGGGCGTTTTTTATTGTAGTCGCCTTCCTAAGGCTTCCCGATGCCGACTTCGTCGACTTCGGGGGCTTGACCTGTCCAGCTCTTCCTCCCCGATCGCTCATGGCTGACCTGACCACTGACCACTGACCACTGACCACTTCCGCCGCCCCCTCAGAGCCAAGAGCTGCAGGAGCACGAGCGACGCTCATATCAGTTGCGACGTTCAAATCTAGCAGAGTCGCAGTAGAGCAGTAGGCCGTATAGATAGTTGCACTAGTGTTTGCACAGCCAGCAGATTTCAACCGCGACTCAAAACCTGAAAATAAATTTTTTTTTCGTATGTGGCGGCGGCGGCTTCGGCCCCGGCCCCTGCGGCTCCCAAAAGATCGGGGAAGGGGGCCAAGGCGCCGGCGAAAATCCCCGGCCAAGGCGCCGGCCCAGGCACCGGCCAAGGCGCCGGCTCAGGCACCGGCCAAGGCGCCGGCCAAGCCGGTGCTTGAAACAGCGGCGAAGTCCGGAGCGGAGTTCCCTCCCCTCCCCACTCCACCATCTCTGCCGGGCCCATCCACATCTGCCTCCGATGACCGTTGGCAGGTAGTGGGAGGGTCGAAGTCGTCTCGAAGGCGGGCGAAAAAGGCTGCTCAGAAAGCAACCCAAGGCCCGCCATCGCCACCGGTGGCTACGGCCACCAAGAAGAAGGCGCGGAAACTACAGCCGCCTAAAACAGCGGCTGTGGTGGTGACCGTGTCGCCGGAGGCGGTCAGTGGCGGACTGACGTACGCGGCCCTCTTCCAAAGGGCCCGCAGTCTCGCAACTGAGTTCGGGACGGCAGGCATGAGCTTGCGCAAGTCCCAAACGGGAGCTCGAGTGCTCGAGTTCCCGGGGGCTGAAGGCGCAAGGTCGGCGGACGCCTTTGCGGAGAAGCTGCGCGTTATGTTCGCAGCCGAGGATGGTGTCAAAGTCGCCAGGCCCACAAAGTGTGCGGAGTTGCGCATTTCGGGCTTGGACGACTCAGTGACGGCAGAAGATGTCCGCGTTGCAGTCGTGGAGAAGACGGGCTGCAGCGCGGACAACGTCAGGGTCGGCACCATCCGCCCCGGACCAGGAGGACTTGGCGCTGTGTGGATCAGCTGCCCCGTAGCGTCGGCCAAATTATTGGACGACGCTGGCAAGATCCTCATCGGTTTTGTCAACGCTAGGATTACGGTCCTGGCGGCGAGACCGATGAGGTGTTACAAATGCCTAACATCGGGGCACACACGCGCCAGGTGCGACAGGTGTTTCGACTGCAGCGGTCTCTGTTTCCGCTGCGGTCAACCGGGGCACAAGGCGGTGGAATGCTCTTCCGCCCCTCACTGCCCAGTGTGTGCGGCGGGCAATAAGCCCGCCAATCACCAGATGGGGCAGGGGGGCTGCAAGCCTCCCCGTGCTTCTCCGCAAGCGCCGGAGGCCAGCCTAACGACCCGGGCTGCCTCCGACGTTAATCGTGCGTCGACGCCGACGCCCATGGAGGGGGTTGGAGACACGGTCCAGTAATGGATCGAGCCTCCAGCATCCTGGTCCAGACGAACCTCAACCACTGTGCCGCAGCGCAGGACCTCCTCCTGCAAACCATGGCACAGTGGTCGGTAGGTCTCGCCGTAGTCGCGGAGCCTTATTACGTTCCTCCCCGCCCTAATTGGATGGGTGACTGGGACGGCTCCGTGGCAGTCATCGGCTCCACGGCGGCTCATTCCCCACCCTTGTCGTTAAGAGACAAGGGCGCTGGATATGTTGCCGCCGAGTGGGGGGGGGTCACCATTTATGGTGTATACTTCTCCCCCAACCGGAGTTTGAGTGACTTCGAGGTCTTCCTCAACAACCTAGAGACCTCGATGCGGCGACTAGCGTCTGGGCACGTCCTCGTGCTGGGGGACTTCAACGCAAAGTCCACTGCGTGGGGTTCCCCGGTGACGGACGCCAGGGGCGAAGCCGTATTGGAGTGGGCGGCTTCGGTGGGCCTCTGTTTGCTGAACAGGGGCTCCACCAACACGTGCGTGCGACAGCAGGGGGGGTCGATAGTGGACCTTTCGTTCGCTACCCCTGCAGTCGCCGCACGAGTAAGGAACTGGTGTGTCTTGGAAGAGATTGAGACGCTCTCGGATCACCTGTATATCCGATTGGAGCTCTCCCGGTCCCAGGACCTCAGTAGGGGTCACGCGGCGCGGCGCTCTTACCGCTTCCCGCGGTGGGCTGTCGCCAAACTCGACAGGGACCTACTGGAGGAGGCGGCCATTCTCAACGCTTGGCTGTCCGTGGGCCCCGACCGAGGGGGTCGACGTGAGGGCTGGCCTCTTTGCTGACGCGCTAACGCGGGTCTGCGATGCGGCCATGCCCCGAGTTCGTGGGTGTCGGCCTCCAAAGAAGGAGGTCTACTGGTGGTCCAAGGAGTTGGCGGACCTCCGTGCGGCGTGCGTTCGTGCCCGGAGGTCCCTAACTCGTAGTAGGCGACGTCACCGCGGGGTCGGTGAGGAGGCGGACCGGCTTCATGAGGAGTACCGAGAAGCTCGGAAAACTCTGAGGCTGGCCATCTGCCGCGCCAAGGATGTAAGTAGAGAGGAGATGCTGGAGAGTCTCGAGCGTGACCCCTGGGGACGCCCTTATCGTGCGGTGCGTCAAAAGCTCCGCGCGTCGGCCCCCCCCCTTACAGAGACTCTCCAGCCCAGCTTCCTGCAGGAAGTGGTCGAGGGCCTATTCCCGCAACGGGCGGAACACACACCCCGTCGATGGCTGCATCAGCCGGAGATTACGGGGGCAGCGAGGTTGCTGTTCCGCCCGTGAGGGAATCGGAGGTGGGGGCGGCTGTTCTACGGATTCGGTCCAAGAACACCGCCCCCGGGCCGGACGGGGTTCCAGCCCGAGTGATGGCCCGAGCCCTCGATCACATGTCGGATCGCCTCAGGGAGGTGTTGGACGCTAGCCTGGCGTCCGGGCGCTTCCCTGAGCGCTGGAAGTGCGGGAAGCTGGTCCTATTGCAGAAGCCGGGACGGCCTGTCGATTCGGTCGCGGCCTACAGGCCCATCGTGTTGCTGGACGAGGCGGGCAAATTGTTTGAGAGGGTTCTCTCTGCCCGCATCGTCCAGCATCTGAGCGAGGTGGGCCCCGACCTGTCGGACGCCCAATTCGGTTTCCGAGAAGGGCGTTCGACGATCGATGCAGTTCTACGCCTGAGGGCCGTGACCGAGGAGGCGGTCAGCTGCGGCGGAGTGGTATTGGCGGTGTCCCTGGACATCGCCAACGCCTTCAATAGTCTGCCATTTGGCTGCATCAGGGAAGCGCTCCGCTTTCACGGAGTGCCAGAGTACCTGAGGCGGCTGGTGGCAGACTATTTAGAGGATCGTACCGTCGTGTACGAGGACCGAGATGGCGTCTTGAGACGCAGGGCCATGACGTGCGGTGTTCCACAGGGGTCTGTCCTAGGACCACTCCTGTGGAACATGGGATACGACTGGGCCCTACGAGGGCGTCTCCCCCCCGGGCTGGGCGTAATTTGTTACGCCGATGACACACTTGTCACGGCCCGGGGGGCTAACTTTCAGGAGGCGGCGCGCCTGGCCACCACAGGAGTCACCCTGGTGGTCGGGCGCATCGAGGCGCTGGGTCTACGGGTGGCCCTGGATAAGACGGAGGCCCTACTCTTTCATGGGCCCCGTCGCGGTCCACCCGCCGGCGCCTCGATCGAGGTCAACTCGGTCCTCGTACCGGTCCGGGCCCAGATGAGGTACCTGGGTCTGGTCCTAGACGGAAGGTGGCTCTTCGACGAGCACTTCAAACAGCTAGCTCCAAAGTTGGTGGACACTGCCTCCGCCCTCGGGCGACTTTTGCCCAATTTGGGCGGGGCCAGTGTTCCCACTAGGCGGCTGTACACGGGGGTGGTCCGGTCGATGGCACTGTACGGTGCACCGGTGTGGGCGGCGGCTCTGACCACCCAGAATAGGGCGCGCCTATGGCGCCCCCAGAGGATATTGGCGGTCAGAGCCATACGCGGATACCGCACGGTGTCTACCGAGGCGGCGTGCGCCCTGGCCGGAACACCCCCGTGGGATTTGGAGGCGGAAGTTCTCGCCGAAGTCTATCGACGAGTGGCTGAATTCCGGGCGGAGAGCGGGTCTCGCCCTCCGCCCGAGGACGTGCGCGAGTGGCGCGAAGCCGCTCGTCGAGCCACCTTGGCAAGATGGTCGTCCCGACTGGAGACTCCACGCGCTGGCTTCGCCGCCGTGGAGGCTCTTCAGCCGGTCATCGCGGAGTGGGCAGGGCGGCAGCACGGGACCCTTTCCTTCCGGCTGACGCAGGTACTTTCCGGGCACGGTTGCTTCAGCCAAGATCAGCGCTGAGTGCAGGGAGACCGTCCGATAGCTCTTGCACATCTTTTGGGCGAATCCGCGCTGTACCACATTCAGCTGCTTTCGGACACCAAGCCCTCCTGCCGCCGCACCCCAACTGCTAGCACAGTACAAAATGGTGGGCTCTACAGCAGCAACGTAGATGGTCCGGATCACCTCAGGGTGTAGACCCCAGCTGATCCGGGCCATCCTCGCGAGCTTATTGTAGATCCCGATCGCCTTTCTGCAAATGTTTGTTACGTGTGTGTTGAAAGTGAGTTTGTGGTCGATGGTGAGCCCCAGGATTTTGATTTTGGTGGACAATCCTATGTCTATCCCGCCCATGCTGAGGCGTGGGAGATCGTATTTCAGCCTCCGCGTGATTACCATCGCACATGTTTTGTGCGGTGCGAATTTCAGCTTCATCCCGATCCCCCACTCCCGCACATGCTCGAGAGAGGCATTGGCTTGTCTTTCAATCTCTAGAGCAGTATCCCCATCGAACACCAACACCACGTCGTCCGCGAATGCCTGAACGTAAACCGCCCTGCGTTCCAATTCGTGCAGCAATGGATCTAACAATAAATTCCACAACAGGGGTCCGCCTATAGACCCCTGGACGCAACCCTTCTCCGTTGAACGGCTACATTCTTCTCCCGCATACCTGAGCCTGATCTTTCTATCTTGGAGATAGCTGCCGATCACTCGTCTCAAATTTACCGGACACTTTTCCTCAGCCAGACGTAGCTTAATAGCCGGCCACCAGGCGCTATCGAAGGCGCCCTCTATGTCCAAGGAGATCATAGTGACTATCCTCTTTTCACCGAGTTTAGTCCTTATGTGCCCCATCAAGTCATAGAGGGCGTCCTCGGTGCTTTTCTGGGGCATAAAGACGTACTGACGAGTACTCATCCTCGGCAATAGATAATATTTGAGGCGAGCGATCAGCATCCTCTCGTAGATCTTCCCCAGTACAGGCAAAAGCCCAATCGGCCTGTATGATTTGGGGACTTCATATGTATCTTTTCCCGGCTTTTTCAATACCACCACCACTGCTTCCTTCCATATCTTGGGAAAGTAGCCGTGGTGGAGGCATTGATTTAGTAAATCTAGAAACAGTTTGGGGTCGGCCTCTATGGCGTGGGAGCAGATATCGGCTGTGAAACCATCCACTCCTGGTGCCTTTTTGGGGTTAAATTTTTTCAGTGCATCGACCAACTCGCCTATTCGAAAAGGTGGGTCATCGTTATGATGACCCGTTAGCTCGTCCTCCTTTCGTGCCGCGATGCGTATACATCGATGCACTTCCCCATCCTCTTCCACCAAGTCTTCCGGGTAAAATGTTCTCGCTAGTAGCTCAGCCGAACCTCTTGCGTCTAAATATGTTCCGTTGTCCTTTAACATCCCATCCTCTTCCCGCACGGTTGCTCTACCCAAGATCCTATACACTCCCTCCCAGACTCCCTCCCTATCCTGCTTTCCGCAGAAGTCTTTCCAACTTTCGACCTGTGCTTTTCTTACCTCTGACTCGTAGATTTCCTTCTGTTCCAGGTACTGCGAGACCACCCACTCTCTACGGATCGGCGCTGCACTCCTAATTCGATGTCTGCTGGTCTTGACGTTCTTCTTCAGTCGTGCTAGTTTCTCCGACCACCACGGCACAGTGAGTAATTCAGTCTTCTTTTTCTTTGGGATACTCCCCGCGCAGGCATCCCCGACCAATCTACTGTACTCTTGGATGGTGTTTTCCAGTTGGTATGTATCTGTTGCACCGTTACCGGTGATATTGTTAACAGAGATTAGTCGGGTCAGCCGCGACCCAAAGTCATCCCAATTTGCCCGTCTGGTGTTATACATACGTGTAGTACGCATTACTTTCGTGCCTTTAGCCCTATTTAGACGGATATCAAACACTATGCCGTTGTGGTCGGAGCTCACCAATCCCTCGTCCACCTTCCAGCCGTCGATCCATGCGAGCATATCGCTCGTACAGGCGGTGATGTCTGCAGTACCGTCTTCCACCTCGCACAGTCGGAATGTTTCCACTATTCAGGACATGGAGGTCCATCTCCCCAAGCACACCACTCAGTTCTTCTCCCCTTCGATCTTCAATCCTACTGCCCCACCAAGTACTCTTGGCGTTTGCGTCACCTCCTACTATAAACCGCTCGGAGCCTAACTTGCGCCCAATCTTTTTTAATAGCTCCAGGTAGGGCCTTATGGGTTCATCCGGTTCAAAGTAAATCGATACCAGCGTGATCTTCCAGTTACAGGTTCGGACTCCCACCACCACGATGTTGTCAGTGGTGTGTTGCGGGTACTGTATCACGTCTAGTTGTGGGTCGAAGATGGCGATGGCCGCCTTCACAGTCCCTCCTCCATTTCCCGTGTTTTGGAAGACCCTTACGCTCTGGTACCCCTTCATTCTTCTCACCGTCCCCACATAAGGTTCCTGTATCAGGGCGATCGCGGCTTTTCGTTTAGAGGCCTCGATTATAAGCTCATCTGTGGCGAGCTTTCGCCTCTGGAGGTTCGCTTGGAATACTTTGTATGGGGCCGCATTCACAGAGGTGCCCTCAGCACCGGTACTGAGTGGTGGCCCTTGCTATATCGTCCCACCTTTTCCTCACTGGGCACAGGTTACTGAATACATTGTGCCCAATGCTGCTCAGCTTCCCCTTCAGGCAGTTGCAGCAGTTCGGCTCTGCACTGGTGGCGTAGTCGGGGCATTCGGCTCGCAAATGTAGCCCGCCGCAGTGACTGCACCTAGGCTCAGTCGTTGTGCAGAACTTTCTGCTGTGCCCATACCCTAGACACAGGGAACATTGTACCAAAGGGGATTGATCAGCTACCCTGATCGGCTGCAGATCTATATGCAGTCTCCCTATGTCTAGGGCACGCGTCCAAACCGCCGGGGAGACCCTGAGCACCACGTGGCACGTATGAGGATTCCTCGCTGTTTTCCGGTACAGAACGGATATTCTGTTCTGTTCCGGGGCCAGGTTTTGAAAGATTTCTTTGTTCCTGGTCTTTACGGCGTTAATGAGGTCCTCGTCCTTGTGTGTTTTGAGGACGCCGTACATAATGAGTAGAGGGTCTTTGTTCTTAATACCCTCTACGGTGAGGTCCTTTTCCTTCTCCAACAGTCTTTGTTGTGCCCTGTCCCTTTCTTCTTCTGTCTTGTAGCCTATTATTACCCTTCTGTCTTTTGCCTTTCTTATTCTTTCTACCCTTATCCATCCTTCATCCTCGTTCGAGGCTTTTCTTAACCTTTCCATGACCTGTTCCCCAGTTTCATTTTCGTTTTTGGACGTGACTACGACTGAGTGCAGCGTCGCTCGCTCCGGAGCCTGGGCACTCAAACCACTTGCTGCTGCCCCAGCATATGTCATTTGTCCTTTTCTTTCGCGTTCTTCGATTCTTTCCTTTAATTCTTTTATCACCCTTCCATTTTCTTTCAGCAGCCTTTCGTTCTCTTCCACTTTTTTCAGAATTTGGCTCCCTATATTCTCGTTTATATCGCTTGCATCAGATGTTTTTACGTTCTGTCCTTTTATCGACTTCCTCCTGTCCTCGTCAAACGCTTTTATTATTTTTTCTAGTAGGTCAACCTTGTCTTCGACTTCTATTCTGTATTCCCTCTTCATGTTCCTGGATAAACCCAACAGCTCCTTTATTGCCTCGCAGCATTGACTAGCTGTCGAAACACGTTTGGAGGGCGCAGGAACCGTTAGCAGGGGTCGTTCTATAGGTTTTTGTTTGGGTTTTTGCGGGACGGTTGCTGTTTTTGTGTCTTTTTGTTGTGTAGCTCCACGGAGCTCCAGCTCATCCACGCTACGTCTAACTGGCCTTGTCGGGTTTATCTCGACTGAAGGGCTGGTTTTGTCACCGGGCGTTACGTCCGGCTCTGATGGAGAGGTGTTCGGTATTTTGACCGGAGTTCTGATGCCGATCATTGTCAGTGCGCGTCTTTCAAATAAAATAAGATTAAAAGGTAAATTTGTATAAGTTGTAAAAGAAATATCAATTAATTAAATTTAAAAATTTAAACTTAAATATAAAATAGAGCTAGCAATAATATAAATTGAATCTAAACTAAATTAGATTTGTCACGTACAGGCTCGCTCTACGACCGGTGGAGGCGCTCAATTCAGACAATGCCCTAGAGACACTATTGTCTTGTGTTACTGCTTGTGTACCTATGTGTTTTGTGTAGTATATTGCGTTAAGTGTAATTGTTTATGTCACCTAGGGTGTTCGTGTTTTATGTGTGTGTAGTTGTGTTTACGATGTTTGTGCCTCTGCCCACGTTCCGGACAGGGTCTATGTTCTGGTCAATCAATATTATTATTATTATATTATCTTTCGAATTTATAGTATTAGAATAGATTGTACTATAACGAGAAACTGAATGCAAAAAAAAAATACTCTATTACATTCAATGATATGACAATTGAAGAGTACTTGTGTATTTAAATTGTAGTTTGATAACTTTTTCTAGTTGTATCTTTCTGTATAACTAAATTTACGAGAAATATTTATCCACATATTTTTGAGTTTAACGAAACAGTGACAAAGGAGAAACCAATTTTACACATTCACAAATTAAAACAGAACCGACAGATTAAATTCAAAACCTACAGCCATTCGCAGCAGGGTCTTTCAGCGTCTCATCCGGTCTCGCTTTCCCACATCTGCGAATGACTCTATAGATCCCGTCCCACATGGACTCCTTCTCCTGTCTTTCACAAAACCCTCTCGAGCTCTGGGTTATTGCGTTTTGGATGGCCTCCTTATACATCCTTTTAGCTTCCACGTATCGGCGTCGCCGGGGGTCAGCATTCCTGATCCGGTTTCTCATGCGGTTAGTGGTACTCCTCAATTCGTCCAATTCTGTGGTCCACCAATGAGTTTCAGGTCGCTTTGCTCCATTCTTTACTGGGGGGATCGCTTTCATGCATGCCTCCCCAATGCAATCGGTCAGCGACGCTACCAGTCTCTCCAGTAGAGAATGGAGAGAAGAATTGTATATAAGCCTATTGAAATGTATTGTAATTAATGTAATTATTTAATTCTGTTGTAAATACTTTTATGAATTTCATTGAATGTATTGAATTTATCATTTTGCTGTATTTATGGCTCCTACCAGTTCTAAATTAATTGTATTTAATCCTATTGAAATGCATTGAATTTATTAATTTTGTACTGAATATTTCTAATCTTATTGTGGATGATTTTACTGACTAATATTTCATTGAATTTTGTTAAATTTATTTGGAAACCACCCAATTGTATTAATGAACTGTACTGAGCCTATTGAATTGTATTGATTTTTTGTATGAAAATTATTATAACAATGTCATTTAACTGCAATGTACTTAACTGGGCTTGACACGTTGAAGCCTAGATTAAGCTGAAATATTTTTATGAATTAATGTAACATATAAGCAAATGGTTGGTAAAACTAGGGAAAGCGAAAAGTAAATATTGTAATGCAAATAGGGAAAGCATGCTTATTAAATATACGATATAGATTGTAAGTCATTTGAAGCGAGAAAAAAATAAATAAATAAATTAAAAAAAAAAAAAAGGAAAAAAAAAAGACAAAGATAATCATTGAAACAGAAAATACCTACACAAGTATCAAGTGACATATTAAAATATAATGTCAAAGGAGAAACCCGAAATCCATACAAACTTGGGCCCAGCGTTACAGTTCTAGAATTTGGGCCTAAATTACGATACTTATGAAGATTTCACGAGCCCAATTTTCAGGTCTCCGAGCAATGGCCAAATTGGTAAAATCAGCCCATGTTTACATTTTAGGTTATGTGTATTGTTTGAGTTATTTAAATAAAATTGGCCAAGTGCGTGTCATGCCACGCATTAAATAGGGTTCCGTGTATTACTTACTTAGAAATTGTGCAGAAGGCAACTGACTTCCCTGATGCCGTGATTTTCATGTTATGTTTAAGTTAAAAATATTTTATATTGCCGCAATTGCCGACATGATTTCGTGTCACAATTAAATGGCACAGTTAATTATTTCTTTTAATGATTATCATTAGTAGATTTTGCTGCTTTACGTAAGTTATTCAAAAAAAAAGTTTATAGTCTGGCCAGCGAATCGTGGCACAACTAAATAGCGGCAATTCAAAATATCTTCAATTTGCAACATTAAACATAACATGAAAACGAAAACACGATTTGATACATTTGTGTTTTTCTATGGCGTAGTCACATTAATATAAAAATGCAAAACTACCCTTTCATGCTATATTTAATGCTGCCAGTTGTAGATATTTTGAATTGCCGCCATTGTAAGTGGTTGTGTCACGATTCGCTGGCCCGACTCTATTAACATTGATTAAAATACCTATAAAAATAATCATTTATACTAAAACAAAGGAGTATTATAGTATTATTTATTTATAACAGTATCGATTTCCACTAAATCGATCCTATTTTAGGAATGTTACGTTTGTTGAGCTAGTTACGTATATCGAAATAAGTGTTGCAGAGGTTTACAAAGATTGTTTAAAATAATAGAATTCTACTTATTTTCTACACTTGGCCAAATGAAGTTAAGATTTCGACAGGTTATTCAAGCAAAATAGACGAAATTTTTGGTACATATCTCATTCGTGTAACGCTTAGGCCCAGAATCGGGTTTCTCCTTTAGCATGCTATTTAAAAAAAAAAAAAAAAAAAACCTACCTACCTACCTACCTACCTACCTTGATGACTTTATTAATTCAGGAGTTATGGAGACTTAATTTGTAAAATGCGCTCACTTGGAAAACGTCATGCAAATTTAACGAATTAATACGTAAACAATAATTATCTATTGGATACGATTTTAAATCCACGTACCATTATGGGTGGGAGCTGAGGAACCCTTTCCTGTGTGTGGCTTGACACGCACTTGGCTGATTTGTTTTCTTTTTTACGAGAAATAATGGCTTATTTACGAAGCGATTTTAAGCAATACAGTATTATTCCTTATCCAATTATGTACTTTAAATACATTGTGTATTAAATATAGAAAAACATGGCTCTTTACAGTATGTAATTTAAATTAATACTTTTTTGAAGATATTACAGATTTAAATGCAGGAACAAAGCGATTGTGGCGTTACCGAAGGCCGGGGCCCGTTAGTTGACGCTGCTGTCGATTTGTCACTATCAGTTAATAACTAAACACAATACTTTAAATTATGAATTAATATTCTAAGGCGTTACGAAGTTCGCCGGGTCAGCTAGTAAAATTATAATTCAATTAAAGTAAATAAAGTTAAAACTATATTAAAATTCTAACTGAATTAAATCTAAATTGATCTTTAATACTTTTGCACGAATTAAATTGGTATTAAGTTATATTAAAATTTTAAAATCCCTAAAAATCCCCCAATAATTTAAAACCAAAAACAAAATAAACAAAAATAAAATATGCCACTATTTTAGGCGCTCTTGTGGTTTGGTCTCTATCTTGTTCAGGGGGGGAGAGGGGAACGACAATTTCGCGGTGCAACACGACAAGCTCCCTACGTCGAATTTGCCCTCTTTTACCCTAAAAATGTAACTCCGGAACGGCTCCACCTAAAGCCGTCCAATAGGTAGAACGGGATAGGTCTTGGCGCAGGCTATCTCCCAGACTCAAAAAAATTTGGAATCGGAGCCTTGTGTACAAAGTTACTCAAGTTTAGTTTTTCCAAGAAATCGTCGTTTCGTAATATGAAAACAGAAATGACCCCCCCAAAAATGTATGTGGAGACGTTTTTTTTTTATTTTATTCCGACAACGTCGTTGAAAAAATAATATCAGTGGTGTCAGCACCGCGCTAGGTCGTTCAGCCCCAAAGTTAGGGCCTCCCAAAGTGTTGTTAAAGAGTTCTTGAGAAATTCTCAAGGTCTTTTTATGTAAATAAAAAAAGCTTGTCTGTCCGTGGTCCAATCTTCTCGGGAATTTTTTTTTCGAGTAGGTCGATGCGGGCCATTCCGGTGGGGGGCTGATTTGGGTATAGGAAGAGTTTTCAACCCATAATTGACTTTTTATAAAAAGAACTTAGTTTTGGCTACAGAGAACTTGATTTTAACACTAGAGACAAAAGTTTTACAGTACCTTGCTATCTGTGTAGGTTTTCCTGTGGTAGGTCGAGACAAGGGGTTGTGTATCCTCCTTTGGGGATAGGGCTGTTTTTCTCACATTTCCCTTTGTAACTTTTGGGCCACTTGGGTGAGAGCTCTTCTGGAACTTGTTTCGTAAAAGGTCCCAATTGACACTCGCCACCTCGTATAGTTCTACCACCACGTGAACTGGGACCTCGTGGCCACGTGGTTTTTTGAAATAAGTTTTAACTTATTTATGCGCGGGGATAAAAGCGTATGAGGTGTCTCACAAGACGGGTATCTTCAAGACGCAGCCTCACCTTACACAAAAAGTAGGTATATATCACTACGCTACTTTACTTATAAAACACTAATAACAAAAAACTTAACCTACAAACACTAAGAAAAACAGTTTTTATTCTCGGAAAATCCACAATTTTAGTCCGATTTCCACGGGATTTTCGCCACCTGTAGGTCTACTTAAGACACACCTTTCCAGCACAAAAAATGTATGGGTCATAGATCGTTTTCTCGATATATAATCCTGTAAAGACAGTTTCTCGCGGAAAAACACTTAATGTTCTAGGAAAATCCGTAATTTTCGTGCGACTTCCACGCGGTTTCCACTAGTGGATAGGTCTCGCGACGGCGCAACTTTTGATGTATTGCACTTGTATATTCGCAGAAGTTTTCAACTGAAGTGATTTTTCGAACACGGCGCAACTCAAAAACGCTGCTGTCGCGGCGGTTAAGCGTGCGGCACTAATAAGAATTTAAGAAAGATAGGTTACTTTCTTTCATACTGAACGGCGTCTGATTATTGTTGCGGTATGACATGACGTACCTATTTATAAGTGTAGACATACGTTACGATTACGAATGCGAAAGATAATACGGAATGCAAAAAGATAGCTATCTCTTGTGAGTTGCACTTTGAGGTACGTAGTAAAATATAGACTATACTCTGTCCATTCCATTCTTTTTGACAGTTCAACAAATTTCGAAATTCGATACACACACACACACTCAACTGGAACGGGCGCCGAGCGCCAGCGATCGGATATTATTACATCGGCTAGATCATACCTACACAACTCCATTTGGTTGAGTCAATGATATCCATCATTGGGTTGAGTAGGTAGTGAAAATGCGCTTTTTATCGCAAATAAGTCTCGTTTACAGCAAAAACATTAGTAACGTAGGGTTTAATTCTAATATTAGTAGACTCTATTTTAAGTACTTCAACTTCACCAACTAGTGGATACTTCACAATTTAATTTGGGTATTTGCTTTAGATATTATGTCTTTACCTATGAAATTACCGACTATTACTTTTTCCAAAATTTAGACTACTTTTTAGTGGGTGAAAAATTAAATTTCCGAGAGGCAGTACAAAATGCCTTTGAAGAGTTTGTTCCGATCAGCTGATTTTTACAAGAAGGGCATCAATAAACTGCCAATGCGTTGGCAAAGATGCTTCAATGGCATGAGTGATTACTTCGAATAACAGAAATAAAAAAGTTTGAAAAATAAGTACTTTCACTTATTGCATACAAAACGGCAATTTCATAGGTAAAGACCTATTATTAATAACGAGTTGAGCCCAGTGGTGTTACCCGCGTTTGTTGTTGCGGGCAACGCCGCGGGGCGAAGCTAGTCTAAAAAAGTAGCCTAAGTTACTCCTTATATCATCAGCTATCTGCAAGTGAAAGTCCCGTCGAACTCGGTCCAGACGTTCCTGAGATTAACCGGAACAAACAGACAGAGTAGACGCCTCCTAGCGATTACCCACTCTGACGCGTAATCGCACTGCAGAAGCGACCAGCTTCCATGTCGACCCGTAGCTGACAGCAGTGCAGCGACAATGGCACAAAGTATGTGGGAGCTGTGCGGGAGCTGATTTACAGGGAGAAATCTAAATTCATGTCTGAGCTCGGCGAGATTCTTGCAAACAGCGGCACTCAATGGACCTTCATTACCACCCATGCCTCAATCAGGGAGGGTAATGGGAGTCGGGTATAAAGTCAGCCCCAAAAATTAACTGAAACGGGTTATCGGCAACATTAGACAATAACTTTTGAAGAGCTGACGACAGTATTAGCGCAAATAAAGGCGTGCCTCAACTCGAGGCCGCTCGCTTTAGTTGAGGATCAAACGTTGGAGGTAGTAACTCCTGGTCATTTTTAGGTTGGAGAGTCGTTAGTGCCTGACGATAATTTCCAAGCGGCAAACGTGTCCATTCTTAAACGTTGGCAGCTCACTCAAAGAATGATCCAAGAGTTTTATTTAGCGACGTTGGTCTCAGGATTATCTAAACTAATTTTTTCTAACGTAATTTATTTTTATTTTAATATTACAATTATTCAATTTGTTTTACAATTTTCTCTTGTTTTCTATTTCATGGGTAATTATTTTCTATTTCGTAATAAATGGGTTTTACACGCCTCAGAAGCTGTTATTAGTGACTTAGCTTTAATAAAAGATCTGCCGCCGAGTCGATGACTGTGGGGTCGAATCGAAGCTCAGTACACTGGTCCTGATGGTGTAGCCCGCGTGGTGACACTACGTACCCAATATTCTTTAATAAAAAGACCGGTTTCTAGAGTGTGTAATGTGTGTATCCTTTCGATAGCTTGGTAGCGTATTATTAACGAGTAACGTTGAATCTAACCTTGTTTCTAATTTTGAATTGTTTATTTGTTTAAGTACGAAAATAGATTAAAATAAAAAATATATCTAGAATAGGCTTATAATAATTAGAATTAGGTTTCACTGTTATTTGGTAAACCACCAATGTTGTTACCTCAGTCTCAGTACCTAGTTCGTTTTTTAAGGACATTTTGCCATAATGTCCTTATTCGACGAATCTTCAGGTATCTACAAAACTTTGTTGCGACAGAGGCAGAGCGCTCGATAGATGGCGTTGCACCAAAATGAATGACACCATGACTGCGTTACACAGTCTTAAGTAAATGGAAATCAAAGAGGATGTAATATGGGAATGCAAACATTGTATCGATGAGCTAATGAAACAGTGTTATACGTAGTTGATTTAATTATATGTATTAGAGACAGTTGCAATTTTTCAGGCTTTCATTTAACCCAGCGCTTTCCAGCAAAGACATTTACCTCGTTCGCCCTGAGCAGTTATGAGCTAACATACAGATCAAATACAATTGAATTGAGTATCTCTAGTTCATGACTCGAAACCCTTATAGATTCGTCATGTCTGTCCGTCCGTCCGTCCTCGACCTACCGCCCAAACGGTCGGTATTAAAGATGAAACTTGGCATGAATATGTCTTGTAGAAGTGCTACAATAAAATTACTAAAAATATTTTTATTTGCGGCAGCTCCCCTACATGTGAAGTGGGGATGTTTTTTTTTACCCCATCCTGTGGGGTATTATTAGATGGGTCTTTTAAAAACATTGCGAGGTTGCTAAAACCATTTTTCAATTTAGGTATTAGTATGCGAGTTATTTATTTTATAGTTATACTATTTCCTAGTCCATATATTGAACTCTAAAGGAAAACTATAGCGGTTTCATAACTTTTGTGTTTCAGGAGTTATAGGGGCCTAACTTGTAAAATGCAGACACTTGAAAAACTTCGTACAAAAATAAAGAAATATAATTAAACTTAACAATTATCTATTGGACACGATTATAAATTAAATCCACCTGCCATTATGGGTGACTACGGAACCCTATTCTATGCGTGGCCTGACACGCACTGGGCCAATTCTTACCATGATAAGACCATGTGTAAGTAATGATAAAGTTTTTTTATATATAGTTGACATAACGCTTATAGGAGCCAGGCGTGATTGAAGAGAGACATTGGTGAGTGAGTGCGTGGCTCGTCAGCTAGTTGTCTCATATCGCTTATCTACACATAGCTAACATATCTAACTTTAAGACGGTACTAACATCACAAATGCAATTTTTTGTCTGTCTGTTTGTTTCGGGTAATCTCTGGACTTATTTTGACGGGAATTAGTTGCACAAAGCTGATGACCTGAGGAGAATTAAGCTAATATTTTATAGACTAGCTTGGATCCGAGGCGTTGCCCGCGATTGACAACAATAACCGTGGGCAGCACCGCGGGATACAGTTAGTGTAATAAGTTCACATTTGTACAGCATCACGCAGTTGTACGCCGCGCTGATGGCGGCTGTCCCGGAATTAAGCCTTTATCATTTTCGGTGGTGGTCGGGTTGAAGGTCGTCGTGGGCTCTGGCGTCGTCGTTGTCGTCGGTATCGGCGTCGTCGTCGTCGTCGGTATCGACGTCGTAGCTGGCGGTGTCGTAGTCGGAATTTCTTGTATAATTTCCGGCATGGACTCTTGAATAAGGATGTACTTCGTGAGCCAGTATATAGAAAACGTCACGACCCCGCCGACAAGTAAACTGCAAATAAGAAATTGTCTATGTAATGTACTCGTTGCACTAGTCTAGGTTAGACTGCACTTTTGTGAGGCAACATAAACTAAACCAAAAGTGAACCAAAATTAAATTGACACTGAACAGTGAGTTAAACGGGTTTGTGGTGTTTAACTTCTTCAGAATTTTTATTTTGTGTTTAAAGATTTCGAGTTCATCTCTCAGTTCGAGAGTTGGTAATGAGATTCTGGATAAATTAAATTACTACATAGTAACAAAGTCACTTTCTCTGTCCCCATGTACGGTTAAATCTTTAAAACTACGCAACGGATTTTGATGCCGTTTTCTTTAATAGATAGAGTGATTCAAGAGGAAGGTTTTTATGTATAATACATGCATAATATAGTAGATAATAGTTTTAGAGGTTTCTAATGTGTGTTTTTTTACGCTTACATTGCAAACGCTGGCTGTACCTTATGAGATAGATCAAAATAATGTACTACAGTATTGTACATCTTAAAAAGGTCTACAAAAAAGTCCTCGATGGTATATGTCTATCTCTTAAGGATAACCCACAATAACCATTTTTTAATTTTTTATTTTTACGAGAAATAATATCTTATTTACGAAGCGATTTTAAGCAATACAGTAGTAATCCTTATCCAATTAAGTACCTTAAGTACATTGTGTATTTAATATAGATTAATATGGCCATTTACAGTATGTAATTTAAATTAATACTTTTGAAGACATTACAGATTTAAAATGCAAGAACAAAGCGATTTTGGCGGTACCGGCCGGGGCCCGTTAGTTGACGCTGCTGTCGATTTGTCACATCATTAACTAAACACTATATTTTAGGAAATAATATTCTAAGGCGGTACGAAGTTCGCCCGGTCAACAAGTAGGTATATTATGCTAATCGGGATATATGAAGCAGGCACCACACTTCGCTATGCGCTATTCGTTATGCGGGTTATTCGCGCGCATACGGCGAAGTGTGGAGAGTATATTCGTTTCGTTCACCATAAAGACGACACTGACACATCTCTACAACACACATATTTGCCTTATTTGATGCTTATTTGACATACCAGTGTGCTTAGTGCGAGTTTTTTTAACTACTCGAACGCGTTAACGTAAACTCCAATTTGTACTGAATTGGATCAGCGCCGCCTAGCGGAACGTTTGTAAGACATATTTTGTGAGTGCGAGATTGTTTGTTTATATTACGATCGTGACTGTCGAGTAACTTTATCGAAGTGAGTATTTAAACGAGCTCGAATGACGCTTTTGTGAGTGTGAGATGCAACGTTAGTCAATTTTGACAGTTGTATTGTTAACTCCTTCACTTTCGAGCAAGTTTACTTTGTCACTTAGCTTTTGGTAGTGAGAGTGAAAACTAATAAAGTTTTTAACATATTTTTTGTGTTGATGATGTATTGATATAAATGATATTAAGATCTTATTAGATTAGCCCGATTATAGGTTCATCCACCTTGTTAAAAGATATATTGATAATGCGATAAAAAAAGTTCCGTTATACATATTATGGGAAGGATCACTTATCACCATAAAAACCTTTTTCCACTTTTCTGTGGTTTTTGTATCACCACTGCCATCACTGTTAAGCTGTGATGTAAGCTCCTGCCAATGCTGAATGGCCACGATCCTACCTCTTGCATTTCTTAACGGCTTACTAAGGTCTCCATGTCTAGCAAAAAGAAAACATTAACACAAAATATATCACAAGTTCACTTCAACATCTCGCATTCACTATTATAAATATCTTGATTAGGTACTTACTCTTCCATAAAAGTTACTAATACTTCAAATTGATATTGACTTGTTTACATTTTATTTTATCGTTGAGTTAAACAATAACAATTAATGCTCGCATAGATTGTTTACACAAAAATGAACCAAATCAAACAAGTGACGCCGAGCGTAACCCGACTATTTTTGATTATACAACGCCTCTATTCAAATGGCGTTCGAAAAACATTGTATTTAATTTAGTAGGATTATCGCATGGACGCTATAGTGCTGCCAACATTGACAAAAAAGTTTACGTTCTCACGGTGAGATAACGCCGATCGACGCGAAAGACTTGGTAAGCACTCACACTCGCGAGTATTCGATTGTCGATACGTTTGCCGTTAACTCGATTTACGTCGTGGTTAAGTCATTCGATTTGTTTATTGAAACTCACACTAAGCACACAGTTCGAAGTGTGGATGGCATGTTTGTTGTTTGCGCGCATAATTAATATTTGTGCGAATACGGCGTAGACACATAACGAATAGCGCATAACGAAGTGTGGTGCCTGCATAACAGTAAACGATTCGTTACTCTGTAGTTCGGTGTGTACTCGGTGGTAAACGACTTATTTAACTCCTGCCAAAGAGACTGGCTGTACGCTGCCTGATGGAGACAGAGAGACAGAGAGAGAGAGAGAGAGAGAGAGCGTGGGACGAATGTAACAGTGCTCTTTAAGTGAATGTCTCCACTGTCATGTACTTTAACGATTCTCTTTATATTTTATTATTTAGGACTACTTCTCTATTTGTAAGTAGAAATAGTTTAGTTTTAGTTGAAAACCCAATATCAGTCTGACACTCAATGTTTATAAAAGCACTCGCTCGTTCGTCGAACCCACAGATCATAGCAACACTATGATCTGTGGTCGAACCACACACCACACACCGTGTCGTGTCTCTCCAACTCGTTGCTAAATTATTACATATTGCAGGAAAGCTTCACTGAAATGAGAAGTAAAACACAACAAATACAACTTACTATGCATAAACCATTTGATCTGCTTGATGACCTACAGAGGCACCTCGTGCAGGGTGGTGGTGGTGGTGGGCTGAGCGCGGCCGCGTCGACTGTCGCCGAGACAAACACGACCTCACTTTATATTTCAACAACAAGAGCAGAACAATGTCGCCACACATTCCCATTGACTCCGAATTCGATGAATGTCAACATTACCATTAATTTACGGTTGTTGGTAATAATCGTCAACATTTCTTAGATGTGGGCCTCGAATGTTCCCATGCCGAGAGTTGCACAATTCTGATACAATTGCCCCGGAAGTACCCTGTCCATCGACTCATCGCGTTTCAACTTTCTTGTACTAACCATTTGAATGGTAAGTCGAGGACGTGCGGACTGCGGACGGACACGGCGACTCCTAGTTCATAATAATAAATAGGCACATACGCATATAATTTAAAGAAGATTCTACATCTTTCTTAAAATATTGTAGACGTTTTATTATATATTAACTACGGAAACCTAAAAAATATATAAATAAGATGTGTGTATAAGTGTGTACGACTGTTGTGTTCGAGGTCTTGAGTTCGATTCCCGAGTTGCACCAAATATTGGCACGACATGCAAATATGAATTGTTTCGGAGCTTGGGTGTTTTCTATGAATAATCCTATTTATTTACAAAAAAAGCGGTCAAGTGCGAGTCGGACCATGGAACCCATGAAGGGTTCCGTAGAAGCAAGTAACATCTTATAAAGGTTCTTGTAGTTCGTTGTAACTTTGATCGATGTTTTAATAATAGTGTATTGATTGCGGTTTACGATTTATGACGTATTAAAAAAACTACTAACTAGATCTCCTTCAAACCAATTTTCGGTGGAAGTTTGCATGTCAATGTACATCATATATATTTTTTTAGTTTTATCACTCTCTTATTTTAGAAGTTACAGGAGGGGGGGGGGACATTTTACCACTTTGGAAGTGTCTCTCGCGCAAACTATTCAGTTTAGAAAAAAATGATATTAAAACCCTCAATATAATTTTTGAAGAAGATCCATAAATACCAACCCCACACGTATGGCTTTGATGAAAAAAATATTTTTGTGTTTCAGTTCCAAGTACTTATGGGGAACCCCTCAAAATTCATTGTTATTTTTCTATTTTTGTGTGAAAATCTTAATGCGGTTCACAGAATACATCTACTTACCTAGTTTCAACAGTATAGTTCTTATAGTTTTGAAAAAAAGTGGCTGTGACATACGGACGGACCGACAGATAGATAGACATACATGACGAATCTATAAGGGTTCCGTTTTTTGCCATTTGGCTACAGAACCCTAAAAAGTTATAAGTATTAATATCGGTTGTCTAGTACAAGCTCTACTTGCTTCTGGACTACACAGACCAGGCTAGAAGCTTTTTAAAATCATAAAAAGTAAAAAAAAAATATAGTAGGATGAAACCCATTGGAAAAGGAGAATAGGTACTATGAAAGTGAAAATAATTTACGGGCGAAAAATTTTTCGTAGGTTATTATTATATCTTAATATATATAAATCTCGTGTCACAATGTTTGTCCTCAATGGACTTCTAAACCACTTAACCGATTATAATAAAATTCGCACACCATGTGCAGTTCGATCTAACTTGAGAGATAGGATAGTTTAAATCTCAAATTATAGTCGCAATTTTAATAATCGCGGGTAACACCGCGGGATTCAGCTAGTATATTATATATATAGAGTTATTTTAAAATAGTAATAAATAGGCATATACGCATATAATTTAAGGAAGATTCTCCAACTTTCTTAAAATATTGTAGACGTTTTATTAAATATTAACTTGTTTGTTTGATAATTATAGTAGTATATTTCGATTTGTTATATTTTTGTTTATCAATGTAACATGTAATCTTACGTTTTTTAAGTAAATAAAGAGTAAAAAGCGGCCAAGTGCGAGCCGGGCTCGCCCATGAAGGGTTCCATATCAGAAAGTAACATCATATAAAAGTTCTTGTAGTTCGTTGTAACTTTCATCGATGTTTTTATACTAGTGTATTGATTTGATGAAAGGTAAATTGCGTGTTACGATTGACGTATTAAAAAAAAACTACTCATTAGATCTCGTTCAAACCAATTTTCGTTGGTGGTTTGCATGGTAATGTACAACATATTATTTTTTTAGTTTTATCACTCTCTTATTTTAGAAGTTACAGGAGGGGGGGGGACACATTTTACCACTTTGGAAGTGTCTCTCGCGCAAACTATTCAGTTTAGAAAAAAATGATATTAGAAACCTCAACATCATTTTTGAACACCTATCAATAGATACCCCACACGTAAAGGTATGATGAAAAAAAATTTGTTGAGTTTCAGTTTCCAAGTATGGGGACCCCCAAAATGTATTGTTTTTTTTCTATTTATATGTAGAATTAATCTTAATGCGGTTCACAGAATACATCGACTGACGAAATTTCAACAGTATAGCTCTTATAGTTTCGGAGATAATTGGCTGTGACATACGGACGGACAGACAGACAGACAGACAGACTTGACGAATCTATAAGGGTTCCGTTTTTTGCCATTTGGCTACGGAACCCTAAAAACGATGCCCATTTTCGGCCTAATTTTGGAACTCGTGGACAGCACAATAGAGTATTATTAGTCGTTAGATAATTATTGTATAATAAAACATAGTTTATAGATAATACTAAAGGTGAGACAAGAAACTTATAGAGCAAGAGCCCAGAGCCGCCAGACCTACGTCATTAGTGCAAAGCTGAAATTTTCAGGATTATTAGTACAATGTCTTGTTAAGATGTATGTGGACCCATTAGCTTGAAACCGTTTCTGAGGTAGCGTAAAGTACAGATGGATATAAAAATAAGTTTGAATGAAATCTGGCCGTTTAAAGTGGGTCAAAATCGCAGCCAAAGGAGTTAGTTACAAACAAACAAACATACAGGTGAAGCTAATAAAAAGCGTGTAAAAACCATTTAATATTTTACAATTCTATTCTTGAAATAATACCAAAGATGATATACCTCAGCTTCCTAATTACTACAAATATTTAAAGGTATCTGGGGGGATGATTGGCCCTTCGGATTGGTCTGGCCGCATACAAAGGATCTTAAAATAGTACCTACCTTAGATAATATGTATAAAATTTAGGTTTGCTACTATAACGTAGTTTACCTAATTTTTTAACAACTTTCAAGACGTCTGGCAGAAATAATGGCCCACGGAAAGTGTCTGGCAGTAATGAATTTTAATTTTAAATAATATTCTTGATAAAATATGTAAATACTAGCTTTGCACTTTAACGTAGGTAAGGTTTTTATCCATCTGTACTTCGCGCTACCTCAGAAACGGCCCCGCTTTCAAGCTAATGGGTACACACACATCTTAACAAGACATTGTACTAATCCTGAAAATTTCAGCTTTGCACTAATGACGTAGGTCTGGCGGCTCTGGGCTCTTGGTCCATTATTCAAAATATCTATTTAAAAAGATTTTCTAATATCCTATGTCCATAACTATAAACGTGTAAGGGCCACAGCACACTGGCTACTTTTAGCATCGACGATCGGCGATTTTGCGACTGCATCGATGCTTCATCGCGTTTTAGCGACTTTCTACGTTGATCGCGTTATCAAATCGCGCGTCATGATGCATCATTTGCAACTTTCTGCGTTCAAACGCGGTATCGAAAACGTGCGTTTAAAGCCTTGTATCCACTTGAGCATGCTCCGGCGAATGAGCGACTCATTTGGCCGAGCCGCTCAAGTGGAGACGCCTGAGCAGCTCGGCCCGAGCAAATCCGAGCGCGCTCAGGGCGAGCCAGCATCTGTCGGTTTTTGTCCGTGCTCGTGCTCAAAGGCGCTCAGTATTCGCTCGGCGCTCAGTGTGGACGGTTGTTTTTGTGTTTGAGGCGAGCGCGTCGAATTCCCCGAGTTTAATATAGTTTAATTTCGTTTACTTTTTCTGTTATTTGAAAAATGAGTGGCTTGTGGGATAACGAGACTTGTTTAAGATTAATTGATGCATATGAATCAAAGAGGGTGTTATGGGATAGTACATACGAAGAATACTATAATCGCATAAAAACAGAAGATGCTTGGCGTGATATCAGTGATACATTAAACATTAGTGTAGAAGATGTAAACATGGACACGTGAAGACATGACGGAGCCGAGCATATACTGAGCAGCCTGAGCACAGCTTTTTCAATGTTGAGGCTCGTTCGACCAAAACATTGATTTTGTTTCTCTGAGCATGCTCGGGCGAATGAGCGGCTCATGCTCAAGTGGATACAAGGCTTTAGCTACTGCACAGATGCCTGGATCGCGTTGGCTGTAGTCTTGTCTATAATTTTCCGATTTGTAACTTTGATTACTTATGTTTGTGATTTGCAATGATAATGCAGTATTCTGTAATCTTTAATTCTTTAGTTTTAGTGAGAGTCAAGTCGTGTTCGGCAGACACTTATTGCGCTTGGGTAAATGTCATCAAACTATGTCATTTGTAGCTCGCGTGCTTTGTAATCTGAAACACTTACTAATCTCTTGTCATTCATTATAATAGAAGACAACTAAAAACCATGTTTTAATTTATTGTTCTTAGCCATTATTCCCTTACTTTGACTTATTAACCATTCTTTTTTACTCAAAACAATGAAACAACGCTGTACTACAACAAAAATACATCAGTTAAAACATAACTGAGTTGTTTTTTTTGAGGGTGTAAACGTAATTTTAAAAAAAAGTATGAATGTGGCAGACTTCTAATCAACTCAGATTTTTAGTTAAACACTCATTTATCTAATGTAGAAACAGGTAGTACAATTTTTGACCGTCCACTTACAGGCCGAAGGTAGTACGGAGAGTGGGCATTGTTCTTATAATAAATAGCTCAATAACGATAAAAAAAATCCAATTCGAGTTTTTTAATTTTTTGTATTTTCTGAGAAGACTTACTATTGTAATAAATATACATATACATATACAATAGCATCGGAAAGTAGAGATTTCATCGAACAGTTGATATTTTGACGGGTGAATTTTCGATTGAAAATTAGGGTACTTTTTCTATAGTAAGTCAAAACAAGGTGAAATAGTAAATATTATAAATCAAATAAATTAGTGTATTTGGGACATAAAAAGGAAAGTTGTCACTGAATTTCGTGAAAAAATAATTTAATTTGTAAAAGATGTAAATGAAAAACCAATAACTTGTTTCTTTGAATTTTTCACATAAAATTTGAGGTTATGAAAAAAAAGTGTAAATGCAAAAGTTGTAGATCTTTTTATTACCTACAACTTTGCCATTTCACTTTTTTCCATAGGACTTGTAGTTTCGCTGGAAATCGTGATAAACCGTTTTTTACCCTTAAAACATCCCTCCCCTTCTCCTTCCCGACGTCAGATCACCAGTTAATTATTTTTCCTTTCATTTTTATAATATTCTCCTTCTTTTCCAATGGGTTTCATCATACTATAATCTTATTTGTTTTCAAAAATTATCGACCCTGGGCTAATGTTAAAGAATATAAATATACTAGTTGACCCAGCGAACTTCGTACCGCCCAACTTTAAAATTCCAGAACTTGATCGCAGCGCCACCTACCGGGTCCAATGGCGAATCTAAACCATTCCCAGATCCCCTTGAACACACACAAAAAATTTCATCAAAATCGGTCCAGTCGTTTGAGTAGGTTTCTTGTTTGTGTTTTTGTTAAACCGTTCTGTAGTTAGTGCTAGAAAGATGAAACTTTGCATAAATATGTCGTTTTATTACTCGACGGAGTACTAAAATAAAAACATATTTTTTTTCTATTTGCGGGACCTATCCCGTATGTAAAGTGAGGATGTTTTTTGATTTACACATCCGTTTGCGAGTTATAATCTTTAAAGGGTATTTTTTGTTATAACCTTTGTGAGTTCAGGAGTAATAGAGGCATCATTTGTAAAATACGTTTATTTGGAAAACTTCGTACAAGAAAACGAAATAATAAGTAAGCATAAGTAAGTGCTAGAAAGATGAAACTTTGCATGAATATGTGTTGAAATTTCGTCAACAAAGTGCCAAAATAAAATTATAAAAAATAAAACCCTTTTGCGTGTGTGTGTGTGGAGATGATATTTTTTTCTCGCGTCTATTTCATCGTTTGGGGTATCATTTTCATTAGATAGGTCCTTTAAAAAAAAAGGGTTTCTAAGAAGATTTTTTGATTTAGGTATCCGTTTGCGAGAAATTCCACTTTAAAGGGCATTTTTGGTTAAAACAGCCCCCCCCCCCTCCCCCTCTAAAAGCTTAACGGCTGGCTCTTAAAATCTGGGAAAATCCGTGATTGTGGTCCATCTAATGAACTTTAAAGGAAAACTATAACGGATTAGATGACTGTTAGTTCAGGAGTTATAGAGGCTTAACTTGTAAAA
The DNA here is from genome assembly GCA_932526445.1 of Phragmatobia fuliginosa. Taxonomy (NCBI): domain Eukaryota; kingdom Metazoa; phylum Arthropoda; class Insecta; order Lepidoptera; family Erebidae; genus Phragmatobia; species Phragmatobia fuliginosa. The sequence continues at coordinate 15,771,288 of OW052057.1, forward strand.
TGCGGTCACTTGGAAAACGTCATACAAAATTATAGCATTAATACGTAAACATAACAATTATCTATTGGATGCGATTTTAAATCCACGTACCGTTAAGACGACTGAGGAACATAACCCATAAACAAAAAATCTGATTTTTGTTCATGGGTATGGCATAATGCCAATAAGGACCTATCACCTAGATGGTGATAGGTAGTGTACGGGTAAAAAATGAAAAACAAAAAAAGCACGCCATTTAATTAGACTCATTGTCCGTTATTGTTTGGCTTGTTGTCATTTGTTGGAGTTGTAGTTGTTTCTGTTGTTTTGTTTTCCAAAGCCGGATTATTGGTCGTTGTTAGTTTTTCTAGTTGTTTCATTTTCTTTACCCTGGCCGCCTGCACTCGTTGCATGGTCTGCCGATATTGTTTCATGACGTTGTCTATCTTGACGGCTACCCAGTACACGTACACGTAGTTCAAATGGTTCTTCACAACCTTGGTGTGAATGACTATGTGGTAGGTGGTGTTGTGCCACTTTTTGTAGTTATGTAATCCCGTTTTGTAGGCGAGATTCATTTTCTTCATATGCGACTGGCCGGTGCGGTAAGTGTAGCCCATACGGAAGCTGGAGTCGGTAGGGGTGTAGTACTCTGAAGTCTGCATCCTTTTCACCGTAAAGCGGGCCATGTAGAGAAGCTGGACCATGTTGTCCACTATCCTCCGGCGCACTCTAGCTGTTTCTGCTTGGTAATAAGGATTGAGGCCCTCATAGAAATGGAAAAAGGGTGCACGTCGAGTCTCTATGGGTCTCGGTGCGTTCTCTTGCGTCAAAAGTAATTCATCTACCTTTCTTCGTAATCTATTAACGTCTATGTTTTCAACAGCAAAGTCGCGCAATGAGTCTCTCGGAATGTTATCGAATTGCAGATTTGTATCGATGTGAGATGTCCCCAGCTTATACGAGTCGTCATTTTTGCCAAGAGTAATAATATGCGTACCTAAAACGAGATAAACTATGAGCGGGTGCTTATTTGAACTTAAATACTTGTTTGTTATAATTTGTACCAAAATTTAACAAAATCTAACGACTGTTTACCCACCCATACACACATAATTATTTGGCGTGCGTTACCCCAGCAAAAAAGCCAAAAAAATTGGGCCTTAGAGAGATGAGAGTATAACAGAAAATTAGTGTGTTCTAAGGAGTAATTTGTTACAAATAGCAAAATTTGTGCATGTAGTAGTTTATAAGTTATTCGACAAAAACACTTTTTGCTGGAGTAACGTTTCAAACGTTACCCCAGCAAAAATTTTTTTTTCAAAACGTTTCAGACCCAAACGAAATACATGAATGGATAGCTTTTGTTACGTATTAAATGTTAGCAAAAAGCAAAATTTGTGTATGCTGTGGTTCTTAAGTTATTGACAATTTTGCTGGGGCAATATTTTGGGCTTGTCTAGAACTTGAAAATGGCGGAACGCAGAAGATTGAAAACAATACCATCGATAGACCTTAATTTGCCTTAATTTGTTTAATCATTCGTTTGTAAATTGTTTGATGAACACCGATGTAATAAAATGGTTTTGAAAATCAGAAAAAAAACAGTTTTGCTAGGAAACCAGTATATTTAGAATTAAATAAAAATCTGTAACATGTAGCCATGGCTTACATTTATAATGACTGTAAATTTGGATTAAGTAACTTTAAGCAATATGAAGATATAAGTAATTATTATTAATTTTAAATGGTATATTTAAGTCATCGAATATGCAGTTCCTATAAAACAAGGAAACGTGGCAAACTCTAACAAATTTAAGTATATCATCAACAAACAAGCCTGTAAATTTCAGCTATTAATCACGAATATTATAAAAGTTATATGTAAAACAAGAATGTAACAACATTCTCCTATAACCCGATCAAATGAAAAGGTTACGTAAAAGCGACCGCGCCATACATTCGGCTGACATCTGAAATGAATGGTTTAATTGAATATTTTGTTGGTACAGTTACGAACAAAAAAAGTTAGGTCAGGGTGACAAAAATATTGAACTGAGTATGATTAAATTTCTTTTATTTAAAATCAGTCTTATACACTCACATAAGTACTTAAATGTTTAGAAAAATCACAGATAGTTGAGTAATTTCAACATGTTTAGAAACTAACTTAGATATTTTTTTGTGTCTTTTTACAATGAATTAAATAAATATTTACAATGTTTAGCAACATTTTCTTGTAAAATTTTCCTTGTCCTTCCTTGTAAAATGTCTTCAGTATTTTACATGCATTATTCTTTTTAAAATTACATTTATTGCCTTCCTGACGCTTCCATGGTGTCACGGTGAATGTATCTTATTATTTATCTCATAACAAAAAAGGAAAAAATATAGCATACCCTATGAAATTTTGTAATTTTTATATTGTTTTATAAAACACCATTCCCAACTGAGTTAATGATATTTTGATTTGCATTAATTTGAATTCGAATGAAGCATTAAATTGTATGAAACAAAAAATTTTGTTTTTAAAATTTGTTTAAATATTTAAATTACAATCTGATAAAAATATTCTGTTGACTGTACAAAATACCAGATACTAAGCCGTTAATTTACGAAGATATGTAAATGTATGGCGCGGTCGCTTTTACGTAACCTTTTCATTTGGTCGGGTTATAGGAGAATGTTGTTACATTCTTTTTTTACATATAACTTTTATAATATTCGTAATTGATAGCTGTAACTTACAGGCTTGTTTGTTAATGATATAATTAAATTTGTTAGAGTTTGCCACGTTTCCTTGTTTAATAGGAACTGCGTATTCGATGACTTCAATGTACCATTTAAAATTAATAATATTTACTTATATCTTCATATTGCTTAAAGTTACTTAATCCAAATTTACAGTCATTATAAATGTAAGCCATGGCTACATGTTACAGATTTTTATTTAATTCTAAATATACTGGTTTCCTAGCAAAACTGTTTTTTTCTGATTTTCAAAACCATTTAATTACATCAGTGTTCTACAAAAAATTTTAAAACTAACGACTAAACAAATTTAAGCAAATGAAGGTCTATCGATGGTATTTTTCTTAAACTTCTGCGTTCAGCCATTTTCAAGTTCTAGACAAGACCGAAATATTGCCCCAGCAAAATTGGCAATAACTTAAGAACCGCAGCTCACACAAATTTTGCTGTTTGCTAACATTTAATACGGAACAAAAGCTATGTATTCATGTATTTCGTTTGGGTCTGAAACGTTTAAAAAAAAATTTTTTTGCTGGGGTAACGTTTGAAACGTTACTCCAGCAAAAAGTGTTTTTGTCGAATAACTTTTAAAATACTACATGCACAAATTTTGCTATTTGTAACAAATTACACCTCAGAACACACTAATTATCTGTTATAATCTCATCTCTCTAAGGCCCAATTTTTTTTGCTTTTTTGCTGGGGTAACGCACGCAATTATTTGTCATTCAAATGTCATTTTACGACTTAAAAGATTTAGTTTTTCGATTATTTGTTATTTATGTAAAGTGCCGTAGTAAGTGATCAATATATCCATGTGTCAATGTTTAAGTGGATAATCTAGGTTTTTAGATTTATTTAGGGTTCAGTAGTTCATGACTCGGAATCCTTACCGTACCAACGGCCAGTGCTAGAAATATGAAACTGCATGGAAATGTGTTGTTGTCACCTCTACAAAGTGTTACAATAAAATTATGAAAAACATTTTGTTGAGAACCTCCCCTACACATAAAGTGAGGGTTTTGTTTTACGTGTCTACCCATCGACAAAACATTTGGCACTGACATTTTTGAAAAACCTATCTAACGATATCTATGGAGTCTCGAAAGGTAGGTTTTTCTAAAATGTTAAGAGGTTGCTAAGACGATTTTGATGTGAAACATCTATAGGCGCACGTAAAATAGATTTCTGGCCTGGCGACTGGCGACGCGTCGCCGCGGCACGCTATACGATGGTATATATATACAGTCTATATGCAGTAGTGTGTACGGTGTGGCTTCGCGGCGCCACACCGTACACACTACTGCATATAGACTACTATTTTAATAATTAGTAATATTTTATTTTATCATTATGACATATTTAGTTCCTATTACAATATGTTCTTTTCTGCATATTACTTTTACAAAATAATGGCGATGTTTCACATCTGCCAGGCGTCCCGTGACGGCTCACATTTTTTTATTTTATTTATGTATCCATTTGCGAGTTATTCAACTTTAAAGGGCATTTTTTTTTAAAACAGGGCGTCCATCTCTTCTAAAAGTTAAACGGCTCTCTCGAAAATTCTGAAAAAATCTTAATAAAAGTCGTGTAATGCATTTTGTAGCAAAACTATAACTGCTTATTTAACTTTCTTAGGTCAGGAGTTACTGAGGCCTAACTTACGCTTACTTTTAAAACTTTGGACAAAAGTATTGAAATAATGAGTAGGTAAACACAACAAATATCTATTCAAGACGATTTTAAAATCAGGTGCCATTGTGGATGACTGATGAACCCCATTATATGAGTGTTCTGACTCGCACTATAAGAGTGAGGCCAGTCTTCCTGATGGACAGCTTGAGTAGAATCCAGGAGAACCGTCCTCATTGTGGATACAAACAATGCAGCGAGGTGGCACAGGTAGCCTAGTGAGATGTTTAGCCAGATCATAACGCTGAAGAGTTCACTTGTTTGTTTGGTTGTTAGATGTCAGAATGAATAAACATGTTTCAGTGTTATAAAGCCCAGTTAGTGAGGAAGGCGGTATATAATCAAGCTAAAACTAACAGTATATATAAACGCACAATGTTACCAAGAGTGTGAGAATTATTCCTTTTGAGAACTTCCATTGCGTGCACTGCGTGTATAGGTAGTTACACTAAAGCAATGTATGCAAGCTTTGGTCCCCTTTCAAATAAACTATCACTCGCCACGTAAATAAGTATACAGTACGGGCGTATTTCGGTCTGTCTGGCACTGTCGCAAGATTGTTTTCGCTTTTTAATGCATATTAGCTTTGGTAGCCACATTTTCGTGTTTTGTACGCTGCATTTGGTTTTACTTTCTAATCAGGAGCTGTAATATTGCTGTATTGTACCTAACATTAACTAACATTATAAGGATAATAAATGTGACTTAATTCATAATACTTGTAATTGAAAATGGGTTATTTATTTTTAGTATTTTGGATAATTTGATTTCTTATTTTAAACCTCTCGTGTGAACGGAATAATAGTACAACTTGAAAAATGTGATGGATATAAACTTACATAAGAGGAAATGGAAGAGCGCCAATGTAACGATCATGAGTACTTGGAGTGGCGTCTGGCGAAGGAGCGAGTGGCGAGTGGCGAGTGGCGAGAGAGCGCGCGCTGCCGCCCGCACACATACACATACGTTCCGACTCATAAACGTGCTACACTCGCACACATCATTAGCTCACATCATTTACTACCATTAAAATTAATTGAATTACAAAACGAGACCGTTGCAGCGAGTGTTGAGACGCATTGTAGTTCAGATAACAGAGTGCAATTTATGCAATGTAGGAGAACAACTTTTGAGTAGAAGGATGAATCTTAGATATACCTACGAACTGACATCCAGATAATCACATCAAGTTCAAAGCTGAATGAACAAGTTTCTGCCGGTAGGTATTACCACAGAATAAGATAGGTTACTTTCATACTGAACGGCTGCGTCCGATTATTGTTGCGGTATAACATGACGTACTTATTAAAAGTGTATACACAAATTAGGATTACGAATGCGAAAGATAATATGGAATGCATGGTAAAGAAAGAAATAGCTATCTCTTGTGAGTTGCACTTTGAGGAACGTAGTAAATTATAGACTAGCTAACATTGATACAGATACGTTTGCTAATAGTTACTGATTATCAGTCGCCGCGCCAGTCCAGACGTTCCAGAGATTGCCAGGAACAAACAGACAGACAGACATACAAAAATTGTAAAACTAAAATATTTTGGCATATGTACCGTGTATACATACATACCTATTATGCATTTAGTAAAAAGCGGTTATTCTTCCTTGTCATTTATTAAAAATCGATGCAGTCGTTTCAAAGATTAGCCTGAATAAATATACCTACACATAGACAGATAAGAAAAACAATGGTTTATGTGGTTATTATGTACCGAATTTATTAGTTAAAACTTTTCATTTAAGTACCTAATATGCAAACAGCAACTGTTTGCATATTACATAAATTCCTTCAATTTTATTTATTAAACATTTGTAGTAGGTACATATGCTCGGCAAGACGATTGTTTCGTCGCCCCGAGGCGCGAGAGGGCGGGGGCGCGGGAGGGCGGGTCAGTGCGGTACACTTGTTGTGAATGTGATCACCCAAACATACTCGTACGTTTGACACTAACACTCGCTTGGTACGATCAATCAACTCTATCGACACCAAGACGCAATTTTGTTCAATCTCTTTTCATCTACTTCCATTATTGTGAGGCGCTCACTCCCATTCCTGCCTTCTCTTCTTCTTGCAATTTATTTACTCGATAAGTGTTTATACAAATGTACACGAAACAATCCCCTGAAATAAAAGAAAATCTATCTTTTATTGTACCTATACTATACGACTTATTATTTGTTCGTAGTACTATATCTACACTTGGTGCACAGAACGATCGGCTCGGTTATCTGCTTTTCGTATTCAAGGTACAGTCAACATGACATCTTGAAAACTATTCCATGTAAATTACCAATAATAAATAAATATCTAAGATAAAGTAATATCTTATTATCCTTGTTACAATTTATTGTAACTCTGCGGTAGCACAGAATACTTAATAGTATGGCGGTAGGTAATAGGTAGGCACGCTCTATACAGAATGAATTTTTGAGACGGGACAGTAAGGGTAGGTACCTTAACCGTTATAGTTACAGGAAATCGCTTTTAGGAGACTATCCATATTTTTTTAAGATATTCTGAACTGTATTACTGCACTACAGATTTTGGAAAAAATGTACAGCCCGCAAGAAAATGGTCATTTTAAGCAAAAACTTTTTTGCCAATCAACTTTTTTGCAAAACAAAAATTTGATGCCTGTTTCTTTTAAGGGTCAAAAGTGTCTACTGGAGTGACTGAGGTTTGAGTACTAGAAATGTCAGAAATCGCAAAAAACTTTTCCCATACATTTGTACGAAAATAAATCATTTTAATATGTATTTAGACACAGACAAACATAACACATAACTTACATTTAGATGATCTACGAAATAAATTGCATAAAATGACCGCCGTTTTAACGAATAGCAGCTGATTATTTCCTTGTATTAAGCGTATTTTGTAAATAATTACTTCTGTCTCAGTAGACAGAAGTAATTATTCGGGGACGGGACAGTTCCCGTCTCAAATATTCACCCTGTATATATGTCGGGTGACGGGTGCACCCAAGGAGCAAATATTCGTACAGAGAAGAGAGAAGGTGCCAAATTGACAAATACCCATATCAATAACATGGCAGTCATTGAAACTGTAATACACTTGCATATTTCCTTATAATAATAGCATACATGTTTAAATGTGCCCTCTTTACTGAACCACTAATAACTACAAGCGATTTGGTGTCTCAAAGTGATTTACTCGTATCTGGGGGTACTGCAGTCCCTCCCATCCCATTCTCAAAGCAATTTAAGCCATTTTTGACCACCTACTTCGTTGCGGATATACCTAGAAGTCATGAGTTGATGGCTGGATTGGAATACAGTGGAATGGGGTGAAATATAATGGAATGGAAAAGAACGGACTGGAATATACTTTATAGGTCATCAGTTAATATAATATTGAATCAACAATTACATATCTGGTCAAATCAGTAGGTACTTAGATGACTGTCAACATGCATTTCGAAGTGCGCGCTCTACTCTAACAAGACATTATCAAGTTTGTAGACTATTTGAGCCTTAATATGACTGGGGCTCGTCAAGTGGATACAGCATACTTTGATTTTAAAAAAGCGTTTGTCTATGGAGGTAATCTACTGAACCACTTTTGAATATTCTTTATAAATTGGAAGCCTCTTTTTTTGGGAGTGTTATAGGCTAAATATACGAGTGTGGAGCCGCGGGCAATAGTTAGTATTTATAAGACTCGTACACATGAGAGTATAATATTTCTTACGCCATATCTTAGACTATGAAAGTAAACACTCTGAAAGTAATAATTTAACCTTATAAAAATATACTCATTTGATGAACAAATAAAATGTACCAGTAGATATTAGCGCGCAAACATAATGCACAAACAATTTATTACTATTAGTAGATAACAAATGGCAATAAATAGTTATGCAACTAAATGAACATGTTCATTAGGTTTAATAACATACCTTGTTATCAAACTACGAGCTCTGAACCACCGCCACCTACGTAACTAACAACAAACTAAAACAAAGGTTGTGGATAATATTTACATACATAGCCGTACGAACTAACCTTTAAATTAACTAAGTTACAAATAAACTAGAGAATGATTCCAGTAAATGCAATGTTATATTTAAATCTCACATTCAAACATACGCAGTTGCACACAATACATAAAGAAAGTAGTAAGCACTTACATATGGCGAGCAATACGGTCACTATTAGAAACATTATATCGGAGTAGCAATGTTCCATTTCGGTCCAGTCGGTTCCGTAGAAAAGTAACCCCGAGACCCAACCGTATAGTAATGAGAAGTGCTGGACTAATAAGAATCCCATAAACAACCGGGGCCTTATCTGTAAATAATAACCAATCAATCACGATCAAATTTAATCAGTTTCATTGTGCGTACTGCACTTATATCGAAAACCGGCTTCTTTAACTGGTTTTAGGTGATTATCAGTTTATTCAAGGAGGTAGGTGAATTATAATATAGTTTCCAGTATATTTGATGACGCTCACTGCTAAATTACGATTGATTTTTTAGGCTAAGCCCCGGAATCGAACCCGAATAGTCGTATTCGCTAACCGCTAGACAAACGAGACAATTGTAATGAATAGATGCGATTCAACATAATGGAAATAGTCTTTTGAAAGGAACCAGAAGTGCAAATTATGCCTCCGAGCATTTCTCCTACGCCGATATAAATTCTGTTTTAGGTCTGCTACGATACGGCTAAGATTGGGAAGACCAAAGAATGATCCAGCATTGACTTTGTGGAAGGTATAAATAAGATCTTCAGCCGATAAGTAGCCGGTCGTTAAGTAGTAGGTTCCAGTAACATCCTCGTTGTAGGTAATTCGCAAGAGATAACTAAGGGTACAAACTACGCCAGACAACTTCACTGCAAAGACAAGGACAACATCACACAAACCCTATACCAATACATTTGTCCAAGCGTGTTGAGTAGGCCAAGATCTCCTTTCTAAAGAGAGCTCTGTCTAGCAATAAACTGTGAAAAGCTGTTGATGATGATGATGATGATTAAAAGACAAGTCCCGCACTAGAAATATTCCTGCGTCGCGGCTGCGAGACTTTAAAAACTCACAAGGAATACCCAGTGCAATTACCTTAATTATTATGTACTAGTTAAATGTATATCACTAACCGTTTTGAGTAGGAGGGCAAAGCACAGCATGCCACCCGTCACAAAAGACACTAGAGCGAAAGCCAACGTGAAATATTCCATCGCCACGTACAGGTTTGGTGGGAAGCAATATTGCTCGATCATTAAGTACTGAAATGCAAACTGCAAAACAACACCTTATAAATATATTTTAACAAGTTTCACTAAGTGAAGACAAACGAGAATATAGATTGTATAACAGTTTTAATATTTCTATTGAGCCCTTAGATTATGGTATATTTGAATTACAATAATTAGTATTAACCCTGACCTTTGCAGTTATATTGATCTATCCACTCACATGATATACTAAACATATTATTATACACTAAATACTAATCGTATTTTAAATTTGAAGCTTCCAAGTTTGCTAGAAGTGCCTTAAAAGTTTTGATGCTCGGCCAGTGAGTGAGTGACAAAGTTCCTCACACACAAACTATAATTGTGCAAAGTTACATATTTCTACCTCCACACAATTATCGTAAAAAAGGTACAAAGTACTACAAAGTTTTTGCTTTACGTATTTATATTATTATATAGATAAAAATCTCATAGGTCTCATGTGAACAAAAATCTATTGAAAATCTAACTTTAAAATACCTATTTATATATACGAAACTGCAATTTTGTCTTTTATATAAAATCCTCGTGTCACAATGTTCGTTCCCATACTCCTCCCAAATGGCTCGACCGATTTGTATAAAATTTTGTGTGCATAACGGGTAGGTCTGAGAATCGGCCAACATCTATTTTTCATACCCCTAGGACGCGAGCGGAGCCGCGGGCATCAGTTAGTAATATATAATCCTATTTTCATCACAGTGTTGTTATTGCGCCATCTGCTAGTGATATGAGTCAGCTGATTCCATGCGAGTACCCTGTATCTGTTACTGTCGTAGTACAGAGCAGTACAACAAGATGGCGCTTGTTTACTAACAACTTTTTTATTTTATATAATAGCCTGCCAGAGTGACTACTCTGCCTCATGGAAAGCATGAGTAGAATCCAAGAGTGGGGGCCACAAACACTCTCTGCGAATGCAGGCAGTGTGGCAATGCCGACTAACTACTAACTATGGCGGCCTAGTGAGATGCTTATTCACGTGCCTTTTAAAGGACCCGGAACCATAATGGGAGGGAAACACGTGAGCTGGTAGCGAGTTCCAGTTCTTAACTATTCAGCACAGGACAGAAGAGCCGAAACGACCTAATATGTTGTTATTTACTTTAAATCCCCTTAGTTACATCTCAATATTTTCAAAACCTTATCAAAGGATTTCTCATACGATGGGGTAGACGCGAAAACAAAATCAGTCTAACTAGTCTAGTCGACAAGTTGAAATTGGTACAAAATAGAGATACTGCTCTTAGAATTATGTGCGATAGCTCATTGGATCCGGAGTGACGCCTAGGAAAATGTGCCAAAAGCGTGTATTAGCACATAAAAAATTGCAAAAGTTATAAACAATTAAAGACGAAAAAAAATGGCATGTCTTTTTTGCCAATATTTCATAAACTATTAATATTTAAGGAATTTCAAAAACAACAAACAAACAATTTCAACACCGCTTGGTGTTTTCACTTCGTTTGAGAGAGCTTCCAGAAGTGGCAGAGTGCCATAGCCATATCTGGCTCCGTAACGTGGGCATATCGGACCCCAGTCAACCAGACTAATTCACAGAACTAATACGTTGGCCAAGGCAAGCCAAGGAGAATAAAGTCACACTAGCCTCAAGAAAGTTTCCGAACGACGGCGGTTTAACTGGATTAACGAAGTTTAACTCACCTTGGTATATAGTTGATTGAAAGCTAAAAGAAAACAAATAATTCTGGGTGAAACAAATCGATTTTGATAATATGCTTGAAATATATAATATAAAAAAAACATGTTGGGTGTGTATGTAAATATTAGCACGAACGGTTGACAGGCAAGTTGTCAGTGACAGCGCGGTTGGCGTGCGCCAGCGTCCGCACGTTGTCTATGTTCGGCCGCGGGGCAGAGACGCTATACAAGTTGCAGACGCGTCGGATCTACATGGCACCAGACGCACACTCTTAACGCGATTGTTTATGGGCCCGCGTCACTGGATTGGCGTCCGCGGACTGAAAAAAAACATGTTTTGTGTTTTTAAATTAAAATTAATTTGACACATTTGAAATATCTTTGCATATTACATATTATTTAGACAAGTTATATTAATATTAATAAAAATAACATGATTTTTCGAATGCAAAAAAGGTGTGTATGCGATTCACACGCGATAGAAGTGAAACTTCAGTAAATTGACAAAAGAATGAGATGAAACAATGTGCAATATACGTATACACCGACATTTATTATCTCGCTCTCTCACTAATTTTGTATTTGTGTCTTTTACCTGTTTTGCTCTCTCGCTCTGGTTTACTAATTTTATATTTGTGTCTCTTACCCATTGATATTTAATATACTATACACGGTTAGTTTTTAATTACCAAAGAAAAACTAGGGGCAGATACAGAACTTATATACTAACATAAAACACCATAGAACAAATACCCAAAAAACAAAAATAACTGAGTTATTATGTTTTTTAAAATGTTAAAATACGCCCATAATTTATTGTCACCCAAATATTTTACACACGCGTATTTTAATTATCAATGAATAACATTTTCTGTTTCAATGTGTGCGACGCATCGCCCAATAATGTCAAATCAGTTCAAAGTTCAAAGCATGCCGCCATTAGGCGCACGCGGCGCATCGTAGGTATTAGGTACCCCCGCTCGCACCCGCAACCCGCAGGCTCGGACATTGACACTTTCTTGTTACGTAATATCATGTCGTGAATTAAATCATGCGTTATGAACAAAAATTTGGTAGTTTTCGGGAAAATATTAACATGCATTTTTTTTTTGTTTTAATTACATAAATATGTTCAGTATCGAAAACTGAATATCACATATTTTTTTCTCTGGACATTAAAAATTAGTCGTGTATATCACAATGCTCTTACCTGCCGTTTTTCCGTTGCATCCGGTTTGTAATCACAACGATTCTAAAGAAGTTTCACTTCAAAATACGAATTGTGATTCAAATAGACTGTTATTATAATGTATTGTGTCTGATTGTTTGATGAATACTGCAAATAAATAATAAGTCAGGAAGTCTAACTCGGAACAAATTTCGCCCAAAAAGTGGCCCTACTTGAAACCAAAACAACTTATGAAACAGAAACCAATCATAACCGGGGTTAGAAATGGACATTGTTTGTGATTGGTTTGAATACAAAACAAAAGCAGGGATTGGTTCATGCGCTTGCTGCAATGTCTGTTATGACAGCAGAGTCATAGTAGCGTGGACAATGCTAAGTAACAAGTCGACCGGACATAATATCTTAATAAAACAATATAATTGTATAATGTTTATATATTTGTTGTTTTTTTTCGTATTAAACTCTATGTCCCCCGAAATATAATTAATTTATTAAGTTTTGGCCTAGAAGACATTAAAAAAGAATCTTTTTTCGCAATGTAGTGAAGACGGATTCTGAGAAATTCAACGATTACACATTTTATAAAAAAAATGAAATGGTCATTATTTGTCTGGTGACTGTTTTTCCGCAGTATTGCTAAATCCATTTTTCTTCAATTGGGATAAAATATTTTTAAGCGAAATATTCTTCACAACCAATCTTTTATTTCTGCGTTCTAGATTTCTGATTTTTCATAGTCGTATCACTCCCAAAATAGATTTTTTTCGTAGTTTATGTTTTAACATGTGTGTTCTAGGTGTATTCAAAGCAAATTTAATATCTGATGATGGTATATTTATCGGCGTAACGCATAATCCTCTTTCTACAAAAGTATTGACTTCGTCTGAAACAAGATTATTATCTTTTTTTTTTGGTTCCTCTGCAATACCATCGTTATATTCAGTGATGATTTCATTCTCCTGAAAATAACATAGATGATCAATTTCAAATCTGGGAAAGACGGTCTTTATTTAATAGTATAATAGATACCTATATACAGGTAAAGAACGAATCGAATCCAAAGATTAGGTGTAAAAAATAGCAGTCAAACCTCATCTAACCCAGCCAGCTAACGTACTAGTTTGTGTTATAACTTGACTAATTTACGTTTTGTGCCTTATGCGCTTGAGGCTCTGCAGTATTTGTTTTAATGCTGCTCAGGTAAATCACACCGTTAAAAATTTGCAGAAAGTGAATTTTCATCAACTGTAACACTTTTTTTTTTTCAAATACATATCACGAAGTTATCTGACATTCATAAAAGTAATCTGGCTATTAGCGCCATCTCTCTCTGGTCTGAGGTAGTTACATCATAGCCGATTGACAATTGCGAATTGAATCGTTTCCACCAACGAGGCGCAGGATGGCGTTCACGTAGTAACTATTTCACTTCTGAGTCATAGACTAGAGCTTTATGTCAAATATTTTTAATCTGTATTCTATTTTGTCTTTGAGAATCATACGAGGTTATAAAATTTTTGTAAGAAGGTAGGATTTTTATTCCAGAAAGTCCTTGATATGGGTTATAAAAGCCAGTTTTCATCTCCGAACGATTCATGTCGTACTGTGATATAGTCAAAGTGTAATTCTCTGTATTTCTTGATTGTGAAAATAATTCTTTTAAATCACCCACCGTTCCGTGGTAAGTTTATATAATCCTTTTAAAACTTTATTTTGGCTGTCTCTTTTGTGTAAGCATATATTTAGGATTGGGTATCTTCCCTAGGGTCGAGTGCTCCTGTGGATTAATCTCCAGAACTGCGGCCACATACGCTTCTCCTGAGCCCCAGTTGTAGAATCTTGTCCAGAGTTACGGAAGGTTTCATCACTTGAGTTCATACTGGCCTTGTCAGGCTGTTCCTCGGGCCTTTCTCGTGAGAGCAGAAGGAGTCGCCAGCTCCGTGCCGCTCGTCAGTTACTGGGTCACGTATTGGGGTTACATTATTTTATTTAAATTAATACCTCCGTTTTCTTTTCACCGGTTCACCTTTGAGGGACCATCAAGGAGATGTGTCAAGATGACCGTGCGCTCCCGTCCGACGTCTGCACGTCCCGGTCCGAGCGCCGAGGAGTTAGGTGGTGCAGAAGGAAACGAAACCGTGGACTTTTATATGTCAACCCTCTTTTTTAGTTCTAGTAATGAGTAGAATAATGTAATTTTCTTTGACTAATGATTATCCTTAGAATTACAATTGAATTATGGTGTAAATTTAAATCTAAAATATAGATGTATGTGTGAGACTGAAACCTTGTTTCCTTGAAGAGTTCCCTGACCGCCCATCAACATATGTACACACACACCTTCTCTAGTTTCTCTTAGTTTGTTTTGTCTTGTGGTTAAAATCCTTCTTGTGAACGGCGCCCTGAGCAATCTCATGCTCTGCTGCTGACTCGTCGGTGAGTGATTCCCCCTGGATAGGGCTAGGGCCTACTATCCCCCCTACACAGGGCTAGGGGTTACACAACCTAAAAAAATAAACATGCTTTAATTCGACTAAACAATGAACCTATTATTTTCAATGCTATAGTAAGTCTCAC
Source organism: Phragmatobia fuliginosa (assembly GCA_932526445.1). Classification (NCBI taxonomy): domain Eukaryota; kingdom Metazoa; phylum Arthropoda; class Insecta; order Lepidoptera; family Erebidae; genus Phragmatobia; species Phragmatobia fuliginosa. The sequence goes on from OW052057.1 coordinate 15,786,418, forward strand.
AAGTGTAAAAAGTCGGACCATCATTACATATACCGATTGTAAGCTTTCATTACTGTTGTTTTCATTTTCTGTAGTATTCCTTGAAGATGTTGGCGTTTCTTCAAGATAAATACAAAACGAAAAAACAGTTTTAGTTCAGATTGGATAATAAATATAATTATTTTAATAATAAAACAGTAAGTACTATATGTCTGTCTTGTCTGAGCTACACTGAATGCAAAGTAAGTAGTTTCTAGCGCTGATAAGCGAACTAGTAGCAGTTGCGTGATAACAATTACGTGAAGACCAAGCCAGAGGCATAAACAAAGATTGTACAAACTGGTACTGCAGTGTTGTGTAACATTGTTTAACCTTTTAATTTTGATGCCGTTTTCTTTTTTTTATACATAAGCCATCCAAAGTGACTCTACCCTGCCTGATGGAAAGCATGAGCAGAATCCAAGAGTGGGGGCCACCACACTTGCTGCGAATGCAGACAGCAAGTATGGCGGCCCACACTATGGCGGCTTAGTGAGATGCTTTTTCACGCCCCGCTTAAAGGACCCGGGATTATAATGGGAAGGAAACACGTGAGCTGGTAGTGAGTTCCAGTCTTTGACTGCTCGGCATAGGAAAGAAGAGCCGAACCGTTTTGTTCTGGTGCGTATTTCTTCCACTCTAAAGCGGTGACTTCTGAGTCCAGCACGTGTTGTCCTGTAAAGGAAGGGAGAGGGAGGGATCAGTTGGAAGAGCTCTTCAGAACACTCTCCATGGTAAAGGCGATAGAGGACCGCCATAGAGGCGATGTTTCTCCGTAACTGCAGAGGCTCAAGGAACTCGGTGGTTTCGGGACTATTTATAATGCGGACTGCTCGCCGCTGCAACCGGTCGAGAGCGTCAAGCAAGTACTGCGCAGATCCATCGCAGAGGTGAGAACAATACTCCACGCAGGAACGAACTTGGGTCTTGTAGAGAAGACACAGATGCTCCGGCGTGAAGAACCGTCTCACCTTGTTGAGTACACCTAGCTTCCGCGAGGCCGCCTTGGTGACGCTCTCAATGTACTCCCGTCGGTTGAGATCCCGGCAAACATCCATGCCCAGGATACCGAGCTTGTCCTGTAGTGGCAGTTGAGTGTTCTGAAAAGTGGGGAGAGGAAGGAATGGAGACTTTTTCGTAGTGAGCGCGCACACCTGTGTTTTCTTGGCGTTGAACTCGACCAAATTCTCTTCACCCCATTGAGAAATACGGCTCAGAACTAGGTCGAGCTCAGCGACAAGCTCCCTTCGCTTTTCCTCGATATCCGCCGCCTTAGCAGTAGGGTTTCCAAAATATCGACCATGGACTGTGCTGTCGTCTGCATAGCAATGTATGTTGCCGAGGGCTAACATGTCATTGATATGCAGAAGAAACAGTGTAGGCGACAAGACGGAGCCCTGAGGTACACCTGCATTTATCTGCTGAAAGTTGGAGGCCGCGCCGTCGCAAAGGACTCTAATGCGGCGCTGGTGCAGAAAAGCGGCAATCCAGCTGCAGAGTTTAGGAGGCAGGCCGAATGCCGGAAGCTTGGAGGGAAGCGAACGGTGCCAGACCCTATCGAACGCCTTGGCCATATCGAGACTGATGGCCAGAGACTCCCCATGCCTATCCATAGCCTCGCCCCAAAGGTGTGTCATGCACGCTAGAAGATCACCTGTGGATCGGTTCGGTCTGAAGCCATATTGCCGATCATTTAACAATGAGTGATCCTCTAGGTAACGGACTAATTGGCTGTTGATAATCCGCTCAAACACCTTGCATAGAATGGAGGTGACAGCTATAGGTCGGTAATTGGCCGGGTCGGAGCGGTCGCCTTTCTTAGGGATAGGTTGAACATTCGCCTCTCTCCAGACCTCCGGGACAATTCCTGAGGAATATGATAAGCGGTATAGGCGCGTCAATACAGGAGACAATAGGCGCGTCAATACAGGAGACTGGAACTAGATTCAAGAGGAAGGTTTATAATATAATTAGGTATTTATAGTAATTAGGTATTTATTATACAAAAAAAATACAATTTAAAAAATACTGATTATCAGTTATGATTTGATTAAGATGACTTTCAACTTTATTTTTAACAAAACGAAGAGTAACGTTTTTTCCCCAGACCCCAGTGCATGCCCAATGTGCTAAGGTTATGCCCTTTGGTTATATTATCAAAGGTTATGCCTTTTCGCACGTATATATTACTAGCTGACCCGGCGAACTTCGTACCGTCTTAGAATATTAATTCATAATAAAGTATTGTGTTGAGTTAATAACTAAATCCACGTGCCATTATGGCTGACCAAGGAACCTTATTCTACGCACGGTATGAAACGCACTAGGTAATTTTTTTCATTGATTTAGTCACGACCATTAGAAGACTAGAACTAAAAGCTTTAAGTACTCAACATTGACAAAAATAATTGAAATGGCACATGGATTTAAATAATGTTCAATAGTTAAATGTTATGTTTACTAATGATTTCGTTGTTTTTGTACGAAGTTTTCCAATTAAGCGTAATTTATAAGTTAATCACAAAGGTATCTGATAAGCCTGATTTTCTTTTTTCTTACTTCAGATTAGCCTAACCGAGCCGACTTCTCAAATTTATCGATATGGCATAATGATACTCAATAGTTACAGCCACGCCTGTGTGCATGCAGTAACAACCACAAAATAAAGCAGGATTATTTAGAAAATTAAGGTGGTGCATTTAGTGAGTGAGTTTCCAGTTTCATTCTTATCTCGTTCAGTTCATCTGCTGTTAGCTTTTTATCTTTGTACTTGGCAAGTTCGTCTTGTACTTGATCACTTTGTAACACTTCGACATATTCGTCCACATCTTCTGTTTGAGTGCGATCGTCGCCAATCGCGTTTTGTATTCGTACGAGGAACTCCACAGTGTAGGTGACGTCGATGTTGATGGCCAATACATGCTGGTAAACTATCAAATGTTTGTAAAAGCGACTTTCCGTCCTCGAGCGCATATGGGAGAATAGCTTTAGCATTTGCATTTGCCACAAGTCGAGTTTACAAAATATGTGACCTATACGAATCCGCTCATCGTTGTAATACTTGCTCACTATCGGCTCAAAGTCTTGCAATCTACTCTGGATACTGTACACTATAAACTTAATTAGATGGAGGATCTGCTGTTTTGAAGTATTTCTGGTGAGTTCGTTGAAGCGCCTCGTCGGCTCACTGTCGTGGACGGAGGGAGGGGCTCTGTAGTTCTGTAGATCGAACGGTTCCGCGTCGTGTATCGCCGTGCGATGCGTCAGTGCCTCTTGGAGCCGCTTGTCGGGACCCACAAACTCGTGGTCGTGCAACGTTATATGTGCCATTCCAATCACTGTTGGGAGACTTCCTGTCAATGTTTACAGTTACAATTAGTGATACCAATAATTAATCTTGTAAACGGCTTTGGTGGAAACAACTTTTTATTAAATACTAGCTGACCCCGCGAACTTCGTACCGCCTAACAGTCGATTCAGCGTCACTCAACCCAGTCGAAAGGTATCGACATCTGTTAGAATCATTTGGAGTTAACAGATAATTGTGACTGTCAAATAATAACAGACAATAATTCGCAATAAATTAAAATGCGACTATAATTTGAGATTTAAACTATCCTATCTCTCAAGTTAGATCGAACTGCACATGGTATGCGAATTTTATTATAATCGGTTAAGTGGTTTAGAAGTCCATTGAGGACAAACATTGTGACACGAGATTTATACATATTAAGATATACGAAAGTATATACGGTACTTTTATCTAAAAATCAAATTTTAGTAATGTTTCGTCTTTGTTTGTAGTGGCTAATTTATTTAACGGCTGAACTGATTTTAACGGGACTGTCACTGGTAGATAACTGATGTCATAAGGAATAGCTTAAGCTACCTCATTAAGTCAGCCTCGGCCCGCGGTGTTGCACACGGCTGTTGTTGTTTAACACGGCTACCACGGGCAACACCGCATCGTTGCACCTAGTCAATGATCATAGTGAACTGCAGCAACAGTAAAGGTTGTGAACACATTGAGAAGGAAAAGAACTTGCGTCAAATAAAACTGCAAGACAAGAATAACTAATAATGTTATCTCTCTGTTATTAGATATTGAACTCTTACACAAAACCAATGTTATCCAAACTGTGAGTCGGGACGCCACTTTCTGGAATATATAAAACAATTTAAACAATAACGTAGTGAAACAGCAAGAACTCGCCTATCAGAGTGCGAGAGTGCGAGAGGCAACACTCGCAACACGTACCAACTAACGTTCAGTAATCACTATCGTTTTGATATGTTTACTGGACATGATTAGTGTAATCAATAATGTCTCTTTATCAATGAATAAGAATGTGCTACAACATTATGGATATCAGCTACGTCAACACTTACCCTCATTGATGAGTCTATGTTTTAAGATATTCTAGTGCATGTAAGGTGGCTTTTCAAATGCAGGCAGCATTAGAAGCGGGTAAACGCTGTGTTGAAGGCTCCAGCTGGTAATATCGATAATACTACATAAAGGCTCTGGTCTAATCTTTATGAACATAATAAATAATTTAATGTTGGCTATTTTGGTGACGAATATCCTGATATTGTTAGGCGCATGGTGCGTCATTATACGTGCATCGGCACGTGTAAGACGCACCATGCGCCAAGTTTGGTGGGGTTACTTTGAATTTAGTCGTTCAAGTGTTACACTGTCGCCGTTTTGTAGTTATAATGATAGACAACACGCTAAGGAGTAGCCCTCTCTGTCAAAACTTAAGTCGAAACAGACATATATGCATTACACTGCTATTTCACAGAATGTGTTTGTGTGTGGAAGCCAGTGGAAATAAATCGCGATACCAGGCCTGCCTAACGTTCAAAGGTCCTAAGGGTCTATGACCAGGTTCGCGCTATCCGCCGAGGTGAAGGTGTGGATGGTGAGGACGAGCTCGAAATGCGGCGGAGCGCCCATCGACAGGCCCTGGCACAATGGCGCGCGCGGCTGGAACAGCCGCAGAATGCACGCCAACGCGCTGTCGGTGCCGTTCTGCCTAACCTCGAAGCTTGGGTAGGCAGGGAGGGAGGTCGCGTTACCTACCGACTTACTCAGATACTCACCGGGCACGGTTGCTTCGGTGAGTATCTGAATAGGATCGGACGCTAGGAGACGGCACAATGCCACCATTGCGCAGCCGACAGGGACTCCGCCCAGCATACGCTGGAAGACTGCCCCTCGTGGGCATCTGAACGCGAGGTGCTAGTCGGCCAAATCGGACGAGACCTGTCCCCGCCAGCAATCATTGCTGCCATGCTGGCGGGTGAGGAGGGCTGGGGCGCAGTGGTCTCTTTCTGTGAAGCTGTAATGCTCCAGAAAGAGACCGCTGAACGGGATCGGGAGAGGGCCGATCCCGACCGTAGAGTACGCCGGCGACGACACGAACCGTCGACAGGGCTGCAAGCTGCCAGAGAAAGGGGCCCCAAAATATATAATGATTGGCCATTAGGCAGGAGGAAGCCTCTGTGGCTTCCTCTAGGATAGAGCCTGGATAGGCGCGGCGCCGATCCTGAGGAGGACCTGAAATAACATGGTCCGGGTCCTCCTCAGAGCAGGGCACCTGAGACCGGCCGTCGGGGTGTTTTTTAGTGGATTCGCCACATACTCCTGGTTCTTCAGTCCCCGGAGCCGGAGATCCGAAGGGATTTTTACACCCCGTCAACATAAAAAAAAAAAAAAAAAAGGCCTGCCTAACGTTACATATTTTAAGTATCTATATGGGACAAAGTAGTGCTAGTATGCACTTGGGAGTGCAGGCAAAACTACTAGCTTAGTTCTACGGCCAATCTACAGATTAGATTAGAGGTGTTGCTAACTCAAAAGGTGTGCGCTTTAGTTGGCACTCTATCGTATTGATGAGATTGTATTTATTTTTAAGTTATTTATTTTTTTTATTAAAAAAATTGTAAAACTAAAACAAATATAATTTGACGTAAAATATTTATTGTATAAAGCACAGCATGTGTAGCAGTTATATAGTGTTTGTCGGTTTGGTGGGCGGCGAGGGCGGCGTGTAGCGGACGCGGTCGAGCGCGCGGTTGAGGCGGTCGATGTGCCGGAGCTGGCGCAGCACGAGGCGCACGTGCGAGTCGCGAAGCGCGCGCACGCCGCCCAGCCACTCGTCCGCGCTGCCCGCCACGCTCACGCACGAACCCTGCCTCCTACACACAAACACAAAGCGAGCTCGTGTCACGCTCACATCTCCGTGACACTTTCTACACTTCACTTATACGCATACTTATACTCACTCCTTCGTGTGCGCTTGGGTTGCGACGTGGCACTTGACGCTCGCACCCACCAGAGATGACTCCGAAGACAACCTGTTTTAACATTTTTTTCAGTGATTTCTGATAACTGTTTTGAAAATTTATTTAAAATATTATTTCAAGAAAGTTAATTGATATTATATAGTTACATGTATAATTAAATCAAACTATCAAGAATAATTTGTATGGGGTTCTAATAAACGTTTTGTTTACCAAAATCTAAAACTTTCATTCAAAATGTGTAAAAGATAAACAAAGGATACCCCGGGAATGGGTGTGGACAAAATTCAAGTGAATCCATGCCCGAGGGGGTATAAGCAGGAGATCCTAGTGGACTGAGCCTTGATTTTTGGTGAATCTGTAGTTCGATAATTAATTTTATTTGTAAATAAAGGTTGTTCTAAAGTTGACTACCTTGTTGGTTTAGTGGTTAGCGTATGCTGTATAGCTGCTGATCAAGAGGTCTCGGGTTCGATTCGAGAGTGGGACCGGATGTTTGTGTGATCCCCAAATGTTTGTTTCCGAGTGTGGGTGTTTTCTATATGTAATGTTATGTATTTACAAAAAAAACGGTATGTTTATGTATTTATATATTTATATATCAGTTGTCTAATACCTATTATACAAGATCTGCTTAGTTTGGGACTAGATTGCGTTGTGTGTCCGAAAAGAAATTCCAAATGCCTTAAATGTAAGACTCGTTCAAAGCAGATAAATGAATAAAGAAAGAGCCGCCCATCTATATTAGCTTTTGCTAAATCCGTTTAGCAGTTTTGAATCAAAGAGATCCTTAAGCTTGTATTTTAGGAAAGTAGTTTTAAAAAAGCGGCCAAGTGCGAGTCGGACTCGCCCATGAAGGGTTCCGTACCAGCAAGTAACATCATATAAAAGTTCTTGTAGTTCGTTGTAACTTTCATCGATGTTTTTATACTAGTGTATTGATTGGATGAAAGGTATATTGCGTGTTACGATTTATGACGTATAAAAAAAAACTACTCACTAGATCTCGTTCAAACTAATTTTCGTTGGTAGTTTACATGGTAATGTACAACATATATTTTTTTTAGTTTTATCACTCTCTTACTTTAGAAGTTAGAGGGGGGGGGGGGGACACACATTTTTCCACTTTGGAAGTGTCTCTCGCGCAAACTATTCAGGTTAGAAAAAAATGATATTAGAAACCTCAACATCATTTTTGAAGACCTATCCATAGATACCCCACACGTATAGGTTTGATGAAAAAAAAAATTTTGAGTTTCAGTTCCAAGTATGGGGACCCCCAAAATGTATTGTTTTTTTTCTATTTTAATATAAAAATCTTAATGCGGTTCACAGAATACATCGACTGACCAAATTTCAACAGTATAGCTATTATAGTTTCAGAAATAATTGGCTGTGACATACGGACGGACAGACAGACAGACATACAGACAGATTTGACGAATCTATAAGGGTTCCGTTTTTTGCCATTTGGCTACGGAACCCTAAAAACGAGCCATCTATTTCAGAGCAACTTATATCCCGATTTAATCTTATGGGAAATGGTACCTGGAATGTTTATAACTGGAGTCGTCGGTGCGAGCCCAGCCCGAGGAGCGCGCTACCGTCGCAGCAGACAGCGGTAGTGCGCTGATCACCTCTTGCAGCACGGTGCGCACCATACCCACCTTCTGCTCGAGGGTCTCTGTCTGACAAAATAGTGTAACAGATCAAATTAAATATTTAAATCTAGTTCAAGTAGCAGATAATATTACAAATAAATATATTTACTGTAATCTCGTTATTGCAAGCGAATATGACAGCAACAGATGAAGGGTCGGATGGACGGGCTGGCACGAGCATCAGGGGCATTGGCGGCGGTCGTGGTGAGAAGTACGCCTTGTTAGAGGGCACCACGTTCTTTGCTCTGAAACAGTGTTTGGGTGTCAACAAAGTTCTTCTTATATGAGTTTGCCACAGTGACTGCCTGATGAAGAGCTTGAACACTATCCAAATGTTCGTCACCATCCTCATTATCAGTGCACACAATTCATCATGGTGACCTACACTACGGCGGCTTAGTGAGACGCTTCTTCATCATCACACCTTTGGTCTACCTACGACACGGAACAGCACGAAAGGTGTCATTTGGGGTACATCATCAACGTATCTACTCACTCATGTGATGCGTGTGATCGCACGGTACAGTTGGTATCATGGCTGGGTTCCTATGTCGTACTTCGGATGGTTTTCAGTCCTTTCATGTACCAAAATTAAGAGGGCAATATAAAACTTGAGAAAATACAATAATTCTACGCTTTACGCGGTGGCGGGGGTTATTGTGGTAAAGGTTGTCGTCGGCTTTAGTCGTGAACCCTATAACAGACAGACAGAGTAACTTTCCAATATATATATGTCGGAGCGTCAAGGGAGACCTTGCAGCGGTCTTAGTTGTGGCTATCCATCGTGGGCGGTGCAACGGCAGGATTTTCAAAATAAGTGTACATTTGTGTTGTTTAATGTCGTATAATTTAAACATCTTACATATTAACTCAAAATCATAAACGATCGACAAGATTGAAACGAGTTAAGAGCCAATAGGTTAGCAGATGTGTACCGGGCGGTGCCCGTCAGTAGAATGACCGACCGCCAATAATAGTGTCGCGACATGAGACTACCCCATTCGGAAATAATCCGCTCTCATTTAAATACATTCAACATCATTCAATATCGATTACAGAATCGACTAAAACAAACAAAACTAATACATTGAGCTATGATTGCAATAAATAATTATTAACAGTCATGTAATTTATGGTACATAATCACGCGCCGTCATATAAATATAACTAATCAAGTGTAAACATTTAAACTACTCAACCGGTGCATACTAACTCAAAAGGAGTGAGCGTCGGGCGGCCGTCGACGCTGCGGCCAGGCGAGGCGGGCGACAGCAGGTCCCCCGGTACCGGCGACGGTGGATACGTTTGACGCGGTGAACACGGAACCACAGAACCTGGTGAGTTTGCTTGGCCGTTTCTTTGCTTTATTTGACTATTGCTGTAAAAATACTGATTTATATAAGAGATGTGCACGTAGTAATTTATTAATAATCTGTGGTTATCCTACAAGGTAGATGCTAATATAATAAATAAAAGGTAGATGAAGCGCTCATAGCCGAATGGCCTAGTGGAATCACCTAGGTTGGAAACAATCACCGAGGGTAAGCAACTACGGCGCGGTCAGACCTAGATGGGTGACCGTATGTGGCATGATATGTTATGAGCGTTTCCGTGATTCGGAGGTCACGTTAAGCAGTCGGTCCCGGTTGTTGTCATTAGGTAACAGTCGTGAAGCTTAGTTGGAGGCCTTCGGGCGGCTTAAAAACATCCAACGGTAAGATTACGTAGCCACAACGTGTCTTGCCAGTCCCCAACCCGCACTCGGCCAGCGTGAGGACGTAAGGCCTTAACCCTCTCTTGAGAGGAGACCCGAGCCCAGCAGTGGGACATTATGGGTTGTTGATGTTGATGTAGATGCTAATGTCCATCCGTGGACTATTATAAGCTGTCGAAGATGATATGATAATCTCATTGCTAATAAATATATTGCCAAACACATACAGCGCCATACCAATAATTTTTTTAGTTTACCTTTCCGGGAATATTTTAAAACTCGTGCGAGCTAGATGGCAATTAATATTTCATTAGATTCGACTTGGTAACCCAATTGTTTATGAAAGGTGACTCGAAAATAAAGCTAGCATGACGACTGTGAGACGCCACGGTTCAAAATATTATAATTTTAACAAAAAAGAACCGACTTCAATGAATAACTATTCCGAGTATCCAATTCGCGACATTGTACCTATGATATTTGAGGAGTTCCCTTAATTTCCTTGGGATTCCATCATCAGATCTCGATATGGTGACAATGGGACCACCTGTAAGCTACGCCCATTCCAATGCAAAAAGAATTTTTGAAATCGGTTCATAAACGACGAAATTATCGCTGAACATACATAAAAAAAAAAAAAAAAAAAAAAAAAGATTCCGACGAATTGATAACCTCCTCCTTTTTTTGAAGTCGGTTAAAAATGCTCATTAAGACGATTTAAAATGGTATTTTATAACCATATTTCTGTACCGAATATCATTTAAATCACTGCACGAAGAATGCATTCGAGTAAATAATGAATGAGACCTGCTTCCTATTGGTATGCATATGTCTTAACTCAGATAGTAAAGTACCTGATTTTTATTAGTAAAGTATTAATTAAAAAAAAAAATGCACTCGGTATTTTAAACGACTGGTAAAGGTGTGTATGAGGAGAAATAAAAAATAAAATAAGATATGAATATAGTATATGATATGTGTGAGGAGAACGGGCAGCCTTATCGTTGTTTTGGCTACGGCTCCATTCGCATGTGTCGGGTATCTGATATAATTTTTTTTGCCAAGCGATTGAAATGAAATAAACACTAAATATAAAGTTTAATACATAAACGTAAACTATATCAAAAATTTGGGCAATATTTATATTTATGGATACTATCGCCCAAGTTATATCAACGTTACGTAATAAATAAATATACATACATTTAACACTGCCTACAATTTAAGTAATCAAAAAATTATCGTCAGTGATTAAACAAAACACTTACCGAATCGGCGAGGAGTGCGGCCGTAGGCTTCGTTTTCTCCTACCTATCACCGTATAAGAAGAATTATGTCAATAGTACTCTACACGGGAAAGGTATAAACAGATTTTAGCGTTACTACATTTACATATACATATATATTTATATGTTTTTAATGATATGACGTACCTACTCCTGTTTTTTTAATGACAATCATGAATGGAGCTGGCTATGACTGGATGGATTCCTGTTAGATCAATAAACAAGCATACTTTGGTGAGCTTGTCTACGTTTTACAATAATACTTTTGTTTCATACTTAAGCGTGCCCAAGCAGCTCTACTTTGTTGTTAATGTTATCATCACATTTACCGCGTTGTATGTATGATACGTATTGGAAGGGCTTCATAAACACTTATCTACTTCAGAAAGAAATAAGCAGCAATAACTTGGTGTAAAACTTTTGTGATAAGTTTAATTCCACATGTTGGCACGTGATAAAACGTTTAGTTCTATTATTTAATATAGTGTGAGGGTGTGTGACAGCTACACAAACAGAAGCACTTACCAGGAGAGCGGGGCACCAGTTTGGATGGCCAGGCTGCAGTGGTGCAGGAGGAGAACGCGGTGGGCAGGGGACACTCGCAACTATTGCAAAAATGGCGATTAGATATTATGCTACATGACTATGACAAATCGGCGACGGCGAGCATGTCGTTCAGAAGGCACTGGCACTTCCGGAGGGCAAGAAAGGAAGAGGACAACCGCCCTTGACCTGGTGGACTAGTACGGCCAATCTCGTAAGGAAGACCCAATTACCTGACCCGACAACCCAGGACAGACTATCCTGGCGCAGGAAGATAAGGAGAGCCGACCCCACCTAACGTGGGAAGGGGCAAAGGAAAAGAAGAAGACTAACTATGACAAATCAATTTAATAATGTTTCGATAGTCGCGTAGGCTCTATTAATAGCAACACAACGACCACATGCCTTATACTTCTCAAGATATAAAGAAATTATACTGAAAACATCAGGTTGGTCGGAACAGTAACAATTACCTCGTACCCTTTTTATAAAAGAGGTACATTGAAAACCAAGTATATTTATGTTAAGAAGTACACAGATTGGTAGACATGTAACCAAATTCCATGGAATAATAAAGTAAGTGATCATTCTGTAAGACTAAGGTCTGAATGAGATTAGGAGTTAGCCTAAAATATAATTATTTTAATAACTTACATAACGTCACCATCCATTTTATTAACTGAATATATATCTATAAATAAACACTGAAAATACTAAAATTTTTGTGAACTTGACATCTAATAGAAAACTCTAGATGTACTACTTACTACTGGAGCTGCGTGCTAGTGACGCTAGTGACAGACACGCCATAAACCATAAACATTCTAATCTTCGTTAACTTTCTTTGTTCATATAAAAAAATATATGTATTACCTTTACCTTGTGTATATGTGTATTAACTTTTTGAAGTATCGCCCTTGGTATTTAATAGCTACTTTTCAAGGGTTTAATTTAGCTTGCCCGTTTATTTAAAAATGCTTAGGTCAAATCTAGTCATTGAAATTTGACCACCTTTCTGTTGACCATTTCATCCGAAATTTGGTACCTTTTTGGTACACACCTTTAGTTCTGGTGATAATACAATGAATTACGTCGTCACCTGATCGTCGTCACCTTTCGTTGGCGAGTGAGAGACCGGAGGCCCGACGATGCAGGGCTGACGAGAGGACGACGAGAGGCCGGTTTTAAGTTGGCCAAGCATCATATACAACATGTCATTGGCAACAGCCGCTTAAACTACGAATAAATATCAGCTTTGTTCGCACAAGTGGGGGCCGTTTTGAATAGACGGAGATCTTCGTCTCGTAATGATCTCCTTTCCCTTTCCGCAGGACAGTTTTTCATCGGGAGGGCATCGTCTGCTTTGCCAGCGCCGAGTCTGGACAATCATTTCGATCGATAGAGCACTTTTGGCGAAGATGGAGCAAAGAGTATCTATCCAGGTTACAGCAGCGTACCAAGTGGAATGCCGATACAACCTCTGCACTTGAACTGGACGGTTTGCCTAGTGTTTAAGCGGTTGTTACGCCACTTCCTACTACACCAAGTGTAGTGGGTTCAAATCCTACACGGGATAAGACGTTATGTTATTCACAAATTCTTATTCTGAGTGTGGGTGTTCCTTGTGTCCGTTTCATGTATGTTTGTAAAGTCCTCCGCGACACAGGGATATATTCCTGTTGCGGGAGTTGTTATATAAAAATGTTGAATCTCAGCGATATAGTGTGTTCCTGGCTTGTGACAATTAGTCGCCGCTGCAGTGGAGACGAGTTCTGTACCTCATCTACGGAGCGGTACGCTGCTAACTGGTACGCCTCTACCCACTACCAACAGCGGATCTACCTTTAAATAGCCGGGAAGATGTTTCAGCGCCGCTGCAAACAACTCTTACGATATTCATGATAGTATAATTCTTATTTGGTGCCTGTCTGTTGTCTAAACACATAACACTGCTCTTGTCTCATGACAAGAGCAGTGTTGTGTGTTGTGTTGTGTTATGTATTTGTGTACTGAGTAACTATTGTACTAGGTCTAAGTTAACTATTGTACTAGGTCTAAGTTATACAGTAGACAAATAAGCATATAAACAACACTAGCTATTGCCCGCGGCTCCGCTCGTGTCTGTGACTTAAGCGCGGTAAAAAGTTGTCCTTTTTCAAGATCTAGACTTTCAGGAATTTGAATTGAATTTTCAGAGGAATTTTGTAAGTGAGCAACTATTCTGCATCGTGAAAGACACAAACACTCCGGGCTGTTTTTAACAATTTCATGTAAAACCCAACAACAGTTTTGGTCCGATCAGGGATTTTAACCCGAGACCTCTTGTTCGTCAGTCGCATGCGCTAACTGCTGGATTAACGAGGTAGAGAACAATGGTTTTAGTCTATTGTCAAATACGCACCCAAAAGTGAAAGTATTGAGTAACTCATAAATGAAACAATTTATTTGTATGATAATATATTTTCTTTTCGAAGTTCATTACACATAATGGCCTTAACCCTCTCCTGAGTGGAGTCCTGAGCCCCGCAGTGGAACTACGGATTGTTGTTGATAAGTTTAGAAAATAAATCGAATATACTTATTTATTATGCAATCGGTTATGTACATATTATGCAACATTTCATGTCACATATAGTTATTTTGTGACATAATTCATGCGTGACGTGTCCACCACTCTGCTGGTTTTGAAAGCGGGTTATCTGTGAACCGTACATGCGGGGCATATTGCGGCTATAGCTCGCATCACAAAATGGTGGATTGCGGCTTTTTAATTGACTGTGCTACCAAAATGATACAAAAATATATAAAATGCTTATGTATTTCATAAATTTGTATAAAAACACAAGCTATTTGTGGCACTTCTGTAAAATGTTCTTATACAAAAATAGAAAATATTTTTTTCTCAAAGTTCGGAACTGAGAACAGAGCCGAAGTTTATATCTTTGTTTTTATTCTTTGAGCCAGTTCATTTGTTTCTTTAAAGTTTCATAATTCGCAAACGGATACCTATATCGAAAAATGGTTTTAGCAACCGCTCAATGTTTTTAAAATACCTATCTAACGATATTCCGCACGATGGGGTAGACACTGATAAAAAAAAACATCCACACTTACCAAAAAAAATCTTTTTCGTTATTTTATTCTAGCGTTTATTCGACATAATAGAAACACATAGTCATGCAAAGTTTTATCTCTATAGCAATAACCGTTTGGACGGTAAGTCAAGGATGGACGAACTGACGGACGGACGGACATGAAGAATTTATAATGGTTCCGAGTCATGAACTACGGAACCTTAAAAATGCACACATAACATGAACATAAGTGGTAATGGGAAGGCGGAAGGCACCTCTCACCTTTCACTCAGTTTTTACTATAATCGTCCATTCATATATCGGACATCGAACATCTTACACACTACGACATCTAGTCCCAAACTAAGCGTAGCTTGTATTATGGGTACTAAACAACTGATATAAATACTATTACATATTATTATTTTTATTTGTAAATACATACTTAATCTGCATGGGAGGATGCGAGAAGGAGCTGGATGCGAGAAGCCCAAAATCGATCACAGTGGTGTGCAATGGGAGAGGCCTATGTCCAGCAGTGGACTGCGATAGGCTGATGATGATGATGATGATGACATACTTAATATACATAGAAAACACCCAAACTACGAAACGAATATTTGTGGGTCACACAAATATTTGGTCCGACCCATGATTCGAACCCGGGACCTCTTGATCAGCAGCCGCATACGCCAACCACTAGAGCAATAAGGCAGTCAGTCAAGGCATACAAATACTGACATGACAATTAAAAATTAAATATAGCGTTGTGCCATGTATATGTAATTAGATGAAAAAATTGTGTATGGCTTTGAAAAGATTCTATTTATTTATAATTATCACGTATGATACACATGTGCAGATATCAAATTACTTATCCGATACGGATCACTTTACTTTCACGTTGGTAGGTATTCACATACTTCAGTATTTATTAGAAACGTCATGGCTTAGCTATTGATAACACCCATCATACTGTTCACCGCCCTATGTATGCAAGAACTCGAGTATACTGACGTACACACCGGACAACAGACAGATCAAGCCAAAAAAGATGATGAATATATCCCGTAAAAGCTTATATTTTACTCTTCCATAGTTATCCGGATACCAGAGGCAGATGTCCATTATTCCAGGAAAGATGATGGCTAACAGCGACAAGCACAGCGCACCCATCAGCGAGATGAACGGCCCGAGTTTTGGTATTAACACTGCCGGAGCGTCTGTCGAAGTATGAATACACGTTTTATACATATTACACGCTACAAGTGGACTGCTAGTAAACTGCTAGCCAAGTGAAACAGGAGACACACAGAGTGACTTTATGCCATTTTGGAATATTCCTAATGGAAGCATCACTTCACATACTAGTGTAGCTCTGCAGGCCTATTGGCTATTTTTATTATTTATTGGGACTACCACTACACAGTACACTCCCGACCAGTGTTAGTCATTCTAACTAATGCTCCTTGCTAAACGTACTCAGTAAAATGTGCCTATTGTGTCACACGAGTTAGCTCCTAGTTATCATGTCAACAAATTTATGCAATTGGAATTGGATTGGACTCGATATAATGCAGTAATCGACTCTCCGTGTATTTCCGTGAGTGTGAAGTGTGGTACTACTTTAAAATATATTTGGTTTACTTACACGGCACCACTACCAGGAGGATTCGAAGTATATAGTCTGAACACTTATTTGCTACCCGCGGAAACTTTTTTTTTAGTTTTCTCCAAATAAGTTCATAAGCAACGAAGTTTTGTAGCGGAAACGAAAAAAATAGAGCAAGTGAGAATGCCACTTTAGCTGCTTGTGCTTTCCTGTGGGTACAATAGATATAGTTAGATGTTGTAAGAGCCACTTACATTTATATATCTTAAACTTTATACACTTTCGTCAACATAACAATACGAATGCTGTCGTTTTTGGTCAACATAACAATTATCTGTTGGACACGTTTTTAAATTCACGCGCCATTGTGATAGATTGATTGTGAATGATACGCACTTAGTCGATTGTTTGATAGCACTGACGCGATTAGTTGCTTTTTCTCATTTGCATTTGCATTGGGATGTCTATTTCAAATAATTATATAATTTAACTTATAGACTAGTTGTAACAATGAAATTTGAAGCTGAATAGCCTACAGATATCAGGGAAGGATAGTATGAAGATGTTATGTGAACTAGAGCAGAAGCGTGCGTTTGGGTGATGCTATTGGTTATGTGTGATTACCCGTGACATCAATAAGTTCCACTAAACTATACGATAAAGTAAACTAAGACTTACTTCTCTCCCTGCGGCAGATTTAGTGTAATGGATGCCTTCGTTTGGTCTCCATATTTAAAATATCCAGGTACCCCCATTAACATAAACAGCGCCAATATGATTATCATGCCGACTGAGAGAAGACCACACGGTCCAACGAACCTCTTCGGGTCCTCCATATTGTACTCCAGCGCCAAGACCTGCACACACACGACGCTACTGTACACAATCGATCCGATCATACTCTATTGACATTGACGTCTGAGGAGAACGGAAAGAGATTATGTTAAAGCGCCGACTCTGGACATATATATATATTTACTTACTACTCCTACAGCTTCCATTGCAAATAGCGTAGTACCGATGAATTGAGGAATATCGGTGATCTCTTTTAGTTTTAGTTTAGAGTCATCATATTGAAGATCATCCTCAATCAAATAAAACATGATGAGCGCCATTCCGATGAATGTAACAATATTCGAGAAGGTTGACAACGGTGTGAGTAGCTTTAAGTTTTTCACCAGGTTCACGACTATTTGAAGCGGCAGAAGATAAGTGATCATCAACCGCAGCGCAACTATTATTCCATAGTAATCGAGCACCTGAAACAAAATATTTCTGCTTCGGTTATTTTCTATTACCTCACTTTTCTTTCGACTAACTAAAATCAGAGCTTCAGTATCTCACAAATAAGGAAATTATCAAAAACTATTCTCGTGCTAAATGTTATAACGGACCCAAATATTATTTTCCTACAAATGATATGGTGGGGTAAAGGCCAGATATATTTTCCCCTCGTAGCTCCATGACTTATGCAAAACGTGAATATTCCATCAAGCTTTACTGAGAGTGTGAACGATAGACTTTAGCTTCTGCTCTTGAAAATGAGAGGTTACAAGTTTGACGTGGGGATCTTTGTGTTTGTGTATATACTCGTATGTAAATCTGTGGGTTGTCGCCGCTTCATAGCTCCTTAACATGTGTTCCGAGCATGACGGGCATAATGTATTCAAATTTGTAGTATTTAAAATGTTTGTTACATACCTATTTATGTATGTAAAATGTTTGTATATGAGATGTCTGTACACAAAATGTCTATATATAATTATGTTTGGCAGAGATTAAACAGCTATGGTTACATCAGACGATTAATTAAATGCCAATGAATGTCATACTCTCTAAAGTGATTAAGTAACAAAGTTCCGGCGGCCGCGGCCTGCAATAAACTGTCTGCTGAATCTGGAGTGGCAGGATGTACCTGTACATCAAACTAGCTGCACCCCCTCGTACCTATGAAGTCAGTTCAAAAGTATTGAATACACGCTTCACTGCTTACTGCAAGTGGGAATTAATTTTGGTTAGAGTACTTTCAGATTTGTGGATGAGTTTAATATTCTGACTTAAATAATTTATTTCTCTAACTAATCTTTAAATATGATGAGGGCTCCACTATTCCGAATAATTATTTATGATTATGATATGTTACAGGTAGTGGTATATTATAATTTAAATATGTTGTACATTTTTGTTGCGTGAGCCACGTTTGTGTTAATGTTTTTCCCTATTCAAACACTTATATATTTTGCAAAGAAATCTTCCAAGAATATATATGACGTTCAAACCTGTTTCAAATTTTCAGCCACGAACACGAAGTATATACTGCACACTCCGAGCTGCCACAGTATGAGCATAAACTCAACAAAGAAGTAAAAAAAACGCGATGAGCAGTGCAACCATTTCGGACCTTCCAGGATAGCCATCTTCATGCTCTTGCTATATGCCATGTAACCTCGTTTATGTCTCCTGCAAACTTCTACTTCACAATAGATCTGAAAGCGATACCGTACATTTCACGCATGCTTAGCTAGGAGTTATAATGAAGTACACGGTTAGTAGGTAGGTATTAGTAGGTAGGCAGATATACTAACCATGAGTTGTAGGCAGTAAGTAGCAAAGCCACCGATGAGTATGATGCCAATGATGGCGATGATTATGCCGACTCTTTTGCAAGCATCTGGCATTGCCAAGATTCCAGCGCCTATGCTGCCCTTCAGTAGATGGATCATTGTTTCCGTATATCTGTACTCCAAGTTGATAAATATATCAATTAATACCCATGGCCAAAAGTATGGAGTAAACTAACATAAATTAGATGTGCGACTTCTATATATATATATAACGGTAACCTTGGTCTAACCAACAAACAGCAGAAATACACCTGTTTTCTGTCACCATTTTTTAAATGTTTTCTATTTCAACTCGTTGTGCGCACATAAAGCGTGGTCTTAGTCGCTTTTGATCACGGAGCAGATATAAAGAGGAGAGGGTATAAACGGATGGGTCCCTTAATGAAAGAGAAGTTCTAACGTCATCCTAGTTGACACGGCTAATTAGTGTAGACTAGTAGACTGTCAACGTTGATCTTCTACACTTGTATTTATTAGCAATTTTATAGCTATTTTCTGAAACTGGTTCAAAAAAACTTTGATTTATTAAAACGTGATTAAATTTATACGGCAATACTTAGTGTAATGCGTTATAGAAATACTGTTACGTAAACAATGTCTAGTCGTAGGTAAAATAATTCATAAGAAAGTAGGTACTTGAATGTATCTGCATCTTTTTGGTAAAGGTAAACTACGAATAGTATCCCTATTACGTGATAGATGGAAAAGAGTGGTATGTGGATGGTAGGTATAGGGAGCTAACACCCCCTTACCCCACAAATTACGGCGCATTGTTTCATATAAACATCACCTTAGATAATGTCCTCTTTGTATTTGCTCCGTACTTTTGATGTTATTTTGTGTTATTCTCTATACAAAATGCCTAATATATATATATAATTGTATAAAACGTGTCCAAATTGTCCCGTTGCTCTGTGCCAACAGCAACAATCCAGCAGTATGTGCGCTTTAAAACATACGTTACACTGAAGCAGATTGGACAATAATTATATTATGCTGAGACGAATCAATTATTGAGTTGAGTAAGATAACTTGCATTCAAATAAGGGAAATTAAAAAAACAAAAATATAATACAGTGATCATTGTTAACAGTAATTTCTGGAGAGTGTCTCTTTTCTGTTTCTAGTAGATTTATAGTAAGTCGTGCGGCTGAAGAATTCTAGTCAGAGTGATCCCAAACATCAAACATGACGAAGGAAGCGTGTATTATGTATATGTAACGTGTTTTCTAATCTTTTTGAAATTACTAATGTGAGTAGGGCTGTATTCCAGCTGGAAAATGCCCCACACAACGAATCATCCAACACTTTTCTGTAGTTTTAATAAAATTGTACAGAAATTATGGAGTTCGTTCTTTAGAGCTGAGTGCCAAAGGAAACTAACAGAGATTTCTGACGCCCAAACTTAGGCACTATAAACAAATACAGAAAAGAGCTCAAAACTCTTCTGCCAAGAATGGAACTACATTAGTCTAGAATAATATAGAATCTTGTAAGTTCAATGCAAAAGGAATTGCTGCTCTATAATTATAATGCCAGGGATGGGTCAACAAAATAAACATACTAGTAGGTATAGTTTACAACATATCGGTTGGCTTAGAGACATGTTAAATGATCTTACGTGGTTGGATGAGCTACTTTTCGAGCCTGATATGGATCGAAATTGTCAGAGTCTGAAACAAAAAGCATTGTGTGATGAACACTACGAGGGCTGTTTTATTACAATCCTAAGATCGGTTAATAGTGAAACGCACCTCCTCGGACAGACTCCACTATATCAGACATATACTCATACACGAACATGGTGATAATTTGAAACTGTAAAAACTGTTTCCTAAATTGTACAAAATAAACACTTCAAGTTTTATATTCAAAAACGTCAAATACGAAAGCCATGATTTTTAAACACATTACTCTATGGCATTTATAAACTCATTTGTAAAAAGAATAATAGTTTTTAAGAAGTTCATAAACGGCTGAATGGAACTTTCCTTTTCCAAATTCCGTGTCACCGGTTATACTCGTATTGTTTATTGCAGAGTTTCCTTAGTTTTAGTTGACATCATGCGATACGGAAACTTGCCAAAGTTAGTAAAAAGGTTCATTAGGGTTCCGTAGCCAAATGGCAAAAAACGGAACCCTTATAGATTCGTCAAGTCTGTCTGTCTGTCTGTCTGTCTGTCCGTCCGTATGTCACAGCCAATTATTTCCGAAACTATAAGAGCTATACTTATGAAATTTGGTCAGTCGATGTATTCTGTGAACCGCATTAAGATTTGTACATAAAAATAGAAAAAAAAAAAGCGGCCAAGTGCGAGTTGGACTCGCCCATGAAGGGTTCCGTATCAGCAAGTAACATCATATAAAAGTTCTTGTAGTTCGTTGTAACTTTCATCGATGTTTTCATACTAGTGTATTGATTGAATGAAAGGTAAATTGCGATTTACGATTTATGACGTATTAAAAAAAAGCGGCCAAGTGCGAGTCGGACTCGCCCATGAAGGGTTCCGTATCAGCAAGTAACATGATATAAAAGTTTTTGTAGTTCGATGTAACTTTCATCGATGTTTTAATACTAGTGTATTCTCAGATTATTAAAAGAAAGCCAGATGGAACGTGCTCGTCAAATAACATGACGCCGATTGATTATTTTAGTGTGCGTGACAGTCGCCAGAGACACTGTAGGAACACGTACATCTGTGTGCGTGTAATGATACCATACGCTGTAAAAAGTTCCCTTTTTTGATAAACATTAAGATTGAAAAAAGGGCATTTTAATATTAAAAAACTTTTAAAATTATGGTTTTTATTTCAGTTACTGTTACATACTGTGCAAACTCTTAGCAACCTTTATTTTCCATTAACTTTTTATAATATTGTCGTTTTGCGTTTCGTTTCGTACAAAAATAAAGAAAATTAAGTAAACATAACAATTATATATTGGACACGATTTTAAATCTACCTATCATTATGGGTAACTACGGAACCCTATCCTATGCGTGGCCTGAGACGCACTTTGCCGATTTTTTGTTCTTTAATTTAGATAATTAATCGTTTTTTGTTTTGTTAATTGTTTGATTTGATGTTAATTTTACTAAAAAATTGATAATTTAATGGAAATAAAACTGATTCCGGAACCTGTTTTCATTTAACCATTTTTAAATATACATTTGCAATGTGACTTACCACTAGGGAGGGGGGGGGGAAGTCTCACAAATGTGATCAACTGTGACAAGGACGGGGGAGGGGCAAAAAAATCATGAAATTCGTGTGACGTAATTTTTTTCATATTCTGCAGTTATACGGTAAGTACCTGGGAATCAAGTTTCGTACTATTGATCAATCTCAACCATTCAATTATGATGTGAAGCACAAGTTGCAATTTGTAGAAACAGCCACAAATTGTTCCTATGTAATAATTATCAGAAATAATTGTATCTCCAAAGAATACTTTCAGATAAGGTTCGGAACCAAGTCCCTAAATATAGAAATGAGGTCCACTAATGTCTGGATTAACAAGTAATTTCCCTAATTAAAGGGAAAAAAAAATTCACAAAAACTGGTATCACAATCGAACTACGGTTGAGGTTTTGTGTTCCGACACAACATTAAAATTATCGGGTAAATAAATAGTTATAACAACTAAATAATCTGTATTTACATGTGAAAAGATATTCTATATTATTTTTTTTGTTTCTGGGAACTATTCCTACAGTGTTTAATGATGCAAGACGGCATTTTGAAATTAAAATAAACAATCACTCGTGACGTGTACACAATATGGCGGTTTGTCAAACACTGGCGCGAGAATGTATTCGCTTTTTAATTCATATTTGCTTTGTAGCTTCATTGTCGTGTTCTTTACGATCTATCTGGCTTTCTTTTGTAATCTGAGAGTGTATTGATTGCATGAAAGGAAAATTGCGTGTCACGATTTATGACGTATTAAAAAAAACTACTCACTAGATCTCGTTCAAACCAATTTTCGTTGGTAGTTTGCATGGTAATGTACAACATATATTGTTTTAGTTTTATCACTCTCTTATTTTAGAAGTTAGAGGGCGGGGGGGACACATTTTTCCACTTTGGAAGTGTCTCTCGCGCAAACTATTCAGTTTAGAAAAAAATGATATTAGAAACCTCAACATCATTTTTGAACACCTATCCATAGATACACGTATAGGTTTGATGAAAAAAAAATTTTTGAGTTTCAGTTCCAAGTATGGAGACCCCCAAAATGTATTGTTTTTTCTCTATTTTTATGTAAAAATCTTAATGCGGTTCACAGAATACATCGACTGACCAAATTTATAAGGGTTCGAAGTCATAAACTTCGGAACCCTAAAAAGTTGTAGATCTTTTAATTACCTACAACTTTGCCATTTAACTTTTTTCCTTGTAGCCATCCAATCTGACTCTACCCTGCCTGATGGAAAGCATGAGCAGAATCCAAGAGTCGGGGCTACCACACTTGCTGCGAATTCGGACAATAATGTATGGCGGCCCTCACTATGGCGGCTTAGTGAGATGCTTTTTCACGCCCCGGTTAAAGGACCCGAAAACCTCCCCCCCCCCTACACCTTCCCGACCTCAGATCGCCTATAATATTCTCCTCCTTTTCCAATAGGTTTCATCCTACTATAATTTAATTTGTTTTCAAAAATTACCTACCCTGGTCTACTGGTCTATATGTCATTTACAAACTATCATTATGGTTGCCATGCAAGTGTGTTATGCCTAGCAACCTGTGAAGTTTTGACAGGAGATAAACAGTGATACATTTTGACATCTTCGATTTATGTATTTTTATAATCACCTAGCTTTGGTCTTTGTATCTCGATTATTGCAGTAAAAAGTAGCCTATGTCCTTTCCCAAGTTCAGTTCTATCATCATACCGATTTTCATCAAAATCGGTACAGTGGTTTAGGCGTGAAAGCGTAACAGACAGACAGAGTTACTTTTGCATTTATAATATTATAAGTAGGGATTAAAAAAAAAACTACTCACTAGATCTCGATCAAACCAATTTTCGTTGGTAGTTTGCATGTTAATGTACAACATATATTTTTTTTAGTTTTATCACTCTCTTATTTTAGAAGTTAGAGGGGGGGGACACACATTTTTCCACTTTGGAAGTGTCTCTCGCGCAAACTATTCAGTTTAGAAAAACATGATATTAGAAACCTCAACATCATTTTTGAACACCTATCCATAGATACCCCACACGTATAGGTTTGATGACAAAAAAATTTTTTAATTTAGTTCCAAGTATGGAGACCCCCAAATTGTATTGTTTTATTTCTTTTTTATGTAAAAATCTTAATGCGGATCACAGAATACATCGACTGACCAAATTTCAACAGTATAGCTCTTATAGTTTCGGAAATAATTGGCTGTGACATACGGACGGACAGACAGACAGACAGACAGACAGACTTGACGAATCTATAAGGGTTCCGTTTTTTGCCATTTGGCTACGGAACCCTAAAAAAACTACTCACTAGATCTCGTTCAAACCAATTTTCGTTGGTAGTTCTCATAGTAATATACAACATATATTTTTTTTAGTTTTATCACTCTCTTATTTTAGAAGTTAGAGGGGGGGGGGGGACACACATTTTTCCACTTTGGAAGTGTCTCTCGCGCAAACTATTCAGTTTAGAAAAAAATGATATTAGAAACCTCAACATCATTTTTGAACACCTATCTATAGATACCCCACACGTATAGGTTTGATGAAAAAAAAATTTTTGAGTTTCAGTTTCAAGTATGGGGACCCCCAAAATGTATTGTTTTTAGGGTTCCGTAGCCAAATGGCAAAAAACGGAACCCTTATAGATTCGTCAAGTCTGTCTGTCTGTCTGTCTGTCTGTCCGTCCGTATGTCACGGCCAAGTGCGAGTCGGACTCGCCCATGAAGGGTTCCGTATCAGCAAGTAACATCATATAAAAGTTCTTGAAGTTCGTTGTAACTTTCATCGATGTTTTTATACTAGTGTATTGATTGGATGAAAGGTAAATTGCATGTAATGTACAACATATATTTTTTTTAGTTTTATCACTCTCTTATTTTAGAAGTTAGAGGGGGGGGGGACACACATTTTTCCACTTTGGAAGTGTCTCTCGCGCAAACTATTCAGTTTAGAAAAAAAAAGCGGCCAAGTGCGAGTCGGACTCGCCCATGAAGGGTTCCGTATCAGAAAGTAACATCATACAAAAGTTCTTGTAGTTCGTTGTAACTTTCATCGATGTTTTTATACTAGTGTATTGATTGGATGAAAGGTAAATTGCATGTTACCATTTATGACGTATTAAAAAAAAACTACTCACTAGATCTCGTTAAAACCAATTTTCGTTGGTAGTTTGCATGGTAATGTACAACATATATTTTTTCTAGTTTTATCACTCTCTTAGTTTAGAAGTTAGAGGGGGGGGGACACACATTTTTCCTCTTTGGAAGTGTCTCTCGCGCAAACTATTCAGTTTAGAAAAAAATTATATAAGAAACCTCAACATCATTTTTGAATGCCTATCCATAGATACCCCACACGTATAGGTTTGATGAAAAAAAAATTTTTGAGTTTCAGTTCCAAGTATGGAGACCTCCAAAATGTATTGTTTTTTTTCTATTTTTATGTAAAAATCTTAATGCGGTTCACAGAATACATCGACTGACCAAATTTCAACAGTATAGCTCTTATAGTTTCGGAAATAATTGGCTGTGACATACGGACGGACAGACAGACAGACAGACAGACAGACTTGACGAATCTATAAGGGTTCCGTTTTTTGCCATTTGGCTACGGAACCCTAAAAATGATATAATAAACCTCAACATCATTTTTGAAGACCTATTCATGGATACCCCACCCCACTCGTATAGGTTTGATGAAAAAAAAAATTTTGAGTTTCAGTTCCAAGTATGGGGACCCCCAAAATGTATTGTTTTTTTTCTATTTTTATATAAAAATCTTAATGCGGTTCACAGAATACATCGACTGACCAAATTTCAACAGTATAGCTCTTATAGTTTCGGAAATAATTGGCTGTGACATACGGACGGACAGACAGACAGACAGACTTGACGAATCTATAAGGGTTCCGTTTTTTGCCATTTGGCTACGGAACCCTAAAAACGATGTTATTACATTTGATGAACTTGGCTTTGGGGGGTTAGAGTTATATGGGCCTAAATTATAAAATACGCTTCATTGGAAAACTTCATATGAAAATAACAAAAAAAAGCGGCCAAGTGCGAGTCGGACTCGCCCATGAAGGGTTCCGTACCAGCAGTAACATCATATAAAAGTTCTTGTAGTTCGTTGTAACTTTCATCGATGTTTTTATACTAGTGTATTGATTGGATGAAAGGTATATTGCGTGTTACGATTTATGACGTATTAAAAAAAAAACTACTCACTAGATCTCGTTCAAACCAATTTTCGTTGGTAGTTTACATGGTAATGTACAACATATATATTTTTTAGTTTTATCACTCTCTTATTTTAGAAGTTAGAGGGGGGGGGACACACATTTTTCCACTTTGGAAGTGTCTCTCGCGCAAACTATTCAGTTTAGAAAAATATAATATTAGAAACCTCAACATCATTTTTGAAGACCTATCCATAGATACCCCACACGTATAGGTTTGATGAAAAAAAAAATTTTGAGTTTCAGTTCCAAGTATGGGGACCCCCAAAATGTATAGTTTTTTTTCTATTTTTATGTAAAAATCTTAATGCGGTTCACAGAATACATCGACTGACCAAATTTCAACAGTATAGCTCTCATAGTTTCGGAAATAATTGGCTGTGACATACGGACGGACAGACAGACAGACAGACAGACAGACTTGACGAATCTATAAGGGTTCCGTTTTTTGCCATTTGGCTACGGAACCCTAAAAAGACATGACTATCTATTGGATTTTAAATCCTCTATTATTACCTCCTTAAGAAAGAAATCTCCATTTCTTTCTGAGCACTCACGTACGTTACATGAGACACCTGTATACAAAGTTTCAAGTGAATCCTTTGAAGAAATAGAAAGTTTAAAACAAAATTTGATTGCCTTTTTCACCTCCATAGGGTTAGAGTTTTCAAATATCCTCTCTTAGTGCTCGTTCACACCTCAAGGAATTCACATGTGTCAAATTTGAGCTTCCTGTGCCTAGTAGTTTGGGCTGTGCATTGCCTATCAGTTAGTTACGGAATATATTGATCATATGAATATATTAACGATACTTATTACATTGAGATCACATGGAACTGGATCACTACGAGTTTGACCGTTGTCTGCTTTACGCGAAATGCTCAAAAGGAAATTGCAAGTGTACGTGGAATGTAAAGTCGTCGTATCGCGTTTAATTATTTTAAACAATGTATGTAATTTAATCATTGTTTTTGCTGCTGTTTTATTAATATGTAATTTTGGGTAGCTCCAAATATAAATGTTGACAAACATGAGTAAAGTAAACATTATACAATGTAATATGACGATAGCACACTTGTCACGTATAAAGGTGACCTGTAGGATGTCGGCTCGCAGTCAGCTCCTGTTGTGCGAACGATGGCAAATAAAGTTATTACAATATGTT
This sequence comes from Phragmatobia fuliginosa, assembly GCA_932526445.1. Classification (NCBI taxonomy): domain Eukaryota; kingdom Metazoa; phylum Arthropoda; class Insecta; order Lepidoptera; family Erebidae; genus Phragmatobia; species Phragmatobia fuliginosa. The sequence continues at coordinate 15,813,855 of OW052057.1, forward strand.
TTATCTTCAGGTCGGGTATGTAACACTTGTGTGTGTTAAGTGTAGTGAGTGTCGAAGCGACTGGCCTATGGCGTTCATAGCCAAGTGGCCTCAGGTAATTGGAAACAATCACCGAGGGTAACCAGCGTCGGCCCGGTCTACACCTAGATAGCTGACCATTTGTCCCATGATCCCAGTCCCCAACCCGCACTTGGCCAGTGTGGACACATATGGCCTTAACCCGCTCCTGAGAGAAGACATGAGCCCGGCAGTGGGCCGGTTAGGGTTGTTGAAGACTATCGAGATAAGTAGGTCAGCGTGCGATGCGGGGTGTGTCTGTATCCAATACTGTTGGCGACAAACTTATTCGATAGAGAGCTAGAGTAACCGACAGTGCACGGAGCATCAGTACGCTAAAGTGTAAGTGGGCCGATAATGGCTTCAGACGAACCTGTGGTCGCTGGAGCCGACATGTGCCGCGGATGATATATCACATGGCTCAGCGACGGGCAGTGATTGGTTCATTTGAAATTAACCAACGAGGAACCTATTGAGATGGTATAAGTTTAAAGTATCCTCAGGTCACTGATTCATATTTGTGTCTTGTGTCGCGGGTCGCTAGTGTAGTGGGTACGTCTCCCCGTCTCCTGGCCAGAGAGCGCACTGAACGCATCTAAGGCCACTGGTTAATTATTTATTTGAAAACTTGTGTGATTATTTCAAAACTAAGTAGTCTTTATAACATTGCAGTTACATTGTGTTCCTGTTTTATGTACTTTGAAAATTTAGAGGACATTGCTCCGAATTTCACAAATTCAGAGCCACAAGAGAGTAAGTTTAAAATGTATTGTTATTTGATTTTTTGATACATAATAATATCATAAATGTTTTGTGTGTCTGTGTGTGTGTGTGTTTAAATAATTTTACTTTCAGATACATATTTTAAATCTCCTTAAATTAAAGAACATTAAAATAATGTATACAAATAAATAAAATTGGAGTGTTTGTATGTAATATCAAATGTTTTAAGGTTACGTAGTTGATGACTCGGAACCCTTAGATTCGTAAGGTTTTGATTAAAACATAAACAATTTGTTTTTGAGTTGATATGGTAAACGTTGTCAGCCGTACTAGTATAAACTGTGTGTAATATAACTGTACTTTACATTATATAGTAATAACAATTTGGTAAACCATTGAGCGTAACTCTCACAAACTTCCTTTCATTATTTTTTACAATTTTTTCCTATCAACTCTTTTGTAACAACAAAAATACTAAATATTTTTTAAATACTTTATTAGTCACTAGCTGTGCCCGCGACTTCGTTCGCGTGGTTGTCGAGAGCAAAACAACGTCGTTTAGATAAGAGTATATCACCTTTTTGATGATTTAGATAAGAGTCCTGACTTTGGTATAGTTGATTACGTTAATGCTTCTCTATATACTATGTTAGCGGTGGAATTACCCGGAGCATATACAAAAAGGTTGTTTGGGTTGCTAACACGTGATAGAGAAACATAGAGTTGGCCGTGTGAAAAACAATCAAAAGTAAGGTCTACACCCGCAACGGATAACGTCTGGCCTTGGGCTTTATTAATAGTCATAGCGTAACAGAGGCTTACAGGAAATTGCACACGTTTGAAAGTAAACGGAAAATTATTGGGGATAATGGGTATCCTGGGAATGAAAACAACATCACCGGAGCCGCAACCTGTTAAGATTTCGGCTTCGATGACATTTCGTTGGAGATTTGTTACTCTCAACCGAGTTCCATTGCATAGTTTTGGTGGGCTTAAATTTCTGAGTAGAATGATTGGTACTCCGACTTTTAAATAAATTTTGTGTGCTGGAAGACCTGGTGTATTTAGAGAGTCTAAAAACTCTACTGGATAGTGGGTGGCATCTCCTTCTTCTAAAACCGTGTTAATAGATAAATATTCCCTACTTTCTCCAGAAACATGTACCAATATTTGAGAATTTATTGCTGCTGCTTGGTCGTTGCGAGGTGCCAAAATAGCTCGTTGGCATAGCCAAGCAGCGTCATGGTTCGAGATCTCTGATGGATCTCCGTATACAGAGGAAATGAGTTCCTGCTGTGAGGCAACAGAAGAACACAGGCTTTCGACTAAAGTTACTTTACCTCCTTCTTGAGTCGGGTATGTGCCGTTACCAATTTGAAGTAGTAAATTTGAGAAAACCTGCGCGTTTGCGTCACCTCCCAAATATGCTCGCATATTAAAGCTCAAATTAGTTAATATGACACTACGCCATAAAATAGAGCTCTTTAAACAGGCACCTATTTCATCGGCCCTCGTTCCTCTGGGTATTATAGGGAGTGTCTGCCTGAAGTCTCCACAGAATAGCACCGTTAAGCCTCCCATCGGTCGGTCATTTTGTCTTATATCTCGCAACGTTCTATCTACAGCTTCCACAGCTTTACGATTTGCCATCGTACACTCGTCCCAAACGATAAGGGCGCAATCGCGTAAAACCCTTGCTTTATCACTATTGCGAGACACGTTGCAAACAGGGTTTTCTGTGCGGTCCAAGTCGATTGGTATTTTAAATGTTGTATGTGCAGTTTTTCCTCCTGGTAATAAAGTGGCAGCTATTCCTGAGGAAGCGACGGCAAGGGCAATTTTGTTTTGGCTCCTTATTTGAGCCAAGATAACTTTAGTAAGGAAAGTTTTACCTGTTCCACCAGGTGCATCTAAAAACAGCATTTCTCCTAATGAATGTTCTACACTACAGCATACTCTATCAAAGATTTGACGTTGTTCTGACGTCAAATTTGAACAGCCATTTCGCAATATTTCTGCTAACTCTTCGGGGTTGTAATTTATTTCAGATGTATACTCCCTATTAATTCGTTCCCCACCAACTGTCGGTGTCGGCAAGCCGTATTGACTGAGGGGGTTCCCTCCTATACTTGTAACTATATCTTGTATAGCCAGCAAAGCCCTATTATGGCAGCTTTCACGTACTTGGTCAGAAGTTTCACTATTTATATTTTGCTGTCTCAAAAAATCTTCGGCAAACGCGTCTTTATATTTTTGCCACAACTGCCCAGCGTCCGATAGGCCACAAAATGTCAACAAAATGGCAAATAAATGGCGCAAACGATGTGGACTATCACTGACGCATGCTTCGGCTAAAGCATCATCCCAATGCTGATCGCCATCTAATAAATGCCGTGCGCGGCAAGCAGCTTGAAATGTGGGATATTCTATATCGTCCACTTTGCGGAGCTCAGCAAAAGAAGTAGGTCCTCGCACTGTGTGAAGAAGAAGGCGTAAATAATAACACTCTGCATTATTTGGGTGCACCGTGTATACTCTTCCAATCACGTGTTCTTTAAAAATGCCGGACTCGCCTTCTACAGCAGTTCCACGTCTCCTGCGATTAAAAACACCTTGCTGCTTGTTATAAGTATAATAATGTGGCACTTCATTGTACAACAGAGACTTAGCGAAATTGTCTCTTTCGCAAAGGCGAAAGAATGCGAGCAAGGTGGTTTGTCTTGGGTTGTTCATTCTTTCTGCCACATTTTCTGGCTGAAAGTAAACTCGCTGCCCGCCTTCCAGGTGCACGTCAAGATGGATGACTGGCGGATACCTTTCATGAATAGGGAAACTCAAAATGCGCCAAACTGCCTCCGAAGAGCTTATGTATCGGCCAGATTGATACCTTGTCACTTCATCAAATTGGTTGTTATTTCTTAGTGCTATCATGGCTTGATCACTACCTTTATTAACATATTTACATATATATTTTATAGATTCGACGCTATTACAAATTTCAACATTAATGTGTGCTTGAAAAGCGTTTGACAAAACTGGAGAATACGGTACCACCCAACTATTATTTAGAATTATTTCTTGTCCACGGAATCTGACAGTAGCTGTGAAACCACCTTGTGACGGTGATCTTCGCCGGTATTGCGGATACCCATTTTCCCCAGCCATAGTTAGTTCTTTCAGTGCTCTGGGGTATTTTTTTGAGCATTGACCATCTTTCATGCACGGTGATTCCCTGTTTAAGAGGCCACATGGCCCGTGAACCATATGTGTTTTTACTATGTCATGCAAAATCGGATCTGCATTATAGTCCGGAAATTCTGCACTTATGACACTGTCTATAGCATCGGGACGAATTTTTTCTTCCAGCCACAGAAGAATGTGCGCGTGGGGTAAACCACGCTTTTGCCACTCGACGCTATACATAAAACAAAGAGTTGAACCGAAAACTTTCTCCTTTGTAAGTAGATTAATCAAGACTTTGAGTTTTAAATGAAAAATCCTAGCAATAATGTCATGTCTGTCGTATGACGCCTGTCCTGTGAGAAGTGCCTGGCAAATCTCCGTCCACTTTGGATTTGTTGTAAATGTTATAAAAAGGTCCGGCCGGCCGTATTTACGGACGTAACAAAAAGCATCTTGCGTTCGTTCGTGCATATACCGCGGACCGCCTGTGAAACTGGATGGCAAAATAACCAATCGACCCAAGTTTTCGACGTTATTATCTGATTGCATGGCGTCCCGCAAGTGCACGTATTCTTCAGCGCGTAACCGTCGCTGGTTAGTGCGAATATACACTAAACGTTCAGTTTCTATTTTTGCGTACATGTCCACAATAAATTGGCTGAACAAACCACGAAATCGTTGCAAATATACGAAACTGTTTTGCCTTATTTGTAAAAGGTAGGAATAGTATTGTTGAGCAGATATTTTTTTTTGATAATTAGTGACTCTCGTAGTAGGGTTCACTTGGTACAGCCCAAAATTGTACCCATCTTCACCATGACAATAGATTAGTGGATATTGCAGGGCGTCGTAAGCTCGGTGGGTTTCCAAAATGCGTTGAAGGCGATCGTCGCGTGTACGCAACACGATATCACGTCTCTCACACTCCTGGTCGACTAAAACAACTGCAACTTCATCTGCGACGGGTGCATTGTGTCTTCCACGGTGTTCACCCACAGGACGTCTATCGGCACTTATAACAATTTTGAAATCATTGCTGCCTTGTGGAATTGACTCCAATGCAGCTTTGAATTCACGAACGTACTGGTTAACGCGATGCAGCAATTCTTGAAGTTGACCCAAAAGCTCAGCATTGAGCTGGGGAAAATTGTGATTTCTAACATTGAGCTGTTGCGTGTAATCGGATACAAAATAAATTTGGAGAAATTTGGGTTCATTTTCTGGCAGCAAAGATCCAATAAGGTGATAAACTTGACCTTGTACTTTGAAGGTTGGCATGAACGGTCCTTCCGTTATTTGTTTTGCCCCAAAGGAAGTCATTTGGAAAGCACTGTTATATAAACGAATATTATCCAAAAAACGGTTCGACTGGGGATGATCGCCATTCAGGAGACTTATAAGTAAGTGTGGTGGATCTTGGAAATTTGGAAGAACAATTTTTCCATTTGAGCAGCACATTCCATCTGTCTCTTTCCTCCATTTCAAAGCATGACAAAAATTACAAATTTCTCTCATGTCACCCACGAAAGTAAAGCCAGCATAATTAATTCTAGACGAATATGTGAACCCTGATTTTTCCCTATTGTCCCAAGGTAATAAAATATTTGCATCGTCATTTTCCATGGACTCATCAGCTCCGCTATTTGTTTCTCTATTCATATGGTATCGAGCTCGTTCTATTTCTAGGCGAGATTGACGTTGTTCTGCTGTTTCTGCTCGTCTTAGTTCATCTATTCTTTCCCTTTCAGATGCAAGATAACTTTCATTGTTTCTTTGTACACCTACATAGTTATGTCTAGCTATTTCTAATCGTTCTTCTCTTTGGGAGAGAGATTCAGACTCGCGCGAGAGAGCGTGTCGCTCTCGGTCAGATGACAGACGTGCTTGGCGTTCCTCGATACTCTCTTGAGAACGCAAAGTCGCGGTCCGAGTTCTTTGCGAACTTAAGCGCGACTCCCTTTCTGTGAAAGTCTCTGACTCGCGTGAGAGAGACTGGCGCTCCCGATCAGCAGACAGCCGAACTTCGCGTTCCTGGATATTCTCTTGAGAACGCAAAGTCGCGGTCCGAGTTCTTTGCGAACTTAAGCGCGACTCCCTTTCTGTGAATGTCTCTGACTCACGTGAGAGAGAGTGGCGCTCCCGATCAGCAGACAGCCGAACTTCGCGTTCCTGGATATTCTCTTGAGAACGCAAAGTCGCGGTCCGAGTTCTTTGCGAACTTAAGCGCGACTCCCTTTCTGTGAATGTCTCTGACTCACGTGAGAGAGAGTGGCGCTCCCGATCAGCAGACAGCCGGTCTTCGCGTTCCTGGATACTCTCTTGAGACCGCAAAGTCGCGGTCCGTGTTCTTTGTGAACTTAAACGTGACTCCCTTTCGGTGAACGTTTCCGATTCACGTGAAAGAGCGATGTGCTCTCGGTTAGCAGATAACCGTGCTTCACGATCTTCTTCCGATTCCTGAGACCTACAAAGTCTCATCCTTTTCGCATTTCGGCTACGCAGCGAAAGGTTAGTTTTTTTTCTTTGAGGCATTTTCAAGGAAAATTAAAGCAATAAACAAAACTAACAACACTTATGACTGAATAGCCTACAAACTTAAAAGAACGGTGCGTCGAACAGTCTAGTGTGACAACGTATCGTCTGTTCGTGGTCGTGACTCAACGAATTGGCAACACTAACTTACTGTATAACGATTGGCACTATTGGATTCAAACTACGAAGTAAATCAAATACAATCTTAACTTCGTACTTCAAACCAATGACCAAAGTTGACCAAACGAAACCAATAAGATAAGCAAATACTTTTTTTTCGACCAATTTAGAAAATCGATAAACCAAGCAACCAAAGAACTTTTACGACACACGCAAGAACTTTTAAGACACCTAACGAAACCCAATTTGCCTAGTAAACACGGTGGACGTCATCCTCGCGCGGAAAATCTTAACACCGCGATTCAGAAAATGACGTCATTTGCACAACGCCATCTATCGGATTTAGATTTCAACTATCAACATTAGTTCTATTTTTAGTCTTAAGATGTCGTTGCAAGTACTATACTTAATTGCGTAACGTAATATTTTACTTCTTGAACTCACTAAATTAATCATATCTTTTGATAGAGTGAACCGATTTCGATGAAACAAAAACTAAGTTAAACCTCAAGTTGCGTATAATTTTTGTATATAAACATTGTCAGCATTGAATTCGTAGATTTTACGTGATGTGCGCACAAACAAACAGACAAACAGACAAACAGACAAACAGACAAAAATTTCAAAAATGATGGAAATGGGTTCTGTTACTTATCTTTTCACACGCTGGCTATTTTTTGTTTCAATTTCTTCAATGTACAAAAATGACTTTTCTACAGATTTATTATATGTATAGATTAACAGAAGTTTACCAAGACATGTAGATTTATAAGAACGAATGCTCTGTCTATGATTCATTGCTAAAACTTTTAAAACATAAAGTTTTCTTCTATTTTTTTGTAAAATAATATTGAAACAGAATGCTACAACTATATTGCCGCTGCGCCATAATATATTGTTCTTTACAGCGAAATGTGAATCGATTTTAATAAAATATTACGATCACATTAATTATTAGTCCGTAGTGCATGCGTAAATCTTCATCATTTCTTGTTGTAGAATATCTCCACTCTGAATACAGATTCGGGGACTGCGACAGACCTGGTATTAAGTTCTATACTCACGTTCACAAGGACAGTTTAGACTTTTTGGGGAAGCTGTTTGTGCGGGTAAGTGAGAGTGCACCAGAGTGCCTAATGATCTGTTAGTTATATGGCAGACACTGAGCGCCTATGTAGCGACGCATGCATGAAAACGTGCAATAACCTTATTGGATCCCCTATTAACTGCATTAATATAGAAAAACACGCCACGAACGACGCACTAACACATGTCTCCTTCGCCCAGGGTTGGCTGGACATAAGGAGGATACCTACATGCGTCATACTGCGGGGCAAGTCCTTCTACTACGATCAGCTCCGGAGTACGACGTTTTCTTTCCAGTTTTGCGTTCCCCGAATCGTTTACTGCCACTCACACAAGAGGTACAGGTACTATTACTACGAGTGGCACATACCGTACAACTACGACGGCGGTATGGAATGGGACATGTACTTCTATGGAAGTCCTATGATGACCTGGTGACGCCGCTCTTTTCTAATAAATCTCAAGAATAATGTTGTACAAAGTATTATTAGCGAATACAAACTACGTTAAATGTAAATAAGCCTGTAGTTTTATTTAATACTAACCACCCGCCCCGGCTCCGCACGTGGCCATATAATATAATCTTTGATTATAAACATGTCTAGATAGAGAGTTCGAGCGTCTAAACGTCCAAAAAAATAGTATTTAACTGTAAGAGACTAAGCTCGTCGCGGCCGATCAGTGGCGTTACTGTCATTGTACGGTAAACACGTATTGAGTGGCGTATAAAAATGACGTTTTGCATGATAAAAGTGTGCAGGAATTACTTTGGACGATTGAAATCAACTAAAAAAAATACCTATCATCGTTAAGTAAACTTTAAATAACTATATTGTAAAGAAACAATTAAATTAACTCAGTGAAATTTTATCAAAATTCGACCACCATTTTGACGGAATGTTTACAGGGTAGCCTGGTAATTAAATTTAAATTTCCCATGTGAGTGTTAGCCAATTAACAAAATGTTCAATCATGATCGAAAAAGTATATTTCGAGAATTCAAGCCAATTCAATTTAACTATAGTGCTGGATAATACATATCATATATGTATGTATAATATATTTTTGTGGTGGTATATATTGTTTATTTTATTTAAAATCTGATAGGCGTTTCGCCGATTCTTGGATGCTGATAATGGAAGTAGTATGTAAGACGTTAAGCTGAAGAGATTGTTTGTTAGTTTAAACGCGCTAATCTCCGGAATTTATGAACCGATTCTTAAAATTCTTTCACTAATCGGAAGCTACACCTTCTCTGAGTTCTTAACGAGAACGATATAAAAACAAGATTTACGAGAAATTGCGGGGAGCATCTAGTTAAAAATATAGTAATTAAATTAAATATAACTATGTTGTATATTAACTTAATTAAAGTCTCTGTGAGTTGGCTTTCCTTCGTGCGCCTTTCAAAGTACCGGAACCTCAGACTACTTTCTAAGGCACAGAGTATATTTTAACCAAATTGTTGTTAATTATTAAGAATAAACAAGCTTTAATAGCAACTCCCTTTTTCACCAACATATATTTTACCTAGTAACTCAAAAGCAAAAACTCTAATACATATTGACTGACTTTAAATTTAATACAAATTACTTCTATCTCAAAATCAATACACAATTATTTTCCCTCCTTTTATGGAAAACATTCAAGGGCTGGTATCACTCAGAACGCTACCACGTCATGCGCGCGCCCGTAGGCTACGCTTGCATGTGTGTGTAACAAGCACACAAGCCCTGCAAATCTGGCCTGTTGTTTTTATTGCGAATGCAGCGCAACACTCCATCTAGACATGTATATAATCAAAGAATATAATAGTTTAATCCACAAACTTATTCCTTGAGGTTGTAAATGTTAGAAATGACTGTTATCTGTCTGTCTGCTTTCACAGCTAAACCGCTAATCTTAATGTAATGAAAGGATAACATCAGGCACGCGTTCATAGCCGAGTGAAGCGCTCACAGCCGAGTGGCCTTAGGTGATTGGAAACAATCGCCAAGGGTAAGCAACGACGGCGCGGTCGGACCTGGATGGGTGACCGTTTGTGGCATTATATGTAATGAGCGTTTCCGTGATTCGGAGGTCACGTTAAGCAGTCGGTCCCGGTTGTTATCATAAGATAGCAGTCGTGAAGCTTAGTTGGAGGCCTTCGGGCGGCTTAAAAACATCCAACAGCAAGATTACGTAGCCACAACGTGTCTTGCCAGTCCCCAATCCGCACTCGGCCAGCGTGAGGACGTAAGGCCTTAACCCTCTCTTGAGAGGAGACCTGAGCCCAGCAGTGGGACGTTATGGGTTGTTGATGATCAGGCACGCGTTCAAGTTTTGTACAGCTTCACGTATTTCATCGTGTATTTTTTAACTGGTTAGGGTTACGTAGTAGTACAGATCTGCTCCTACGTCGCCGCGCGCGGGACCTGCTTGCTGCCCCGCGCCTACGCGCCTGGGCGCGTCGCCACTGTGTGAATCGCCTAAGTCCAATATGTTTTGCAGGAAGTTTTAATAAATAAATAAATAAACTAAGAGCTAAGAAAGATATGGGAAATAAAGCTTAAAACACATGTGATGTATTCATACGAAATACATACACTCATACATACACTATATATTATTATACTCGTATAAACGTACATAAAATATACATTGTACTACCTCGTTGGTCTAGTGGTTAGCGTGTGCGACTGCTAATCATGAGGTCTCGGGTTCAAATCCCGGGTCGGGCCAAAAAAGTGTTTTTTGGATTTTTTTTAGGAAATTCCTAATAGCAGCCCGGAGTTTGGAAGTTTGGCGGTGTTGAAAGATGTTAATGTAGTTGTTCAGAATTCGGTCGTATTTGTTGAGTAGGTCTGCATTCAGGTCGTAGAAGCACGGTGTTTTTCTATGTATAATATGTAAGCATTTACAAAAAAAAAATGCTTATATATTTATATCAGTTGTTTAGTACCCATAATACACACTCTGCTTAGTTTGGGACTAGATGACGTTGTGTGTAAGATGTCCGAAAATATTTATTTATTTATCACCATAATCCAAGATGGGTAGAAATAAGGTTTGCACCAACATAGTTTTAATCTATGGAGGAAGGAAGTTTTTGAGTCGGTATAACGCCCGCATTAACTGTAACTTTCTGACTAATTCTAGTGGCTTATGTTTGCCAACTAAGGTTACTATCGATAAATAGACCTAAATTTTATACGGCAGAGCTTAGATAAATAAATGATCCATTAAATACTATAGATGGCAGTATATTTGGATCTATCCTTCTGGTCATATGCTGACTGCCCAAGATGATAGCTTGGCACTTTTAGGATTTACAGTCAAGCTGAATCGATCAGACCAATCACGGCAATCACTAATATCATCTAGATCATGGTCTATCATGGCAATAGTGTCTGTAATGTTGTCTACCGCAGAGTGGTGATACAGTTGTAAGTCATCGGCACAAAGTGATCATCTTGCTTGGTGAGTTGCCTTATTAGTGTTTTCTAAGAATTCATTGATTGTTGTTATAGCACAAAATACATAATGGTTGGGAGTTTATAAATACCCACTGTAATACATTAATCACTGTTAACATACCCAGGTCACGTTTAAAGTACAATTTCAGGATAGTGAGGAAATATGTTATTGAGTTAGAGTAGAACTGTATTTATGAGTTTGTCTTCATAGTTACGTGTAAAAGGAGTTTTATTATTAAGTTCAGTAAGTGTAGGTATCAGTTATCACACAACTTTTCTCATCCACCAAGGAAATTGATCAGACAAAATAAAAATAAACTTGCTGTAACTTTCAACCGTTGAACGGTTTTATTTATGTCTGATCAATGCCCTATATTGTAGAGGATAGTGGTGTGATGATTGGTACTTAGGACCTGCTGAATTATGTTTCTTAAATATTTTATAACGTAAAAAATATAAGTGTATATATAGTGTTGTGTGTGCATCCACTATATACCGTATAGTGTACAACCAAGGACACGGAAAATATAACACGTCCAGTTTCCTTTCACTTTTCTATTCTTCAAATCACAAACACATACAAAAAGGATGATCTACTTTGATGCGATCGATCGGATCCTAGGCGTGTACATATATTAAGACATATAATTTTCATTATCTTATAGATATATATAAAAGCTGATTGTAGATATTACATCATTAACCTGATACATCTTTATACTGCCACATGAATATTTGTCGAATCAATATTTATCGTGAGATCGTATTTATAAAAAGAACTACGAGTGTGGAATGATTCAGTCGCATCAGTATAAGTACATGTATGTTTCCTCGTTTACTTCGCTCCTCACTCGTCAACAGACAGTGCAATGAACACTTTGGTTTCTTACATTTATTTTTTAAGTTGCTTTGGTATGTTATTTTTTTTATATTACAGTCGTAAAAGAGATATAGTGTGAATAAGACCTCGTTTTATTCAGCATTGTTGTGATTTCAGGAAAATTCGGCTACTGTTGGCAAATGTTCGCCGACATGGCTGACCAACCCAAGCACAGCTACGATCCGGGTGAGCACTTGCGACTTGTCAACTGTCAGAATAGCGGCTATACAATAATAACGCACAACGACGCACACACCATTTCATTGTCAGCGGTCAAAATATCGGCATTCTAATATAATCACAGTGTCCAATCACAGTAGAGTGCGAGTCAGGGGTGGCAAGGTACCAGCAGTAGGTCTTAAGAGGTGATCAAAGAGATTGTCACAATCGAAAAATTAAATACCTACGATATAGACCTCCCCCCCACGGTGGGGTATCATTACATCCGTTTGCGGGTTATCAAACTTTAATACGCATGTTTTTGTTGATATAAAGCGCCCCCGACTTGAAAAGCTCAACGTCTGTTTAGAAACACTTAAAAAAACATGATGGTAGTCCTAGTTTGATGAACTTCAAAGGAAAACTATAACGATTTAGATACCTTTGTTAGTTCAGGAGTTATAGAGGCCTAAGTTGTAAGACTAACTGATTGCCTTGTTGGTCTAGTGGTCAGCGTATGCGGCTGCTGATCACGAGGTCTCGGGTTCGATTCCCGGGTCGTACCAAATGTTTGTGTGATCTGCAAATATTTGTTCCGGAGTTTGGGTGTTTTTCTGTGTATAATATGTATGTATTTACCAAAACCAAAAAGTTGTCTTAGTATCCATAATACAAGCTCTGCTTAGTTTGGGACTAGATGGCGTTGTGTGTAAAATGTCCGATATATTTATTTATAAGTTAAAGTTACAACTTAGTTGTGATACAATCTAACTGTATTGTTATTAATTTCTGTTTAGATTTACTTCACTCCACATACGTCTATGGTGACTGCCAAAGGGAAGGTATTATATTGTTCACCCATGTCCACAAAGAAGGCATCGACATTGTGGGTAAACTATTTGTACGGGTCAGTGGTGCACACTTATTTTTCAACATCAACTAAATAAACAAAAAAAAACAATATACGTAGCTTATCATACGTGAAGCTACGTATGTTGCTTTTTGTGGGTGTTCAATGAAACCTGGCATATTTAATGCACATGTTTACATACACTTTGAAAGAAGGTTAAACTACAAATCCTGCGGTCGTTTTTAGAGATAGAGATTGTTAATTGAAAAGTATTCATCCTATATGAATCGTAAGGTAAGGGTAAGGTGACTAAGAGAGTAAACTACGCAGGACAACATTACTAAAAAGAGAAAGAACAATTAAAATAAACCCTATACCTACCCGTCTGAGCAGAGACAATCTCCTTTCTAAGGAGCGCCTATATCCAGCAGGGTCAGTTAGCCACTGCCAATACGTAAATGGTGTAAAAATGTGCTTTGTGATTTCTAGGGTTGGTTGGACATAAACAGAATACCTACGTGTATAATACTCAAAGCGCACAGCTACAAGAGGGACTTGCTGCGATCCACGACTCACAACTTCCAGATATGTGTGCCGCGCATCACCTACTGCCACACACACAAGCGATACAAGTACTACTACTACGAGTGGCACATACCCTACTTCTATTCAGGAGGCATGAACTGGGACCTTTACTTCTATGGACCGCCGGTACGTGAATGGTAGTACATATACATACAACATGAACAATACGTGCACAATACACCGTGTTTCATTTACTTCAATTTCCTCATAGCTCTATAACGGCCCGTTTACGACCTTACCGCTGTGAGTGGTAGATAAGAGCGAAACGCCGAGCGGTAATATGTCATAGTTATGAGCGGCGACTCGTGGCGTGCCTCGTACATTTTTATACTTTTGATATTACCGCTCGGCGTTTCGCTCTTATCTACCGCTCACAGCGGTAAGGTAGTAAACGGGCCGTAAGCACACACGCGATCTGATTTTGTAGGAAATCGTTCTCAATTAAAAGACACACCTAAAAGTATCGTGTGTCTTGTGTGTGTATTAATATCAATATACTGTATCATATCCTTTTTTTTTTTGCGCGGGGAATGCTTGTCGCAGCATACCCTTCGAAGGGTGTGTGTGGGACTCCCGGGGCACCTGGTCTACCCACTAAACAACGCGGAGGCCTACCTCGGCAGTCGGGTGGAGCACCAGGAACGCATTAGCGGCTTCTGGAGTCCTCCATGTCGTACCCCACTACTGAATTACATTCCGGAGACTATATCCTACTAATATTATAAATAGTTTATGTATGTGTAAAAGTCGCAAAAGTCTCAAAACATTTAATATTATAAATGCGAAAGGTTGAAAGATGGATGTTTAGATGTTGGTCGGATTTTAGTCGATGTCTGTACATGGAAAATATGTAAGTAAATATATTATAGGAGACAGTGATCCACCAGTTACTTAGGGAGTTTCGGAGTTTCGGAGTTTCGTCGACACATCGCCTGCACTCTGGACTACGTTGGTAAAGTTCTATTTGGGGAAAAAAATCCGCCTCGTGTAGTTGTGGGCGTGGCAGTATTTAGTAATATTTGATATAACAAATAAATAGCAGAAGTAATGAATACGAAGCTACGCTCATAACATATCATGCCACACACGGTCACCCATCTGGGTTCTGACAATAGATGTAGCTCTATACTTGTCAACTCGCTCCCCGTCCTCCCACTCTATGTTTTGTAGATATAATGTTTGTACAGTTATTAGAAATAACTATAAAATAAACAATTATTAATCATAATGTATACCTGATTTAACATAAAAACAAAAAAAACATTCCCTTATACTAAAACATAAATTATAATTTGAATATCTAATTAATAGAAATAATCTAGAAAACTTGGCCGTAAGTGTCATAATAATAGTGATCCATTTATATTTATTATTATATTTCTAACAGTGAGCAAATATAGTTACCCGCGTCTATCATTATGGTTGCTATGCAAGTGTGTTATGCATAACCACCAGTGAAGTTTTGACTGGAGATAAACCATTACGCAAGACAACATCAATGCAAAGATAAGGAAAACTTGAAACCAACATTATACCAAACCGTTTGGCCAGCGTGGTATAGTAGGCCAAAACCTCCTTTCTAAGGAGAGGCCTATGTCCAGCAGTGGACTGTTGAAGGCTGTTGATGATGATGAAACAGTGATACATTTTGACATCTAAGATTTATGTATTTTAATAATCACTTAGTTTTAGCCCGTGTTTTATTCTCAAATATAAGCTTTATTACTGTAAAGTTTCATCCAAATCCGTTCAGTAGTTTTTGCGTGAAAGTGGAACAACCATCAGACACACATACATACTCACAAATTTTTGGCGTTTATAATATTATTAGGATGTAAGCTAACCAATAACAATATTGAAAAGTTAAAACAGTAAGAAAACTAAATATGAGTATTTGAAAGATAAACATTAAAAATGTCATAAAAATTAATGTCCTTGTAATTCGTTTCTGAACTTTGAGTGCTAAATGCCAGTCAGTGGAGTTATACCAAAACATAATACGCAACGTCGATGAGACAAGTCCATGACAAGCTGCTACGTGTTGATCTGCTCGCTATCCAGAGTCCATATATTGATGGACTCGCCTTAGTACGGACATATTCTATACGTGACTATGAATCGTGTTGATACAATTAATACAGCCCATGTCACCCGAGTCGTTATTACGAGTCTTTTGCCATCTCATTCATAGAAATTGGTTAAGTAATTTAGGCGTTACGGTGAAAAGTACAAACACAATCATCCTCCTAGCCATTATTCCCAAGTTTATTTGGGGTCGGCTACTAGTTCAACCGGTTTTACCTGAATTTCAGTTTTTCCACGGAGCGACTGGCATCGGACCTCCGCAACCCTAAGGGAGAACTGAAATTTGAAGATTGAACTAGTTGTCAGTATCTTTGAGGACACTGACTTCCCAATATCGATTGCCATAGATGTTCATGACAACCGGGACCGACGGCTTTACGTGCTCTCCGAGGCACGGGCGTGAATCACCGCCAAACTTCCAAACTCCGGGCAGCTATTAGGAATTTCCTAAGAAAATCCCAAAAACACTTTTTGGCCTGACCCGGGATTTGAACCCGAGACCTCTTAATTAACAGTCGCATACGCTAACCACTACACTAACGAGGCAGTTAAAAGTACAAACACAATATTATACAAAAACTGACAAAATATTTAACCTCCTTTTGGAGTGGGGTTTCCTAAAATCCTTTTGTTCTTAGATGAGCTTAGTTCTTAGTTTATGTCTACACCTTATATAGAACCTACCGGCCAAATTTCAAGATTGTAGGTGTTATGGTTTCTGAGATATCGTGATCAATCAGTTTTTGTAACGTTTTGTATTGACACCTGCTCTTTTTGATTATACCATGATGGTATGTCGACTATCGCCCTCGGAAGCCATTTGAGCATTTGATTGAATTCCGTATAAAGAGATTTTGTAGTCGCTCACGCTCAAGCTGGATAACCAGTTGTGCTTCAGTAATATTTAGATAGCTGATATCAACATAGTCGAGAATGTGGAGTAGTAGTGCTTGTTGTAGTGTAGCCTTAGTTGCAGTCAGAAGAAAATTACGTAGTTTTCGCAGAGACCCGACAGTGGTAGATATCTTTCGACTAACTTATTATATATGTGGATTACAAAATTAAGTACTATTTGTGTAGATATCTATCTCAATGGTGGTGCTATTGAATCGAGTTTGTGGTATTTGTGTCCAGTTAACTCTTGAGACCATCCCAGGA
The DNA here is from genome assembly GCA_932526445.1 of Phragmatobia fuliginosa. NCBI lineage: Eukaryota > Metazoa > Arthropoda > Insecta > Lepidoptera > Erebidae > Phragmatobia > Phragmatobia fuliginosa. The sequence goes on from OW052057.1 coordinate 15,830,728, forward strand.
CTGTCAATAACACACACCTGCGTCTTTAGAGGATTAACATTCAGTCCAGAATTGTGACTCTATTTGTCAATATGCTTTAGATCATCATTGATTGTGTTGAATGCTTCCGGTTAGAAGTTTACCTATATATCTATATATAAATATAGGCCTGCAGCTCTACAGGGCTGACATAATACGTAAGTTCATGATTTATGAGAAGTCTAGCCACTGTGACAACTGTTATGTCCAGTTGCTATTAACTTGTGTGTATATTGTACTAGTCCAACAAGTCCACTCAACCACTTCAAATAGTAGGCAAGAAAGTACTTCATACAAAATATTGACGCAGGTCTCAGACATCGGGACCACAGGAAGATGCGTGCTTATAATTTGAAATAGCATTGAATAGAATCTGTACCGAGACAGATTCAAAAAGATACTGAATACCTACAGCAAACAATGAAAATATTTATTTTTTATAAATTTAGTTTTGATATTTGTTTCTAAATATAAACGAGTTATAGAAAACATAAAGCGCACACACCTCCGTAAAGCGCGCGAAATTTTTATAACAATAACATATATGAATAGCTAAATATCAACAAAAGTGTTTCATAGTTTAAGTTGTTATTTATAAAGTTTTTATTTATAAACACAAATGTATACATAACAGAGATTGTTAAGAGCCGGACATTTATCAGTCAACGACGGCGCTAACACACTACATTTGTAAGTGGTCATTTGAGGCAACAGTACCTTAGACAATACATTACACCATGTGCACAAAATGCATATTCGTAATCACTTATACAATATTCAGTACAGGTAGGTGCAGTAACTAAAAGTTTTTAAAATAACTGAAAAGCAGAAAATAAGAAACTATTATTAGTCAGTGACTCAGTTTGTTAATATCTTTTTATTATTATTATTTTTTACTTCACCGTAATAATTACCTTCTTATACTAATTTCAGCATACCTAAATAGTTTAGGGTCGCCGCCAAACAATCTATGAACAAAGATAACTAAATTACCTTAACTTTAAATAAATATGTTTAAATCAAATTAACAAACAACGCCGTGTAATCAGGCTTTACGTGATTAATTAATTTTCTTGTTATCTCAAGTAAGGTGTTGAGGTTAAGTGATAATATTTTATTAATTTCCGCTTTTCAGTTCTTTTAGCAGTTTATTTTTTTGCTAGAAAGTTTTATTTTATATTTTTTAAAATTATAATCCACCAATTACTTCATATATATTTTTTATGGTACGGTATGAGGATACGTATAAGGACGTTTTTTTTTTAATTTTTATGCGTCTAACCTTACCAATTAAGAAAGAATGATCAAACTCGGACTACTGTGTTTACAGAGTAGTCCGAGTTTGATCATTCTTTATTTTTTTTTAATCTTTTTTTCTTTTTTCTATAACTGTCTTTTTTAACTGTTTCCGAACGTTTGTGGATGTATATAATATTACTTACGTTTAAAAGTGATATTAAAATGTAATTTAAACGCAGTCAGGTGTGTGTATCATGAGATCAGTAAGTACTAGGTGGTAGGCTACGAACATGGCCAAATAATTTTCGCACACATTTTCAGCTCACCTCAGCTGGTGCTGGCAGGCTTACTTCACTACGATCGTGCGGGACGCGGGTATGTTTGTGTCATTGGTACCGGCGTCGTCCGAGGTGTGTTAACCCTTTAAGGGCCACCGCAGACTAGCTACTTTTAGCATCGGCGATCGGCAACTAGTCGCTTTTTAGAAGCTAAATACGACGACCGAACGCTCCACACCGCACACTTAAAAACGCCAAACGCGGCGATCGAACGAACGCTGAACGCTACTCTCCGCACTATTTCGGATGCCGGTAGCAGCGACTTGGCATCTGAGCAGTCGCTAAAACGCGCGTTTCCGATACCGAGATCGAACGCAGGAAGTCGCTAAAACGCGATGCAGCATTGATGCAGTCGCCAAATCGCCGATCGCCGATGCTAAAAGTAGCTAGTCTGCGGTGGCCCTAACATTCATTATTTTATCTAGTGCTGTGCTCATACTCGTAGACTCGTCTCATTATAACGTGTCTTGTTTAATTATCTTTATCAGCTTGATACTCTCCATATACACACGACTTATTCTGATTTTGGAATTTTTCAATTCAGTATTGAGAAAATCTATAAAAAGAATTTAAATTAATTATCTTTGTCTTTTTTTATTATTTTAGTTATGAACCCAATTTTACTTTCTTTTTTCACCGTGGCGTGCGATATTAACACCCGTTGTGTTATGTTAACAGACAACGCGTCCATGAAGTACGTGTTCGGCAATTGTGACTTCAACAAAGATTTAAAGTTGTACACCACCGTGGAGTTTAAAGTGGCCGAAATGAAGAACAAGGTCATCCTGCGCGTATGTACCTCACTTTACACTGCACAACTATTACTTTATGCACTTTAATGTTTTTACGCAACAACGGCAAAACCAGACGAGGGTTATGTATGTATGTATGTATATTCGTCTGTTCCCGCATAGCTCCTCCACCAATCATTAGAACTGGACATATAAGGTATCGTATAAATTGATGGTCCGCTGGTTATAGGCTATATGAAGTGTAACTGGAACTAAAGTGGTGCCCTCTAGCGATTATAAAGTACTGTGTTAAAATATAAATATGCCATTTTTGACTGCCTCGTTGGTCTAGTGGTTAGCGTATGCGGCTGTAGATCAAGAGGTCTCAGGTTCGATTCCCGGGTCGGACAAAATATTATTTGTGTGATTCACAAATATTTGTTTCGGAGTCTGGGTGTTTTCTATGTATAATATGTATGTATTTACAAAAAAAAAAGTATGTTTATGTATTTATATCAGTTGTCTAGTACCCATAACACAAGCTCTGCTTAGCTTGGGACTAGATGATGTTGTGTGTCAGATGTCCAAAATATTAAAAAAAAAAAAAAAAAATTAGTAACATTGGAAAGGACGTTAACTGTACATTTCAAAAATATATATTATTAACATTTGCTCGTGACTTTGTCCTGTTTTAGTTCGATAATTGTATGTTTGCTTGTCTTTTCAGACAATTTACTACGATCGGCTTGTTTTGTTAATTAAAATATACTTTGATAATAAATACACGACTGAAACAAGATTGAAACAACATAATAATCGTACACAATTATCAGCGTACAGAGATACACATACTCATCATAAAGAAAATATGTTTTACGGATTGTACACAATTAGAATTAACAAATTTTAGCAGTTTGATTCAAACAATAACAAACATTCGTACGTCATCACAAACTTTTGTATTTGTAATATCTACTGAACGGGTTTTGTGAAATTATATATAAAGGTAGAATACAACCTAAGGGTCGCTGCGATCACATCCTGGGGAGATGTGACCAGTGCAAACGACCCGAGACAGGTGCGGCCGAGGAGTGTTGTCTGATGCGAGTCGATGTTACGCCTCTTACTGTGTAGACCGGTGAGAGGCGGTACAGCGTCCTGCTCCGGGGGGTGAGTCGTACGGCAGCGTACACCAGAAGCCGCTGATGCGTTCCTGGTGTTTCTCCCGACTCCCGGCCGAGGTAGCCCACCGCGGGGTTTAGTGGGTAGTCCGGTTGCCATGAGAGAAACGTCCCGGGATGATTAAGACCAAAAATAAAACTGAAATGTCAAAATGTATTCATTATATCTTAAAAATTAAATATCGTGAACCCACTTAAAAAAATCGGCCAAGTGTGTGTCAGGTTCCGTATAGAATAGGGTTCCATAGTCATACATAATGGCGCGAGGATTTTAAATCATGCCCAATAGATAACTGTTATGTTTACTTATTATTTCGTTTGTAATTTAGACGTCTATAAGTTTTGAACTAATAAATTTATCTAAGTCGTTATTGTTGTTCGACGTTTTTTGTCATAGTTGGGTTTTAATTTTTACTTTTTTTATTTTCTCAATCGTTAAGTTGTTTTATAATATTTAAGATATTTAGACAATATACTTTGTGTTTTTTAGTTCCTCGGGATGAAGGTATATAACTTGAAAACGGTTTCTTAAAGAATTCACACGTGTGCAAGTCTGTGAGAGTGAACATCTAGGGAATTTTATATGAAGTCGACCTCTCTTGTTTAAGTACTCTGTTTAAGAACATGTCACCCATTGTGACCTTGTGTATGAGCAATGGCTTTAGCCATTAATGGTTGTGATATTTTTGCTTCAGGCCATTATGGAGAACGTGAAGAGGCAGCCCACCTGCGTCATCCTCAGGTCAAAGGGTAAAGAAGAGGACACGTATCTCGACACTCCGTACAGTTTCCAGATCTGTGTAGTGCGTATCACTTACATATTTTCGCGAATAAGACATAATATGTATTTTTACGAGTTTTACATACCTCCGGGATTCACAAGCCAGGTTAATTGGGAAATGACGGTCTATGGACCAACAAAAATTTTAGATTTTTGAGGAAATTTATAATGTTGAAGGACTCAGAACTTATGAAGGATTGCCTCGGTTTCCCTATTATTAATGTACGTTAATATATTCAAGAGCAGTAATATTTGCTGTCGTTTGATATGTACATAAGTCGCTATGAATGGCACACGCTAGCCCGTGTGAGCTCACACTCTGGTCAATGTGTGCACTTGCGCGTTGTTTCTTGCACCAAAACACTGTTACACGTTACATTACAACATTGTTCGGCGCACTCAGACATCGATCGATGAGAGGGTCAGTGACCTGTGACGCAGGCGCGGTGGCTATGCGCTATCACACGGGTTTACCTGTGCGCTAACTCCTGATCTCACCTCATCTCCTACAGCAATTGCATATTCCGTCAGACTTATAAACAATTATTTGTTTTTCTTTCCATTTCATTTTTATTATAACTAATGTATTGCAAGAATCATTATTTTCAATTTGTAATCACCTTTTGGTCTAGCGGTTTGCTGATCAAGAGGTCTCGGGTTCGATTCCCGGGTTGGACCAAATATTTGTGTGATCCACAAATATTTGTTTCGGAGTCTGGGTGTTTTCTATGTATAATATGTATGTATTTACAAAAAATGTTTATGTATTTATATCAGTTGTTTAGTACCCATAATACAAGCTCTGCTTAGTATGCGATTAAATGACGTTATGTGTAAGATGTCCGAAATATTTATTTATTTATTCAATTACTACTGAATTGAATAAATAAATAAATATTTCGGACATCATAACAAGTATTGTGGGTTCTAATCCCACACGGTGCTCTGTGTGCCGCAACGCTTCAATCGGCCTCTGCTTATTCCTTCAGGGATCAAGGATGTGGGTGTATTTAAAAGTGTGCATTGTCTTTTTTAGTTAAAATAATATTTGAGAACATCCAACAACATCAATGTAATATAAATTTAATAAAACAATTGAAAGAAAATGTTTGCTTTTATTTTTAATGACCCCAGTTCGAATTCCACACAGGACAACTACGAGTAATAATGTAATGAGCACAATAGTGCAAAATTATCCACGATATGTATCTATTATTACCCACTAGGTATTTAGGAGCTAATGCAACCCTGACTGCATCTCTGTCCGGTAGCATGATGTTGTACAGCGTGCACAAACTTTACCATAAATAAAAACAAAATAAAAGGTTTTTTTCCGGAACAAGCTTTTATTGAAATTCTCTACAACAAGAAAATAAAGTATTTCTTGAAAACTTTTACTACCACCTTATAATATCATAACACAATTAATGTTTTACAAAAGCTTGTCGCGAGATTAACTTGTGCAGATAAAGTAAACGGACTTGATTGATATCTAGTTTAAAACTAAGTAAATGCGGGTACCTAATCTCGCGACAAACTGTGCGATGTTCTGATGATGATCATGAAAACAGGTTGTGTGTTCTGTAGTAGCCTGCCAAAGTGCCTCTACTCTGCATGATGGGAAGCATGTGCAGAATCCAAGAATGATGGTCACCACCCTCATTGTGAGGGCACACCATGCAGCATGGTGACCTTGGACCCCCGCTACACTTAGAAAAAAGTACAACATTATGAATGCGGTCATTTTTAGATTGGTCTCCTCTGCGAGGTCCCTATAGAACACCCTAGAGGGTAGAATTATTCGTCCTGAAATTAACGAAGCTCTTCTACCTTAAAAATCAAAAGCTTTTGAATATGTCATAGCTTAATGGTAAATATTCTTTTCTTTTTTTCTTTTATAAAAACAACTACCGCATTACGCATATAAATTCTGTGTCGCTGGGGTCCTTTCTTGTATATCTTGTGAATTAAGAAACTATGAACCTAATGTTCCGGAAGCCAACTAAATATAGATCTTTCAAGAAAACCAACCTTTTAGAATAAAATAACCTGCTTGCTACACATAGTGCTGGTTGGGGACATAAATATTGATATTAAGGCTGACAACTCTAATTTAAATCCCCAAGGCTATCTCAACGTCACATGTTCTCATGGACTACTATATACCTGCTCATTGCCCCCTACTAGGCTCAATGAATGCCTTTAACTTTATCACACTTTTCAGGAATAATTAGTTGATTAATGGTTGGTACTCCAACATAGCACTTCACAGCACTAAAAAACTATGGGGGTAAGAATCAATAAACTCTTTGAAGACGGTTTGGACTGCCGTATCGGAATCGAATTTTTTTCCTTATAACAACTTGTCCGAATTCCGGAAGAAATGGTAATCTGTTGGAGCAAGGTCCGGGGAGTACGGTGGATATCGCAGCCATTCCAATTGTAGCTCATCTAACTTAGTGGTTCAGTGTTGTCGTGAAGCAACAGTGGCCTAGAGCGACTGACCAATCTCGGTTGTTTAGCAGCTAGTTCTTCCTTCATGGTTTGCAGTCGTTCAAGTTTTTTAGTTTCCCGATTTACTTTAAGGGTATTAATACAGTTTTTTACTTACCCCTAAGCTTGCAGCTATCTCTGAAGTACTTTATGATGGATCCGCTTCCACAATAGAATTTAATTCTTCATTTTCCACTTTCCAGATCGAAATTTCCACAACGAAAAAGAGACGCTCTGTTTCGAGTAAAAATGTCATTTAAAGTTGAATAATTCACAAACGGATACCTAAACAAAAAAAATCATCTTAACAATCTCTCAATGTTTTTAAAAGACTTATCTAATGATACATCACACGAAAAATAAATCATCCCCATTTTGCGTGTAGGTGGGTAATAAAGATAAATAATAATAACAAATTAATAAATATTTTTGGACATGTATGGACAGGTACTAAACAACTGATATAAATACATAAACATACATTTTTTTTGTAAATACATACATCTTATACATAGAAAAACACCCAGACTCCGAAACAAACCTAACAGCCGCATACCCTAACCACTTAACCAACGGCTCCTTTACTACATCACCCACTTGTAATATTATGATTGTTGCTTCAAAAAGCATAACGTGAGCAATATCAAGTATTAACTTAGGTAGTTATAATGTTCGTTACATTTCTAAGCTAAGCTACTCAGCATAGTCGTTTCAAAAAAACCTAGAGGGCTGAAATATACTGCACCTCAATAACTTATTTTAAAATATCAGACAAGACATGGCTAGACATCAAGTAAGTACTTATTGTCAAATAGAGCATTGGTCGAACCATCTAGAATAACTATATTTATCCCAGACGGGACTGATAAGGTAAGAACTAGAGGACAGAGGTCGGGGGGAGGACTTCGCGCAGCCGCACTAAGCTCATTTCCCTGAACCCTCCCATTGAGCGCCTATCTCAATCCAGATATGAGAAAATTAAGTAGTTTTTGTTATAATAATAAATACAGACATTCCAGAAATGGAATACACAACGCCATCTAATTTCAAACTAAGCAGAGCTTGTACTATGAAAGCTAGATGGACTGATATTTTTTTTTCTTGTAACTGCAAACATATTATACATAGAAAATATCCAAACTCTGAAACAAATTGTTGTAGTTCATATAAGCACTTGGTCTGACCCAGGATTTGAACCCGAGACTCCAAGCACATAAACTACTTATAATACCATATACTACCACTATGCCAGCGTGGCAGTCTAGTATGCAATTTTTCAGATTTGTAGTTCAAATTTAATATTCTTTTGCCCATTGAGTCGAAAGATATAAGAATATTAAGCCGAAGGCGGTTATTGTTTGACGGCATTCAACAATAAAGTTAACTCACTGATTTGAAGTATGTCCATGTGTTTTGTTAAAACTTATTTCCGAACCGAATACACACACATACACACACACTCACACACACTCACACACACACACACACACACACACACACACACACATACACACACACACACACACACACACACACACACACACACACACACACACAAACACACACACAAACACACACACACACATGCGATCGCAGGAACTAGATGGAAAGGAGGTGCAAAAAAATATTGCTTGGTGGCTACCCTGGACATCAAGAATGCCTTTAAATTCCGCCAATTGGGACTGTATTATGCATTATGGAGAAAAATGTGCCAGGATATCTCTGTAGGATAGTTGCAAGTTACTTCAAAAACAGGGTCCTGAAATACGATACAAAGGACGGCCGACAGGTATATGGAATAACTGGGGGAGTACCTCAGGTTTCTGTTTTAGGCCCTCTATTGTGGGAACATCATGTATGATGGACTTCTGAAACAAACACTGCCAGGAAATGTTATACTTGTAGCTTATGCTGACGATGTGGCGGTGGTGATCATTGGGAAGCATCTAGATGAGATAGGTCTGATGTTTGACACGACTTTCGCGCAAAATCAACCAGTGGATGAATACAGTGAACCTACAATTGGCCGAACACAAAACCGAGGCAGTGCTCATCACTAGCAGAAAGAGAGTAGACGTCATCCAGTTGAAGGTTGGTGACCACGAAATTACGTCACAACCTTTTATCCGATACCTAGGAGTCATGCTTGATGCCCGACTTAGATGAGATTAGAATAGAGGAACGGCAGCACAGCATAAGACTTTGGCAATCGCAGTTGGATGCTGCAGTGAAAGGTAGGTGGACGCATCGTCTTATACCAAAAATCGATGTCTGGCTGAACCGAAACCGCCGGAATGTCCGTCCTGTCCAGGAGTTCTTGAGGACGCGGAACACGTGTTTTTCGTGTGCTCCCGCTGCGAAGCAAATTGGAAACGGTCCTCGAGCAAACCATGAGAGCTAAAAATTTGGTAGATGCAATGCTTTCTTCAGAGGCTGCCTGGAGTGCTATAAATAGTTTTGCAACGGAAGTGCTACTAGACCTACGTGAGACAGAGAGAAGACGTACTGAGAATAAAAATAATGGTCATTGAAGGGAAAAATAAATAATTTTTGTTACCAGTAGGAAGAGCAACAGCTAGATCCTCTCCCTGTGACGTAATGCCTAGCGGCGGGCCCGTAGGGATTTAGAGGCCGGCGAAAGAGGTGGTTTTTTAGTCGGTATAGGTACCACACCGAGCCCGACATACCTACGGGGCGCAAAACATCTTAGCCCTATGATACGTAATTGTATTTTTCCATTCGAAAACACACACACACATATTACGTTTATTTCTCTCGCGTCGAACCCATCGTGTTGGATATCATTAGATAGGTCTTTTAAAAACAATAAAGGGTTTCTAAGACGGTTTTTTGATATAGGCATCCGTTTGCAAGAAATTTCACCTTAAAGAGCACTTTTTTGTCAAAACAGGGGCCCCTCTAAAAGCTAAACGGCTGGCTCAAAGAATCTGGGAAAATGCTAAAGGAAAACTATAACGGATTAGATGACTTTGTTAGTTTAGGAGTTATAGAGGCTTAATTTGAAAATTGCGCTTCCTTGGAAAACGTCATACAAAATTTACGCATTAATACGTAAACACAACAGGTTAGGTTATCTATTGGATACGATTTTAAATCCCTTTCCTTTCCTTTCCTTGTCCGATTTTTCTTTAATATTTACTTTTCTGGTATATTTTTTGTGAACTTTTTTAGGGTTCCGAAGTTCATAATAAGTTATGAACTTCGGAACCCTAAAAATGTCCGTCTGTCCGTCCGTCCGTCCGTCCGTCCGTCCTCGACTTACCGTCCAAACGGTAAGTGCTAGAAAGATGAAAGTTTGCATGAATACGTGTTGTAATTACGTCGACAAAGTGCTACAATAAAATTATGAAAAATAATTTTATTTGGGGTACCTCCCCTACACGTAAAGTGGGGATGATTTTTTTTTCTCGAGGCTACCCCATCGTGTGGGGTATCATTAGATAGGTCTTTTAAAAACAATAAAGGGTTTCCTAGACGGTTTTTTGATTTAGGTATCCGTTTGCGAGATATTTCACTTTAAAGGGCACTTTTTTGTAAAAACAGGGCGTCCCCCCCCTCTAAAAGCTAAACGGCTGGCTCAAAAAATCTGACAAAAATCGTGATGGTGGTCCATCTAATGAACTTTGAAGGAAAGCTATAACTGATTAGATGACTTTCTTAGTTCAGGAGTTATAAAGGCTTATATGGTAAAATGCGCTCACTTGGAAAACGTCATACAAAATTAACGTATTATTACGTAAACATAACAATTATCTATTGGATACGATTTTAAATCCACATACCATTATAGGTAACTGAGGAACCCTTTCCTGTGCGTGGCCTGACACGCACTTGGCCGATTTTTAAATTTAATGATTTACGGAAGACTCAAGGAACACACTAGGAAGTCACACTAGGATTTCCTGTGTGGTGGGACTGGATATTACCTGAAATCCTAGTGTCACATATTTTTTTTTTATTTAAACATTGAAAGGTACTGATGAAATATGTGCTTTTTTTTGTGAACTAACTTTTAAATAAATGAAGACCATTATAATTATCTTTATATCAATACAAAATCTTTTAGTTTTCTCTACTAAATCATTTAAGTTTTAAATAAACATAACGACTTGCCAATCGCATAAAGACAGTGTGTTAGCTTATTACGCAATTAGGTACTTAAAACAGAAGGTCACTTAAGTACTTTTTTTAAATTATATCTAAGTCTAGAGAACTGTATACTACACTTAAAATTCCTTAATATTATATATATATAATAATATATATACAGGTACCCTTATTAATTCACTGCAATCGTGATTTTGTAATCCTATATATTAATATGGAATTACAAAGTTATTTATGCAGTTAGTGTGGAAAATATTAGTCACTTCAAAAAACTGTTGCACTAAAATGAAAAACAACTCATTTGGGATTTTGAATCGCACCCAAAATATTGATCGGTCCGTTGTCAGGCGCGCGTTCTGCGGCATTCGCTCCAAGGGTTGCACAAAACGTGACGCGTTCACATCACGTCCTCCTGAAAAACCTGTTTTTGATTGTAATTGAATAACGAAATTAGTGATTGTGGTGAGCTAAGGACCGCGACGCCATGGAATATTCATCGTCGTCGTCTTCTACTTCCGGGATCGAGGTGGAAAATCTGGACTATTTTGTTCGCCGACGTCGCAGAAGGAGAACTTTTCAAAACATTGTGCCTCTGACGACGGAATTGGAAAGCGAAGAACCAGATTTCGAAATGTTGTTTGGCCTACGCCGGTGTCATTTTGAGCGGTTGAACGACATGATCGCGGAAGACTTAAATCGCATTCACCACCGGTTCAGGCGAATAAACCCCATCCGGGGAAGAGATCGACTCGGCCTATGTTTAAGGTGAGTTCTAATCTTTAATAGTTGAAAGCTGGCGAATTATAACAATATATAAGTGCTTATTGATATGTTAATGACCGACCGACAACCAGGCATTTGGTTGTTTGGCAATTCTCGTATTACGATGTTGCTCACGATGAATTCCGATACTAAGTATGTAACCAATTTTCACGAATTTTACTGTAATATGTTTTGCTGGCGTGCGTAAGTTAGGACAGCATAGACATTATCACATTATCACGCTTAGAACTATAAGAGCTGGGCTGAGCAATAAATAGAGATGCAGACTAAGTTGCGTGGCTCTGATAGTACTTAAATAAAAGCATTTGTCGCTCGCGATACTCATTGGATATCCTCCGACTTTGTCTGATTGAAAGACACTTTATGCCTTATTATGTATGAAAATCTGTGACGGCGGTTGAACTTGCAATATGGCGGCGTATAAAATAAATGTACCATCGAATTTTGAGCTCTGCAAAGGGGTGCGTTCTGAGCATACGCGCTGGTGTCTCGCTGTGCGTAGGTGCTAGAGCTACTGCGCTGCGGTACGACGATGGTGTACAGTGTAATGTATACTTGTAAAAGCTTGCAAGCACTAGGTACAGTGAGAAATCTTTATGGGTGTTTATTTGATGCTTCAAATAAACACTCATAAAGTTTTAATTAAGAAATGATAATAATAAATATTTCGGACATCTTACTCACAACGCCATCTTGCCCCAAACTAAGCAGAGCTTGTATTCTGGGTACTAGACACAGTTGTCTGTGTTACAAAAAAAAGTATGTTTATGTATTTATATCAGTATATAAATACATAAACATACTTTTTTTGTAACTACATACATATAACTGACTTAAACAAATATTTGAGAATCACACAAACATTGGTCCTCAGAGACCTCAAGCACAACAGTCGCATAAGCTATCACTGTGACACCGAGACAGACCATGCAATTTTGTTTTGAATATACAATAAAGAATCTGTAATTCAAATTCAAATTATTTAATTCGGACCTTGATACCATATTGTGTTAGTTACAGTGACCTAACCTAGTGTTAGTATTGAAGATATATATAAGTACATACATTAAAATATAATATATGACATGTATAAGTACATACATTAAAAATATAATATATATATATATAAGTATATACCAATAAACGAACAAGTCAAGTAACAGTGCGTCCGATCCCCAAAAATAAGCTATAGTTTATCTTCTGTTGCAATTTAACATTATTTCATCTTATTCTTATGTAAGTAACGAACTCTGAGCCTACGTTTCAAATAAACCTAAATATTCTGATTATTACTAATGATTGTTGTTTTATAATTCAACTTATAAATATTATGATTTGTATAAATGTATTCTATCCCCGTCTGATAGTGTCTTGTTGATTTTGTGGCAGCTCAAGATACAAGCGTAGCTTAGTTTGGGTGCTACCAGCAAATATTGAGATTAATGTGAATGTGCTTTACTTGAATAAACTATCATTATTATTATTTGACGAATATGTAAAACTATAAATATTAAATAAGTCGTATATTTTGTTTTCAGATTCTTATCTACAGGCTGGGATTTTGAAAGGCTCGGTTCCAATTACAACCTGGAAGATGACGTAATCAAAACAATCGTGTTGGAAGTTTGCGACTCAATCTTGCACGTCATAGAAGCGGAGGCGATGCCTCGGCCGACGAAACAACTGTGGAAACGTAGTGTATCGGGATTCAAAAGGAGGTACCAAATGCCAAACTGTGTAGGATCACTGAACGGAAGATTTGTTACTGTGAACGGGAGATTCAATCACATCCTCATGTCCCTTGTGGACTCGGAAGAAAGATTTATTATGGTCGATCTTGGCAAATATGGCATGCTCGCTCAAAGAATGTGGGATAGATCAGAAATGGGAAAGCAATTCTCACTAAATGCGTTTAATCTGCCCGAACCTCAAAGTCCTGGAGGTGACGCATACCCGCTACCTCACGTCATTGTCGGGGGCAACTCTTTCTTGGTGAAACCGTATTTAATTTCAAAATACCGAAGCGGCAGAAAAGATGAGACGGAAGCTCAACAAGTTTTCAACTGTAGAATTGATCCGGTCAAAATAGTTGCGGAGTCAGCCGTCACTCGCCTACGTCGTCGCTGGCAAATCGTACAGAGCGATATCCCACTGCCACTGGAAATGGCCAGGAGAGTAATCACAACTGCTGCTTGCCTGGAGAATACTTTCGCCACTCCGCAAATATGACTAGGGGTTGTGGGCGGCGAACATAAAAGCCCCGGACGGCTAAAATGGATACGATCAAGCTTACCCAAAAAGCGTCTGAACATCAGAGAAAAATTTACCAAATATTTCTTGAGCGATCAGGGCGTAGTACCCTGGCAGTACGAGTTATTGGACCCGCTTTTTAATGATATTGAATTTGCTGATTTTAGCAGTGATGAAGAAAAAACTGATTACGAAGATGGAGGTGCAGACGAAGATGATGACGATGGTTACACTTATCAAGATGATGATGATGACTAATCAAACCAAACTACCTTTCTAATTATTTAGTTTTCTTTGTATCATTGTATACTATTTTGGTAAAACCGAAAACCGAATCGGTTACAACTGGACTTTGGATTGGTCTGAATCGTTATAAATAAAAACATTAAAAACCTATGATTGGGTTTTTCGAAGCCCCACATATTTGGTTAAATGACGGATTTTAAACTGACACAATATGCTAAGAATTAATATTCTTAGCATATTCGCGAGATAATTCTCGCGTTTGGTACAACTTTCAACAGGTATTCATAAGTACTTTATGAATAAGTTAAGCTTGTGGTAATCAATTATGTAACACCTGCTAAACATCCAAATTAATTAAACATATGCTTTTGATACTATGAATATTAATTAGTAAGAATTATTACATAAAATGATATTAATACAAAGAAATTTAAAAGGGCTAAGTCCGAGAAAGGCTCACAAGTTTATCGAATTTAAAATTCGTGAATAGATTGTTTGGACCGTTAAGAACGTATCGTTAAATGAACAAGGAGTATTGTAGTGGTTTAACTACGGAGTTTAAAGTGGTTGTTTTTAGATCCATCTAACCAGCGGCTCTAAGCGATTCTACACACATTTAGCATTGGGGTTTTATCTTAATATAATGAACATGATAACACTGATGCTTACCTTCAACTCTTAGGTCTGCATATCAACGAACATGTACAACTTTATTTTACGACTCATTATTTTGTTCTCGATTGGTTCGCAAAACGAGTCCATTGTTTATCGTTTTTATTTAGATTAACTGCACCTGAAACATTTTGTAATGATAATTTGACATGAGTGCCACTTTAGCCGTACAATACCATATGCCTTTTCCTTAAAGTTTTATTTCCCTAAAGTGTTAAATATTTGTGATCGTAGCGACGCATAGTATTCAATATAGCAACTACACATATATAGTTCATAGGTCAAAGTTATTTGAAGACCCTCAGAAGAAGAATATTCGTTAGAATCACAGTGACCAATAAAGCTCTCATCCTTAGCCGGGAGTTCGACAGACTAGAGATGGAAACGTGGGACTTGCCCCAGTAGAAAACCGAAACCTGCTCCAAAGCAGGAGATTAAATAAAGTGCTTTGTATGCAAAAATGTATGTGCATTTATCTAGTAGAAACATATATGTTTGATGTACTGCTGTATTCAATTGATTAATTGTGTAGATGTATTGAATGTTGTAAAGAGTTTAATCTATTGAATACCTAGATAATGTTGAAGAATATCTTAATGCGTCACATGTTCTATAATATCTTCTTTGATGCCGGCTTTTATTACAACAAGCCATAACGTCCCACTGCTGTGATAGGGTCTCCTCTCAGGACAGTTTAAAGCCTTACATCCATGTGGTGAACATCATGCCTCAAACGTCACCCATCTTGGTACCGACCTAAGGCCACTAACACAATTAAATGTTCGCATAGGATAGTTACAGTTATCGGAATGAGATTTATACTAGAATGTCATTTTTATTAGAACGTAACAAACCTTTGTATTCAATTGTAGATGGCACTATAAATGCCAGACCTTTACTAATAGCTAAGTGTAGAAATTGTTAGTTTGTGTTTGAGCACGTGACGCTCATTGTCGAAATGTTCAATTCAGAAATGTCTAGCGGCCTATCCGTATACAATGATAAGGTTAGATTAAGGAATATAAGCGCATCACCGTATCACCGTATAATCCGTATAACCACTCGATGTCAACTTGTCTTATATAACTTTAGTAAGTAAGGAATGAGGGAAAGAGATTGAAGGCGACAATATAAAATCGCGGGACTGAGGTTTCTATGCAGGTATTTAAATTTACAATTGGTGTAAACATCTTTTTATGTGCTTATTATATGTAATACCAGAAAGGTAAATAAAGATTACCCGCTTTCATTTGTTTTCTTTTTACTTTATATTGGCATGTTTATATTGCCATATATTTATTTATATTGTCATACAGAGACAAATATCCCCAGATAAGTATCCTATAGAGGTAAATCTGGTACAACCATAGACATGTTCCTCTGAAGAATGATGGGTCTGAGACATAGGGACACATCATACAGAAACAAAAAGTCGAAAATTCACCAAGTAAGTAAGATCTTGCTAGATTAAAGCGACTTTTTCTTCTCTCTTACCCTTGTTATTGAGAAGAAAAGAGTGTTTCTATTCTCTTTGAAGTATCTTTGGGCATGTGAGAAGTCGAGTAGCGTCGGGAATATGAGGTAATTATGTTGAACAAAATGTAAGTAATATATAGAACTTACAATTGCAGTTTTAAGAAATAGTGGAGATGTGTAGCATTTTGTTGACAGCGGCGGCATGGGACCCTTTCTTTCCGACTGACGCATATCCTTACCGGCCATGGTTGTTTCGGGAGGTACGTGCGTTCGGTCGCGAGGAACCATGCGGTGGAGGTGTGCACTACAGCGCATAATGCTGCCTTGAGTTTACCGCGGATCGTCGGGACGGGTTTACACCTCCGTCCACTTCAGTGGCCAGTCGCAAAGAAGTGTCACCGTAGCCTGTGGCGTAGCAAGGCGAAGTGCGTGTGCCGTACATCGCCAGAATAGAATAGGTCCAAATTAAGGTCCAAGGTATTTTTTCAAACTTCTGTGTTTAGCCATTTTCAAGTTGTAAACAAGTCCAAAACATTATCCCACAAAATGTTCAATAACATATGAACCATAACATACACAAATGCTGTTTGCTAACATCTAATATGTAACAAAAGCTGTCTTTCCCTGTATTTGATTTGGTTAAGAAAAGATTTTAAAAAAATGCTAGGGTAACATTTGAAAAGTTACTACAGAAAAATCTCTTTTTTTACAGAAAAATTTGTAGTTATATTTGTAGTTTGTTTTACGTTCAAATTTCGCTATTTGTAACAAATTAGTCCTTAGAATACACTGATTTTCTGTTAAATACTAACAGCTCTCTAAAGCCCAATTTGTTTTTGCTGGTGTAACGCACACAAGCGCATTAACTCCATAGAGACGCGTCTGAATTTAAATGTATTGTCAGTCCTCCTGTTTACCGAAAGCTATCATACAGTAACGCCATCTACAAGAAGAGCTCTGCCCACAATAAACATTTTCGTTCATCTAGATAATAAGCCGAACATTAAATATGTAATACCGAGCACCACTAAAAGAGGGCACTTGGCGTAGGTATAGTAACTTCTAATTTACTTATTTATTTTAGAACGACGAAAAATTTGAATTTTTTAAACTTAAAATAATTAAACTTGAATTTTTTAAACTTAAAATAATAAAAAAAAATTGAATTTTTAAAATTTGAATTTTTTAAACTTGAATTTTTTAAACTTGAATTTTTTAAACTTAAAATAATTAAAAAAATTTGAATTTTTCGAAAAATTTGAATTTTTTAAACTTAAAATAATTAAAAAAAATTTTTAAACTTAAAATTTGAATTTTTTAAACTTAAAATAATTAAAAAAAAATTTTAAACTTAAAATTTGAATTTTTTAAACTTAAAATAATCATATTAAACACCTGTGTGTTGCCAATCTACAGTCCGGTTGTGGTTGTCCAACCAGGATATTCACGACAATAACTAAACAAGAGATTAGATAGATTAGAAGTATATGTCTAGAAGTGAACTGAACATTTAGAACAATTTTTTACACGCTTTTTATTAGATTCACCTGTATGTTGGTATGTTTGTTTGTATGTTTGTAACCGAGTCGGTTTTTTTTTTTGGGCGCGGAATCACTTTAAAAGGCAAGATTTCGTTCAAACTTTGTAGATTTATCGAGGACCGATGATAATACACTAACTTGAAACAAAAATTTAAAAAAAATGTTTGAACAAAATAGTATTTTTTAGTCTAGAAAAAAAAACTAGTTTTAAAAAACTAAACAACACGGTTTAAACTAAAAAGTAGAAAATAATTTTAAAGAAAATTAGTCGACGAACAATATTATTTAGTACTGTGTCACTTAATATATTTGCTTTCTTGGCTACTGCTGCGAATACTTACTGTAAGGGTCATGGATTGTTGCCGTTTGATCATCCTTTCATTAGAGTAATGTTAGTGCATATCCACATGTTCACAATTGCTACTGGAACTGTACCATTGCCCTTCATAATTGCTGGTGAACTATTTCCTTTGGAATATAGAAGTTTAGCTGGAGGATTGAGCGTTCTCTTATTATCGTTAAATCTCTTTATCACGGTGAAAACGGCACCGTTCTTTTTTACCACTTTAGGGATTCATGGCGCTTATTGTATTTATGCTGCAGTTGTAGCGTATTGTCTGGTAATTGCATCTTTCTTTCTACCCGAAACTAAAGATAGTACTTTGCAAGATATTGAAGATGAGTTAAGGGGAAGGCCACTGGCGGCTGAAGAACTGAAGTCAACTCAGTCCTTAGCGTCATGGAAATTTCATGACAGCGATAGGAGATGCAGTAGTCCTGTATTGTAATTTTTGTTTAACTGAAGTTTCCGTTTCTAATTTTTATAAATTTCTGTGATAACCTTTAAATGTATAACTTTACCTTCACAGAATTCATAGTATATAGAAGTATATGAAAAAATAAATTGGATTACAAAATACTATCCTTGTAATTATTCTATCCGTGTGGTGACGGACTAAGAATACAGTGTCACCACCCCTATTCATCCCGCGGGTGTCGTAAAAGGCGACTAAGGGATAAACTACGCAAGACAACATCAATGCAAAGAGAAGGAAAACTTGAAACCAACCCTATACCAACCCGTCTGGCCAGCGTGGTATAGTAGGCCAAAACCTCCTTTCTAAGGAGAGGCCTATGTCCAGCAGTGGACTGTTGAAGGCTGTTGATGATGATGATGATGATGATGTAATTATTCCATAAATAATTTAAGTAGTGTTATGTAGTTTATTACTTGTCAAATATATTCTTGAGAGGTTGTAAATATTGATGAATACATGTGTAGTAATGAAATATGTATTTGTATATTAAAATCGCATCCTATATAATAACTTTTATTTATAATTGCATACCATTTATTTTTTAAGTAAATATTTAATGAAGACTCTCAGTGTATTAATTCTCTAGTTGTCTAGAATCTTCTAATGGTCATGTCTTACATGACCATTAGAAGATTCTAGAAGTGTTTCTAGTCCATCTCCTGTGTTGGATTATCTACCTACTTCTGTACGATGGCTCATCACTATCACTGCAAATTATAAAATAAAGTCCTCCGCCGCGTCTGTGTATCTGTTCGTGATAAACCCACCATCGCCATAGACGTGGGCGAAATCGCGGGCGAATGCTAGTTTCATATATAACAAATCGGCCTTTACAAAAATAGGCCAAGGATATACCTGGCCTTGACTGATGATTGTTTGGATAGTTTTACTGTGTAATTGTTTGACTTTTGAATACACAAAACATCTTATTCAATAGTAAGATTTTTACTCACTATTCTTTAATTCATTATGTTACTATATTTTTAAATAACTTGCGTTATATCCTCCTTACATAAAGGAAGTAGAGATGATATTGTTTTCACTTATACTAAAAGCAATACTTTCAATTTAATCAGTTTCATATTTAAAACTCCAACTTAATTTAGAGTAATCAGTTCAATAAACAAGAGTTTTTGAGTTTACTTGATCGCCCTAGTGCGACTACGAAATCTCGTGTTTTCCCAAACATAAGACTAATCTAGATCTACTTTTTAACTCTTGAAAACCCTCAAATACTAAAGAACAGTTTTCGGCTCGGCCAATTTTCGGCCTAATTTTGGAACTCGTGGACAGCGCAATAGAGTATTAATTAGTCGTTAGATAATTATTGTATATTAAAACGTAGTTTATAGATAATACTAAAGTGTGTTAAGTAACTTAATCGGTTGCCGTAATTAGCTTCTAAAAAGCGACTAATCGCCGATCGTCGATGCTAACAGTAGCTAGTGTGCTGAGGCGATAATAGATTAAAGGTTAATCAACTTCATTTGTAATAAGTCAAAATGACACACTTTATTGCGCATGCGTAAATGTCATCAAACTACGTCATTTTTCGCTCGCGTGCATTGTAAATGATTTTCAGTCTCTGGGTTTCTAAAACGACTTTTAGCTTTTCTTACGGACTCCTACCTTTACCCAAGTGAAACGATTACCCAAGCTTGTACAGTTGTTTATCACGGAGAACTGTATCTCTTAAGAACAACGGTGTAGTAACTGTAGCTTAAATGTATACATGATGCAAAGGCATTCTGTGGAATCCTAGGAGATCCTCAATTTACTTCAGCAATGAGTTGCTCCGCAATAGGTATAAAAATATTTGTAACATTACCTCTTTTAATCTATTTTCATTCATTTTATAGAAGACAACTAAAAACCGCGTATTATTTATTGTTCTTAGCCATCATTCCCTAACTATGACTTACTTCCCATTACTTACTATTACTTTACTATCCATTCCTTTTTACTCAAAACAACGAAACAACGCTGTACTATAACTAAAATACATCAGTTAAAGTATAGCTGAGATTTTTTTGAGATTATAAAAGTAATTAAAAAAAGTATGAATGTGGATGACCTCTAATCAATCCAAGATTTCTAGTTAAACGCTCCTTTATCTAATGCAGAAACAGGTAGTACGATTTTTGACTGTCCACTTCCAGGCCGGAGGCCGTATGGAGAGTGGGCATTGTTCTTTCAGCTAAATCAGTAAATCATATAGTGCGTAAGCGACCGAGCATTGCTCGATATATACATAACAACGCCACCTCTTCTCTCTAATAGCTGTGGTGTTGCTGTATGAAAGAGTAGTATAGATGTCGCAAGCAATGCTAAGAGAAAACTCAAAAACAACATTTCCCAAACAGAACACTTATCTCGATCAATTTTTCACTCCCTTACCCCACAAATATTTAAATTTCAGCGAAATCGCTAGAGCTGTTTCTGAAATCACAAATTTAAATATATGTCGAGGCGTTAGACGAGCCCTCACAGTGGTCTTAGTTGTGTTGTCCAATGTCGTTTTATTTAAACATCTTACATATTAACGCAAAATCATAAAGGATTAACAAGATTGTGTGCAGGTGTGCACCTCATGCGGCAGCTGTCAGTAGAATGACGACCGCCATTACCAGTGGCGCCACACTTACTACCCCATTCGGAAACTATTCGCTCTTATTTAAATACATTCGATATCGATTACAGAATCGACTAAAAACAAAACTAAGACATTGAGTTATGATTAACCTCGTAAGGCTCAACCTAAATTTAGGACGATATACACTTCGACCCAATGTACTAAAAATAGGTGCAGGTAGTTGCGGCCCAGAACTTTAGTTTAGTAAAAAGTAAAAAAGTGTTAAAATGTAATGTTTTTGGCTAAATTATTTTTTTGCATGGAATAGTTAACTTACGGTACAGGAAATACAGGGGGTATTTCCTGTACCGTAAGTTAACTATTCCATGCAAAAAATATGTTGAAATAATTTGTCCTTTTTTTAGGTTACTGGGCCATAGTTTTAAGTATGTTAAATCTTGAATCCACTGGGAACGTTAGTAGGCCTCATATTTCTAATTGAGGGTAGACGTGAGTTTAGCGTGTGAGGAGAATGTTCTCGTACATTCACTTTATTGAAGCACTCGATCACGAAATACAGTTAGGACATTGAATAGCAGCCCATGATTAATAATTTTAAATAAGACACTCCGAACACGTGGTGCTCACACGAGATGATCCGCGATAACTATGCTCGTCAACGACCACGTTCCATTTTCAAAGAACTCACGAACGAATGAACGAACAATAATCATCTAGGGATGGGATAAAATCATTGTCACCTGTGATCCTTGTCTATGACTTATGACATGAAAGTAATCGACTAAAATTAATCATTCAATCGCGTTATTATTATTTAAAAGTGTCAATGATTCCCATCCCTGCGGTCACCGGTCGCACGCGCCAGTGCCCGGTGTTGCGTAAGTGTCTTAACTTCAGACACTTATCAGTGTTGCCAGCTAAAATAATCGATACGCCGACAAGTATAATAGTTCAAAAAAATCAAATCTATTTTATTATTGATCATGAAATTACAAATTATACCAGAAATAAAAGAACAACTTTGTGAAAAATAATTTACTTCTTTTATTTTAAACCTTATTAGTATTTTTACATAAAAATATATTTAAATCAGTCTCATATTTAGGAAACAATTGTATCATTAGCATTCCACTTTTTAATCCCAATTAACAAAATAATGTCCTTACAGCAATTATAATATTAATTATTAAATACATATGTCGGATTCGGCCCAGCCATCAGAAATGGAACTTCGATATGGCAACATGGGAAGGAACCCATTATAATCTTAAATAACGTCTATCGCGGATAGAGTCCTTGCTCTTGTCAGGTATGGCGGTCTCAACGGGGCAGTACTAACTGTCAGGGACAGAGTTCCGTGCACCCACCGCAAGATGGACAGTACTAGTTGGTAAAACAACATTCCACATCCGACGCTGGTGTAGTACTGACTGTCGAGAGACAGTGATCCGTACACCAAGACGCATCCCTTACAAATGCGTGCCGACTATGACAGTGCTCGGCTTTTTATAGAGACCAATCTCTGTAGTAGGAGTAAACACGATACGCTTGGTGTACGTTCCACTAGCGCCAACTCGGCGCTGTCTCAAGAAGTGCTGGTACTTATACAACACGACTACCTTCATAATTATCTAATGTTTCATTTGCACCGTCACATATAATACTTTAGGTACCTACATCAGTCACAATTAACCTTTTAAAGCAAACAATACTAAACAAAATAAAAGTATCTAAATCAGTAAATCTCAGGGTGGAAGTTATAAAAACAATTTCTCTCTTTAGTGAGGTACAAGTGAATGATATGATATCATCATTGTCTTCGTCATCTTCAAATTCGGAGATGTCCAGAATTCCATATTAAGTTGATTTTCTATAGCTTTATCGTCCATGGCTTAAACAAAGGAAAATAAAAGTAAACACCCAATGTCCTAAAATTATGGCATAGAAGTTAGGCAACATTTTACATTAAAAACCCTCCGACCCTATTTTGGGACATAGTTTTATCGTTCATTTAATACAATATTAAATTGCCTTGCAATGAAAAGAAAAATGTGTGGGAACAAAATACAACATATCCACAACTGTTTGCAATACATTACAGACATCGTAATGATTATAAAGATATGAGTAGATTCACTTACCTATATCCACGAGCCTTCCGTTCACATATTATCATATAAATTAGTAAATAATATTTAAGTAGTTATTTTTTTTGAGGGATTTAAAGAAAAGCAATTAATGAATTGATAAAGTTTCTGGAATGAAACATCCTGTATGCAGCCCAGTATAACACTCATTACTATTGCAAGCTAATGCAACCTTAATAAAACAAAAGGCAGGTAGTCTGAAATATAGATAGAACGTAAAGTTATCTGTCACCGCGTATGAATTACTAGTCCTAGTTTAAGCATACCCACTTACTTGTGTAAATTATTATTTCGTATTGTGTACATTCTTGAATATTGTAATGTGTCGATTGAGTACATTGACGGATGTTAGTGTACGAACAAACCTTTCTGGTTTTTGTTACACTACTTAGTTTAGATTTGAAAATGTAAACTTCTACTACTGTAAACTAAAATCACTGGGCCGTAATTTAATGATTTTAAAAACTATCTTGGCCGGAGTGTCAACATATTTTGTCATTAAATTAGGTCGTTGGGCCTTACGAGGTTAAAATAAATAATTAACAACAGTAATGTAATTTATAATAGATTATCACATGCCGTCACATACAAGAATTGTTTGTTTCAAGATATTAAATAGCCTTGCCACAATTAACTACAAACGGATGTAATAAACACAAAATGATAAGCCTGAGTTTTATTTAAAAGCCTCGCTGAATCTAGAACGACATACATACTTGTACAGTATTTACCATTACAGTACGCAACTCCGGTAAGTGAGCTATTTATACTTATATTTTTGTTATTCACCTCACATACTTGACTTAATTCTTGACTCCATCATCTTTGCTACACACTCTTTTATAAACTCTTTTGTACACTCTTAAAACATTATAACTGTGTGCGTGTGTACTAGTATCACAGCCAATCTGTGTAGACTATAAGTTTTTTTTGCATTTTACTGCATGACTTTCCTTTAAGCAAAGATTAAAAATATATAACAAGGGCTCCCAGAAAATCTCACGACAGTCCCTCACAATATATGGTGGTATACCATCAGGGCCCACAGAGGGCTTGGGTTTCAAGCGGTCGAGTGCCGATCGGAGTTCACGCTCAGTGAGCTGACCCACGTGAACCCTTGCTGCGCTCACCATCGCGGTGGCTGATCGTTCAGCCGCTACCGTGTCCAACGTTGGTTGCTCCTCGCTATACACTGAGTGAAAGTATGTAGCAAAACTCTCAGCACACTCTTTCTCACTTAACACCCTACCATCTTTTCTTATTATGTTTCTATTACGCCTACCTTGTTTATTTTTAATGAAATTCCGAAAAGATTTCGGTTCGTTATTAATATTTACCTGTAATCTATGCTGATAAGCTTCATAGGTCGACATAATTATACGTTTCACCAATGATCGATACCTAGAAAATGTTTGGTAATCACATTGGGATCCAGTAATTTTAAAAATTTTGTGATTTCTAGATTTTTCCTTAATGTCGTGTGTCAAATCTGTAGTGTACCATTCTGGATATGAGTACCTACCACTCATTTAAATTAAGTTGATTTTTGTGGGTGTACAATCATTGATAGTAGCATTAATTATACTATAGAAATAATTCAACGCCTCCTCCGAGTCTTCAATATCATACAATGTGTTCCAGTCTAACATACTAATTTTGTCATATAACATTGTAAAGTTACATTTATTAAAGTTCCAGTGATTACTACGGTTGCTAACAATGTCTATGTTGTCCTGGCTAGGCACCCGAAAAGCATGCCGGCTAGTTGTTATTGTAAGGTTAATCTCCAACGGCGGATGATGAACTTCAATGGCTACTAAAGGTTCATCCGATATGTTGATTTCTAAATCACTCGACAATACGTTAACAAGTACTAAATCTAGTATACGATTATTAATATTACAACAATTATTTACCTGCCGAAATCCACAGAAAGCATTAAAATATTCCAAATAATTATTCACTTCCACCCCCGCCGAGTGCATGTTACAATTACTGATTCATACTTTACACATACATTTTCAAGAATTTGAAATAATTTCGTATATTCGTTATAATTACATTTTGGTGGAATGTACACTACACAACATAAAAACAACAACTTATTGCTATTACTGATCGTTGCACACACAAGTTCAAATAAGGTTGCGTCTACATTGTCGATCGGCACTTGATTAATTTCAAACCGAGAAGATACCGCCACGAATACACCTTCCTATTTTCTTCCATTAACCCGATCGCACCGTACTATTTTATATCCGGCTGGGATAAATTCACCGTATTTTATAGACCCATTTAGGCCACACTCGGTAATTGCCATTATGTCATAATTTGATGCTAATACATTCTTGTAAAATGTTTCCGTTTTTGTTCGCAGTCCTCGGACGTTTTGATAATACATTTAAATGGACTTAGTGGTTTTCCTGCCCTCTATCGGCAAGTCTGTTGGTGTTACGAAACCACACCCATTCATTCAAACGAGTATTAACGGGCCAATTTTCCACATTTTTTACTGTAGGAAATTCAGACTCTGTAAAAATTTCTTTATTTTGTATAGCTTGGAATGAAGAAATCTACGTGTTTCCTCCTTTTAAAATAGTCTTGCAAGCTAGGGAAGTCTTCTTTTTACTAACAACTTTCCAATCGCTATCAGACTTACATGGTTTCTCCACAACCTGCTGCTTATTGGTTATCAATTTTTCATTATAGTCGTCACAAAGTAAGAAGCCCGGTTTGACATTTGTCATCGTGGCGTAACTAATACGATTAATTCGTGTTTTTGAGGGCAATTTTTCAATATCAAGTTATACTTGATGCTTATTTAAGATATGCGTTGTGATAGTGTATGGGTAACATAGTAATTAAATAGGATTATGTATTTGATTTTTCAATTTCTTACATGCGGCATGTCAAACGACAAATGTCAAAACGGGCTTCTTATTTAGTGACGACTATAGTGTCACTGATCTGTGTGTGCACCCCCTTAGATTTGTTTCGTTCCATCGCTCGGCGCGCGCGCATTGTAATATTCGGATTACCTTCCGATAGCGCCGTGACGTCCACTGCCATCTCGCGTAGCAGCTACCTTGGATGGTTCTTCCATCTCGCTCACGCCTGTTTATGTCAGCAGCTTGTCGATTTTGGTAGATAAATCTTCTATTAGCTTCGATAAGTTGTTAATTGTTTGCTGTTGAAAATCAATTTTCTTGTTTTGTGCCTCAACAAGTGCAGATTGGGTCTAAATCTTCAACGTCAACGAAGCAATCTTCTTTGGCAATTTGCCTATAATCATTTCGGAGCCAAGTTTGGACATTTTACCAATAAAATAATTTAAAGACGCTAAGACAAAGTTCACGTGCGTATACTTATAGCTACTCCTTGTACTTTTGTACATATATCAATAGTACTCGTAGGCTAGATAAGTGATGTATATAATTAATGGGCTAGATAAGTGATATGTGTCGTTAGTAGGCTAATAAAGAGACGTTTATCATTAATGGACTAGTAAAGTGATGTGCATTATTAATGGGCTAGTAGAATGATGCGTAGTCTGAATATTTTGTGGTTTAATATACTGAAAAAAAAAAGTTTACACTGACGCAACCGTGGCCTGGTGATTCAATGACAGAAGCAGTCCAATAGGCTGATGCAGTGTGAGCTACCATTCACAATGAGTATGTACTACTCTTGGATTCTGCTCATATTCTCCATATCATAAATTAAATCCAAAAAAAAACAATATTTCAAAACTGAACATAAACTATAAAATTCGTTTATTTTATAGGTGTCATCATGAATCTTGGAAAACTTTTCATCACGATCTTGATGCTGATGTTGGTCATCTCGTCCACTGCGTATGCCGATGAAAGTGGAAGTAAAACTAACCCGAAGAATTACAGGCATAGAAAAAAGAAACACAAAGAAATTGACCAATTCTGAAAAAAACACCAAGCCTTCAGAGCGTAACTTCAAGAATTTTTAAATTCAAAATTATTTTATTACAAAAATGAATTTAAATGTTTGTCTTTTAAAATCTAGGCAAGTGAACAAAATCAAAAGGATGTTTGTGAATTAAACGCCTGAGACTCTCAATAAAGTTTTATGATTTATGAAGATCGTTGCGTTACCAACCTTACATCTAAAAAAATAAACAATCTCGGTGAATTAAAATCTTAAGACACGACCATCCACTCGTAGATAAGTATAACTTCCTCGTTTTTAGGGTTCCGTAGCCAAATGGCAAAAAGCGGAACCCTTACGGATTCGTCAAGTCTGTCTGTCTGTCTGTCTGTCCGTCCGTATGTCACAGCCAATTATTTCCGAAACTATAAGAGCTATACTGTTGAAATTTGGTCAGTTGATGTATTCTGTTAACCGCATTAAGATTTTTACATAAAAATAGAAAACAAAACAATACATTTTAGGGGTCCCCATACTTTGAAATGAAACTCAAAAATTTTTTTTATCAAACCTATACGTGTGAGGTATCTATGGATAGGTGTTCAAAAATGATGTTGAGGTTTCTAATATCATTTTTTTCTAAACTGAATGGTTTGCGCGAGAGACCCTTCCAAAGTGGAAAAATGTGTGTCCCCCCCCCTCTAACTTCTAAAATAAGAGAGTGATAAAACTAAAAAAAATATATATTGTACATTACCATGCAAACTACCAACGAAAATTGGTTTGAACTAGATCTAGTGAGTAGTTTTTTTTTAATACGTCATAAATCGTAACACGCAATTTACCTTTCATCCAATCAATACACTAGTATAAAAACATCGATGAAAGTTACAACGAACTACAAGAACTTTTATATGATGTTACTTGCTGATACGGATACCTTCATGGGCGAGTCCGACTCGCACTTGGCCGCTTTTTTATTAATCATTATCATCATCAGCAGCGTATCGCGGTCCACTGCTGGACAAAGGCCTCTCCCGTTGCATACTTCGTTTTTCGCTTTACATTAATAAAAATAACTATTACAGAAACAATAAACCCGACTGCTTTAAAGCAATAAACTGAAACGAGAAACAAATATCTGTAATGTAAAGTTACGCTCCTTGAAAGAATAAAAATAATAATTATGGCGACTTCTACAAAGCAAACAAAAACATACAATAGCACCGCGCCATCTATCAAAAATACACTGAACTACGGAATAACCAACTAAACGTACTAACTACTAATACTGTATCGCGATTTAGAAGTTCTAACGCTATATATACAACTGCCGAATATCAGCCGTTGGAGCGTTGCCTGCCAGGTACTAGTATGATCGCCTGTCCTGGTCAGAGGCTCGTCACTTTGTATTAAAGGGATATAATACCCGCTTCTCCTGTGTCCGGTTATATTCAGACGACCATGTGTAAGGTTTTGTTTATTTTGGTTTTGTTTGTATTTTTTGGGCTATCAATACGAATAAGTCCTGCTATGCAACAAAAACTATGTGTACACGTATACAGCTACCCTTCACTCTTGTTTGCATTTCCGTGCTGGGATACTTTGAAAGTGGTAATTTAGATCTTAGATTTCCTTACTGCACTTCCTCGTCAAAACCACGTAAGATACTTTGCGACACAACTGGACTGCCGCCGCCATCTAACATGGAAACAACAAATTACGATCAAAAGACAGGAACCTGAATATTTTATTTAAAAGCAGTAAATTTGAGTCACGGATGGCCGGACATGACGAAACTGTATAATTAATAAAGGATAGTTATTTTTATAATATAGTATATATAGTATGTATGTTGACATACACAAATACGGATTCGATCTATTATGAGTATATATACATACATACGAGTATATTAGTAAATAAAGTCTGCACGAAAATCCACCCGGATGCTACCGGTGGTTATATCGGACTGGAACCAACACGAAAACCGCACGCCATCTCAAGGTACTATTAAATGGAGAACCAGGTGTACCCTAGAAAAGAAATGTGTGTATATCCGATGTACCTTGGAACATCTAACTTGCAGATGATCCACTCCTTAGTGCGAACCCCGATGTTCCCTGTCTGCCACCAGAAGGGCGTTCGCACTTTGTGGCGCATTGCACTGTCTGCTTCTGCCAACTTGCCTGTGCTAGCTAGGGTACTAGTACCCAGGCTTGTGCTTATGGAGGACAGATATCATTCTGCATATTTCTGTACCACTGACACGTGTATTCAAACTTTTTTTGCACTAGGTTCAGTTCGCAAATTCATTCGCATTTCAATATAAGTATGTAGTTCCAACCTCACCTTTAGATTACAAGTGATACGGCCATTGATAATAGTCTAAGCTATGTCATATGCGTAAGTACTCAAAATCCATTGTACTCTATTTCCTAGTACCTACGTTTGCAATTTGTTAGAAAGACTGTGATGACGTAAAACTTTTATGACATGAAACTTTAATTACTGATTTAATTATCTAATAAAAAAACGCATTAAATGATGATTAAATGAAACGCGGTAAATGATTTATGACATATTAACAAAAAAACTACTAACTAGATCTCGTTCAAACCAATTTTCGTTGAAAGTTTGCATGGGAATGTACATCATATTTTTTTTTTAGTTTTATCATTCTCTTATTTTAGAAGTTACAGGGGGGGGGGGGGGGTACACATTTTACTATTTTGAAAGGGTCTCTTGCGCAAACTATTCAGTTTAGAAAAAAATGATACTAGAAACCTCAATTCAGTTCTAAGTATGGGGACCCCCAAAATTTATTGCTTTTTTTCTATTTTGGTGTAAAAATATTAACGCGGTTCACAGAATACATCTACTGACCAAGTTTCAATAGTATAGCTCTTATAGTTTCGGAAAAAAGTGGCTGTGACATACGGACGGACAGACAGACAGACAGACAGACATGACGAATCTATAAGGGTTCAGTTTTTTGCCATTTAGCAACGGAACCCTAAAAATGTACAACATTCGATTATCGACTTCAATTGTTTTTATTTATTAAGCTTAGAGAAGAAAGATGGATACTTCGAAAATTCGAGTGATTTTTGAATACGAGTGCCGAATTGAAACTAACGCTGCAGAAACAGCTCGCAATATCAATGTTGCATTTGGAGAGAGGACTTCTAATGAACGTACCGTGCGATTTTGGTTTAAGCGCTTTCGTGATGGAACTTTTGATTTGAAGAACGAACCACCTGTAAGACCGCCCACACATTTGTATAGCAGTGAATTGAAAGAGAGTGTGGAAGCTGATCCGAGCCAAACTACCCAGGAATTATCGGCATGGTTTGACGTTACCTTACACACAATATTGACACATTTGCGTCAAATCAATAAAATAAAAAAAAAATGAAAAATGGGTGCCTCATGATTTGACTGATCTGCAAAAAGAAACGCCGTTTAAATCTTGTGTTGCTTTGTTGAATCGATACAAAAATGAAGGAATATTAGATCGATTTGTGACATATGATGAAAAGTGGATTCTTTACGATAACCGTAAGCGAAAAGTGCAATGGCTGACCCCAGGTCAAACCCAGCAACAGTGTCCTAAAGCCAAGCTTACCAATAAAAAGGTAATGGTAACTGTTTGGTGGTCTCAGCATGGTGTTAATCACTATAACTTTCTCCGATCTGGTCAAGCAATAACGGCGGATGTCTACTGTACCGAACTCCGAACAATGTTATAAAAACTTGCAGTGAAACAGCCCCGACTCACGAATCGATCTTCACCATTATTGCTCCATGATAAAGGGAGACCTCATATAGGACGAGAAACCATTTTAACTCAACAGGCAATGCAATTAGAAACCATTCGTCACCCTCCGTATTCGGCAAACATTGCTCCAACGGGCTACCATTTTTTTGGTGATTTCGACAATTTTCTACGTGATGAAAAGTTTTCTTCGCAGGAGGCAGTAAAAATGCTTACACAAAGTTTGAAGAATCTAGATCACTAGAGTTCTATCGCAAAAGCAATGTATTGATAATAATGGTAATTACTATTTTGTCACATCACAAACCTTAAAAATAGTACATCATATAGTTCATAGACCTAGATTTGAACACATCACATTATATATAAATTTATCGAAACAACAATTAACTTTATAAATTATCATTTCTCTCTTAACTTTTAATCTGTCTTTGGACCTAGCTTTTATAAGAATACTATTAATATAAAGATAAATATGACCAAGAAACAACTGAGCGACAGTGACCAAGGTACAACACTACTCCAACTACAACAAAACGATGGATTCTAAATAGTTTTTTCTTCAAAAGGTCTTGAGGTCGATAACATCGGCTTCATGGCGGTTTGTGACTTACTTTATATTAAATAGTCGGTAGTGATGTACCATATATGATAGACAGTAATTTTGTATATTTGAAACCAGCAAGTGGCCTAGGTACACATAGTGCCAAGGTTCAACAGGTTCCCTACATAGTTCTTGTTATGATATCATTCTAAGAAAATAATAGTCAATAATTCGAAGAAAATATGATTACAATAAGGTATTCTGTTGGTACTGGACTATCATCTTCCTAGCCTTATTCCCAATATTATTTGGGGTCGGCTACTAAAAAATTAAATGTAATAAAGAATATAACCTTACCTATATAACCAGAAGAGTAATTTAATGATAATTCAATATTTTTGTCACTGAGAAAACACAAACCAACATTACATATTTCTGAGGAGTCACTATTGCACGCATAAAACTTACACAACGAATAACTGATTGGGCTTCTTTTCCTGTCTTCGTTCTTCATTTACTCGTAGCGAAGGTAAAGAAACTCTGGCAAATGTGCGCCATTTACGAGATTTTATTGCCCAGACTCGCATCACACGCACATTCCCCAGAGTCAATTATCAGACAGACTTCTTGTTTCTTCACTCTGAAGTCGGCAGCATCTCTTGTTCAAACGTTGCTCTCTTCAAAGACGATAACGTCAACCTAAAGCACTGGAGCAGCCAAAAAATGGAAGGTTATGAAAAACTTCCAATTTACTGGCTGTTCAAATGCTTAGGATTACATTCGTGGGTCATCTTTTCACTTCTGCACTGCTGCAGTTCAAGATCTACTAGTGAAAAGGTAACAGAGGTGTTGGACACAGTTATATTGTTCCGTTCAATATTATATTAGAGTAAATTCCGAAAGTCACGGAATTTACTCTAATATAACAGGGATAGTCGACAAAACATTAAATAAACGAATTAAACCCTAGCTAAGGGGAAACTAAAAATTAATAAATATACTGCCTGTCGTAACTGACGTACAAGTGTAAACTAGACAAGAGCAAGAGACAGTTATAAAAACTTACACATCGTATAAATAATAACTGATTGGGCTTCTTCTTGTGTCTTCGTTCTTCATTTAGACGTAGCGAAGGTAAAGAAACTCTGGCAAATGTGTGTCGATTGCGAGATTTTACTGCCCAGACTCGCATCAATCACACATTTCCCAGAGTCAATTACCAGATAGACTTCTTATTTCTTCATTCTGGAGTCGGCGGCATCTCTTATTCAAACGTAACTTTCTTCAAAGACGACAACAGCAATATAAAGCACTGGAGCAGCCCAAACATTGGAAGAATGTGAACAACTTTCAATTTTTGAGAAGCTACAATGCTTAGAATTACATTCGTAGGTCAACGTTTCACTTCTGCACTGCTGCAATAAAAGATGTACCTGTGAATGAGTAACAGAAGTTTTAGATACAGTTATATTTTTTCGTTCAATATACTGCTTTGTGCAACAAACAATATTAAAATGGATCATGCTAAAGTTTTGCTAAGTATTACAAACTTTTATCTAGAAATTAAGTACATTATAGTTATAAGATCCACGATTTGGTAGGACGTTCTCTAACTTTTATACCAAATTACTGTTAAAGTTAAATATATATATAACATTTAGTGATACGAACAAAATATGATTACAACAAGATAAGATGATGGTACTGGATCGAGGTGATTAAACACAATTAATAATAAAATCTTACATCTATAACCAGAAGAGTAACTTAATGATAACTCAATATTTTTGTCACTGAGAAGACAGAAACGTATTCAAGAGAAGTCATGACTACTTCTCGCATAAAATTAATTTACACAATGTTAACATAATATGTGATTGGGCTTCTTCTTCTGCTTACATTTAGTCATAGCAAAGGTAAAAAAAACTCTGACAAATATGCGCCATTTACAAGATTTTATTGCCCAGACTCGCATCATACGCACATTTCCCAGAGTCAATTACCAGACAGACTTCTTGTTTCTTCACTCTTGTTCAAAGTTTGCTTCCTTCAAAGACGATAACGGCAACCTAAAGCATTGGAGCAACCAAAAAATTGAAGGTTATGAAGAACTTCTAATTTACTGGCTGTTCCAATGCTTAGGATTCCATTCGTGTGTCAACGTTTCACTTCTGCACTGCTGCAGTTCAAAATCTACTAGTGAATGGGTAACAGATGTGTTGGACACAGTTATATTTTTCCGTTCAATATACTGCTTTATGCAACAATCAATATTTTAAATAGATCATGCGTATTGTTAAATATATAAAATTTTAACCTAGAAGTTAATAACATTATAATAATAAGATCCACGATTTGGTAGGATATACTATAGCTATAATACAATATTATTATTTTACATTAGAACTTTGAGTTCCTGTTACAATATCAAGCTACTAAAATAATAGTTAGTGATATAAAGAAAATATGATTACATTAGATATTCTAATGGTCAGTACCATCACTTCGTTCCAGTGAACGAAGTGATTAAATACAATTATTAATATAATCTTACCTATGTAACCAGAAGAGCCACTTAATGATAATTTAATATTTTTGTCACTGAGAACATACAAACATACTTCAGAGAAGTCATGACTATTATTGCTCGCATATAAATGAAATCTAGAATATATAAGTGAAAGCCACGGAATTTATTCGAATTAAGCCGTAACTGAGAGTAATTTAAAAAAAAAAATCGGCCAAGTGCGTGTCAGGCCACGCACAGGAAAGGGTTCCTCAGTCACCTATAATGGTATGTGGATTTAAAATCGTATCCAATAGATAATTGTTATGTTTACGTATTAATACGTTAATTTTGTATGACGTTTTCCAAGTGAGCGCATTTTACCATATAAGCCTTTATAACTCCTGAACTAAGAAAGTCATCTAATCTGTTATAGTTTTCCTTCAAAGTTCATTATATGGACCACCATCACGATTTTTTTCAGATTTTTTGAGCCAGCCGTTTAGCTTTTACAGGGGGGGGGGACGCCCTGTTTTTACAAAAAAGTGCCCTTTAAAGTGAAATATCTCGCAAACGGATACCTAAATCAAAAAATCGCCTAGGAAACCCTTTATTGTTTTTAAAAGACCTATCTAATGATACCCCACACGATGGGGTAGCCTCGAGAAAACAAAATCATCCCCACTTTACGTGTAGGGGAGGTACCCCAAATAAAATTATTTTTCATAATTTTATTGTAGCACTTTGTCGACGTAATTACAACACGTATTCATGCAAACTTTCATCTTTCTAGCACTTACCGTTTGGACGGTAAGTCGAGGACGGACGGACGGACGGACGGACGGACGGACGGACGGACGGACGGACGGACGGACAGACGGACATGACGAATCTATAAGGGTTCCGAGTTATGAACTTCGGAACCCTAAAAATATACTGCCTGCCGTAACTGACGTACAAGTGTAAACTAAACAAGAGCAAGAGACAGTTATAAAAACTTACACAAAGTATAAATAATAACTGATTGGGCTTCTTCTTCTGTCTTCGTTCTTCATTTAGACGTAGCGAAGGTAAAGAAACTCTGGCAAATGTGTGTCGATTGCGAGATTTTACTGCCCAGACTCGCATCAATCACACATTTCCCAGAGTCAATTACCAGATAGACTTCATATTTCTTCATTCTGAAGTCGGCGGTATCTCTTGTTCAAACGTAACTTTCTTCAAAGACGACAACAGCAATCTAAAGCACTTGAGCAGCCCAAACATTGGAAGAATGTGAACAACTTTCAATTTTTGAGAAGCTACAATGCTTAGAATTACATTCGTAGGTCAACGTTTCACTTCTGCACTGCTGCAATAAAAGATGTACTTGTGAATGAGTAACAGAAGTGTTAGATACAGTTATATTTTTCGTTCAATATACTGCTTTGTGCAACAAACAATGAAGTGTTAGTTACAGTTATATTTTTCGTTCAATATACTGCTTTGTGCAACAAACAATATTAAAATGGATCATGCTAAAGTTTTGTTAAATATTGCAAACTTTTATCTAGAAATTAAGTACATTATAGTTATAAGATCTACGATTTGGTAGGACGTTCTATAACTTTTATACCAAATTACTGTTAAAGTTAAATATATATATAACATTTAGTGATACGAACAAAATATGATTACAACAAGATAAGATGATGGTACTGGATCGAGGTGATTAAACACAATTAATAATAAAATCTTACATCTATAACCAGAAGAGTAACTTAATGATAACTCATTATTTTTGTCACTGAGAAGACAGAAACGTATTCAAGAGAAGTCATGACTACTGCTCGCATAAAATTTACACAATGTTTACATAATATGTGATTGGGTTTCTTCTTCTGCCTTCGTTCTTCATTTAGACGTAGCGAATGTAAAGAAACTCTGGCAAATGTGCATCAATTACGAGATTGTACTGCCCAGACTCGCATCATACGCTCATTTCCCAGAGTCAATTACCAGACAGACTTCTTGTTTCTTCACTCTTGTTCAAAGTTTGCTTCCTTCAAAGACGATAACGGCAACCTAAAGCACTGGAGCAACCAAAAAATTGAAGGTTATGACGAACTTCTAATTTACTGGCTGTTCCAATGCTTAGGATTCCATTCGTGTGTCAACGTTTCACTTCTGCACTGCTGCAGTTCAAGATCTACTAGTGAATGGGTAACAGACGTTTTGGACACAGTTATATTGTTCCGTTCAATATACTGCTTTATGCAACAATCAATATTTTAAATAGATCATGCGTATTGTTAAATATATAAAATTTTAACCTAGAAGTTAATTACATTATAATAATACGATCCACGATTTGGTAGGACATACACTAACTATAATACAATATTATTATTTTACATTAGAACTTTGAGTTCCTGTTACAATATCAAGCTAAGAAAATAATAGTTAGTGATAACCAGAAGAGTCACTTAATAATAATTTAATATTTTTGTCACTGAGATCATACAAACAGATTTCAGAGAGGTCATGACTATTATTGCTCGCATATAAATGAAATCTAGAACATATAAGTGAAAGCCACGGAATTTATTCAAATTAAGCCGCAACTGAGAGTAATTTAAAAAAAATACTGCGTGACGTAACTGACGTACAAGTGTAAACTAAACTAGAGTAAGATAAAGTTATAAAGACTTACACAATGTATAAATAATAAGTGATTGGGCTTCTTCTTCTGTCTTCGTTCTTCATTTAGACGTAGCGAAGGAAAAGAAACTCTGGCAAATGTGCATCAATTACGAGATTGTACTGCCCAGACTCGCATCATACGCACATTTCCCAGAGTCAATTACCAGACAAACTTCTTGTTTCTGCACTCTTGTTCAAAGTTTGCTTTCTTCAATGACGACAACAGCAATCTTAAGCACTGGAGCAGCCCAAACATTGGAAGAATGTGATCAACTTTCAATTTTTGAGAAGCTACAATGCTTACGATTACACATATCACAGATCACAGTTATATTGTTCCGTTCAATATATTGCTTTATGCAACAATCAATATTTTGAATAGATCATGCGTATTGGTAAATATAGGAAGTTTTAACCTAGAAGTTAATTACATTATAATAATACGATCCTTGATTCTGTAGGATATACTATGACTATTATACAAAATCATTATTTTAGTTAAATATACATTTAATATTACATTAGAATTTTTGTGTTACTGTTACAATATCAAGCTAATAAAATAATAGTGATACGAATAAAATACGATAACAATTAGATATTCTGATGGTACTGGAACGATGTGATTAAATACAATTATTAATATAATCTTACCTATGTAACCAGAAGAGTCACTTAATGATAATTTAATATTTTTGTCACTGAGAACATACAAACATACTTCAGAGAAGTCATGACTATTATTGCTCTCATATAAATGAAATCTAGAATGTATAAGTGAAAGCCACGGAATTTATTTGAATTAAGCCGTAATTGAGAGTAATTTAAAAAAAATATATACTGCCTGCCGTAACTGACGTACAAGTGTAAACTAAACAAGGGTAAGAGAAAGTTATAAAAATTTACACAAAGTATAAATATTAACTGATTGGGCTTCTTCTTCTGTCTTCGTTCTTCATTTAGACGTAGCGAAGGTAAAGAAACTCTGGCAAATGTGTGTCGATTGCGAGATTTTACTGCCCAGACTCGCATCAAGCACACATTTCCCAGAGTCAATTACCAGACAGACTTCTTTTTCTCCACTCTGAAGTCGGCAGCATCTCTTGTTCAAACGTTGCCTGCTTTAAGGACGATAACGGTAATCTTAAGCACTAAAGCGGCCCAAAAATTGGAAAAATGTGAAAAACTTTCAATTTTCGAGGAGCTAAAATGCTTAGGAATACATTCGTGGATCATCGTTTCTGTTCTGCATCGCCACAATTCAAAATCTACTAGTGAAATATTGTTCCGTTAAATATACAGTTTCATGCAATAAACAATATTTTATATAGATCATGCTAAAGTATTGTTAAATACCAACTTTAACCTAGAAATTAAGTACATAAGATCCACAATTTGGTAGGATATTCTGTAACTATTTTACAAAATTATTATTTTACATAAATATATATAAGAAATTTGAGTTCTTGTAATGATATCAATCTAAGAAAATAATAGTCAATATTACAAATATGAGTACAATGAGATACTGCGATGGTATTGGACCGAAGTGAATAAGTGCAATCAATAATATATTCTAACTTATATAACCAGAAGAGTCATATAATGATAATTCAATATTTTGCTAACCGACAATACACAAACATATTTTAGAGAAGTTATGACTACTGCTCGCATATTAATAAAATCTAGAATATATAAGTAAAAATTAATAAAACAGGGATATGCGACATTATGAAACGCAAAACATTATGTAAACGGATTAAGCCGTAACTAAGGGCAATTTAAAAACTAAACAAATAATACTGCCCGACGTAACTGACGTACAAGTGTAAACTAGACAAGAGTAAGAGAAAGTATATAAACTTACACAACATATAAATTATAACTGATTGGGCTTTTTCTTCTGTCTTCGTTCTTCATTTAGACGTAGCGTAGGTAAAGTAACTCTGGAAAATATGCATAGTTTACGAGATTGTACTGCCCAGACTCGCATCATACGCACATTCCCCAGAGCCAATTACCAGACAGACTTCTTGTTTCTTCACTCTGAAGTCGGCAGCATCTCTTGTTTAAACGTTGCTTTCTTCAAAGACGATAACGGCAACCTAGGTTATGGTTAGGTTAAGGTTATGAAGAACTTCTAATTTACTGGCTGTTCCAATGCTTAGGATTCCATTCGTGGGTCAAAGTTTCACTTCTGCACTGCTGCAGTTCAAGATCTACTAGTGAATGGGTATCAGAGGCTTTTCAATTTCAGCAAATTGAAACCTATAAATAAATCCAGAGAAACTATGAAACAACTTTAATAGCTTATGTCGTCTGGATATAATAAATTAATAAATGGAGGTAATAATGAGTTATAGTAATAAATGAATTGCATAACGGTAATCAACTGAAAGGAGAAAAACAAGTATCACATATTCTATATAAAATTGGTCTGACTAATGTATTGTATTGTAATACCAAGGTAATTAATCCTTATCATTTATTTGTTCAGACATAAATATTGAATATTTACCATGAAAAGTGTTTATTGTGATAAACCTTTAATAGACTTCTAATGAAAGACCCGCAGCAGAGACTTTAGGTCGTCAGCGTTTTCTAAGGGTTAGGATTACATTGCTGCGCTGTGGTATAATGTTTCTGTAATTTAAAACATAATAAATTTATAACATACATGAATAACGTGACACAAATCTAAATAGTTGAATTTCGATTTGTGTCACGTTACCGTGTTTCCGATACCGCGATCGAATACAGAAAGTCGCTAAAACGCGATGCAGCGTAGATGCAGTCGTGAATTCGCCGATCGTCGATGCTAAAAGTAGCTAGTGTGACTTGTCAACTGTCAGGCTATACAATATTAAGTCAAATGGTAGTATGTAGTATGTGTAGCGCTGTGTATGTGTGAGTAATGTTGTGCACTGTAATAGTTTATTGTGATTCATTTGTTATACAACCTAGCGCTTTCCTCCAAGTGAGAGCTTGAGGTACATAATAATACATCATGTAATTATAAAACAAGTGTTAAAAACAATATATCTTTTACCTAATTATAAATAACAAGTTTATGAACTTATTCTCCTAAGTTATTTTATTATTATTAATAAGAAAGAAAAGGTAACCTTTTCTTTCTTATTTTGGATCACAGAGAACGTAAACAAATCTAGGAGAGTGTGATAGGTTACACGTTGTGTACATCAAGACTGGTGTTGAACGCACGTTTCCGAAACTCCATTACCAGACAGACAGTCTTAAGTTTTAACTAAGTCAGTTTTTCAGTTGAACTCAACAAGAAGCGTCTCAGTGTAACTGCAACAGAGGACTTCAACACTTGGCGTACACAAAATCAATTTGAACGAAATGCGTAAAAAATGTATGCTTTAAATTTTTTGATACATGTTATCAGTATCGGAGTTCGTCGAGTTAAATACGGATTTTTGTGACCATTAACCTTGAATAACTTGCGCAGACACGAGATTGAGCTAGACTTTTGAGACAACTGTTGGAAGATCAAAATGCACGTGTAACGAGTTTACAGCTTATTACTGAACTGTTGTTGTGTTATATATATATATATATATATATATATATATATATATATACACATCAACAATATATATATATATATAAAATATTGAGATAATTCTCTGAATTCTTAGATCTTGATATTAAAAAAAAAATCCGAAATAGAAAATATACAAAAACCTCATTTCTATGCTTGTTACATTAGCTCGATTGGTTTTTACGGATTTTCTCGTGTGAAAAATAAAGGGACGGCCGACTGGTCTCGAGAGTGTCTGGGGTTCTTTTTCGTGGAGTGAAAAGACTTAACGCGTCATTGACAACCTTAGCCCATCACTTTTATATAGGTTTTTATCAGTTTGTGAATTCGGCCGAGAACATTTTATTCATCCTCTACGGGCTATCTCAAAGGAAAAATCTTTGAATATTTTAATATACTAAGACGAGCAATAAATGTATCACACATTTATAGGGTTCCGTAGTTGATGACTCGGAACCGTTATAGATTTGTTACATGTCCGTCCGTCCGCCCGTTCGTCTGTCCGTCCTCGACCTTCCGCCCAAACGGTTGGTACTTGAAAGAGGTAACTTTGAATGAATATGTGTTGTAATTACGTTGACAAAATGCTACATTAAAATTTAAAAATATTTTTCATGGGTATTTATCACGTAAAGTGTGGATGTTTTTTTTTCTCGCGTCTTACCCATCGTGTGGGGTATCCTTAGATAAGTATTTTAAAAACATTGCAAAGTTGTTCGCCATCCATCATTGAATATTCTCAATCAGGTAAAATTGAATTTGACATAAATGTGTGTTCTTATCACGACGATAAAGTTTAAAACAAATAATGATTCTTTTTCATGTAGGGTTTCTTCCCTACACGTAAATTGGGCATGTATTTTATCTCGTATTTACCATTTATATGATTATCATGATATCAGAGTATCATTAGACCGTCCATTTTTTTTTATTTTTTTTTAAATGAAGCCATCCAAAGTGACTCTACCCTGCCTGATGGAAAGCATGAGCAGAATCCAAGAGTCGGGACTACCACACTTGCTGCGAATGCAGACAATAATGTATGGCGGCCCACACTATGGCGGCTTAGTGAGATGCTTTTTCACGCCCCGCTGAAAGGACCCGGGATCATAGTGGGAAGGAAACACGTGAGCTGGTAGTGAGCCATTAAAACATTGAGGGTTTTTAAGACGGTTTGTTGTTGCTAAGACTTGTAAAATACTTTCACTTGGAAAAAATAACGAAATAATTAGAAAACATAACAATTATCTATTGGATACGATTTTTGATCCACCTAACGTTATGGATGACTGCGGAACCCTATTGCGTATAATATGCGTGGACTTGGCCGGTTTTTAGACGTATTCTGTGAACTTACTGTGTACTCTGTGTACTTTTACACAAAAATAGAAAGAATGCAATAAATTTTGGGGGTCCCCATATTTAGACCTGAAACCCAAAAAAAATTTTTCTCATCAGAACCAAACGGGGTATCTATGGATAGGTCATCAAAAATGATATTGAGGTTTCTAATATAATTATTTTCTAAACTGCATTGTTTGCGCGAGAGACACTTCCAAAGTGGTAAAATGTCGCCCCCCCATGTAACGTCTAAAATAAGAGAATGATAAAACAAAAAAAAATATATGATGTACATTACCATGCAAACTTCCAACAAAACTTGGGTTGAACGAGTTCTAGTAAGTAGTTTTTTTTTTAATACGTTATAAATCATGAACCGCAATTTACATTTCTTTCAATCAAAACACTATTAATAAAGCATCGGTGAAAGTTACAACTAGTCGTCACAAAATAAGAAGCCCGTTTTGACATTTGTCATTTGACATGCCGCATGTCAGAAATTGAAAAATCAAATTCATAATCCTATTTAATTATTATGTTACCACTATCACAACGCGTATCATAAATAAGCATCAAGTTTAACTTTATATTAAAAAAAGTACACTCAAAAACACGAATTAATCGTATTAGTTACGCCACGATGACAAATGTCAAACCGGGCTTCTTATTTTGTGACGACTATAACTATAAAAACTTTTATATGATGTTATTTGCTGTTACGGAACCCTCCATTAGCGAGTCCGACTCGCACTTGGTCGCTTTTTTATATATGTAACATAAAGAACCGAAGAACTAAATATGCGATTTTAATTTCAGTGGACACACGTTCCAGAAATAAATTATTTTGACAGACAGGCAAATAGACAATAAAGTTACCATATAAACATTCCGTTTTTAGGGTTCCGAAGTTTATGACTTCGAACCCTTATAGATTCGTCATGTCCGTCTGTCCGTCCGTCCGTC
Source organism: Phragmatobia fuliginosa (assembly GCA_932526445.1). NCBI lineage: Eukaryota > Metazoa > Arthropoda > Insecta > Lepidoptera > Erebidae > Phragmatobia > Phragmatobia fuliginosa. The sequence continues at coordinate 15,873,445 of OW052057.1, forward strand.
TGTCCGTCCGTCCGTCCTCGACTTACCGTCCAAACGGTAAGTGCTAGAAAGATGAAACTTGGCATAAATATGTATTGTAATTACGTCGACAAAGTGCTACTATAAAATTATGAAAAATATTTTTATTTAGGGTACCTCCCCTACACGTAAAGTCGGGATGTTTTTTTTTTCTCGCGGCTAACCCATAATGTGGGATATCATTAGATAGGTCTTTTAAAAACAATAAAAGTTTTCTAAAACGATTTTTTTATTTAGGCATCCGTCTGCGAGAAATTCCACTTTAAAGCCACTTTTTTGTAGAAACAGGGCGTCCCCCCCCCCCTCTAAAAGCTAAACGGCTGTTTAAAAAAACCTGGAAAAATTCGTGATAGCTGTCCATATAATGAACTTTAAAGGAAAACTATAACGGATTAGATAACTTTGTTAGTTCAGGAGTTATAGAGGCTTAACTTTTACAATGCGCTTACTTGGAAAACGTCATACAAAATTAACGCATTAGTATGTAAACATAACAATTATCCATTGGATACGATTTCTAATCCACGTACCATTATGAGTGACTGAGGAACCCTTTCCTTGCGTGGCCTGACACGCACTTGACCGATTTTTTTGCTTCTAAGGACGTCTGTGTCTGTGCACGTTTGTGTATGGAAGTATATATATTAAACTTAACTGTATCAAAAAATCAACTTTTAAAATATTAATATTTGTGTGTTCTGTACTGACGTATGTAACGGCTGTGCCGATTTTAACACGACTTTCACGCTAATATAAGAAGTTAATTAGCGCACTTTATCTAAAAACCACTATTACTATTTCATATGGCTCACGTTTTATTAAGGCTCTTGATTTGAGTCTAGACGCTGCGCTTATTTAGATAGTGGTCTATGTAATGGTGTGTAAGCCACGTTTACCGTCGAGGCGAGGGTTGTTTCTGCCCCTCTAATATGAAGGTTATTAAGTGTACTATATCTCATAATGTACACGGGTCTTTACAACGTTGAACAAAGTTAATGAAAATTCTTTAAAGACGCTTCTATAAGAAAAAAATAAATTCTAAAATTTTATCGAGAAATTGTTATTTTTGGTAAATCACTAAAAGTTTCCTCTAAATTTAACGTTCGTTGATTTAATATAATGGGCAAACATTACAAAACTTCAAGAATGTAGTTATCTTATAAGAAATAATTTGTATAATTATAATCACTTAGATGTCGGGTATAAAAGCTGCTCTCAAATTTCTTGTAACAGATATTTCACTATATTCCGTTATTACACGCTTTATATTTATTTATTTATCTGTATGTGTGTTTGTAAACGGCCAGATTTCGTTCAAACTTTGTAGATTTATTAAGGACCGATGTCAATACACTAATTTGAAAAAAAAAAGCTTAAAAATTAAACAAACACGCTTTTAAACTAAAAAGTAGAAACTTATTTTAATGTAATATAGCGTGGGGTGCTTTCTGAAAATATTTTAATAACGTCACCCCGCGCTTTGTTACATTAAAATTATTTTCTACTTTTTAGTTTAAAAGCGTGTTTGTTTAGTTCTTTAAACTATCATTTTTATATATTGAGCTACATGTTTGTTCAAGTATTAAATAATAATTGAGACTTATACGGGGAAACATAAAGTATCGAATTCTGCCTACTTACATAATTCACGAAATGTAGTAAAATAAAATAATTTTAGTAAAGTAAATTGTTACCGATTGGGCTAAATTAAATACATTACACCCTAAGAAGTAGGCAGAGGGATATTAAAACACCAACGCTTAACATATGTAAAATAAAACTAACCGCATAGTCACTAGTGAAAATTTGATAAAAAAGTGATCCGTCTTCTTAATTTTAAACTACTTCGATAGAACAGGAGAAATAAATAATACATCGATACACAGAGACGCGAATCGCAAACCTTGTCATGTCTGAAGAAAATACACTTCGAGGCTGTAATGGTGCATGTACCTACTTAGTGTAATAAGTACAACTTACCTTTGTTCCGTACCGTAGCTGCCCCTCCGACACTTTTCACCAGCTGCGAAATAGGAAACTGCACCTGCCAGCCACGACCACAGTTTTCGATTAAAACGCAAAATTTGAGAGCGACCTTCACGACTCCGCGTCCGAACTGACAATGCCTCCCGAAACTGTATCAGCCATCATCAGACGTCAGGTCCACACGTCCATCGATCACTGAGGTCTAGAGTAATACCTCTGTCCCGTTTCAATTATTTCACTTGGGTGGAAGTTGTTGGGCATAACATGAGATGAAAAGAGATGGAACAGGGTGTAATCGGGCGGTTCCAACTTGTATTTTTTTAAACTACCAAAGACCACGCCCCTTACATACACGTACATGAAATCCATCAAGTTATAATAGAGATTTGCACAAGTGCGAGTTGATGTTTAGCACCCGAGGTTCCGTACAACAAGTTTGTAAGTAAATAGTTGAAAAGCTTTGATTCTCATAGATCTTGATTCTTTTTTTTTCTGAGCGACGAACTAGTGTATAATAAACTAAACAAATGAAAGTATTAGAAATGAATATCATCCTTACTTCCTTTCTAATATTGTAAATGTGAAAGTAACTCTGTCTATCTGTCGCACTTACACGCCAAATCAAGTGAACCGGTTTAAGTGAAATGTTGGTAAACATATATCCCAAAGGCCGAGAGAGGCCATAGAACATTTAACACGATAACCGACAAACACAGGGGCGAAAGCTAGTTTTCTATACATCATCTTTTTACCTTTTTTAGGGTTCCGAAGTTCATGACCCGCAACCCTTATAGTTTCGTCATAACGTACCCGACAAATCGCCTAAACGGTTAGTAATAGAAAGATGAAACGTTGCATGGATGTATTTCTATCAATAACAAAGTGCTACAATAAAATCACGAAAAATAATTTTATTTTGAGGTACCTCCTCTACATGTAAAGTGGGGATGTTTTGTTTTCTCGCACCTACCTCATCATGTGGGGTATTATTAGAAAGGACTTTTAAAAACATTCAGAGATCGATTATTTATTGAGAGAGAGATATAAATACATTGAGAGATGATTTATTGGAGATTTTGATTTACGAATCCGTATGCGAGTTATGTAACTTTAATAGGCATTTTTTTGTAAAACAGCCCCCCCGCCCTTCTAAAAGCTAAGCGGCTAGGTCTAAAAATCAGGGAAAAATCATGATGATAGTCCATATGATGAACTTTAAAAGAAAACTATAACGGTTTAGATGACTTTGTTAGTTTAGGAGTTATAGAGGCCTAACTTGTAAAATACGCTTACTTGGAAAGTTTCATTAAAAATTAGCGCATTAATAAGTAAACATAACAATTGTCTCTTGGATACGATTTTATATCGAAGTTTCATTAGTGATGACTTCGGAAACTTAATCTATGCGTTGCCTGACACGCACTTGGCCTATTTTTTATCTTTACTGTTCTTACCTCACAATGAAATTTCCATAATTTTCAAACGTTCGAATCAGTGTTTAATGAAATTACTGACAAAAGATGGAGTTTTAAATAATATTACAGAACAAGTCTATAGTTTTCACGGAATACTAAAATAGTTTTATGCGAGTACTGTTCTGTGCGAGTATGTGTGCGCCGTGATGCTACAGATTGGAAACATTTACATAGCTAGCTCGCGCGCCTTGTTTCTATAGTAACTTCGACAATGAATATTCAAAATTATAGTTGTCTCTCTCTCTGATTGATCTGAATTTACATAAAAACAAAGGATGGCAATACTTATCTTATAGTTTATATATAAGTTGAGAAATACATAGAACATCATTGCGCTCATAGTACACAATCTATGTATGATGATAAGCCTTAAGCCTTTGTCTGAGCTGTGCATTATGTATGTTATATAAGTCTATACATTATTGTATATTTCAGCTGTGTTTTGTTCAATCAAATAATTTCATGAAACAGTTCGTGACTATTAAAATATTAAGGCAGTCCGAATTCAATCTGAGCGAAGACTGCGAAACACCTGGTGAACATGTTATCACTCATTTCAAATAACAACTAAAAAAACCAAACACCCAGACTTCATACATAGAACTTAACGTGTCATAGTGTGTTTATTTATTGTTCACTAGCTTCTCATCGAGGATTCGCCTGCGCGTATAACGGTTATCGTATTCAAAAGTATTTACATGACAATCATCAACGACCCATAATGTCCCGCTGCTGAGCTAGAGTTTCAATGAGGGGCTTATACATTTTCAGAATTAACATAAAGAATCATTAAATATATTCAGTGAGCTGCTGTACTCATTAACAAGCTTAGTCACACGACAAATTGGAGAGTTTAATCTTAAGATAGTTCTTCGTAGGGGTGGGTACAAGAAAACAAGGTCTTGTGCTTTCCTACGCTTTTCAAATGTATCGATTTTGATGTGATTAGGTTTTTGATAATAAGAAGAATTTTTAAGTGTATTTTGCATGCCAGATGTATTTTTTAAATGCCACGTAAACCGTTTTTGTATGCGTTCAATGCGGAGACTATGTCGCCCTCCCCAGCGAATAATATGATAATGTGCTATTACGATAGTTTACGTTTTATTGCATATTCGGTATTTAGAACACTAATTACACCTTATAAAAAAATGTACTTTTTATATGGATATTTAGAAAAGTACACTAATTTCAATGACCCCGTGATGAACATAACAATATTACTCAGGTTAATACTGATTATGTAATAGTAAATTTTTTCAATAAGTGACTTTTACCATTTTATTCGTGGAAGAAATACATAATTGTGTTTCATGTAAGGTGTAAAACAATTATTTTAGGGTTTTATTTCTATTTACGCAATTTGGTAATGATTTCTTCCAATACATGATAGATAATTGTGAAAATTCGTAGTGCTGTTAACGGTATCATATAGATAAACTTTATAAAGTTTTTAAATTATCACTTTGATTTCACGCAAATAATTTTGTAATATCATTTTACAGTTAACATTTTTAATAGCACATTTTAACGAATATTACTGTAATGAACTAATACTGACTAAAATTGTTGGATTTACACGCGAACAATATGGTAATGGTGCATTACACAATATACTTTTGAGCTGCAATTTCGGTAACATTATTTTCGCCAATAACTTTCTTTTGAAAACTATTACAAAAAAAACCCAAAAGAAAATATAAAATAATTAAATTAGGTTTGTTTTGACACATAAATGGTTACCTTACGATGCTCCCTTGCTGAGATAATACTCAAAAACAGTATTTATTTTTTCCTGTAAAATTTAGAAATTGCCATTACGATATTGTTCGGTGGGGAGGGCGATGTATGCAATAGTGCGGGCGCCATACTACACTGCAGTACTCCAGTATACTCCTTATTCCAGTATCCAGTATTTTGTTTTTCGGATTTCGACACACCTTGCTGTTTCTGATTACAAAGCATTTTGGAGGTACCAATATATTCTCTATGTGAGATACTAATCAGTTTAACATCCATAGTTACACCCAGTTCCCTAACATAGTCAAATTGCTGCAAATTATTTACGACAAGATATGCGTTATTTATTTTTTAATCTATAGAAATAAGTTATTTGGTAAAACACTGTCCATACAAAAATGAAAATGTATAAATGCGTTATATGCAAGCCTTTTCATTAGTTTCATATAGATCTGATGCATTTCTTCAGGCGGGTTTGTCGATAATGTACAAAATTTGAATTACAATTTAACAATATATTTATATTTATACTTATTTCTTTTAAAAACATCACTGTTAAAATCTCCCGTTAATTTTTGTACTAAAATTCGTAATAACACTTCCAATTTATTCATACACTCGTTAAAATTGTTAGAATTTGGTGAGTTCGATGGTGCAACATTCGAAAACACCCGTTGTTAACATATTGGCTATTGTAGAAAAATGTTCCCCTCTCGCTCTCCCTCCGACAGAAGCATGCAGCCAAGTAGTACTTGTGTTTATTAATGTTTTTCATAATTTGTCATCATAAAGTGTTCGGTAATATTAACAAGATATTTAGAAGCATATTCTTTTCAATCAACTCTTGTAGGCAGACTGCAAGTGAGCTAGATTTTAGTAACAATATTCTGGTACTTAAGGTACATAATGTAATTACTCAAGAAAGAATTGGCCAAGTGCGTGCTAGGCCCCGCATAGAATAGGGTTCCGTAGTCACCAATAATAGTAGGTAAACTTAAATTCGTATCCAATAGATAAATGTAATGTTTCTTATTTTTTCTTTATTTTTAAACAAAATTTTCTGAGTGAGTGCATTTTTTTAAAAGAATCAAATCAAATCAAACCATTTTCATTTCAAATACACCAATACAAAGGCATTTTTAGGGTTCCGTAGCCAAACGGCAGAAAACGGAACCCTTATAGATTCGTCAAGTCTGTCTGTCTGTCCGTCCGTATGTCACAGCCCCTTTTTTCCGAAACCCCTGTAACTTCTAAATTAAGAGAATGATAAAACTAAAAAAAATATATGATGAAATGAATGAAATGAAAATGAAAATGAAATGAAAATGAAAATGAAAACATTGCCATGCAAACTTCCAAAGAAAATTGGTTTGAACGAGATCTAGTAAGTAGTTTTTTTTCAAACGTCATAAATCATAATCCGCAATTTATATTTCATTCAATCGAAACACTATTATTAAAACATCGATGAAAGTTACAACGAACTTTAAGAACTTTTATATGACGTTACTTGCTGCTACGGAACCCTTCATGGGCGAGTCCGACTTGCACTTAGCCGCTTTTTTTATACATCATAAATCGTAAACCGCAATTTACCTTTCATTCAATCAATACACTACTATAAAAACATCGATCAAAGTTACAATGAACTACAAGAACTTATATATCAAGTAACTTGCTGATAATGACAATGAATATTGAATGATAATGATAATGACAAATCCAAAAACGTGCAGTGCGTGCGATTTACAAACTAGGTGCACGAGTTTCCCTTAGAGAAAAGTTTAAAGAGATAGGCATTATCCCTACTAATATTATAAATACAAAAGTAACTCTGTCTGTCTGTCTGTTACGCTTTCACGCCTAAACCACTGAACCGATTTTGATGAAATTTGGTATGAAGATAGAACTGAACTTGGGAAAGGACATAGGCTACTTTCTACCTCGATAACCAGCATACACGCGGGCGAAAGCTAGTAATATTATAAATGCGAAAGTAACTCTGTCCGTCTGTTACGCTTTCACGCCTTAACCACTGAACCGATTTTTGATGTAATTTGGTACGAAGATAAAACTGAACTTGGGAAAGGACATAGGCTACTTTTTACCGCGATAACCGACATACACACGGGCGGAACCGCGGGCGAAAGCTAGTAAATAAATAAAATAAATAAAATAAATAAATAAATAAATATTTTGGACATCTTACACACAACATCATCTAGTCCCAAAGTAAGCAGAGCTTGTGTTATGGGTACTAAACAACTGATATAAATACATAAACATACTTTTGACAGTTGCATCGCAATACATATTTGCAAACATTATGTTTATAGAACAAAATATGCATTTATATCACAGGAATAGTGACGTTCACTCGGTGAACACGAGCATAAATTAGTAGGTCAATATCATAGGCTACATAACGCATTTATAATTCATTTATGGGTCTTGCCGTGCGATTTTTAATAGGTTACCAGCTAGTCTTATGAGTCTATCAGTGGAAAAGTTTAAAAATGTAGTCAAAATTTATCTTATACGTAGAGGTTATTATACAGTTGACGAATTTTTAAATGATAAAGAAAAATGGATTTGACTACTTGCTCCTTGTCATTTTATTCTACTCATGTGAATGTTGTTATCACATTGTATAAGAGCATGATTTTACTTTTGTAAGTAAAGATTCTACGTGACGAATAAAGGCCATTCTTCTCTTTTTTTTGATCTTAAAATTAATATTTTATATTTAATCTTTCGTTACCAGTAATTTGGCCAATATTTGAGCACATATAGTTTTTACCTTTGTTGTAAGTAGATGCTCCTACTATGTTGTACCCACTGAGGCTGTTGTTTTTTTTTCTTTTTAAATTAGCTTATGTTCTAATTATTATCACTATAATTTGCATCAGTCCTCTAACATGGTGTATAGTATATTAGTGGCAGCACCTTACCCGCATATCAGGTTTATAAACATTAAAACTATGTAAACATTGGCGATTTGAAAGGAGTGGCCGCGAGTTTTTACTGCCGTGTTCTTTTCTCCGGCTTTACCTATTGTTTGCGAACATCCCATAAATGTACATGTAGAATCTTGACCTGTCACAAGAGATGTATTGCATCCTAAGTGAATAAAGAATTTTGAATTTGAATTTGATACGGATCCCTACATGGGCGAGTCCGACTCGCACTTGGCCGCTTTATTTTATTGAAACTTCAAGCAGTCAGTCAGTCGTGAAGCTAATTGTCTGTTTCAATTCGTAGATCCTATGGAGATGAACAGACAAGAAACCCCGTGGACACTCTTTTTCAACATAGTTTTTTAGTTAGAGAGTTACAATAGAGTACATTAATTGACATATATGTAGTGTACTGAGGGCGGCCTTATTGCCAAAGGCAAGCTCTTTCAGACATTCTTAGGATGGATCAAACTGTATCGGAGAGAAGGTGGTAGTCGACTATGCATTAAGTTTAGGAGTAAATAAAATACATATATGATATCCATCCATAAACAGCCATACATACATGAATACATCATCATCATCAACAGCCTTTAACAGTCCACTGCTGGACGTAGGCCTCTCCTTAAAAAGGAGGTATTGGCCTACTATACCACGCTGGCCAGACGGGTTGGTATAGGGTTGGTGTCAAGTTTTCCTTCTCTTTGCATTGATGTTGTCTTGCGTAGTTTATTCCTTAGTCGCCTTTTACGATACCCGCGGGATGAATAGGGGTGGTGACACTCTGTATTCTTAATACGTCACCACACGGACTAAGACATGCATACATAGACACATGCATACAAAATACATATAATACTTATACATAACATTAATTAATTAAATTAAATTCTAAAAAACAAAACCATAAATTTCATATCCTTGATCTTGATTAGAAAATGGTTCACGTATAAATTAAGATGTATTCGTGAACCATTTTCTCAAATTTAGTTAGTGTTTGCGCTTTCTTGATATTTATCGGCAGAAAAAACATATCAATGTTTTTATATTTATATGTTATTTTAACGCCCTTTGCGGGGAGTAGCGGAACTAAATAATTAGTTCGCCTACTTGCCGCATTTATTATTTATATGGATGAAGCGGCGTTCTGCCAAAAAATCATGATGGTAGTCCATGTGATGAACTGAAAAGGTCTATAACGGCTCAGACAAGTTTGTTTGTTCAGGAGTTATGGAGGCCTAACTTAGACAATGCTCTAGACGCAATCACGCAAAGACTGCTAGACGCAAAATTACAATGGGGTCCTCATGTAAAATCACTTGCTGGGTGGCTTAGCTCAGCGGCATATGCTGTTAAAAAAGTTCGGCAACTAATGGATGTGGAAACCGCACGATTAGTTTATTTTAGTTACTTTCATAGCATCATGTCATACGGCATCTTGCTTTGGGGACGTGCGGCAGAAATAGAGTCAAATTTTATTCTGCAAAAAAGAGCCATTAGAGCTATATATAGTCTCCGTAGTCGCGATTTTGTTAGGGGCCTCTCTAAGGAGATCAATATCATGACAGTTCCTTGTCAGTACACCATGAAGACATAATGTATGTTCGAATCTCTTTAATCAAAGATGTGATAGACATGGGTATTATGCTAGGAATAAAGATAAATTATATCAACCACGTTTTAGACTCTCAAAAGTGCATACATCTTTTATGGGGTACTGTATTAAATTTTATAATAAAATACCTCAAAACATATTAGATTTAACAGAGAAACGATTTAAAAATGTTGTAAAACGCACACTATGTAAGCAAGCATATTACAAATTAGAGGATTACATTGCCGACAAGAATGCTTGGCTCAATGCTGGTCCTTCTCCACAGCCGCATGATTAATTCTCAAATTATTTAGAAGTTAGTTTGTATTTCTGACGTGTTAATTTTATCTTAATGATTGACATTCTTATTTTTATTTTTTTGACATGGTATAACCATATTTCTGACATGTATTGATAATTTAATTGTATCTTGTTGTTGGCCTTTCTATTTTTTTTTGTATTAACATTATTGCATAATAAGTTACTTTTTATTGACATGTTCTAAATATTTATCGCACTCTTAGAGAGTAGCTTTTTTATAAATGGTTTTATTATTGTATAACTGCGAACATTTTGAATTGTACATGTGAGCACTTTGTAGTCACTAGTAGCATAAGTTTGTTTGTTGACTGGCGGTTGTGAGTATGTCATGCTCGCTCAAAAGTCCTGCTGGCTATGGCGTGTGTAGTAGGTCGTTCGGCTCCCTACGGCTAAATTATTATCTGATACATATAGGTGGATGCACGCATGTACCGAAAATACAATTATGCAAATATTACTCAAATATTAAGTTTTACATAATACAAAAATTACTGATATGTACTGTGATAAACAAAATACAGTGCAAAAAAATAATCTTCCAATAAGAGATCTAAAAATATGTGAAAAGTCTCCGTTAATTGGTTCTAGTGTAGGTGCTCCCCTAACTTGATACGAAATAATTTGTCAAAACATTTATATTAGAGGGAGGAGTACGGCACCTATTACTATCTCTTTTTATCATGGGTCCATTAGTGGCAGACTTATTTATAGAAAAATATTGATCTCGCTGAATTAATTCGTAACATTTTCCCAGAATTTGTTTATGTAGAGGAAAATTCCGTTGGAGGCACAATGTTTATCAGTTACTGCTATCAACAGTATATTGAAGCTATTGTAATGTGTATAAATGTTACTGTAAAATATTATTACTTGTAATAAAATGTTTAAATACCTATCAAAGTAACCATAATTAATCGGTGGAGTACGTTGTCGTATTCCATTTCAATACATACATCGAATAAACTGTTATATGCACGTTCTGCGTTTTCGCTTCTAAATCGATATTTATATTATTACTAGCTGATGCCCGCGTCTCCGCTGGTGCCTAAGGGTATGAAAAATATTTAGATGTCGGCCGATTCTCAGACCTACTCGATATGCACAAAATTTTTTATACAAATCGGTCCGGCCGTTTCGAAAGAATATGGTACCGATGGTCTTATATGCGAGTATAAGATACAACTGAATACTTCACTTATTTGCTCGTATGTTTGTTTGTTTGTTTGAAGGCTCTAATATCAGGCAATTATAGTTTTTGTCCTAGTATTGAAAAAAATCTGTTAAATGATTTAGTTTTGAATGGTAGAAGATTCATGATAAAAATATATGAAAAAACTGTAAATTTCTAAAATAAAGACCGCGACATTATATGTCTATCTTATAAGATTGCCTCTCTAAAAACATTTTTTATGGCAAAATAGGTTGTTGCCGCGGATAAACATCACCCTACGGGCAGTATAAGACCCAGACAAGCCTGCATGGGTGAGCTAGTGTCTAGTAATACATTTGAGTATATACCTACCTACATAGGATATTTCTCAAAAAGGTTCTTTGCTGGTGTGTGCGTTACCAAACTGTACCAAAACGTGTTCTTACAATAGATTTAATTTAGGTTTTAATTTATTATTATGATCCAATACGTAGGGCATCAGAGTGTCTTCATGTTTCGTTGTTCTAGTGTCCCGTTCATTTAATAATGTTCCTGTTGTTTTATGTTCTCATAACATTTAAGTATCGTGTTCATTACAAAGTTACATTGCCCACGGGACAATCACACCCGCAAGAACTGTTGTCACCACTCTGGTCGATCAACAGGCTTGACAAAACATGAATAACTTATTTATGTTCAGAGCTTTAAACAGTCGATCTACTATCTGTCGAGTAAAGGGTCCCCGACTACCACAGACTTCGCTTATTAACAGACAGTTGATAGGTATAAATCAATATTTCAAAACACCTACTTACTCTTGAATTCTGTTCATATTTTCCACCCGGTACAGTAAAGTCACTTTGGTGGGATTAAATATTAAAAGGAAAACATTGTTTCAATAATATCAGACGTAGGACAAAGGGTCGTGCTTAGCGCTCATTTAATTTTTGCTAACAAAACCGCGGACTTAATAAAATTAATATGTTCAGAATAATAATTGTTATATAGCATAACACAAGTTAAAAAGAATATACACATTTGATAAACAAAGGGTACCGTTCCACCTGTTGAGTTGTAATCCCTAGACATAAGAGTCTGCGAGGTACCTTGTGTGCTAGGTGAGTGTGTTTGTCGACAGTCTGGTGTAGGTTTGGGCGTCTGTTTCTTCTGAGCTGAGCCTTGTGAGAAGCGCCACCTGCTAAAAACTTTTAAGCTTGCAAAACAAGTTTAGAAACCTTTGTTAACATTTGTATTAATACACTTTACGTCCTACGCCCACTTCGAGTCCTTTCTTTGCTTTTAATTTAATATTTCAGTCGGTATTTGCTAGTATTTATGTCCTATCTAAAATAGAATATGCGAGAATCATTTTGCGTTACACAATTTTAAATAAAACTCGTAATGTTAAGTCGATTAAGAAAATTAATATGGTACAAAAAATATTTAAAAAGTAGCGCCAAATGGGAACCATATTTATGGAACACGTCAACTTTAAATCCCCACTTACAAAGTCGCAAGAATAAAAATTTATGAACTCAATAAAAAACAGTGTGTTCGCGGTATGCGACGACTATGCAGTTGCAGTATACGAGTGTATGTGTCATGCTACATGCGCACGATCGCTTCGTCCTACGCTGTTAACAATTCATTTTGAATTCGGTTCCTGGAAATGTTTATTTTATATAGACGAATATTACTTGTTGTCGTCATATATTTATTGATATGTGTTATGTTACCATCTCAACGAACTGTTTCTCAAACGCACGAGGCAGTGACGTCAGATATTATTGACGAGAAGTCAGAAGAGAGTCAAGAGTTTCAATGTCATTATTTAAGAAATAGTGGTTTAGTCCCAGAAGTTACTGAAGTTTCAACATTTCCAGTCAATTCTATATTTTTTATAGACTCATCTTGCCGTGGGCTGACACTGCTTAAGGCGTGTTCGGTTGAATCAGCCGCCAGGGCGAACCCTGATCGACAAATCGTAGTGCTTTCCACATCACCCATAAATCCTGAAAACGCTGTAATGAAAAAGTTACTTACACTTAATAACATAAGCATTTTAAGGATCCACCTCGAAAACTACGCAGAAGGAACTCCTTTAGATTTAAAGTTTAGGAAAAAACCCCTGAGTTTTGAAGATTTAAATATAGATCTAGCTGAAATTCTCAAATTTCTGACGTTGTTTAAGTACAGTGGGGTATATTTGTCGATGGATATTATAGTAGCCCGTAAGTTCGAAGGGCTTCTGAGAAACTGGATAGTGAAAGAAAATGCAGTCTCGATGTCGTCTGATATGTTTAGTTTCTCGGAAAATTTTAACGGCAGAGCAATGGCCCAGGTTGCTTTAAAGTAAGTGCTTCAGATATTTCAACATGTTTTTTATCTCCACTCCATCTACAACACGCAAACACTTGAAGTTGATTGTTTGCATGACAATCTTCAATAATTTCACTTTAATTCTAGGTATGTCTGCCAAGTCAGAGGTTGTGGTTTGTACTTCCAGGTTTAAAGAATTATGCGAAGGGTAAGATCGTATTTTTCTCCGTCTTGGTAGAACTGATATGTAACATTAACGACTTTAACGATCCACTGATGGACTTGGGCTTCTCTTTAAAAATGAGATGGGAAACATGTAAATATCAAATGTTCGTCGTTAGTCTGGTTTCTATGTTTTGTTTTATATTTAAGAGCCTTCCTTCCTTTTTTAATTGTAGTATATGTGAGAAACATAAATAACAGCCCAGAGTATGGAAGTTTAGTGGTAATTCACGCCCGGAGAGCTCTTTAAGTCGTAGGTCCCGGTGGTCATAAACATGGCATGCCAATCGTTATTAGGAAGTCAGTGCCCTCAGGGCTGCGGAGGTCCGATGTCAGTCGCTCCGAGGATAAATTGATATTCAGATAAATCAAATAAACTTTTGAATAAAGCCTATGAAGAATTACATTTGTAAACAATTCAAAGTGACTCTACTCTGCATGAGCAGAATCTAAAAGTAGTGATCACCATGCTAATGACGAATGCAGATAACGCAATAATGTGAGTGGTTATTCGGTCGGTCTATTGATTGACTTCTGCATCATTGGACCTCTGGTCTCGCATCCACCGACGAAACACGACACCATGAATAGTGTAAGTTTTGCTATTACACTTGAAGTACGGCCGTATATGACACATGTATGTATATATTACGTTAATTTACTCATTAAACAAATATTAACTTTACATTTAAAATATGCTCACCAATATAGGGAGCAAGTCGTCGGTGATTACGTTTCCAGGGTCAGGCCGTATCCAGGGGAACTGTCTCTTGTATTAAGTGCTTGATCTAATGTCCGATTTACAGATTTATCTATTATTTAACTAATAATGAATGGGTAAGTAGACAGTAGCGTTCACACATAGGCGAGTGTATGAGTATACACATGTAAGTTGCTGTTCGTAGAAGAAAACTATTAGCGTCGCGTCGCTTGTTGTAAATATTCTTAATCAGTCATATTGTTTATCGAATAACTGGACTTTGACTTTAATGAAAAATTAGAGGATTATCTTAAACAAAGTTAATATCGTATCCAGTTCCTGCCAGCCATCTCACCCAACGGCCACTTCAGCTCGCTAATCCGGTGGGCTATGTCGATGACTTTAGTTCTCTGAGGGATCACCTCATTCCTGATACGATCCCTCAGAGAAACGGCGAGCATAGCTATGTATGTTATGTATGTTTTACAATAACATTCCTTTTGTTTTCAGTGTAATTACAAACAATTTGGCAAGCATGGAAGGGAACTTCTTGTATCGTTTTGAGCAAGGCTTTGTAATGAAACAATTTGTGAATATGTGGTGCGGGGTCACAGATGTTTCCTTCCTGAATACTTCTCACTGTCAAGGTAACACTCATTACAATCACATTTTACTTAACAAGTAGTTTTAATATAAGTGTTCATATATCTACGCTGCGTTCCTGGAGCTTCGGAGAACATTTCGGGCGATTAGTGCCCCGAGTACAAGGGGTAACGGGAGCGCTACATCGTCTACTGCATTGCATGCATTTTCATCATTCTAGCACCAACCGTTTGGGCGGTAGGTCGAGGACGGACGGACGGACATGAGGATTGTAAAAACGGTTTTCTTCCACCACTTTACGATACATTTACAAGTGAAGATCAAATATCCTACGCACTAGGGACGATAATAAATAATTATTCTCTCTAAGTGTTATAAACTTACTGCTACTGCTGTTATCCCAGACAAAAAATTGTTTAAATATTCTACACGCAATTTTCAAGAACTAATTTAGGTCGGCAGTCGCCCATAAACAGAGATTTTATTCAATATAATAACATACAAGCTCATGATCCAGGCATTGACATCTTTGGCCAGTCGTTTGATGTATTTATAACAGAAATTACGAAATATTACATTGCCCCAAACAAATTTAAGCTGAAAATGAAGGTATTATGAGTAAGTGAATAGGATATAAATATAAAGATATTAGTAGTGAATTATGTAAAAGTTAATTGTCGTGCATATCGGAAACAACCCACATGTTATTATAATTAGTATAGGTTTAATATGTATGAGGTGGTAGTACTTATATAAATAAATAAAAAAAAACGTATGTGGAGCACTTAGGTTATAAACACTTCAATGTAGTCAACAACAATTGTTCTACACAATTATTTCGAATAAGAAACGTTAATATGCCTTATTTCTGAAAAATAAAACCAAACAACATAAATCTGTCTCAAGAGTAAGCACTTGTCAAGGGTTTATGCCAATTAACATTTCTTTCAAAGCCACTCAAAGCGCTGTTATTAACTTCATTGTTTGTATTTAATATTTTTTACATATTTATGTCTACGAAAATGACTTCTGTGAATAATGGAAAGCATGAGTAAGTAGATTCCAGGGGTAGGGGCCAACATCCTCATTGTGAGTGCATACAATGCAGCGTGGTGAGTGATTGACTCCAGGATCCGGGACAGATATGTTCCCCTGTGGTCCTTTCTGGTGCTTCCCCACCAGGTATTCTTAGCATTGACATCGCCGAGCAGTCATAATGATGAGCAGTCTCCTTTTTCGTCTCTTTTTTGTCAAAAAAGAAAAAGTGCCATACGCGATGATGACATCGCATTTTACGTGTTTAAAAGCGTTAATATTTTATTTCACAAACATTTCATTAATAGCAGTAGCTTTGTACTCGGTAACTAGCGCACTGTCTTAGCGCGTCGGTACCGACTACCCTCAGTTTCACAATTCAGATAATGTACATCCTAGGCAACATGTTTGACTTTATAAACATCATTTATTTTTTATACAAAAACTAAATATTTAATATTAAGTAAAATAATATTTAACGTTATTGTTAAAAATAATAATAAATAAATAAATATTGCGGACATCTTACACACAACACCCAACTCCCAACTATTCACCTTTCATCTTTGATCAATTGTTCGCTTGTGATGTTAGGAAGACCATTCTAGCGATTTCATCGAATGCAGTAGGAAGTGACTGTATCAGCCAAAACATGATTCTACCGATCCTTGATGAAACCCTTCCCATCCTATGCAATAGTATCATATCCTGAATCACTCCATGTCAAGCTGTTTCTTTCCATGTGCAAGGAAATGCTCATGAAATCATCAATCAATCATGCTCAAGTAATCCCTCTACTTAAAAAAGCTAAACCCTCTTCATTTTCTGACTATCGACCCATATCTATTTTACCTTTCCTATCTAAAGTCCTCGAATGCCTCATCCACTCACAACTAAGTAATTTCCTTTCCAAAAATTCATTACTAAATCCATTCCAATCCGGCTTTCGTGCTGGTCATAGCACGACTTCTGCATTAGTACATATAACGGATAGTATCAGGCTCGGTATGGATAGTGAAATGATCACAGTACTTACCTTACTTGATTTTAGCAATGCATTTAATACTGTTGATTTTCACATTTTGCTTGATGTACTACGATCTCTTAACATATCTCCAAGGACAATTGATTAGTTTCATAGTTACCTGTCTGGTCGCCGGCAACGTATTTGCATTGAGGACTCGATGTCCTCTTGGTGCAATATTTCTGCTGGTGTACCTTAGGGTGGCGTTCTATCTCCTTTACTCTTCCCTGTTTTTATAAACTCAATCTCTAACCAATTAAGTTAATCCTATTTTAATTATGCAGACGATTTACAAATATACATACAAGCTCCAATAAACTTGTTACCGGAGGATTGTATCACAATCAATGCGGACCTCAAGCATATTAGCGAATGGAGTCACAATCATGGACTCAAAGTTAATCCCGTAAATACGCAAGTATGCGTAATTGGCAGTCCCGGGATGGTGTCAAGAATAAATTGGACACATTTACCTCAAATTCTATTTGATGGCACTACTCTCAAGATAAGTACAAGCGTCAAAAATCTAGGAATCAAAATAGACAGTACGTTATCTTCGGGCCCACATATACAAGAACTTAGTTGAAAAATACACGCCGCTGCCGGGTCTCTGAGAAGACTACGTAACTTTCTGCTGACCGCAACTAAGACTGCACTTGCACAAGCACTTCTTCTTCCAATTCTCGACTATGCAGATGTCAGCTATCTTAATCTCACTGAAGCACAACTTGATAAGCTTGAACGACTACAAAACGTCTGTATACGATTTGTATTTGGCTTACGAAAATTTAATGTTTAGTATAATGTATATGTATGTATATCGTTTTTATGTATGTTTGTATGTATATGTATGTATCTATTTGTACACGTATGGAGATATAATTATATGCATTCCTAAATTATATTCATGAGCGAATTATAATTTTTCAAAACTCATTGCACCGTCAACTACTGTCTTTTCAAAACATTTTATTCCATCCCAAGGTTGCCTGAAAGAGATTGCTTTTAGCAATAAGGCCGCCCTTTGTACATTAATAAATGTAAGTTCTGTTTTGTTTAATGAATTTATAACACAGTGTACAAATAATGAGTTATCTATCTATCTATCTATCTAACACCATCTAGTCCAAAACTAAGCAGAGCTTGTATTATGGATATTACTGATATAAATACATAAACATACTTTTTTCTCGTAAATACATACAATATTTGTGGACCACACAACTAGTGTCACATGACTCCTCAAACATTCGACTATACATGGCCCACTAGCAGTTACGAATACATAGCTCAGGTCCACCCCTTTGTGTGCGTTGTATACGGACTTAGCATGACAAACGAAGCTTTAGTGTGGACTGTAACATGGCAAAACCTAACTACACACTAGGGTTTATTCCCGGGAATTCTCGAGCCGAGAATTCCCGGGAAATCGTTGGGCTTTGTTCCCGGGAAATCAAGCTCGAGAAAAGTCGAGAACTCGAGAAATCATATACCTATATAGAAATTAAATTACCGTTTGTTATGTTGTTTGGTGCCCCGGCCAAAGCGCAGCGGCACCCATAAACATTGATCTCATACACTGCAAGCGCTCTGCGGCGTCGTTTTTACACGATAGTTTACGAAGTGTTTCTCAGATTACGTGATAAATTGAAATCAACAAACAGGTAAGTATTTTCACTTTGATTGACACATTATGGCTTTATTATTTATATTATTTTCATCAATAATATAATCCAAATATGATCTTAAATTTTACTAGGTACGAGTACCTATGTGTTCTTTTCTATTATTTTTAGTCAAACTTTAATACACAAAATAACTAACGATACATTAATTATACTACTTAGTCTACTTACATTTCCTATTTTTGTAAAACAACAAGACACAAGCTTAGTTGTTAATTATTCTTATATGTTTTTCTTATGTGAGTAATTTGAAATTAATTTTTCATTTTAAATTTGTGAGACGATTATTGCCAGTTGTGTTGTGTTTGTGTATATCACATATTATTCAATAGGCTTATTATTAATTTGAATTGCGTTTGTTATAGATTTTACCGAAACGTCACTATAACAGTAAAGATGAAAGAATCAAAAATATGAAAATATTAAAAAACAAAATGAATCTGCAAACGCGCAATACCTAAAGTGCCAAAAAACATTTTTTTGAAAGGTTCAAATACTAGCGGTTTGGTGAGATATTTAGCACGTGTGCATAAAATCAGTAAGTATTACTAAATGCCCGCAATCCGAATCTGAAGCATCTACAAGTTCAGGTGTGTGTGCACCGAAAAAAAAGGCCTGGGTATGAAAGTATGCAGCAACAGAAACTAAACTTTAAAACTCCACCGATACAATCATTGGGTGATTTTTTTTTTAATTGAATTAGTTTATTTAGATTAATGTTTTTAATTATAATCAATAAAAGTTTTGTAATTAATTTGATACTTTTATTTGAGAGGGAAACCATTGAATTTGTTGAGGTTATTGCAACCAAATATTATGAGAAAACGTACGTAAATGTAAATTTCTCGACAACCCGAGAAGACCCGAGAAATTAGCTTCGAGAATTCTCGAGACCCGAGAAATTGAAAAGCTCGAGAAATCATGAACCCTACTACACATATATATATATATATATTGGTTTCACCACAGCGTGACACGCGTACTAATGCAGATTGTTCGGGAAGGTTTTCGGGGAAAGTGGGCGGTGAGAGCTCCGATACGCCCTCCACAGATAATCTGGAACAACACTAACAACCTGCTCGTATAGGCATATTGCAATAGTGGTTGGTTTTGTAAAGCCCCATTATCGTTACCACAAAAACATAATGCAGAAATGAATGATTGAAAGCACCGTAAAGTTCATACTAAATATTAAATGTATAATCCTGCCGATGGGTGTGTGAACGCCATCACTAATGTATGTGTTTAGCCTTTGTATAATCAATGTCGTTGTCAATGTGATTTTGAGTCTTTTTTTGTTGCGTCTTTTTAGTTCTGTGGGTTTTTATTGTAAATCTCAAGTGACCTCACAGGACGAAATTTGTTTAAGGAAATAGTCTAAGTTGGTCATTATCTCATCAGCTATTCGTCAGTTAAAGTCGCGTCAAAATCGATACAACCGTCCAAGTGATTAGACGAAAGAAACAGACAGAGGGACAAAAAATTTAAAACCTTTTCCTTTGATATTACAAACATACATTTGTATTTTCTTTATTTGTATGAATAATAACTTAATCAGTTGTTTTGGGCTAGTATTTTTTATTGCTTCCTAATGTTTAATGATGTAAGTGCTAAGAAGGAATCTTTATTTCACAAAAGTTGTTAAAAATTACACAAAGTTTATAGAAATTCTATTTTTCTTTGAGTCAACGTAAAGATTCGCATTGCAATTAAAATGAACCAGTGAATTGAATTTGCAAATATTATAGTATGATCGCAAGTAGCTCAAAATCTATTAAATATTCCAGACTAAACTGTAAAGGACGAAGGTCAGTGGCCCTGTTCCTTTGTATAAAATTCTATCTTGTCAAATATACTTAGAGAACTTAGGGAAATTGTTTTAAGAATAGCTTCGCTCCTCGGGTAACACTGCGGGACTCAGCCAGTATACTCATATATTAACTTAAAAAAGTATAAGAAAACCTAATCTACTTTTACTAAGGTACCTGATCACTAAATACTAAAAGGTATAACAATTTTGAAAAAAAGAGTAGATGAATTGAATAATAATAGTAAAAGAAAAATAGTATCATCTTCCGAGCCTTTATTCCCAAGTTTATTTGTGGTTGGCTACTAGTTCAACCAGTTTTACCTGCATATCAGTTTTTCCACGGAGCGACTGCCATCGGACCTCCGAAACCCTAAGGGAGAACTGAAATTCCAAGATTGAACTAGTTGTTAGTATATTTGAGGGCACTAACTTCCCAATAACGATTGCCATAGATGTTCATGACAACCGGGACCGACGGCTTTACGTGCTCTCCGAGGCACGGGCGTGAATCACCGCCAAACTATCAAACTCCGGGCTGCTATTAGGAATTTCCTTAAAAAAACCCAAAAACACTTTTGTCCCGACCCGGGAATTGAACCCGAGACCTCTTGATTAGCAGTCGCATACGCTAACCACTAATACCAACGAGGCAGTAAAAATAAAATAAATAAAAAAATAGACAAATAGTATATTGTCTTAGTTTCATGTTTTGCTCCAACACTGGAACTACTAGTAATAGGAGCCGCGTTTTATGCGTACTGCAGTACTATAGCCATGTTGTATTGTATGCACTCATTAGCACTGATCCCGCAGGCCACGTGAGATTCGTGAGTGGCAGCGGGCAGGGGCGGCGAGCAAAGTATGCACATTAGTGCACGTCTAGACTCATCAATTATAGACCTTAATGAAAAGCTATATCGTATTTTGTAAAATCCCTTCATTCCAGTTTTATTAGGCTGTGGCACTACGAGGAAGTACTTTAAAGACATAGAAATAATAACAAATAGATTGCACAATCTAATTTAATTTAACATGTATTACTGCCTCGTTGGTCTAGTCGATAGCGTATGCGACTGCTAATCGAGATGTCTCGGGTTTAAATACCGGGTTAAATTTTGGGTTTTTCTTAAGAAATTCCTAACAGCAGCCCGGAGTTTGGAAGTTTGGCGGTGATTCCCGCTCATGCCTCTTTGGGTTTGCGTGCTCTCCGAGAGCACGCAAAGCCGTCAGTCTCGGTTGTCATGAACATCTATGGCAATCATTACTGGGATGACAGTGTCCTCAAATTTACGGACAATTAGTTTAACCTTCGAATTTCAGTTCTCCCTTAGGGTTGCGGAGGTCCGATGCCAATCGCTCCGTTCTAAAACTGATATTCAGGTAAAACCGGTTGAACTAGTAGCCGACCCCAAATAATATTGGGAATATTGAATTCTCCTGCGATGGCCAAGTCATTGTATTTGTGTTAAACATTGATATGGTCACTATCAGATTTTCAGTGATCACTTCAATTTTATATACATGTTTGTGTATAAATATGACGTATGTGTAGATTCAGTGGTATTTCTTTCTTTAGTTAATTATTTTCTTATGTGAGTGATGATTTCTTTGATAATGATTTTTAATGTTGTGTATGTTGAATTTTGATGGTTGCACAAAGGCAAACGACTAATTTCAATGTTTTATTATAGAAGGTTCATTGACTCTCCAATGCATAGACCTCTCCCGATGTCCTACAGTGCTGCGATAGGTTAAAGATGATGATGATGATGATGAATACAGGTTTAGTAAGATGACTGTCAGAGTGGCGTGCTGTGGGAGAGGCCTCCCCTCGTCCAGCGGTGAACTATTATTCTCGTAGGCTCTCAGGTAAACATTGTGGAACCACTATAAATTCATGGGGAGTATGTCTGAAAAATAATTAAAATAATTACAGACACAATAATATAAGTAATAAAACGTAATCGTTTGTTACAGATTTAGACATCGGTTCACCGAAGAACTTCTTCCCGATACCGTTTCGTTTTAGAAAGAACTACTTCAGACCTGGAACATTGGATAAATGGAAACAAAAAGAGGTATACACCTACCAACTGTGGGAACGATACACGACGAAATACGCTGTTAAAAATAACTCATTGTTAACAACATTAGCGAGAACTTATTGTCCTATGACTTATCAGTTTCACAAAAATAAATTTGTAAAACAATAGGTTATGTTTTTGATTTTATTGCATTAAAAGTAATCTACCATTAGACGTACCATTTTATGTTCCATGTTATATTAATATGTAGATAACATTACTAAGTCATAATAGCTCAAGTTAAGGTAGCTGGTAGGGGAAATTAAATTAAATCAGTCTCGACTGTCGAGAAAGCGAAGAGCGGTGCACTGCTTCAGCTTCTATGATGATATTGGTCCTCTGTACGTACTCGCTTTGTGAGTGCGTTATCCTTCCCGTACTCTTATTACTCCTTTTTAACGTAGTTTCCTTTATAAGTAAAGAGCTTTTGTAAAGTTTCTATTCAATTACTTAGTATCTTTGAAGCTTAAATATTTTAATATTTAAAATGTTGAAAGGTCTTTGTAGTAGGACTATGAAAGGAACCCATACAGTTTCCCCGAGCTCGCCTGGACTGATATTGGCGACTGTTACCATAGGTAAATAAACTCTAATTTTGCGTTAAATTTTCATTTTCTAAAAAGACAACTTTCGCATTAGGAATTTAAGTTCTGTGTAGCGGGGTTCTTTACAAACCTACATGAACCGGACATAAAGAACACCCAAACTCAGAACAACAATTTGTGAAACACACAAGTTGTTGGTGACGAATTAAGAATACAGAGTGTCACCACCCATATTCATCCCGCGGGTGTCGTAAATGGCGACTTAGGAATAAAGAAGAAGATTTTGAGATTAAGAAGCGTTTTGATCGTCCGCTGGTTATAAGCTATATGATACATGTGGCGCCCTCTAGTGCTCATAGGGTACTGAGTTAAAAAATAAAGAAATAAATATGCCGTGTTTGGTATCATTAAAAAGAGCGTTTCATCCACATTTCAAAAATATAAATATTATTAGTATTTGATTGTTTTTCCGTATTTATTCGATTATTTTAATATTTCAAAGATATGCTTGTGTTCAGACAATTAATATGGTCGGTTTGGTTTGTTAATTAAAATCTACTTCGCAAAAAATATTACAACAGTACCAAAACATTTTACATAAATTAAGTAATGCTTAGTCACGCGTTGGTTAGTGGTATGGTACGTTTTTATATAATTCGTGACAATGGCTTTTGAAACTTGAATTGTGTGTACCGAAAGGCTTGTTTTATACTTATTTAGCGTCAATCTTTCTTGTAGTTGGATTTTATTTTTTACTTTTTTTATATAATATGTAACTTAAGATAGTCATCCCTCTCTCAAAATTAAAATATAAACTGATGAGTCGCTTCATGGACGAGCATCTGCTACTCAGGAGCTTTGAGGTGGAGTACGCTCTGGAAGAATAGGAGGATCGGTTCAGGAACATCTATAAGTCGCAGGCTATAAATTGTTCGACAAAGAGCAAGCAGTTAGCAAAAGCAAATTGAAAAGCAAATAGTGGTGAAGTGCCAATTAGCTTAAGATAGGGATGTGTGCTTTAAGCGTAGGTCGATAAAGCAGAGTTGTTACGCAATGCCAAGGCAACTTTCAAAGCTTTGGGTGTGTATTAATCATTTTTTGTTTCATGAAACGGTTTTATTTAGATTTTCCCGTTTGTTTATTTATTGTGCTGTGTAATAAAATGACAGAACCCTGTTGAGTTTGGGGTTTTTCGATTTCTCTTGATGGTTACGTTGATTCTATATAATATCCAGAGTCTGAAGTCGAAGTTTTTAGGTGAACATAGGAACAACGCAATTTTCTACCTAGCCTTATTCCCAATTTTATTTGGGGTCGGCTACTAGTTCAACCGGTTTTACCTGAATATCAGTTTTTTCACGGAGCGACTGGCATCGGACCTCCGTAACCCTAAGGGAGAACTGAAATTCGAAGTTTGAACTAGTTGTCATTAAATTTGAGGGAACTGACTTCCCAATAACGATTGCCATAGATGTTCATGACTACCGAGACCGACGGCTTTACGTGCTCTCCGAGGCACGGGCGTGAATCACCGGTTGCTATTAGAAATTTCATAAGAAAAACCCAAAAACACTTTTTGGCCCGACCCGGGATTTGAACCCGAGACCTCATGGTTAGTAGTCGCATACGCTATCCACTAGACCAACGAGGCAGTTTAGAAACAACGCAATAAAGACAAAAAACGTGAATAGAAAACAAATATTTCAAAAAAAAATCAGTGGTTTCATAACTGGTACCTAGAACTTGCCGATTTTTAGGGTTCCGTAGCCAAAGGCAAAAAACGGAACCCTTATAGATTCGTCAAGTCTGTCTGTCTGTCTGTCCGTCCGTATGTCACAGCCAATTATTTCCGAAACTATAAGAGCTATACTGTTGAAATTTGGTCAGTCGATGTATTCTGTGAACCGCATTAAGATTTTCTAACTTTTGGTACATTGCTTACATAATTTTAATCGTTATTAAAAGCGTTTAAATTAATCAAATTTTTAATAAGCACACGTTGATAAAATCTCATTAATTTCCCCCTATCTTTCACATCGTTGATCCACTTGGTGTATGATTATTGAACAGGGGTGAAAATTGATTCAAACGCAGTGTGTCAGAGTGAGACGCCCCTCAGGCTAGATTCGCAAAAACCTAGGTGCGATAAAGATAGAACAAAATAGACCTTCAATCAATTACCAAAAATATATTAAAATAGTACTTAGTTCACAATTCAGTTCCCTTGACGGCTCCGTCGGGTCACTTATGGTGCAGCGTGTTTATAAATTTTAATATTTGTTTTTGTGTGTTTTCCTACTACTTGCCAGTTTGTGAACAGTCAAAAGTTATGTTTAGTGTTTTTTAAATGATCATACTGTACGTATTACCGCTTTACAAAATACTGATTATGTTGAACACTAGTTTCCCTCATGGCGGCTATTGGTAAGTCAATTTATTATATTCTTATATATTCTAATTTGTTATTCATTTTTCTAATCAATGTTTTATTGGTTTTGAAGTTGACTTTATTGATTTATTTTTGTGTCTTTGTTTTATATTAGTGCTAAACTTGTCCTTCGTTTGTGAGGCCTCCTAATATCTCACATTTAATTTATTGTAAAATTTTTTGTGCAACATGTGGTTGTATATCATTTACTTAGCTTCCAATAAGACAGCACGCAACAGGTTTGAGCCGATTGTCATTCGCTAAGTTTCGGCAGCGTCCGTAAACTTTTTCATTCAGCGTGTTTCAGCTAGGGGCAATTAATGGCCTGAAGGGTAGGTCGGGGGTTCGTCCCTACTACACTGCGGTAACTAATACATCCAATCCGTGGCTTTCTGTAACTAAGTTGAGGGCGGGACATCTAACTACTTGACTTTCATGAGTTGAGGGAATTGCGCCTCGCTTGCGGCTGTTCCATTGTTCCTTTTGAATATTTCTAATTTGAAATACTTTATTAAATGCTATCTGAGTTCCGCGGTGTTACTTATTGTTGTAAATAGCGAGTAAGGCCGGGAGTAAAGGTAGCCTAGAGAAAATTGCGTAATATACTCGTTACGTTATCAACTTGCTGTCAGTGGAAGTCCCGTCGAAATCGATACAGCCGTTCCAGAGCTCAGCCGGGAACAAAGAGACACACAGAAACAAAGAATTTGAAATTTGGCATTTTCATGTAAGTACTGTAAGTATATACTTTCATATTATCTAAGTATTTAGTAAAAAAATAAAAGCTAAAACCCAACTATGAGAAATAGGCGCTAAAAGGGATGAAACTAAATTCTCAGGACACAATCATCAATTCGAAAGTCATATTTAAAACGTTTAAAATGTACTAGTAACGCTCTTTCCAATGATACCAAAGACGGCATAATTATATCAAATTTATTTTTTAACCTAGTACTTTATAACTGTTAGAGGGCGCCACATTAGTTTCAGTGACAAGTTATGTAGCCTTCTAATGACACATTTGTCCAGGTCTAGTAAGTCGTTGAGGAACTATGGGGGAATACATGGCCTGCCGAGATTATGACCCTCATTTGGCTTTGCCATAGTCGGTTTAAAAACTGGTTATTTATAGTATTACCAACAGACACTATTTTTTTTTTTTTTTTTTATACAGATAAAACCTTTCCTCTAAAACATTTGTTATAAAATGTTACACAGGGATGTAAGCGGATTGTGTCCAAGCAGATTACAGTACGTATACAGCAGTAGTGTTGCGTTTCAAAACTCTTTTGAGCTGCATTTGCGCACAAAGAAAGAATAAACACGTGATAGTTATTGTCACACGCTTCACGCAACCTTTAAAAGTATTAGTTCTTAAAAGACTGGCTATTGGAAAATAGACTTATCAATAAAATACATTCATCAAAATAAAATCAATCAAAATAAACAGCGGAAAAAAGCTTTAAGTAGTTATCAATAACTACCTAACATCTACCTAAATTATATTAGACCTTTGCTAGAATTCACATTTCAAATATGGAATCCATATTTCAAAATCGGGCAAGTGCGTGTCGGGCCACACATAGAATAGGGAAAAAAACATCCCTACTTTAGGTGTAGGGAAGGTACCCCATTTAAAAATATTTTTCATGTTTTTGTCCTAGCACTTTGTCGACGTACTAGAAACATATATCTATACAAAATTTCATCTTTTTAGCACTAACCATTTGGACGGTAAATCGAGGACGGATAGACGGACGGACGGACATGACGAAACCATAAGGGTTCTGAATCATGAACTTCGGAACACTAAAAAATATATTGCGATGTTGGAAAGGCTACAAAAGGGCAACTAAAATGGTCTTCTCTTTGAAAAACATGTCGTACGAAGAACGTCTGTTCAAACTCAACCTGCCGACACTAGAACAAAGAAGAACTAAGGGAGACCTTAAAGAAACTTACAAAATCCTCAACCACCATTACAACGTGAGTGATATTGAATCTATGTTCACAAAGAACACGAACACTCAACTGAGAGGAGGTCACTTCATGAAATTTAGCAAGCTTAATTACTCTAGCAATCCCCGAGACCATTCCTTGCCAAACCATGTAGTGCTTATGTGGAACTATTTACCGTAAACCGTCGTGGGTAACGTATATAAACTTTTTTCTGCCAGTCCCCAACCCATGCTCTTAGAGTGTGGGTATTTCTGGCAATAGCCCTCTCGTGAGAGTAGACCCGAACCCAGCAGTGCAACATTAGGATCGTTGTTGATGATGATGATGATGAAAGTATATTCTTTTATATGCATTTAGTCCCGAAACCACCGAGTTTCTTGAGCCTTTGCAGTTAGTTGCCTCTATGGCGGTCCTCTATCGCCTTTACCATGGAGAGTGTTCTGAAGAGCTCTTCCAACTGATCCCTCCTTCTCCCTTCCTTTACAGGACAACACGTGCTGGACTCAGAAGTCACCGCTTTAGAGTGGAAGAAATACGCATCAGAACAAAACGGTTCGGCTCATCTTTCCTATGCCGAGCAGTCAAAGAGTGGAACTCACTACCAGCTCACGTGTTTCCTTCCCACTATGATCCCGGGTCCTTTAAACGGGGCGTGAAAAAGCATCTCACTAAGCCGCCATAGTGTGGGCCGCCATACATTATTGTCTGCATTCGCAGCAAGTGTGGTAGCCCCCACTCTTGGATTCTGCTCATGCTTTCAATTTTATTTAAATGTATAACTTTTTGCCTGTCTGTTGTTCCGGCTAATCTCTGGAACGATTGGATACATTTTGATGATACTTTCACTAGCAGATAGTTAGCGATATATGGAGTACACTTTTTTTTGAAAATGACTATTTTTAGACAACATTTCTCCGCGGCACTACCTGCGATTTTTAACAGTAACCACGGGACTCAGACAGTATTATATAATATATAAATTGCAATCAGACACATAACAAAATGGTTATGCTCATTAAACAAGATTTGTGTTGGCTGGGAATCGAATCTACGACCTCTATTCTGATATGTGAACCAAGCTATGAATTACACGTATGTCTATCACATTATCAATTTTATTAACTACAAGCTTGTGTGATCTTGATTGCAATCATTTAGAATCCACAAATACTGTTGCGTTTGTCGTTTGGTGTCTGCAATGCCTGTTGTTAAGTGCCCATTGCGCAGACTCTAAATGACAGCCACGCTTCGGAAATATTATACGGCCGGCATCTTCCTTTATACCGCGACAGTTTCCGGACGCGCTCCTAACCAGCGCGGCCAACGCGAACATTTCACTTACAAGAGATACTTATCACAAGGTTATGTGAAATACAATGATTTAACTCACATTTTTAAGTAAATTTTAGAGCAGAATACATGTTATTGGTTTTCCGGTTTATTTACATAATCTGATAGAACAAAGTTAACAAACATTTATCAAATTTATAGACTTTGAAACCAGATAGTGCATTAGTTGAATTAACTGCAACTTTCTTACACCGGGTAGCGCGTCTCCAACCAGAAGGCTAGCTGCGAAGATGCAAAGGTAAGTCATAATTTTACAACTAAAATGTTACACAGCACTGAATTTATCGTCGGGCTTCGAGGAGTATTTACAGGAGTCGTGATTTTAGGTATTCGAGCTCCGTGTGCGACATACTCAGGCTGAACCGGCATGTACATGTATTTTTTTACATTTAGACCTATCAAAGTGACTCTACTCCGCCAATTAGAAAGCATTAATCCAGGAGTCAGGGTCACGATCCTCATTGTGAGTGAGACAATGCAACATGGCGACCCTCACTATGGCGGCCCAGTGAGATGCAACTACAACATTGTGCCTCCGGTCTTTCATTTACCAACGTAATATGATGCAGCAATCCTGTAATTTTTATATTGGTCTTCTAGGTGTGGGTGAAGTCAGCTTGACTCCACTAGTTTTAAAATACACATACATATGGTTTAAAGCATCTTGAAATGTGTTTTTTTTTCGTAACAATTTTTTTATGTTGTAAGTTTTGTATTTACTCATAAAAATGTCAGGCCACGCATAGAACAACAGGAATAGGGTTCCGTAGTCCTCATAATGTTAGGTGGATTTAAAATCGTGTCCAACAGATATAATTGCTATGTTTATTTCTTCTTTATTAATTATGTAGAAGTTATAACTCCATAACTCCTGAAATAAAAAATATATCTAAATTATATATACCTATGATATCAAGTAATATATGGACTATTCTTATATTTTTATAAAAAGTTTCACCTTTCTAGCACCAACCGTCTAGGCGGTATGTCGTTAATGGACGGACGTGCCTACCCATTATTACATGAAGAATCTATAAGGGTTCCGAGTCATCAACTGCGGAACCCCGAAAATTGGCCAATTGCGTGTCACGCCACGCATGGAATAGGGTTCGGTGGGCACCAACAATGGCACGTGAATTTAATATCATGTCTAATAGATAAGTGTTATTTTTACTTATTATTCCGTTATTTTTGTACGAAGTTTTCTATCACACGGACTCCCATCATATTTTTTTACCTACCTAGGGGATACCCTATTTTGACTTAAAAGCTTCATCTTTGTAGCAATTACCGTTTGGACGGTAAGTCAAGGATAGACAAATGGAGGGACATGACGAAATTATTGGAGGAAATGACTGCCATATTGGTCTAGTGTTTAGCGTATGCGGCTGCTGATCAAGAGGTCTCGGGTTCGATTCCCGGGTCGGACCAAATATTTGTGTAATCCGCAAATATTAGTTTCGGAGTCTGGGTGTTTTCTATGTATAATATCTATGTATTTACAAAAAAAGTATGTTTATATATTTATATCAGTTGTTTAGTACCCTTAATACAAGCTCTGCATAGTTTGGGACTAGATGATGACATGTTGTGTGTAAAAAAAACAATAAGGCGGGCGGCCTCGTTGTTTTTTTTTACTCATCTAGTAGAAAAGTAGAAACTTACAACTGTATAAAAACTGTATTTGGTGTGCAATAAAGTATATTCTATTCTATTCTATTATGAGGGTTCCGAATCATGAATTACGGAACCCTAAAATGTGAGTAAATAGAAGATTGTTCTAAAGGCGGTTCTAATTTTTACATAACGCGGTTTGGGGGACGGGATTGCGAACCTTCATGTATTTAAATAAACAAGGGTGTCAAAACCTTCTAAGTTGGCAACCCCTCACGTTATTTTTAACAAAGAAACCCTAAAATGTATAATGCGACATTTAAGTTGTTTCTTTTGTACTTATTTACTGAAACGTTGATGTAGGTGTTCTTGTAGGCGTTAGAATCTATTTATTAACACGGGGAACAAAAACTTTGTACCTACCCATTGTTGCGATAATTGTGTTGACGGTGGTGTATCAAATTTCGCACAATTATAGATTATGAAGAGGAGGAGCGCGGGTAGGTATATATTTTTTAAATGCTAAAAATATGAAAAGACAGGAAAGGTCTGGAGGCTTTTCACAAGAACTTATCTTATTCCAAATATGTGGGTAGGTGGGCCCGGAAATAGAAATAAATGACTTCAGAACACAGTCGACGTATTTTAATCAGTATTCACTTTAATCACGATATAATTAGGTAATTAACGATTACTATACGAAACCAATTTAATTAAAACTTTAAATAGCGCGATGGTGAGAATTCTGATCGATTCGTCACAAGTGTGGTGCCCGGGCGCACTCTCGTTCAAAAGTGACTTCAAGATGGCCGCTCGCACTACCATTGACAATGATGCTTCGCTAGGTTGACGTTGACAGTCCTGTCAATCTAACGTTTTACGTAGACGCCGTCAAATACATTCGATCAATAAATAAAACGTCACACACCATATATAATATGTTTTTGAAATGAACACTCACGCATGGAGAGTCTAGTGAGATCCATATTTATAGAAGTAATAGTCTGACAATAGAACCAATAATGTTGCACCTTATAATTCAAGTTAATTATAGCCGACGAATTTCAACCACTTGGCGACCACTAGTTTCTATGTTTGCAGAAGCAATTAAACATGTAGGTCAAGCTAGGGGCAAGTCAGGAATACAGCGCCATCTATATACATAAATAAAATAATTGTCTGTATGTAATATCAAATGAAGAGTTTTATCAGGGGGATGTCACTACGCACTTTAGGCATAGTCGGCCGCCTGCCTGCCGCGCAGGCCATTCCGGTGGGTTGTCGCTTACGCACGATACGCGCGATACTCTTCATTTGATACCCACATATTCATGTTAAAGCTAAAGTTCTGTTTACGGATGTCTGAATAAAAGATTTTAGGTGTTAGGTAGGAACTAATCTGTTCGTTTCATACGTAAATATATACTAAAGGAACAGATATTTCGATGTGATATTATTTAAAGTACCTACAGTTCTTTTTCACTAAAGTGGCAGAGAAAAAGTATTTATTAAATCTGTATTAAAATTATTTTTAAAAGAAGTCATACCTGATTACGTCAGAACAGATAAGAGTTACACGATAGAGAGAGACGCAATTGTAGGTAAAAATAATCGTAGGTGCTTCGGCGCTGTGCAATCTGAATTGAACTTAATGTAATCAGACCAAGGGTCCCTATTTCTTTAATTTACTTTTCGGAATGAGTCTTCTGTACTGGTACTATTTTGTATTCTGTGCTCTTATTGAGTTTGAGTGGTAGCACCTAACAAACTTATCGTAATTTTTATGCCTTTTTAGGGTTCCGAATTTTATGACTCGGAACTCTTATAGATTCGTCACGTCCTTCCGTCCGTCCATCCTCGACTTACCGACAAAACGGTGAGTGCTAGAAAGATGAAACTTTGCATGAATATGTGTTGTAATTACGTCGAAAAAGTGCTACAATAAAATTATGAAAAGTATTTTATTTGGGGTACTTCCCCTACACGTAAAGTGTGGATGATTTTTTATCTCGCGGCTACCACATCGTGTGGGGTATCATTAGATAGGTATTTAAAAAAAAATAAAGGGTTTCTAAGACGAATATTTGATTTAGGTATCCTTTGCGAGAAATTCCACTTTAAAGGGCACTTTTTTTTAAAAGCCCCTCTAAAAGCAATACGGCTGGGTCATAAAATCTGAAAAAAATCGTGATGGTGGGTTAGTTCATTATAAACTTTGAAGGAAATCTAAAACGGATTAGATGTTTTTGTTAGTTCAGGAGTTATAGAGGCTTAACTTGTAAAATGCGCTTACTTGGAAAATGTCATACAAAATTAACCCATTAATACGTAACTTATCAATTAAATATTGCATACTGAGGAACCCTTTCCTGTGCTTGGCCTGACACGCACTTGGCTGATTTTTTCCTTCTTTTCACTGCCTTTTTAAATGATTGTTAGTTTAAGCAAAAAATTGCTTGTGTGTCCTTTCTTTCATATTTTTTGTTTGATATGACAACTCCCGAATTAGAAACTTTTATCCAGTGGTTCGGGGGACTTAACAAACATACATGCAACAATGAACACAATTTATTTGTTCCTAGGTCAGGCAAGTTCTCTTTCTAGAGTTACAAAGAAGGAGCCAGCCGACCAAGCCAACACCGCATTACGTCCGCTTGGTAAATGAGTTTAGAGAATAAGAACAGAATGAGAGTAACAGTGGTTACATCCCATTCAGTCCTCATTTTCTTGATTCGTTTACTCTTTTTCGTCTCGTCGGCGCGTCGTTTAAAATCAAGAAAGAAAATGGAAGAACACTTTAATTACTTTATTTTAATACAAATAATTATCTGCTGAACTATATGATCACTAGTTCTATATAAAGGTGTAATTTTGCTTTGTTGTGTGGTGTTATACAAACAAAGCTGCAGTCTACTCACCACAGCAATGACTCTGCGTAGTTTTAGACCAGACAATTCTTGTATACTCTTATTGGACTGTGAGTCATTTACCTATCGAATGATTTTCACTTTTGTTATGAACCTTGCAGACGCTTTCGTAATAGTATTAAGAGTGTTAAAACTTATCCTGGAGCCGACGTCGGATCAGACCATAATCCTGTTGTTGCAGAGTTATCATGTGTCCTTAAGAAAATACAAAAAAGACAAACTAGGAAACGTATTGATATCAAACTGATTAACGAAGCGCATAAAGGGGCTGCGGTTTCCCATGAAATCAATGAGTGGGCGACATTGGCGAAACGGGACTTGCCTGACTCGGTCGAAGAAAGTTGGTCTGATTTAAAATCTAGGATTCATAAAGTTAACGATGAAAATCTGCAGTCAAAAGGTTGGGCACCCAAACAACCATGGATGAATGCAAAGATCTGCGAACTGATGGAACAGCGAAGATTGTCTAAAGCTGACAAAGAAAGCTACAATGTCATAGATAAGAGACTCCGCCGCGAAGTTCGTTATGCTCGTAATACCTGGTATCGGAAGAAATGTGAAGATCTTGAAGAACTCCAAAGGAAACATGATGCGTTCAATATTCACAAAGAGATCAAGGCAATGGTTGGCCACAAAAACCCTGTGCACCAACTTTGGGATAGCAACAATCATCCAGCGCTTGACTTGACTCAGAAAAAGAACCTATGGGAACAATACATCTCTGCAATGTTTTCAGACAACACAAGAAATTCTACCCCACCTCTTTGCGATACAGATGGATATCCTATCTTAGAAGATGAGGTCAGCAGAGCACTGAAAAAGGCTAAAACTGGCAAAGCGGCAGGCCCGGATGATGTTCACATAGAGGTACTAAAATTAATAGAACAAGACAATTTATGTTCGTTAACAAGACTTATGAACCTTGTGTACGACACTGGCGTATTTCCTGGGGACTGGCTCAAATCAGTGTTTGTCACACTGCCTAAAAAACCTAATGCCAAAAGATGTGAGGAATACCGAACAATTAGTCTCATGAGTCAAGTGCTCAAGTTGTTCCTTACTATCATACACGAACGCATACGAGTAAAATGTGACGAGCAACTGAGTGATAGTCAATTTGGATTTCGGGCCGGAGTAGGCACACGAGAAGCGCTATTTGCTATACAGGTTCTGGTACAGAAATGTAAAGATATGCAACAAGACGTTTACCTATGTTTCATCGATTACGAGAAGGCGTTCGATCGAATTCTTCACGAACGTTTAACTTGCAACCTAAGTGATATCGGACTCGACGGTAAAGATTTAAGAGCTATTCAGAATCTGTACTGGAACCAACGTGCGAGTGTTCGTGTCGAGGGCGAAGAAACCAACGACGTGGTCATCAAAAGAGGAGTTAGACAAGGCTGTATTCTGTCCCCCACACTCTTCAACTTGTATTCGGAGGCTGCAATATCTGAAGCTTTGACAGACCTGGACTGCGGTATCAAGGTTAATGGGCGTGTCATTAATAACCTAAGATATTCTGATGATACGGTTCTAATGGCGTCTTCGGAGTCGGATCTTCAGATAATATTAGATCGTTTGAACGAGTGCAGCTTAAAAGCGGGACTAAGAATGAACGCACAAAAGACAAAAGTTATGGTCATCTCGGGGGGATTTGAGTCCAGATATCAGTGTGTCTGGAGTGAGGCTTGACGTAGTGCGCAAGTACAAATATTTACGCACGTGGCTAACTGACGACTGGGAAAGCGATATGGAAATAAAAACACGCATAGAGATCTCCCGGAATGCGTTTAACAAAATGAGATCAATACTTTCCAGTCGCAACCATAGTATTCCCCTGCGCACTCGTCTACTGCAATGCTACATTTGGCCCATAGCCCTTTATGGTTGCGAAGCTTGGACTATTAAAGAAGACCTTCGTAAACGTATTGAGGCTTTTGAAATGTGGACTTACCGACGTATGCTCTCGATCAGCTTGACTCAGAAAATCTCCAATGTTGAGGTTCTAACACGTGTCGGTCAAACCCGCAAGTTGATGAAGACCATCAAAATAAGAAAAGTTGCCTACCTCGGTCATGTCTTCAGACACGAGAGATACAATTTACTGCAACTCATTATGATGGGCAAAATTGCGGGGAAACGTCGAGTAGGCCGTAGAAAAAAATCGTGGCTTCGAAACATCCGCGAGTGGACCGGAGTCAAGAGCGCCGCGGAACTCTTTCACCTCGCCAGGGACAAAGCGAGGTTTTCAGGGCTGATGTCCAATCTTCAGTAATTGGAGAGGAACAACAAGAAGAAGAATGAACCTTTACTTTGTGTTTTAGTTTCAGCTTTATTGAATACTAGCTTTTGCCTGCGGCTCCGCCCGCGTGTATGTCGGTTATAATGGTAATTCATAGCCTATGCAATAAGAATCAAAGTATCTCCTTGGCAAAGGAGATGGGGACTTTTGGGTCTGATTGTAATAAGTTGAGGTATGGCTAAAAAAAAGGTTATATTTTTCTATATCAAAATGTGAAAAATCAACTCAATTTACAATCTGGAAAATGAGAGACCTAATTACTTTTGCATCTATATTAACAGTTATTCTCAACCTACAAATTGTTAGCTATATTAATGCATTGACCCCCGCGCGCGCCGCCCCTCTCTCTCTCAAAGTAGACACTTAATGATGCTTCATTCAGTTAATTCATATCGTGATAATAATTAAACTATTCGTACAAATTACTTAGTGTTCTACATTCAATACTTAAAGTGACAAATGTATCAAGTTTGATAAGAGTTCGAGAAATATTCTAAAATGTGTATTGTTAGAAAATATCCAATTTAATTGTATTTACGGTTCAGTATTTTGGTCATGTTGACTTCTACTTATAAGGTAGATTTATGCTGTAGATAGGTATACGCTGTTTTAGTGGAAACACCACATACTCCTGATTTCTGAATCCCCGAAGATCAGAAGGGAGTTCCCACCCGTCAACAAAAAAAGGATCAGATCTTTCTAAAGTTACAAACGAGGAGCTAGCAGATCAACACAACGCCGAATCATGACTGTTTGGTAAATGAGTGTACGTAACGATCGCGGGATGTGAGTAGCCACGGTTCATCTCAAATTCAGCAATCCTTGCGTTTATTCGTTTACCTTGTCTCGTCTAGACGCCGCGTCGTTGCAAATGAAGAAAGAAAATAGAAAAAAAAAACCTTTGTTTGTATTTTTTGAAAATTGTTAAATTCAAAAGCGATTTCAGGCTGGAACGCATCCCATCCTAACCGATCACATCCCATTCCGTCTTCTGTAGGTTCTCTTTTTCTTTTCTGCAACTACTTCTTAAGTTTAATATAAGTTAATATATAAGAAAACGTGGTGTGTGTACCTCCTATATCCTGTAATACCCAAAAGAAAAGGAGAAGTAAGATCCAGAAGAAAGAGTAGCCTGGAAGAAAGTGGATGCCTTTCTGTGACGTACTGCAAGCGTGGAAGCTGTAGCGCGATAAACTACCTTTACCGACCGTGGTCGTGATTAAAATTATTGGTTTTAGTTACTAGTTCTAATTTTAAATGTCTCTGACTCTTGTCTAGTTTTTTATTTATTTATTATCCGACTTAAAAAAAAAGGAGGAGGTTCTCAATTCGTCGGAATCTTTTTTTTATGTACGTTCAACTATAATTTTGTCGTTTATGAACCGATTTCAATCTTCAATTTTTCAAAGAACGAAAATATTTTAAACAAATCTTTCTGTTTGGTAATTGCGTCTGAGGAATGTTATTGACACGAGTCTAGATACTAAAATCTGTTATTTATTGCACCTTCCGCACCACCTTTGTGTTCTAAATGAAGAAAGAAGATGAAAGAAGAACCCCAATTATACTTTGTCCATTCGTTTATTGTCTTTTTGACAGGTCACGCCTATAAATTACCGATATTTTTAATGCACAGAGTTATTGTTCTTTATTCTAAGTTTGAACTTAAATTCCAAAATTTCGACTTAATTCCTTGCAAATAATCAATCTTGAAGTCATACTATTTTAATTTCGTTTTTAGGGTTCCGTAGCCAAATGGCAAAAAACGGAACCCTTATAGATTCGTCAAGTCTGTCTGTCTGTCTGTCCGTCCGTATGTCACAGTCACTTTTTTCCGAAACTGTAAGAGCTATACTGTTAAAATTTGGTCAGTAGATGTATTCTATGAACCGCATTAATATTTTTACACAAAAATAGAAAAAAATCAATAAACTTTGGGGGTCCCCATACTTGGAACTGAAACTCAAAATATTTTTTTTAATCGAACCCATACGTGTGGGGTATCTATGGATAGGTTTTCCAAAATGATGTTGAGGTTTCTAATATCATTTTTAAATACTTTGCGCGAGAGACACTTCCAAATTGGAAAAATGTGTGTCCCCCCCCCTGTAACTTCTAAAATAAGAGAGTGATAAAACCAAAAAAAATATATGTTGTACATTACCATGTAAACTACCAACGAAAATTGGTTTGAACGAGATCTAGTTAGTAGTTTTTTATTAATACGTCATAAATCGTAAACCGTATTTTACGTTTCCTTCAATACACTATTATAAGAACTTATAAATGATCTAACTTGCTGCTACGGAACCCTTCATGGGCGAGTCCGACTCGCATTTGGCAGCTTTTTATTTTATAAAATTTACAGAAACAATACTTACATGAAGTCATTATTTTGATCATAATAATATGATAGATTATTTTAATCGTTTATTCGATTTATCGTATTTATAGAACTGTTTTATAATGTTGTTTTTAGTTATGCACACTGCCCACTTCCCCACCCGTCTATAAAGTACGACATTACTCTAGTACATTACTACGAAAAAAATACCGGTAATTTATAGGCGTGACTTATTTTTGGACCACTGACTTAAATGTAACTATGGACGTGTTACTAAAATTTAACTTTGAAACGGGTGGTTAATAACGTTTCAATCCAGAGTTATGAGAAAATACATTTGAAAAATCACTTAATACTTACTAAACCGACCTTCAAGTGACTGTGTTAGGAAGTTTTCTTTGTTCTGGGCCAATTATATATAATTATAGTGCACATTTTATTTATTCACAATACTGACATAAAGAATATTATATCGATTAGTTTTGCTTTCAAATCGAATCGGTGACGTGTGTCCTTACTCCCGTCTAGTTTACATTAGAATGTGAGTTATGTCAGCCAGTATATTTGTCAACTTTTTACATTGTCCACACACGAGAATATTGTAGCTTACATATATCACCTGTCCCTTGCCTTCATCGTGTAAAATTCACATCTCACACACTAGTCAGTACAGTATTATTTGATTTTTAAATATAGGTGTCTCATCTCGTGACTGCTGGCAGGTGCTGGATGCGTTAGCTGAGCATCGAACTAAGTTGCTGTTATAATAAAATACCTAAAGACGTACTAGATTTAACAGAGAAACGATTAAAAATGTTGTAAAACGCACACTGTGTAAGCAAGCTTATTACAAATTAGACGATTACATTGCTGACAAGAATGCTTGGCTTAATGCTGGTCTTGCTAAACACCACATGATTAATTGTCAAACAATTTATAACATTTCACAAAGTTATTTGTGTGTTTTAGTTTCAGTATTTTCGAATATACCTGCGTTGAAATCTTTGACTTTTTACAGTATTATTTGAATTTTTCATACCCTAATTTTTTCTGTTATGCAGTTTAGAAGTCATTAAATAATACTTTCAAAATCTATTTAATATAATATATTTTTTGTTACGTAAAGTAACGGACCAATTTAACTGTGTCCGATACATTTGTTACCTATTAAAGGATAGACTTTGTATTGCAGGAGTGCAGAAGTGAAACAGTGGCCGACGAATGTAACCTAAAGCATTTGGCACAACATAGAATTGGGAGTTATTCGTAATCTTTCAATTTTCTGCTGTTTCAGTTCTTTAGATTATTGTTGTCATCTTTGAAGAAAGCTACGCAGCTACATTTGACAGAAGGAAACTTAATTGTCTACTGAACTATGTGATCATTGGTTCTATATACAGGTGTAATTTTTCTTTTTTCTCCGACTCCGAGTTGATCATCATGATGATGTTGCATTACCTACACGTCTTAGGTATTGTATACATTTTTAGGATTGAAGGGTTAAATAAATTGCCAGGTACTTAAAATACAGTACAGTACAATTTTCATTTTTAATTTCGGTATGTTTTCTTTTATTTAATTATGAAGAGATTAATCAATACTTTTAAAATCTATAATAAATAATATATTTTTTGTTACGTAAAGTCATGGAACAATATAACTGTCCGCTACATATATTACCCATTATATGACAGGCCTCGTATTGCAGAATTGCAGAAGTGAAACAGTGGCCGACGAATGTAACCTAAAGCATTTGGCACAACACAAAATTTGAAAGTTGTTCGTAATCTTTCTAATTTGTGATGTTCCATTTCTTTAGAATACTGTTGTCATCCTTGAAGAAAGCAACGTTTGACAGAAGGAAACTTAATTGTCTACTGAACTATGTGATCATTGGTTCTATATACAGGTGTAATTTTTCTTTTTTGTGTGGTGTTTTGCAAATATAGTTGCAGTCTCGTTACCATAGTAATGACTCTGCGTCATAAATGGTAAATGAGTCTACGGAACGATTGCGGAATGTAAGTGTCCACCGTTAATCTCAAATTAATAATTCGCCTCGTCTAGACGCCGTGCTGTTTCAA
This sequence comes from Phragmatobia fuliginosa, assembly GCA_932526445.1. NCBI lineage: Eukaryota > Metazoa > Arthropoda > Insecta > Lepidoptera > Erebidae > Phragmatobia > Phragmatobia fuliginosa. The sequence goes on from OW052057.1 coordinate 15,913,724, forward strand.
ATGAAGAAATAAAATGGAAGAAAAATAATTTCCTTTACTTCATCAAGTTAATTTTGTACTAAACTATGTAATTATTTTAGATTCGGCATGTCAATCCGTTCGTCCGTTCATCTGACCTTCCGTCCATCATCATCATGTTGTAATTACGTCGACAAAGTACTAAAATAAAATAATTAATAATATTTTGCTTTGGACCTCCCCTACACGTAAAGTGGGGATGTCTTTTCTTACTCGCGTCTATCCCATCATGTGGGGTATCAGTAGATGGACCTTTTAAAAATATTTTGAGGCTACTAGAACCATTTTTCGATTTAGTTATCTGTTCTAGTATCTGCAAGTAATTTAAGTTTAAAACCCAAAAATCTAAATAAATTCAAGTTAGCAGTTTATATATTGAACTTTAAATGAAAACTACAGTGGTTCAAATAACTTTTTTATTTCAGGAGTTATAGAGTCCCAACTTGTAAAATGCACTCACTTGGAAAACTTCTTACCAAAAAATAATAATAATATATAAACATTCCTAGTATCTATTGAATATGATTTAAAATCCACCTACCAGTAGGAGTTACTACGGAACCTTCTATTCGTGGCCTGATACGCACTTGACCATTTTTTACATTGACATCACATGCGAATTTATGTCTTACATATTTCATCTGTCCCTTGCCTTCGTTGTATAAAATTCACATCACACAGTAGTAAGTGTAGTATTATTTTAATTTTTCATATCAGTATCTTGTCTTGTATCCAGTTAAGAAGACATTAAGAAATACTTTTATAATCTGTATAATATTTTGTTTGTTACGTAAAGTAACGGAGCAATATAACTGTGTCCAATACATCTGTTACCCATTATATGATAGACTTTGTATTGCAGGAGTGCAGAAGTGAAACAGTAGCCGACGAATGTAACCTAAAGCATTTGGCACAACATAAAATACGAAAGTTGTTCGTAATCTTTCCTTTTTGTGATGTGCCGATTATTTAGATTACTGTTAACATCCTTGAAGAAAGCAACGTTTGAATAAAAAATGCCACCGACTTTAATGTGAAGAAACAAGAATTTCACTAAGCACTCGCTTGAGCACTATTACAGAACGCGAATATACTATAATATTTAATAAGAGCTGTAGCCATGGTTTGTTTCTTAGTTACAAAAATATTGAATCACAGCAGAGCAACACATAGGTCAGAGTGACTCTCCTGGTTCTATAGGTAAGATTATTTTAGTAATTTCATTAAATTTACCTCTTCATAGTGCCATCGGATTTCCTGATTATAATCCTATTGGTTTCGTGTCATAAACAATTATGTTATAATAATTATATCAAAGCAACAACTATTATATTGTTACAAAATTTATTGAAATAACATACAAATAGTAGGCCAATACCTCCTTTCTAAGGAGAGGCCTATATCCAGCAGTGGACTGTTAAAGGCTGTTGATGATGATGATGATACAAATAATATAGTTAATTCCGATTGTAATATATTATAAATTATTAACAGATAGTTATAGGATGAAGGAGGAAGTCAGGTTGTGGTTAGAGTGAGAATCGTTTGTAGTTAGTACACACCTACAAAGTGCCAAGGAATGATCTGTGGTGTCAAATGGCGGATCACAGAACCCACACAAAGCAGAGCTCTAGCCAGTCCTAGTCAGCTACATCCACGCTCGTCTCCTTTCAATTTGCTGTCACTTGGGAAGAAACTTGTTAAAACCGAGCCTGCCCTTGGCTTTAAGGTTTTTATCTCCATCAATACGCTGGGGTATAGTGGGCTAATCACTCCTTTGCCTGAATCTAACAGATTCTCGAAACAGAAACAGTGCAAATCCGTATCGATTTTGTACCAACGACTTTCGGCTTGTAAACACGGAAACGAGTTGCTAGTGGTAATGTGCGAACGCTGAGCGACGACAACCGACAAGCTAAAAAAGAAAAGAAGAAGCAAACTGTACTACAATACTCAGTCGTGTTTTTTGTTTCTATAATTCTTATATATGATTGTATGACATTCGATTTATTATCTCTATAAATATTTCATGGCAAACACAGTCAAAAGCCTGTGTCATATCACAAAACCCTGTACACACCGGTATAATCTTAATTACTTGTTGAACGACAATGTGTAGAAAGTTCTACATTGCATATCTTATTGTTTTACTGTTTCTAAATTATTTTTGTATATTTGTGAGTATATGATATTTTATTCTATACAATATTGTAGAACGGAACAATATAACTGTGTCTTACGCCTCTGTTACCCATTCACTATTAGATCTTGTATTGCAGCAGTGCAGAAGTGAAGCAGTAGCCGACAAATGTAACCTAAAGCCTTTGGCACAACACAAAATTTGAAAGTTGTTCGTAATCTTTCTATTTTGTGATGTTTCATCTCTTTAGATTACTGTTATCATCCTTGAAGAATAACGTTTGAATAAAATATGTTGCTGTCTCCTGACTGAAGAAACTAGAAGTTTATACGCAGCCTACGTACTCGTTTGACATCACATATTGTCCCAGATTTCCTTATCTTTTCTGTGTTCTAAATGAAGAAAGAAGACGGAAGAAAAAGTCCAATCAGTTGTTATTTATTTGTGTATCTCTTACTCGTGTCCTAGACACGCACATAGTATACACTGTTACGCCAGGCAGTATATGTGTATATTTCTTACATTCCAGTCACTCACTTTTTAATTTACTTTTAACTTGTTTATTTAACCGTGCCTTACATATATATATCACCTATCCGATGTTTTCATCTCATCGTGTTCACGTTCCAGTAGGTATAATGCTTTCTGTTCTCACTATTCAGTATTTTATCTAAGAAACATTAAATTTCATCACTATTTAAGTTTTTCATATGCGTCTCCTGGCTCATCTCCAGTTGAAGAGGTAAGGTTATATGCAGGCCTCTGTTTTTTTTATATTAACTGCCAAAATGACTCTGCACTTCCTGATATATTTCTTTGTTTCTCTTCCTTTTCCTCCCTTACTGTTGAATATTATATAGTTTGTTAATTTATCCTTTAATTAGTTTATTCGACTATTATGTGGTTTCCAATTACACAGTTCATCTTTTCTTTATGGACTCAATTTGGATCCAGTCTGCTAGTAGTAGTAGTCAGCTAGTCAAAGATATACCTACAAAAAATAATTATCACAAATTTGTCCTTTAGTCACGTCATCATCGCTCTTATAGTACAAGTCATAATAGAACGCAATAACTCGGAATTTCAATAGACATTAGATTACATTAACTCCGCCGTTGCCGGTCCCAAGCCCGGATGTGAAAGGAGGAGGGTTGGTCTTGGAGAAGAACATCCCAGCCGTAAAAGTTCAACGCCGAGCATCGAGTGCAATTACAGGCGTAATTGTAGGCATAATTAACCCGAATCCTGTACGAATTCCTGGAGGAGCGGTCACGTCGCTCTACCCCATGCGGTGGTGGGGTGAGGTGGATATATAGCATCATTATTGATATATAGAATCATTATTGTATTATTGTACGATGGGTATACTGAGCCGAATGGGCAGACACCTGAGGGGTGATGGCAGATTTCACTGTCGAATGTATGAAATAATATATTTTTACTAGCCGTGCCCCGCGGTTTCACCCTCGTTTTTCTCGTTTCCGTGGAAAAGAGGTTTTTGATTTTACACCTTGTGTTACAAAATAGCAATTTTATTACGGAAACCTTAAACATTTTTAAAAACTTTACATACTTGTATATATTTACATACATATATATAAATAAAATTGGAGTGGCTGTATGTAATTTCAAATGTATAGTGTTTTATTATAAATAAATATTTTTTAAATCTAAAGGAAGGAAACTAAGCAGAGCTTTTATTATGGGCACTCAACAACTGATATAAATACACAATAAACATATTTTTTTTTGTAAAAACATACATATCATACATAGAAAAACACCCAGGCTTCGAAACAAATATGTGTGGATCACACATTACTAATTTATTTCAGTGATAATCATGAGGTTTGCCTCTAGTAAACGATACTCGCTTGACTGTTCGACACTGGGCTGGAAACTTCATTAATCGTGCTTTAGTTGACTGGTAACAAATATGACTGAAACAGTTTTACCAGCCCTGTACCAATCGGTCGTGTGTGTTTCGGCTGAGAATTTTGAACCCGGCATCGCTGGAGTATTGAAACCCAGCATCATCCCGTCGAATGGCAAGTGTGCTAACCAAAGCTGGAAAAATGTAGCGAGTGAGATGTGTATGGTATCTCTCGCTTCCTACATTTTTCTATGCTTCGGAAGCACGTAACAACCGCTCCAGGCTCTTCAAACAGCTGAAACCATCAAAAAATTTGTCTTCAGTTGTAATTTTATTTATAATTGTTCATTAATGTTACCTATCTGTGTATATAAATTAAATTTTTTTATTTAATTTAGCTAGATATCAGCAATAAATTTACTGCACTTTATTTTTTTTGTGGCACCTTGACAACATTTTGTATAAATTATTCTGCAATAAGGCATTTTTAAAATTGGTAAAAATGGATAAAAATAATACGAGTATTCTGATGCCATTTCACATCGATTTAAAAAAATAGTAATATATAGGTATATAGTGTCATTCCTAGAACTATTTTAATTTTTTTTAGGTATTTTTATTGGCTTTTCGTATGTTGGGTAATATGTTGCGATTGACCAAGGATTTTAAGCGCGTGTCCACTATATTGCTTTTTAGAACTAATAAAAAAAATACCTCATTTATTTTAAGATCCTGCCATGCGTTCAACATCATAATTAATGTTTGCGACTGCGAAAGCTGCATTGTTGTTTTTACCTTTCACTAATGTAAAACAAAAAACAAAAATGGTCTGGCCTCTAAACTAAAAGTAGTGTAGGCATGTTTATTTTTGTTTTTTATAATTTTGGAAAAACGTTTTTATTTTTTTTACCTATTGGCGCCAAATATAAAATTGAATATGTGGAAACTGTTTTGGATACTGTGTAATTTAGTTGTTTGTTATTGTTCACTATTTTGTATTAATTGGTTTCCCTCACAAATAAAAATAAAAATTACAAATAATAAAAACACATGCTCATTACATTATAAAGATAAAGAAGAATATTTTCCCAGGCCTCTCTCTGTCTCTTTCTCTCTTCGATGCTGAGCCCGACATAATGTTACTTGACATAAGTTTTGCCCACTGTAAAATTAGATTATGAAATCAATAAAGTATTGACTGCACGTTTGACCTAGTTTCTTAAGTGGTCATCATGCCGCTCTCACCTGCACTTAGTGTAGTGGGTTCAAATCCCACGTGGGACAACACTTTATGTGATCCAGAAATTGTTGTTTATAGTCTGGGTTTTCTTTGTATCCATTTCATGTTTGTGAAGTCCCCTTGCTTATATTCCTAATGCGGGAGCTGTCTTTTTAATTAAAAGAAAATTGCATGCGATTAATACAGATAAGCTAAGCGAGCACGACATATTGGGCCTCGTTGCCATCCAATAAAGAATTATTATTATTATTATTATTAACTGATTACAGTGACGCGAGCAGTGCAGACAGGGTTCACGTTTACCACAGCAGACGAAGACCGGCTGTTCTCGCCATGACCATCCGCCGAGACAAGACACGGCGAACCACTCAACTCACACGCTAACCAAACAGTACAGCGTCATCAGCGTGCAAATAGATGTGGGTACTTTGGTCGAGCGCACAGAAAGTACGAGTGTCCGGTGCGTTGTCAAAGTTGTATGAGTGCAACCGCATCAATCACTTTGCGAGGATATGAGAGTTCATACCGTACTTGAGGATTCCACCGACCAGGTAATAGACACAAACATTTGTAATGGTATTGAGTGGTTAGTAGCATTAGAAATAGTAAACGGTACAATCATTAGTTTTAAATTGGACACTGGAGGCCAAAGTGTATGTAGACGTAGATTTCTCATAAAAAATAATTAATTAGAGAATGATTTATTGGAAAAATCAGACAAATTAGGTGGGTACACTGGTTTTGGTGATAGAAAAGTGTTATTTGAAAGTGAAACTGCACGGTTTTCCAGGTGGTTAGAATTAATATTTCTAATGCGGAAGTTGTCTTTTTAAAAAGAAAATAAAATAGGAAAATGTAAAAGTATGTAGTGTTTTCTTTTTGCGATTTATCGTTATCGAGACAGACAAGATAAAACAGTTCCGTTCTGTCTGACTGACTGACAACGCACAACCGAGATTACAGGAAGAAGCATATACAGATATGATTCTTGAGGAGCGTAGGCGAGCCCTAAGAGAGGATTATTGAAATTTCCCCCTAAGGGGGTGAAAAATACAATCAATGTTTGTATAAAACTTTATTTTTCTTCGACGGATTCACTTGAAACTTTTTACAGTAGGTAATCGCCCTTTACTGCGTTAGCCTGGGAATGCCCGTGGGTATTTCCCCATACAACGCGGGGATTTCCCACATACATGTTTCTGTACTGTGAAATTTATAACGATATTTACAGTTCAGTTCAAAATTTATGTACCTTTACACGTGTGTCAATTGTTTTATTACAAAATTAAATTATTTAATTAATTTTCTGTATTTTTAATTACAAAAAAAATATTTCAAAAAATAATATTAATTCAATTCCATTTTTATAAATTTAATTTAAAATAAAATAGTCTTATTAATCGATTTATACCCCATGCAGCAAGAAAAGTTAAATGTGTATGTTAAATGAATATAAATGTAACGCGTTATAAGAGCATTATACAGGAATACTCATATAACGCGTATTCCTATAACGAGGAACCAGTCTACCGCGTTGTAGAGATTATTGAATTTAGGTTAGTGATCGAAATGAGTAGGTACTAAAAAAATAATTTTAGGTATTCCTCCCCTCAGTTAGTCAAATAAGGTAAAATATCGGTATTGGAGTTTTTAACACGCTTATATTCTTACAATGGATTAGAAGCTTATTGTACGGGTTTTATGATTATTAATATAATTAGATAATTTCATCGATACCCGTCAAGTAGGTATTTCAAATACAAAAGTTTGTAAGGATGTATAAATGTTTGCTACAGTTTGACTCAAAAACTGCAGAACGAATGAGGCTGGAACTGTACAGTATTAAAGCTTTAAACATCAGAATAACACAAAGCCGCGGGCAAAATATATTCAATTTACAAAACAAATTAACAGATTGAAATTTCCATCCTATCCATTTTTTTTTTAGTTTAATGTTATTGTTTTTTTACAGATCTACGAAACCTGATACAGCGAATACCCAGACTGGAGCCCCCCTCGCCCACCACCCACAAGGGACGGTTGTACAAGACATCTGGGAGTAGTCTCACTCAAAGCGTTTGAAAACTTTATTTGAAAAATTGTACTAAAAGGAAAAAAAATACTTTAAAAAAATTAATTGTAGTAATATATTTCTATAAATACAAATAAATGCAGTAATCAAAGTCGGATATTTTATTTACGAGTACAGTCACACACACATATGTACTTGTTCTGTCCATACTTATATATTATTATGTACATTTGTAGTCTATACTAATATTATAAAGAGGAAACATTTGATTGTTTGTTTGTTTAAATAATACTTTCACTCTTAGAATCGTAAATTATCCCTGATGAACAAAGACTATAGGTAGAATGTTTTTTTAAGATTGTGAGCAGCCGATTAAAACACGTCACGTCGTAAATAATTATAATATAATATATTTTAGAAACTCGTACAGCTCAATACAGCTCAATTCACAATCTGAGCTTCTAGAACAATACTCAGTACAAAACAAACCGTCTTGTCAATCATGACTAGGTTTGAATCTAAATATTTTAACGTCAGATTGAAATTTGCTGGCATTCGCGCATCATGGAGGTTACGCTCGCCACATTTAAAAAAAACACAGAAACAGATTCAATCGACTGTTCTAAGTGTGGAAGTCTGGAGTGTGCCTATATGTCCCTGTGCACATATCAATAGCCGCCCGTCCCCCGTAGCTGAAGAGTTTGTTTCATCATTACCAGCCTATCGCAGTCCAATGCTGAACATATGGCTACAGTATACACTATGCAGGGCCGCCGTAACTGGGCGTGCAGGCGTTCACTGCATGCGGGCGGCCCGTTCAGGCGACGGCCAATCAATCAAACCATCATGTAATATTCACAGTAATGTTATAATGCGCTTCTGCCCTCTTCATACCCACGAGTTTCACATAGAAACAGATTTCCCAGCATTTAATACAATTCTCACAAGCGGAAAACCTACACGTTATTAATTGTGATGAAGATTAACTAGACGATAAAAAATATTTATTCTGAACAAGTTCAGGTTTTTTTTCTCTAATCATTCAACAAGGGTTTAGGCAGCATCAGTTATTATGCCTACCTGATATAAAATGTAATTATGATCCATCACATATATTTTGGATATATTGTACAATGTTCTCACTTGCTCCAAACATAAATATTAGGTTTACAAAATAACTGTTTTCTTTCAGTTTAATTTTCTACACATTTCATGAAAATATGATGAACTTCTTGTACTAAGTTACTTATTGAGCAGTTCGGGGAACCGACCTTACCAATCAAATATGCAAAGCTGTTTAGGGGAATGTGTCCGGAAAGCCATGACCAAGTCTGACCTGCATAGGCTTAATTGATTCAGGGAAGTGTCAGTACAATTGGCTGAATGGTTCGATACCAAATACTTTTAATCAGCGATCTTTTATGAAAATATTCTGGAAACACTGATATTTAAACATACAGTAAAATACAAATAAAAAATTATAATAAAAAGAATGATATGGCATGTCAAATTGTCAAATTACTGATTATTATAATATTACTGCCTCGTTGGTCTAGTGGTTAGCGTATGCGACTGCTAATCAAGAGGTCTCGGGTTCAAATCTCGGGTCGGGCCAAAGAGTGTTTTTGGGTTTTGCTTAGGAAATTCCTAATAGTAGCCCGAAGTTTGGAAGTTTGGCGGTGACTTACGCCCGTGCCTCAGAGAGCACGTAAAGCCGTCGGTCCCGGTTGTCATGAACATCTATGGCAATCTTTATTGGGAAGTCAGTGCCCTCAAATTTACTGACAAATAGTTCAACCTTCGAATTCCAGTTTCCCTTAGGGTTGTGGAAGTCCGATGCCAGTCGCTTTAAGTCATGAATAGAATAGAATAGAAACTCTTTCTTTGCACACTTTGTTACAGAGTAACAATACATTAAATGACATATATATGTCGTGTACAAAAGGCGGCCTTATTGCCATAGGCAATTTCTTCCAGGCAACCTTACGGTTTACGGAACCTTAGTAAAAAAAATTGGCCAAGCGTGAATAGGGTTCCGTAGTCAGTCATAATGGTAATTAGATTAAAAATCGTGTTCAATAGACAATAGTAGATCTTTGTAGGATATAATAATTATGTATTTATACCCCAGTCTGAGTATTGTAATAATTATTGAATAATTTAATGTCGTCCACTGTTAATAATTGCATTGTTGTTGGTTTATTGGTATGAGAATCATGAGGAGACCTTTTTATAAGGTTTTATTACAGTGTAGCACATTGAAGTTCGAACCACCCAAAGTAGCCAACCTGGCATGTTCACCTCGCCTAGTCGGAGGATCCTCCCTGCGAGGTCATAGTCCGAGAAACGGGACGTCGGGGTCACCACACAGGAGAAACTGGTGTTCCTCCATCACAAAGGGAGGATCTGCCCAACAGTTGATGTTGCGATGTTGTATATAAACTAATCAGCGCCAGAATTTCTCTATCGCGATTCAGGATTAGTAGTTACTCCGTATAATTATTAACTCCGTGTTTTCTTCATGGTTCAGTGTTCGCGCTGTTTGTGGAAGTCGTCACAGATCTGTACTTAGCACATTATAGCTGTTCATTTGGCTCTTCTTTATACTGCCTAGGTAAAGTAAAACATTTAAAAATCATACACTATCTAATCGTCTTAGGTACATTAAATACATTAATTACATTATGTCGGTAACATACAACAGTTAATTCTTTAATCAAGGGGCAATCCCTGAAAGCTTGACATACCTCCACATCATACAACGTAGACAGTTCCAGCGAAAAATAAAAAAAGAATAGCCAATAACATTAACAAATCATATACCGCGATCGATTCCGATACCCTATTTGAAATTCACATAGACTGATGGCTTGTGAAAAATTTAACATGCACAAACAAAGGAAAAACGAACTACAGAAATCAGCCAGGTCACGCAAAGACTGGGGTACCATAGTCACCCCTAATGACACGTGAATTTTAAATCATGTCATGTAGATAATTATTATGTTTACCTATTATTTCGATATTTTTGTACGAAGACTTCCAAGAAAGCGCATTTTGCAAGTTATGCCTTTATGACTCCTTTACCAAGAAGTCGTATTAGTTTTCTTTTAAAATTCATGAGGCGGACTGTCGTCATGATTTATGCAGACTTTTCGAGCCATACATTTAGTTTAGTCTTTGAATATTATAATCGTAGTAATAAAGGCATAAGAAACAAAGCAACCTACAAGGTATAATAGGAGACGAAAATGCAGTTCACCTGAAGACCTACTACTATCACCTGTGGAAATTTAGAGCTTTATGAGTGAAAATTTGTTGACTACCTTGTTGATCATGTGGTTAGTATATATGGCTGCTGATCAAAAGGTCGCGGGTTCTATTCCTAGGACGGACCAAATGTTTGTGTGATCCGCAAACATTTGTTTCGGAGTCTGGGTGTTTTCTATGTATATTATGTATGTCTTTACAAATAGCATAGGCCCTAACTTTTGCATACTATGAACATATGACACTTAAACACATTCTCAAAAGATCAAAGTTGTTGAAACACATACCCATACTCTTGAATGTTCTTTCAAAGGCCTAAACACATTAACACCACTGGCGTTACTCACTCGAAGTAGGCTGAGCATTCACTTACTAGACGGCGGACAGAACAAATACTGAACTTCCCGCTCACAGCGAGCAGCCAGCAGTTTCGAACCGCACGCAGACGACGAACGCACTGCAGGCCGCACGTATTGCAAATGGTGAGCACACCGCTGCTCCACACCTCACTAGGCGTCGTGCAGACCCCAATTTCGCACCTGATCTGGCAACGAACAGACCACAGGTTTTAATCAACGTAGAGCTTTGACCCCAATTTTTAAACTTTGGGCCCGCATAAACATACGAGTATCCATAATTAAAAGTACTCTTTTTTTTGTCCAACTTAGAAATCAAATTCGTAACCTCTTTATCAAACCGTTAGACTAACGAAGCAAAATCGCACTATCTCTAGTGCTCATGCTTCAGTATGCTCCTCGGCGAGGATGAAAGGATCAAAATAACCATAACTGACTGCAAGTTATCAATGCTCATTGTCAATGCACTTACCTTATTCTTGTGACAAATGTAAATTATAAGAAACATTATATTTGTATTGTAATGTGTTTTTTCAATACATTATTATTATTTCTTTCTTTCTCGTCATCCCATATGAATAGCACACCCTTACAGATCAAGTGAAAGTTAATACCTAAAAACGTACACCTAAAATGGCCAGCCAAGCACAGAAATTGACAGACTTCTCTAACACAACTTGGTTCTCTCGCATTGATTAGTAACCTTAAATAAGTGACACGGCCTAACCTGACAATTCCTAATTGCCTCACAGACAACACACTGTTTTCTCACAAACTTATACTCTAAAAGTTCGTTGAAAACCTTTCATAATGTCTCCACAACTTCAGCTATAGCATGACAATAGATGCGCTACTAAGATCGCTAGACAACGCAGTGTTTGTCGGTGTCAATACTTTGCATTTCGATAAATATGGCAGGATAAATAAATCTTCTTCTTAGCGTTTCGATGACAAACGTAACGTGTCGGAAAAATTATATTTTTTCAGCCCAGAACACTTTGATAGCGTTTGAAGTTTGAAGCGTAGCGTATGAAGAGAAATAAATAAAAATCAAATAAATTAAAAACCCTGATATTCCTCTTTTTTAAAATTAAAAAAAGTTAAATAATATACTTAGTGCTATATAATTAGAGAGTCCATGAGATGAGGAGGCCTTCCATAGAGTGCCAAGTATCCTGGTTCTACGTTACTTTGAGCCATTTCGGTCCATTTACATGACAGCAAAATTAAAGATATGCGAGATGTTTGTCTTTGTAATAGGATATATTTCTTTAGCACTTTTGATGATGTATTTATAAAACTCTAATAAGATCACAATTGAAATATGTCGTTCCAGTCCGGATTTACTACTAACTGTTTGGATTTATGTAATAGTAAACGTAAAGCTTCCGGCATTCGGACTGCCTCCTAAACTCTGCAGCTGGATTGCCGCTTTTCTGCACCAGCGCCGCATTAGAGTCCTTTGCGACGGCGCGGCCTCCAACTTTCAGCAGATAAATGCTGGTGTACCTCAGGGCTCCGTCTTGTCGCCTACACTGTTTCTTCTGCATATCAATGACATGTTAGCCCTCGGCAACATACATTGCTATGCAGACGACAGCACAGTCCATGGTCGATATTTTGGAAACCCTACTGCTAAGGCGGCGGATATCGAGGAAAAGCGAAGGGAGCTTGTCGCTGAGCTCGACCTGGTTCTGAGCCGTATTTCTCAATGGGGTGAAGAGAATTTGGTCGAGTTCAACGCCAAGAAAACACAGGTGTGCGCGCTCACTACGAAAAAGTCTCCATTCCTTCCTCTCCCCACTTTTCAGAACACTCAATTGCCACTACAGGACAAGCTCGGTATCCTGGGCATGGATGTTTGCCGGGATCTCAACCGACGGGAGTACATTGAGAGCGTCACCAAGGCGGCCTCGCGGAAGCTAGGTGTACTCAACAAGGTGAGACGGTTCTTCACGCCGGAGCATCTGTGTCTTCTCTACAAGACCCAAGTTCGTTCCTGCGTGGAGTATTGTTCTCACCTCTGCGATGTATCTGCGCCGTACTTGCTTGACGCTCTCGACCGGTTGCAGCGGCGAGCAATCCGCATTATAAATAGTCCCGAAACCACCGAGTTCCTTGAGCCTCTGCAGTTACGGAGAGACATCGCCTCTATGGCGGTCCTCTATCGCCTTTACCATGGAGAGTGTTCTGAAGAGCTCTTCCAACTGATTCCTCCCTCTCCCTTCCTTTATAGGACAACACGTGCTGGACTCAGAAGTCACCGCTTTAAAGTGGAAGAAATACGCACCAGAACAAAACGGTTCGGCTCTTCTTTCCTATGCCGAGCAGTCAAAGACTGGAACTCACTACCAGCTCACGTGTTTCCTTCCCACTATGATCCCGGGTCCTTTAAGCGGGGCGTGAAAAAGCATCTCACTAAGCCGCCATAGTGTGGGCCGCCATACATTATTGTCTGCATTCGCAGCAAGTGTGGTGACCCCCACTCTTGGATTCTGCTCATGCTTTCCATCAGGCAGGGTAGAGACACTTTGGATGGCTTATGTATAAAAAAAAAAAAAAAAAAAATAGTTTTGTAATATTGTATGGGACTGTGAAGGCTTAAAAAAATTGTCAAGATACGACTCTTTTTCAATGTGTACTCTTGCTTCTCGCTCAGCGTCATGTGATTGCGGAACATAATTGACGTCGTCAGTGTGCTGATGTGCCAAGTTCATTGTGACTAGCATTTGACACGTCAGTCGGCAAGTGTCTAAGATACATAGTTTAAATTTCATATTAAACCTACGTCAAAAATAGGTACAGTGATTGTATTCTAGAACTTATCTGTAAAATCACTAATAATATTCTAAAGTGGGCACGAATGACACACTAATAAAGTCCCGTAGTTCATGCTCGGTAAGCACAGATATAGCAAGCTTTCGACAAGAAAGTCAGAAGCGCCGTGCAATGCGTGACACTTACGCGTTTGTAGGGTTCCGTAGTTCATAACTTAGAACCCTTATAGATTCGCCATGTCCGTCCGTCCGTCCTCGACCTACGTGATGATTTTTAACCACCTAGGGAAATTCAACTATGACAGCGATACTTTTATGTACATAATCAAATGCATTCTTTCACATCATTTTACATCAAACTATCAATTCGTCTATCTGTGTACAGTTAATCTGAAAACCAGATAAAGATGTTAGTAGTTTTAATTTTAGAATTGGAATTAAATATCCAGTGAATAATTTTAATTTAATAAAATAGTTGTTTGCGTCCGTCCGTCCGTCTTTAACTTACCCTTCAAACGGTTAGGATAGAAAGATGAAAATTTGCATAAGTTCCTATGTGCTTTTATCACGCCGACAAAGTCCTAAAAAAAAAGCATGAATTTTTTTTTTTTATTTGTTCACCTTACCTACACCTAAAGTGAGGAACAAAAAAAACAATTAAATTTAGAAACTTCTCCTTTTTAAAGTCGGTTAATACAATATTAAATGGTTTACAATAAAATGTATTGTGTTTATCTCTCTCAGCTACAGTGACATCTCTTGTTGCGTCGCGGTACGAGCTATGTTCACATAATGCAACGGATGCCTTCACTCAATGGAAACAGATGGCAGAACTCATCAACTTGTAGGTTTATCCAAATCATTTTACAGACGTATACGTTATTAGAAAACTAATCTTACGGGAATCAGATCACATCAGAAAAACAATTAGCGATATGTCGTTAAACACTTCAATGTTGGCAAGGCCTCCTAGCTCCTATGTTTTCGAGGAACCGGTGATTTGAAGGATTTTTTCTCATTGTCTACAGTAAAAAACTGCTGTCTGCAGCGCACACCGTGTGCTAACAACTACACAGAAACTATCAAGCTTTTAACTTTTGAACGAAGGTTTACACAGATTTATAACCAATATTTTCAAAGGAGATCGCTTTTTGTTTCTTCAGAAGACTTTACCCATTATTATCTCATCCATATTTTTTTAATATTTAAATTCTTTGCGACGATTGAATTAAATTGATTGAAATCGACTTGAAGACTAGAAGACTTTACAATTGAAGACGTTAATTACTTGACATTGGCAGATATAGTTGATATTCGGCTGGTTGACATTTCATCAAAAGAAGAAGAAGAAGAATATATTCAAAAACACGTTTAACTGCACTGCTGTTAAGCTTTAAAACAGTAATATATTTTTAATTAGCAATCAAGGTAATACAGAATATTTATATTATTATGTGCATTGTTACTACATTATAACTTTGACCTAATAAATACATAAAATCACTACTTATTCTAAAATAAAGTTCTTCATTGTTCGAAATTTTGTACCCAATTAGTCTAAGGCCTTAGAAAGGACATGGCTACTTAGTACCGCGATAACCGCCATAGATAGCTAGTAAGTGACAAATAACATACGGGTTTAACTTATTTCACAAACATGAGATAGAAAGATGAAACGTTTAGTTACGAAACTGTTCATATAGTACTTGTGATCCAGACTGCTCACCGGTCGCAGGTTCGATTCACGCCCAGGACAAATTAATCATGTATGATGAGGACGCCGCTTAGTTGCGTGTCTAGGTTCGATTATTTTTTGGTTTTTCCAACGTTCAATGTAATATTTGTAAGAATGATGCTTCAAACAAAAGTACATTTTTAAATTGTACCCACCACCTCCACAGATTTTAAAATTGTAACAATATCGATTGATAAACAGTTTTAAATTATTTGACTGTAATGTAATACAGTTGTAATGTTCTGTGTTATTTGCTCAACATGTGTGACATGTGAGGTTTTTTCACACACCTTTCCAATCAAACTTGCAAAATATATATTGGTTCAATCTGAATGAATACTTTAATACTTTCTTTTTTTATATCCGTACTTAAATACAGTGCAACCTCGATATAAGAAAGAAACAAGTCAATATTCGTTACATCAAGTAATTCGTTAAAATGAGGTTTAATATATTGAGGTTAGGTTGGTCTAAAATTTGATTTTCTTCGACTGATATGGAACATTTTTCTTTTCTGAGCCATTGCAACTGAATCGTTGAAAATAGTGACGACGAGTGTTTAAATTACTTTCAATCAAAATTTTTACTTTGACTGCCTCGTTGGTCTAGTGGTTGGCGTATGCGACTGGTGATCAAAAGGTCTCGGGTTCGATTCCCGGGTCAGACCAAATGTTTGTGTGATCCCCAAATGTTTCGGAATTTGGGTGTTTTCTTTGTATAATATGTATGTATTTACAAAGAAAACATGTTTATGTATTTATATCAGTTGTCTAGTTACCAAGCTCTGCTTAGTTTGGGGACAGTAGATGGAGTTGTGTGTCAAAATGTCCGAAAAAAAAACAAAAGAGGAAGCCCATATATTGAGGTAAGTTATATTAATGTTTCACTGATAAACATAGATAACACAAATAAACTCCAATACAAATATTTGATGGTCAATATTTTAATCGTAATGATGTAATGACAAATACAGTAATCATTATCATCAGCCCATCGCTGGTCATAGGCCTCTCCAATTGCACACCACTACCTACTAAATATATAAAATAAAATGCTAGTGTAATTTATTTTACCAACATGGGTAGACATATGACAAGAAAGATACCTCCTCTAGTTACGGAACCCGGCCAGGACAAATTAATCACGTGTGATATGAGCACCTTTTTTACGTGCCTAGGTTCATTATAATGTTTGAATTTTCAACCCTGTACGTGATATTTAGAGAAACGACGTTTGACACTGAAAAAATACATTTTACTGACCGCCCCCACAGATTTTAAAAATAACAATAATATTGATTTATAAATGTGAACTTCAATGAAGAACGTTCTAACTTAGTTAACAATAATTACAGCGCTGATTTGAGGCTCTTATTTCTTGCACGAAAACACCGATGGACCGTGTATCGGCAGTGCAGGGTGCTGTGACGTATGCCGTGTGGTTATTCTGCTGTAAAAAACCCCGTGCGTGTCATTACAATTCAGCGCAAGAACCCTATGTGGATATTCTCGTTGCATAAAAGAAAAGGCCTACGTCACAAAATCAGAACTCGCTTTAATATTTATATTATTATATATTTCAGTTCGTAGTTCAGTTGAACGTGTTAATAAGAAAGTGCTTAAAAGGAGAAGAGGAAAAAAAATATTACTTAGAATAGGAAACTAGTATTAATTCCATAGGCAATGGGAGAGTCCTATGTCCAGCAGTGGACTGCGATAGGCTGATGATGATGACGATGATTTTTAATTTTTATACCAACGTCTTGTGACCTCAGTAAACTTCATTTAACAAGTACATGCTGCCTTCAATTGAAATTCTCTTTAAATTCCGCACATATTGGTCTGTAAGAACTGGATGGAATTAAATACTTAGCAAAAATATTGGATTGTCAAGAAGTATACAGGTAGTGCAATTGGCGTGAGAATTAATATTTTAAATACTACTTCAAATATTGCTGGTAGTATGGTAACGCATGTAACGGTGTTAACCATAAGAGTAGATAAATTAGAACCATACCAATTCTAGTTAAGGAATATAGATTGTTTATTACTTAATCTCATTTTAATTATCTCAATCAATAAATTTATTATAGATGCTATGTTAGAAAAAAACATTACTTTTTGAGTGTTAAGTATTATTGATATACTGTTAGTACTTTTAATTACTTTATTTAGCCGTTATTGTATTATATATTATTTAATTGATAATTATACTTACATAATATTATTTATGAAATAAAACTATGTCGTTACATAATTTTCGTTTGCTTAAAGTTTTATTATTATATATTTCAGATTTACTCCCAGATCTCAGAACGACCGACGGCGACTCAAGGGAGATGATGAAACGAACCAGTCTCAAAGGCAGGCTTATCTACTGCTTTAGTCAATTGTTACTTTTGCTGCAATAATATAGATAAACGGGCGAAAACTAGGTGATTCTAAAAATACATAAATCGTAGATGTCAAAATGTGTCACTGTTTATCTCCTGTCAAAACTTCACAGGTTGCTATACATAACAAACTTGCATAGCAACCATAATGATATACGCGGGTAACACCGCGGGGCGCAGCTAGTAATATATAACATAGATCAAGTGATAAATGGAGGTACACAGGCCCCAATGTCACAGGTTATTAATTACTTACACTCAGATTTATGTAATTATCACATCTTTATATATATAATTCTTCTGTGAGTGTGTATGTCACTGAACTTCTCTCAAACGACTGGACCGATTTTGATGAAATTTTTTGTGTGTGTTCAAGGGGATCTGGGAATGGTTTAGATTCGCAATTGGACCCGGTAGGTGGCGCTGCGATCAAGTTCTGGAATTTTAAAGTTGGGCGGTACGAAGTTCGCTGGGTCAACTAGTATTTTTTTTTTTTTTTTTTTTTTTTTTTTCCCAGTCGGTCCCGGTCGTGAAGTTTAGTCCAGCAGTCCCCAACCCGCACTCGGCCAGCGTGGGGACGTATGGCCTTAACCCTCTCTTGAGCCCAGCAATGGGACGTTATGGGTTGTTGATGATGATTGTCTATGGGTAGTAAGTGTGAGATTTTTTTTTTATCTTTTATCTTTTTAAAAAGACAACTCCCGCATTAGGAATATAAATTCCGTTATATTCCGTTAAATAGGAATATATATAAGTGTCGCGGGGGACTTTACAAACATACATGAAACGGACACAAAGAACACCCAGACTCAGAACAACAAATTGTGAATCACACAAAGTGTTGTCCTACGTGGGATTTGAACCCACGACACTTGGCGTAGTAAGAAGCGGCGTGGCGACCGCTTAAGCCACTAGGCCAACCGTGCAGTCAGTTTTTGTGTGGGTACCTCGTTATTGTTAAACCTATTTCATTTTTTATTTGTGATTTTTATAGTTTTCACTTGTATAACAGAGACAGACATAAGAAAAATAGCATAAGTATGGTGGTTTTAAGTTGCGAATTGTGAACATTAATTAATAAAAAAGCTGCCAGGTGTGAGTCGGACTCGCCCATGAAGGGTTCCGTAGCAGCAAATAACATCATACAAAAGTTAATTACTATTAAAAACCTCAATGTCAATATCAGTTTTAAAGACCTATCCATAGATACCCCACAAGTATGGGTTAGATAAAAAAATTATTGATTTTTGGTTCTAGGTATGGGGAACCCCCAATTTTTTTTGTTGATTTTTTTTCTATTTATGTGGAAATATTAATGCGGTTCACAGCATACATCTACTAATCAAGTTTCAACAGTATAGTTCTAATAGTTTCGAAAAAAAAAACAGCTGTGACATACCGACAAACAGATAGACAGACAAACATGATGAATCTATAAGGGTTCCGTTTTTTCCCTTTGGCTACGGAACCCTAAAAAAGGAGTCTGGGAGGCAGAAACTACTTATTTGTAACAATTTTCAAATCTCATTTGTAAACAAGTTGTACTGAATGTATTGTGTGTAAATAAAGTTATTATTATAAAATACTCTAAGAAGATTACAAAAGTATCTGCTGTCTGAAATTTACCAAATAAATAAACACCTGCGAGCATTAAATACTGTAGGCGAGCCTGTTATTCATTGGAATACCCATTTCATTTCTATTTTTACACAAACATTTTGCTTCTAGAACATTTCGTGAGTGGGAGGTTCGGGGGCACAAAGGTCGTATAGACTGTGAAAGCAATATTACTTTCGAGGTATTTATACATTTTACGTGGGTGTAACGATTTATTTGAAACCATAGAGTTGTCGCGTCACAGACAGCATCAATCAAATAAATTAGGGGTTTAGCTGAAGTCTATGGTTGCCGTCCAAAGTGCTAATAATTGTAACTCTGAGTTATGTACTAAGGTCTGCCCTCATTGTAAAGGTAATTTAAGCGATCGTTTACATTTAATAGGCCTAATTACAAAGTATAATTTAATTGTTCTCGTTCAAGTCATTTTGCGAATAATTTTAAAAGGCTTGGCTGCAGGCTATGCAAACGCAACGCTTTTGCGTCTTTTGTTGAACTGACACCAAT
Organism: Phragmatobia fuliginosa; assembly: GCA_932526445.1. NCBI lineage: Eukaryota > Metazoa > Arthropoda > Insecta > Lepidoptera > Erebidae > Phragmatobia > Phragmatobia fuliginosa. Next base: position 15,933,681 of record OW052057.1, read on the forward strand.
ATCGTGTTACAAATGCTATCTCAAAACTTCTATGCACTCAATGTACCAGGAGGAATGCCCTAACTGATAAAAGCCAATCAGACCAAATATGGTGGATATTGGCCACCTGCCTTCCTCAAACAAGACTCACATAATTAACCTTAACAATTTAAATATGTTGAGTTAGACTCACTCCCCGAACTTCGGCTTGATGTATCGTTAAATGCTTTTAGAGATACTAACGATAAGGCATTTTTAATACATTTTAATCGTATTTCTAATTATTCAAGACTGTTACGTTCTATGACTTATATATTGCGATTTATTGAGATCTGTAAACACCAACCACCATTTAATATATTTTTATCTGATGACAAATTAAAGAAAGCATTAAATATATTAATCTTTCGTATTCAAAAATAACGATTTTACGAACATAAATTACTTTTAAATAAACAATGTATACGTCCGTCCTGTAAATTAAACGTGTTTTTTATATGAGAATAAATGAATACGTGTTGGAGAACGTCTCAATAACTCAGATTTTACGTGTAATAAACGGTATCATATTATTTTACAGTTTACTCACAGCTTCACAAAATTATTATTTGATTTTGAGTATAACATACGCAGGCTCCACAGTTTTTATTAGCATCAATTTGGTAAGACATATTGGCCTATAAGTGATCGAAACCTAGCTAAGGTTTTTTATCATAAATGTGTGTGCCAACGTATGCAAGGCAAGGTCATTACGCCATTGATAGGTAACCTGCAGTGACAGCCTCTTCTCTCAGCTGGATATTCGTTTAGAAAGTACTGAAGTAGATTCTGCGTTAATTATTATGACTTATGAGATAGTCGTCAAGGTCATGGATGTAGACTGGTCAAGGTGTACATTACGACTTTTAATTGTTTTACTATCAAAGCTATTCACTTGGAGCTTGTAGGCGACTTGACTAGCCATAACCTACTACTAGCCTTTTATTTACCTTGTTTAGGTTTATATACGAAGGGGTGTTCAGAATAGGTTTCTATTCTAGAGTGTTCTATAAACATATATAAAGTGTTTTCAAAACATGTATTTAAAATAAAAAATAAACTTGAATAGAAAGTGTGTGTAGTCGAAGGGTGTAATCAAGGGACAAGTGAGAAACCCGTGTTTCAAACCTGATATAAAGCGAAAAATATATATAACGACAGTAGCACCATCTGTTGTTGAATAGACGAACCATATATTTCTTATTTTGGCGTTCTCTATAAGAAGGGTGTCAAATCAATAAAGTTTTATTAACTGGGAGTATTGGGATCATCATCAACCCATAATGTCGCACTGCTGGCCCGGGGTCTACTCTCAGGAGAAACTTTAGGCCATACGTCCACATGATGGCTGAGAGCGGGTTGGGGACTGGCAAGATACGTTGTGGCTACGTAATCTAGCCGTTGGATGTTTTTAAGCCGCCCGAAGGTCTCCAACTATGCTTCACAACTGCTATCTTATAACAGCAACGAGGACCAACTGCATCGTGACGTCCGAATCACGTAAACGCTCATGACATATCATGGCACATACGATCACCCATCTAGGTATGACCGCGCCTTCGTTGCTTACCCTCGGTGATTGTTTATAATCACCTGAGGCCACGTGGCTATCAGCGCTTCACTTATGTTACAGTGTTGGGATTTTGTAACATAACTTTTCAGGAACTTATCACCACTCATAATTTGACGCAATATTAAATTCACGTTCAGGCTCTGACATAAAAAATATTTTTTTTATTATTCCGTAGTTCATGACTCCTTCCGTCCGTCCGTCCACGACCTACTGCCCAAACGGCTGGTGCTAGAAAGATGACACTTTGCATTAATATGTGTTGTAATTACATCGACAAAGTACAAAACAAAATTATGAAAAATATTTTTATTTGGGGTACATACTCCATCCTCCCCTACATGTAAAGAGGGAATAATTTTTTTTCTCGTATCTACCCCATTGTGTGGTTGTATCATTAGATAGATCTTTTCAAGGTTTTTAGAATAGTTTTTCGATTTAGGTATTCATAAAGGTTTTTATTTAAAAACAAGGCGTCGTCTTCCTCCTCTAAAAGGTAAATCTATCTCCAAAATGTAAAGGGGCTAGGGGGTCTGTTTTGAAAGAAAAATACCATTTATAGTGGAATAACTCGCAAATCGAAACCTAAATCAAAATATCGTCTTAGCAACCTCTCCATGTTTTTAAAAACTAATATAACGATTAAAGTTAAAAATACTTTTCATGATGTTATTATAGTACTTTGTAGACATCATAGAAAAACATTTTGTGTTTCTAGCACCAACCTTTTGGACAGTAATCCGAAGACGGTCGGACGGACGGACATGACGAAGCTAAAAGGGTCCATGAACTATTGAACCCTAAAAATCAAATATTATCCCTACTAATATTATAAATGCGAAAGTAACTCTGTCTGTCTGTTACGCTTTCACGCCTAAACCACTGAACCGATTTTGATGAAATTTGGTATGAAGATAGAACTGAACTTGGGAAAGGACATAGGCTACTTTTTACCGCGATAACCGACATACACGCGGGCGGAGCCGCGGGCGAAAGCTAGTAATAAATATTTTGGACAATTTTTACACACAACGCCATCTAGTGCCGTGACTAAACAGAGCTTGTATAATGGGTAACTAGACAACTGATATAAATACTTAAACATACTTTTTTTTGTAAATTATACATCTTACACATAGAAACACCCAAACTCCGCAACAAATGTTTGCGAATCACACAAACATTTGGTCCGACCCGGGAATCGAACTCTAGGCCATCGAATCAGCAGTCGCATACGCTAACCATTTGACCAACGAGGCAGTCGAATTATTTTAAACTTAAAATAAGTTTCTGTCTAATGATCTGAAAGTGACTTGAAGCCCTCAGAAGCCTCTTTATATCGCACGCACCAAACGTTATTGTAAATATGTTTTTCAGGGTCTGAAGTTTATTACCGTTTATTCCGAATTAAGGACTTGGAACCTTTATAGATTCGTCACGTCCATCCGTTCATCCTCGACTTACCGTCCAAACGGTGAGTGCGAGAAAGATGAAACGTTGCATGAATACGTGTTGTAATTATAGTCCAGTCAATGAAAGCTTAACTTTGCCATTTTGGTTGAACACTTGCAACCAACGCCAAAATTTCCGTAAGTCTTCGTAGATTAATATACTAAAATTGCAGGGTGCTGCAAAACCGGCAAAGGGTGCAAATACATTGCAAAAGGGTGCAAAAACAACTTTTTCGTATATATCTCGCGATTGGCTCGACAAATAAAAAAAGATTCTACTACAAAATTGTAGGAAATTAAATCCCCTACAAAAAATTATAGGCGTATTTTCGCGTATCTGTCATAGTTTTTCCACAAAATGCATTTAAAGGTGCAAAATTAAAAAAATGTTACTATTAATCTTTTTTTTTTCATATTGAAGTGATACTACATGTTTCATTGGGATTTAATTGATATGTTTCAGGCATTTTTTTAAATTAATTTATAACTTTTTGCAATTACCTAATAATCTTGGCAAAAAAAAACCATTTAAATTTTATTATATGACAAGCTGACCCGGCAAACTTCGTACCGCCTCAGAATAATCATTAAAATATTGTGCTTAGTAATTAACTGATACTGATAAATTGACAGCAGTACCACCTAACGGGCCCCGGCCGGTGCCGCCACAATCGCTTTATTCCTGCATTTTAAATCTGTAATATCTTCAAAAATAATAATTTAAATTACATTCTGTAAAGGGTCATATTAATCTATATTAGATGCACAAAGTATTTAAGGTACTTAATTGGATAAGGATTAATACTGCATTGCTTAAAATCGTTTCGTGAATAATCCATTCTTTCTCGTAAAAAGAAAGAAAGTATTGTAGACCTTTTTAAGGTGTACAATACTGTAGTACATTATTTTGATCTATTTCGTAGGGTACAGCCAGCGTTTGCAATGTAAGCGTAAAAAATGGGTTTATTTACGACATCACATTAAAAACCTCTAAAATTATCAATGTTTCTCTACTATATTATGCATGTATTATACATATAAACCTTCCTCTTGAATCATTTTATATAATAAAGAAAACGGCGTCAAAGTCCGTTGCGTAGTTTTAAAGATCGAAGCATTTATACGGACAGGCATAGAGCGGAAGCGACTTTGGCTTATACTACGTAGTGATAATTTAATTTTAGTTTTTTTTACTCCATTAGACTCAGAGCAAAATTGCGTTTGAAACGTATATTTGCAGTATATATTACCTCTCCATTTACCTGAGCTATTATAAATTTCATTTCAGGTGGAGAAAGAGCGTGGTATATTTTATATTATTCTCTGTAATAGAGACTTCTATTCTACTATACTACTCTCTTGCTCCCACTGATTCCAATTTTCTACGCATGCGCATGAAGAGAGCATGCGTGCGAGTGAGACCACAATTATTTCAATGCGAGCGTAAGAGATAGAAATATAAGAGTGAATAGGGAGAATAAGACAAAATTAGACCCTTGCGCTCCACGTAAATAGTCCCATTGAAGATCTATAGGATAGGATCGAAAAATAGGACCCATGTGCTCGAATAAGACCATACGTTTCCTAATAAGAGCGAAAGAGATAGAGATTTAAACAAAAATGAGACCCTTGCGCTCCACGTAAATAGTCCCATTGAAGATCTATAAGATAGGATCGAAAACTAGGACCCATGTGCTCGAATAAGACCATACGTTTCCTAATAAGAGCGAAAGAGATAGAGCTTTAGACAAAAATGAGAACCTTGCGCTCGACGAAAATAGTACCATTGAAAACACTCACACATGCGCTTGTTTCTCTATCTCGCTGAGTGCAATGAGTAAGACTGCAGCAGAAAATGCTCAACGAACTGTTTGTCACTTACTGTCACTATACTCAAAACTGTCGTTTCAGGGATATTTCGTTTTTGTGCGTCTAACTGTCCAAAAGTGATTTTTTACAAAATAAACTTGATTCACTGTTTTCAATTTAAAGGAAACAATGAATCCTTCATTTTTATGTTCTATTTGTATGAAGAAAACGTAAGATGTAACCATTGTTGTGAAAAGTATGCAATCCTCTCAGGATTGCATACTGATTGTAGTGATTGGTATGGTAAGAGTGAGGATCTCAGTGAAATGGCTAAGAAAACAATTATCACTGTATTTGCAGAAATCTTTCAGGACAAAATAAAGGAAACTCGTTATGAAACAAAAAGTTATCTTTAAAAATTTTCTTTAAAACAACCGGACAAATTCCCTGATAACGTTGTATCAGAAATACCTCCACTATTAACTTGCTTCATACATAAATTATTATTAAATGATGAAAATATCGTGTCAGATGAATGTCCTGTTATCCCAAAAATAGATACTATTGCCTATAGTATTATTTCAGCACTTCGTCCTAAATCCTTCATTCGTTTTTTCAACTAGCTGTTGGAACATACATTAATCGAAAAACAGGATCGATGTTAGTTATCAATCTATGAAGGTGAGGGTGATAAACTGGGTGTTTGCACATCATACCATAATATTCAGCTTCATGAAGCTTCATCAATAATTTAACCACAGAAGACTATAATTCTGATGCTTTCCTTGAATATGTCTTTGATAATACAAGGTGGGCCAAAAGAAATCACCCTATTGAAAGATGCTCTTATTTTTGCAAATGGCGGCCAATGTCAAAGACCTGCGCATGTCCGTGCATCAGCTGCTGCCTGTCGACCACCAAACGCATGTAGCCTACGCCCATGCGATCCTCAATCTCGAAGACAAAGTAGACGATTTTTCCACCAAAACCATAATGAGCGATGAGGCTCATTTCCACCTCAGCCGGTACGTGAATAAACAAAACTATCGCTTCTGGGGCACCGAAAATCCATGAGTGATGCACGAGGAGCCATTAAACCTGCGAAAAGTGACTGCATAGTGCGCTGTTCAAGCTGGAACAGTCATCGGTCCATTTTGTTTTGAGGACGCCACCGGTCAAACGACAACAGTGAACGGTGCGCGCTATATGGCCATGTTAACCGCGTTTTTTCTGCCACAATTGAACGAATTAGGACCGCAAGATCGCCCGATTTAACCGCTCCAGACTTTTTTGTGGTGTTTTTTGGAGTCCCGTGTTTATGTGAACAAGCCCGAGACCCTGGAAGCCCTCTAGGACAAAATTTGATACGAGTGCGAGAATCTGTCGCCCGAAGTTCTCGCTGTAGTGATGAAAAATGCCATAAAACGAACCCGTATAGCAATCGATTGTGGCTGCGCCCATTTGGCCGATATCGTCTTCTTGACTTCACTAGTAAAATTCTAAAGGTTCAAATAAACATAATCAAAAAACAGAATCGAAGCTTTTCATTTAGAAAAAAAATTAAAGCCAAACAACATCGGATGACTTCTTTTGGCCCACCTTGTATAAGAACCTCAGGTGGTTAGCAGACTTTTCATTGTTTAGGATGCATAGCAGTGTACACACCAGCAAGTAGTGTTTGATATGAAGAAACTCCAATCAAATGTAAAAAAATCTGCAGCGCAATTACCATCTACAACAGATATCACCGATGAGATTTATAATGAGAGATTGCCTTCTGGATTAAAAAACATCACCTATGCAGATCCTAGTAAACTATGTTTAGGCATTTCACCTCTTGTATTACCATCGTATATAACATTTTCTATCAGGCATATTACATGCCTCCCGTTCATTAGATGACCATCCTCTCAAATTTGGAAATATGTAAATTTGCGCTGAATACGATGGAATAAAAAAAATATAAAATTAAAATATCATTTAATAAAATTGAAATGATTTTTTTGTCAGGATTATTAGGTATATGAAAAAAGGTATAAATAAGTAAAAAAAATGTACGAAAAATATTAATTAAATCATAAAGAAACATGTAGGATCGCTTCAAAATGAAAAAAAAAGAATAATAATAATATTTTTACAATTATGCACCTTTAAATGCAATTTGTGCAAAAACTATGAGAGATACGCGAAAATATGAATGTAATTTTTTGTAGAGAATTAAATTTCCTACAATTTTGTAGTAGGATCTTTTTTTATTTGTCGAGCCAATCGCGAGATATAGACGAAAAAGTTGTTTTTGCACCCTTTTGCAATGTATTTGCACCCTTTGCCGGTATTGCAGCACCCTGAAATTTTAGTATATTAATCTACGAAGACTTACGGAAATTTTGGCGTTGGTTGCAAGTGTTCGACCAAAATGGCAAAGTTAAGCTTTAATTGACTGGACTAATCCTGAAATCTGAAGTTTCTTGTGCTAACTAGTTGTATTCTGAGTCTAAGCTTTGCTGTGACACTTTATGATTACATTGATGACAAGTTGAGTGCCTTTAAAGACCTAATTGTAATAAAATCTTTATCATTTCGAATAATCTTTCGCTTAAATCCAACTAGAGTGTGTTACAGTGTGGAATGGCAAGACACCGCTAGTCTAGAAAAAATATTCGCAGTTGTCTATTTATTTGAAATTTATCTATAGTAAATACTAAATGTTAATTGGTTTAATTATTAGATATACAAAAGTCGAATAATCAAAACAAATTACAATTTGAAAAATTCGGCTTCTTAATATTGAGGAACCATACATTTCAATAAATGTAATTGTGCTTATAAAATGTGTACCTAACGTAAATAATATCGATTACTTATGAAATCGAATTTTTCCAAGTTATACATTGAATAAAATGTATAATTACTCATAGTCCAGTCAATAAAAGCTTAACTTTGCCATTTTGGTTGAACACCTGCAACCAACGCCAAAATTTCCGTAAGTCTTTGTAGATTAATATACTAAAATTGCAGGGTGCTGCAATACCGGCAAAGGGTGCAAATACATTGCAAAAGGGTGCAAAAACAGCTTTTTCGTCTATATCTCGCGATTGGCTGGAAAAATAAAAAAAGATCCTACTACAAAATTGTAGAAAATTAAATCCCCTACAAAAACTTGGAAACGTATTTTCGCGTATCTCTCATAGTTTTTGCACAAAATGCATTTAAAGGTGCAAAATGAAAAAAATGTTACTATTAATCTTTTTTTTTCATATTGATGTGATACTACATGTTTCATTGGGCTTTAAATGATATGTTTCGGGCATTTTTTTTATAATACTTGCACCTTTTTTCAATTACCTAATAATCTTGGCAAAAAAAAAAAAAAAATATTATATGATTAGCTGACCCGGCAAACTTCGTACCGCCTCAGAATAATCATTAAAATATTATGCTTAGTTATTAACTGATACTGATCAATTGACAGCAGTGCCACCTAATGGGCCCCGGCCGGTACCGCCACAATCGCTTTGTTCCTGCATTTTAAATCTGTAATATCTTCAAAAATATTAATTTAAATTACATACTGTAAAGGGTCATATTAATCTATACTAGATGCACAAAGTATTTAAGGTACTTAATTGGATAAGGATTAATACTGTATTGCTTATAATCGTTTCGTAAATAATCCATTATTTCTAGTAAAGAGAAAGAAAGTATTGTAGAACTTTTTAAGGTGTACAATACTGTAGTAAATTATTTTGATCTATCTCGTAGGGTACAGTCAGCGTTTGCAATGTAAGCGTAAAAAAATGGGTTTATTTACGACATCACATTAAAACCTCTAAATTTATCAATGTTTCTCTACTTTTATGCATGTATTATACATATAAACCTTCCTCTTGAATCATTCTATCTAGTAAAGAAAACGGCGTCGAAGTCCGTTGCGTAGTTTTAAAGATCGAAGCATTTATACGGACAGAGAGAGAGTGGAAGCGACTTTGGCTTATACCATGTAGTGATAATTTAATTTAAGCTTTTTTTTATTCCATTGGATTCAGAGCAAAATAGCATTTGAAACGTACATTTGCAGTATATATTACCTCTAGTCCTCTCCATTTACCTGAGTTATTATAAATTTCATTTTAGGGGGACGTTTATAATAATATATCACTGGCGGAGAAAGAACGTGGTATTATTCTTTCTACTACTATTCTACTCTTTTGCTCCCACTGATTCCAATTTTCTATATAAGAGTGAATAGGGAGAATAAGACAAATATGAGACCCTTGCTCTCGACGGAAATAGTCCCATTCAAGATCTATAGGATAGGATCGAAAAATAGGACCCATGTGCTCGAATAAGACCATAGGTTTCCTAATAAGAGCGAAAGAGATAGAGATTTAGACAAAAATGAGAACCTTGCGCTCGACAAAAATAGTACCTTTGAGAACTCACACACATGCGCTTGTTTTTCTATCTCGCTGAGTGCAATGAGTAAGACTGCAGCAGAAAATGCTCAACGAACTGTTTGTCACTTACTGTCACTATACTCAAAACTGTCGTTTCAGGGATATTTCGTTTTTGTGCGTCTAACTGTCCAAAAGTGATATTTTGCAAAATAAACTTGATTCACTGTTTTCAATTTAAAGGAAACAATGAATCCTTCATTTTTATGTTCTATTTGTATGAAGAAAACGTAAGATGCAACAATTGTTTTGAAAAGTATGCAATCCTCTCAGGATTGCATACTGATTGTAGTGATTGGTATGGTAAGAGTGGGGACCTCAGTGTAATGGCTGAAATGGCGGAAATGGAAAAACAAAAAGTTATCTACAACCGGACAAATTCCCTGATAACGTTGTATCAGAAATACCTCCACTATTAACACGTTCACTGCGGCTTGAGGTTGATTCAGCCTCATGGTAGACTTTACGCTGGTGCGGCGCGTAAAACTGTGTTTTCTCTCTAGTGCGGCGGCTGTTTACACTCAACCGTATGAGGTATGACAAAGACAAATATAGCTTTCTTTATGTCTGCGAAGCATTGACTCAATATTGAAAAAAAAATATTTGAGGTCGAAATACGCCTCAAACGCACTGATCACAAAATTATTGAATAAGGTGCGGGTTGAGGCCCATTTCGACCTCCAGCGGCGGGGCGCGCGGGCAGCGTGAGAGCAGGTAAGTCGACTTTAGTGACGCTACCATAGTCGATACTGGAGCACGTGTCTTTGCGCAATCGTGTTAATTGTTTGTTTTTTATTTTTGTTAAATTCTTTTGTTTAATGTTTTTTTGTGTGTGTTCAGTTATATATTTATATAGTGAGAGCCCGTGACACCCATACCTTAGTTATATTATAAAAGCTGAAAATTCTTCTATATATTTATTTATTTACACTTTCTGCAAAACATAACATAACCATTCAGAGTCTCAGCACATCCTTGCAAAGGGTCAAATAAGGAAACGTTGCGTCATTTGCTATGCAAAATTACGACTTACATTAGGTGCCATGCAGGCTGCAAAGAAAGTAAACAAAATTATGACTAATTGTTCACAATGTAAGAAAGCTATGTGCTTGCATTGTTTTAACGAACAGCATGCAAAGTAATATAGAATAAATTAGATGAACGAATAGTTTGTATTTTATTTAACAACACCCCATACTTTTATGCACAATACTATAACAAGTAATAGAAATATAACATAGACATGGACATTCATCGATATAAATTCATTCCCATCACTAATGCCGCCCCGATTTAGTGCGATGTGTGGTCTAAAACGACCTCAAATATATTTTAGGTGTTTTCTCTAAAACTAAAAATCAGAACCCGGGGCGAAGCTAGGTGTACATAAAACAATACCATGCAAGTAATTTTAGCATAAAATTAAACATCGAATCACGCTCCTGATCAAGTTACAACACATTTACCAAATGATTGAAACATGAGGCAGAAAAGGCCTCAACCGCATTACAAGGAAGTTTAGCTTGGGGCTGAATCGACCTCAGCCGCACCAGTTGAAAGTTCTTCAAAATGTGGCCCGCAGTGAACGTGTTAACTTGCTTCCTACATAAATTATAATTAAATGATGAAAATATCGTGTCAGATGAATGTCCTGTTATCCCAAAAATAGATACTATTGGTTAGTATTATTTCAGCACTTCGTCCTAAATCCTTCATTCGTTTCTTCAACTAGCTGTTGAGACACACATTTATCGAAAAACAGGATCGATGTTAGTTATCAATCTACTAAGCAAACTGGGTGTTTGCACATCATACCATAATATTCAACTTCATGAAGCATCATCAATAATTTAACCTCAGAAGACTATAATTACTGATGCTTTCCTTCAATATGTCTTTGATAATACTGACCGTAATACAAGGTGGGCCAAAATAAATCACCCTATTGAAAGGTGCTCTTATTTTTATAAATGTCGGCCAATGTCAAATCTGTTTTGACATTTGTAAACTAGACAGATGTAGAATACAAGTGAACAAGCCATGGAGCGATACACTCCCTGCGGAATGCGGAATAATTGTGTCTATTCTTTTGCGTAACAATTCGTCTATGGCGTTGGCGCAGCGCGAATTCCATCGCCGATTCCTCGGTCGTCCGGCACTAACTGCGCAAACACTGGGCCGTTTGGCCAGGGACCACAAGAGACGCTGCCAAGAGTGGCCGGCCCAGAGCGCCTGCCGATAATATCGCAGCTGTTGCTGAGGATGTCGAGCTGTCGCCTGAAACATCAACCAGACGCCGTACCTCGCAATTAGCCATCAGCCGGTCGTCCCTAAGGTGAATTTTGGTCAAAGACCTGCGCATGTCCGTGCATCAGCTGCTGCCTGTCGATCACCAAACGCATGTAGCCTACGCCCATGCGATTCTCAATCTCGAGGACGAAGTAGACGATTTATATAAAATAATAATGAGCGATGAGGCTCTTTGCCACCTCAGCGGGTACGTGAACAAGCAAAACTGTTGCTTCTGGGGCACCGAAATTCCACGAGTGTAGCACGAGGAGCCATTACACCCGCGAAAAGTGACTGAATGGTGTGCTGTTCAAGCTGGAATAGTCATCGGTCTATTTTTTTCGAGGACGCCGCTGGTCAAACGACAACAGTGAACGGTGCGCCCTATATGGCTATGTTAACCGAGTTTTTTCTGCCACAATTGAACGAATTAGGACTGGAGGACATGTGGTTCCATCAAGACGGAGCAACGGCACACACTGCGCGAGACACAACCGATATTCTGAAGGCGGCGTTCCCGGGTCGCCTCATCTCTAGTTTTGGCGATTTGCACTGGCCCACAAGATCGCCCGATTTAACCGTTCCAGACTTTTTTGTGGTGTTTTTTGAAGTCCCGTGTTTATGTGAACAAGCCCGAGAAACTGGAAGCCCTCAAGGACAACAGTCGACATGAGTGCGAGAATCTGTCGCCCGAAGTTCTCGCTGAAGTGATGAAAAAAGCCATAAAACGAGTCCGTATAGCAATCGATTGTGACTGCGCCCATTTGGCTGATATCATCTTTTCGACTTCACTTTTAAAATTCTAAAGGTTTAACCCTAGAAGCCCAATCTAGGTCAATTTTACCTACATGGAAACGTATATTTGGTATCTTTTTCGTATGTTTCGTTCGATCGCCTTGATTGATCAAACCAACTTAGTGCCCTTAAAGAGCTAATAGGAGACGGTTATAAGACTTTGGTAAGTATCGTTGTTTTGTAGTTATCGCAATGTTATAGGTCATTTTGACCTATGTTTGGGCTTTGTGTAAGTTTTGCATTCGTTTTACGTATTTACAATGTGCTATTTTTATAGGTTTAGACGTAGTTTCTTGGTTTATTTGTAACCATAAACATTAGTTTTAGGTAATAACACAATATGGCATCCTCTAAGCAGCTTACGGTGCTCAAGATATCATCTTTTTTAGAAATTACAGACAACTTGGAGCCGTTTGATACAGTATCAGAAGAAGACGATTGCGTGGCTCAAGACGAAGTAAAAAGTGATGTAGAAGATGAGGTGATAGACTACGTGAAAATTCAAATGAGCAGACGAAACGAGGTGTTGATACTTTAGACCAAATGTGTTCCTCCATATTAACTAATAGGAAGGCAAAAAGATGACCCATGGCTGTGTTTTACGGGATGCTCGATATGGTTTTCGTAAATGCCTACGTAATTTACTGTCGCAACAAGCTGACTAATAAAGAAAAGCCATTAAATCGCGAAGCCATGAATAAATTGGAACACTGTCCTGACTTCGTCATGGATGCAAAGGCGGCTGAAAGCTCCTTCTTTATAGGGTTCCTACTTTGAAATTATTACAAATATTCTTCAAGTTAGCCCACAACCATCGTCAGATGATCTTACTGTTGAAACAGAACCAAAGAAGCGTCACTACTATGGATATTATTGTTATGAAAAGTAACGAAAGACAAACTCACAGTGCATCAAATGCAAAAAACTAATCTGTCGTGTACACAATTTTGACATGAGACAAAAGTGTTTATAAAGTGAAAATAATATACTAAAACTGTTAATATTATTATGAAAAGTGGACTACTTAGTAGTAAAAAGAAGTATTATTTGATTAACGCAAACATAACATAGCATTCTAAATACAAAACTGAAAAGATCTCTTTTTGTACCCATTTTATGTATCGTTACTTTAAAGTTTTCATTTTTATAGTATAATAAATAAATATTACTCTAATGTTCCTTTTTCTCATTTAACCATAAAATAACATAACTGCATTATTAAAAAACAATAGGTATAATGTAATAAACTATATCTAGAGTATATTTATTCGTGTAGGTCAATTTGACCTATGTTTGGGCTTAATAGCTATTAAAATATGATTGGGCTTCTAGGGTTAAATAAACATAATCAAAAAACAAAATCGAAGTTCTAGTAAACTATGTTTAAGCATTTCACCTCTTGTATCACCATCGTATATAACATTTCTATAAGGCATATTACATGCCTCCCGTTCATTAGATAACCATCCTCCCAAATTTGAAAATTTGCAAATTTGCGCTAAATCCGATGGAATAAAAAAAATATAAAATAAAAATATCATTTATTAAAATTGAAATGAATTTTTTTTTAAGATTATTAGGTATATGAAAAAAGGTATAAATAAGTAAACAAAAATGTCCGAAAAATATTAATTAAATCCCAAGGAAACATGAAGGATCGCTTCAAAATGAAAAAAAAAGATTAATAATAATATTTTTACAATTTTGCACATTTAAATGCATTTTGTGCAAAAACTATGAGAGATACGCGAAAATACGTTTCCAAGTTTTTGTAGGGGATTTAATTTCCTACAATTTTGTAGTAGGATCTTTTTTTATTTTTCCAACCCATTGCGAGATATAGACGAACAAGTTGTTTTTGCACCCTTTTGCAATGTATTTGCACCCTTTGCCGGTATTGCAGCACCCTGCAATTTTAGTATATTAATCTACGAAGACTCACGAAAATTTTGGCGTTGGTTGCAGGTGTTCAACCAAAATGGCAAAGTTAAGCTTTAATTGACTGGACTATTACGTCGACAAAGTGCTACAATAAAATTATGAAAAATATTTTTATTTGGAGTACCTCCCGTACACGTACAGTGGGGATGTTTTTTTTTAATTAACGCATTAATAAGTAAACACCAATTAACTATTGGATACGATTTTAAATCCACGTGCCATTATAGGCGACTGAGGAACCCTTTCCTGTGCGTGGCCTGACACGCACTTGGCTGATATTTTACTGTATGCACCCGGAAACTAACGTGAATGTTTGATCGTCCATATACCCATATAATATATACTAACGTCTAAATATCCTCCTCGAAGGGGTAGTCGGAGCCATTGTTAAAGCCAACGTTCTAATTTATGGGACAACAAAGTGTAGTGTAACAATATTAAACTATTTTCAAAACTTGACTGTCCTCGCTTTCAACGGACATGTTTATTAGAAACATCAGTGTTAGTTAAGATTAAATATAATGATTTCAAAGACTTTAAAACAAAATGAAACGGAACAGATTTAAACAGCGCTAAGGAGCAACAGGGATGATTGCTTAGCAACGGCCTCTTGAACAAACTATTTGACTGACTCGTTGGTCTAGTGGTTAGCGTATGCTGCTGCTGATCAAGAGGTCTCGGGTTCGATTCCCGGGTCGGAACAAATGTTATTTGTATGATTCACAAATATTTGTTTCGGAGTCTGGGTGTTTTCTATGTATAAAATGTATGTATTTACAAAAAAAAAAGTATGTATATGTATTTATATCAGTTGTCTAGTACCCATAACACAAGCTCTGCTTAGCTTGGGACTAGATGACGTTGTGTGTCAGATGTCCAAAATATTTATTATTATTATTTGTAGTTAGCAGACTTAATAATAATAGTGCGCGTTTGTTTAAAAATGTAGACATGCCGTATCAAAATGTTATTGGACGATTGCAGATTATGATGATTAATAAACTCACATATTAACATAATATATTAGGCACCCTGTTCTATGCGTGGCCTGACACGCACTTGGCCAATTTTGTATATTCATTTGTGTTTGATTTATAAGCTATTTGTATCTTAGTATCTCATGTCTTATATATATATATATGATCCCGGGTCCTTTAAACGGAAAAATATCATCATGTCATTATGTCAGGCAGAGTAGTCATTGTCAGATGTTACATAAAAAAGTGACAGTAGTCAGTTGTTACCCACAATTTACAAATGGTACAAGTGAAACGTGAAGTAGTCATTGTCAGATGTTACATAAAAAAGTGACAGTAGTCAGTTGTTACCCACAATTTACAAATGGTACAAGTGAAACGTGAAGTAGTCATTGTCAGATGTTACATAAAAAAGTGACAGTGGTCAGTTGTTACCCACAATTTACAAATGGTACCTGTGAAAGGTGATCTGTGGCTCTGTAGTTGCACGCCCCACTCCGCGGGTAGCGACGCGGAATAGATGCGCTTTGTTCTAAGTCATCGAATGACGTAGGCAAACATGCAAGTGATTTATGCATGAGTTCTATTTCAACCTTGTTGGTATGATCAATAAACTTGTGACAATATTGTCTTTCGTGGACGTCGCGTTGGTCCGCGGCGCTGCCTCGCTGCCTTCTAAAAGCTTTGTTTTATGTAACTCATCATTGTGACAAATAAACCAACAGAAGGTGATACTGGAGAGTATTTACTGTTCCACATTAATGGTAAACCAGAGCACACAAGGATATTCCCGGAAAATATGATGCAAT
This sequence comes from Phragmatobia fuliginosa, assembly GCA_932526445.1. Classification (NCBI taxonomy): domain Eukaryota; kingdom Metazoa; phylum Arthropoda; class Insecta; order Lepidoptera; family Erebidae; genus Phragmatobia; species Phragmatobia fuliginosa. The sequence goes on from OW052057.1 coordinate 15,949,794, forward strand.
ATTTTAATACAAGGTATTATTGTGTGATTTTATTAGATCAAAAGTTAACTTTAAGATCTGGCGGAGTTATGAGATGCTACGAGTAATTGACCTCTTTGAAAATTTTTTGGCTCAACAAAAGTTTAGCCAAAAAAATGCGAAAAATTGCCCGGATAGTTAGAATAGTTCTTGACAAGTCCTTATATGCAAGGAAAGGTCCAAGATCATCCTCTTCCGAGCCTTTATTCCCAAGTTTATTTGGGGTCGGCTACTAGTTCAACCGGTTTTACCTGAATTTCAGTTTTTCCACGGAGCGACTGGCATCGGACCTCCGCAACCCTAAGGGAGAACTAAAATTCGAAGATTGAACTAGTTGTCAATATATTTGAGGGCACTGACTTCCCAATAACGATTGCCATAGATGTTCATGACAACCGGGACCGACGGCTTTACGTGCTCTCCGAGGCACGGGCGTGAATCACCGCCAAACTACCAAACTCCGGGCTGCTATTAGGAATTTTCCAAGGAAAGGTCCAAGATGTTTTCTCTTAATTCGTGACCATTAACGTGCAAAAAGCAATTGAATATCCCTGCGATGTAGGAGTCACTGTTGGCCATCGGACCTAGCAGATCCTGCCGTAACATTAAAGAATCCTGTACGGTGTAGTTGTCATAACTCCTCTCACTAATACTAAGTCACAGACTTGTTTAATTTTTTTTTCGCGAGGATTGGTTCCCGGAGAACCCGGTCTACAGTCAGTCTAACCCGTTAGAATATAATATAAATCTACGCCGTTCAGGTACGCACTACAACAAAAATATTTCCTTTTAACTAAAACCTTGCACCTTTTTAGGGTTCCGTAGCCAAATGGCAAAAAACGGAACCCTTATAGATTCGTCAAGTCTGTCTGTCTGTCTGTCTGTCTGTCTGTCCGTCCGTATGTCACAGCCAATTATTTCCGAAACTATAAGAGCTATACTGTTGAAATTTGGTCAGTCGATGTATTCTGTGAACCGCATTAAGATTTTTACATAAAAATAGAAAAAAAACAATACATTTTGGGGGTCCCCATACTTGGAACTGAAACTCAAAATTTTTTTTTTCATCAAACCTAGACGTGTGGGATATCTATGGATAGGTCTTCAAAAATGATGTTGAGGTTTCTGATGTCATTTTTTTCTAAACTGAATAGTTTGCGCGAGAGACACTTCCAAAGTGGAAAAATGTGTGTCCCCCCCCCTGTAACTTCTAAAATAAGAGAGTGATAAAACTAAAAAAAATATATGTTATACATTACCATGTAAACTACCAATGAAAATTGGTTTGAACGAGATCTAGTGAGTAGTTTTTTTTTAATACGTCATAAATCGTAACACGCAATATACCTTTCATCCAATCAATACACTAGTATAAAAACATCGATGAAAGTTACAACAAACTACAAGAACTTTTATATGATGTTACTTGCTGGTACGGAACCCTTCATGAGCGAGTCCGACTCGCACTTGACCGCTTTTTTTTACGTATGGATTTATCAATAATACTTGCAGTATTTTTTGTTTTGGCTTACATGATGTAATCTTTCTAAAATATTCTACTTAATTAGTTAATGCATAGCCTAAATATGATACATTCTGACAATATTCAGCGTGAGTACTAATTTTAATCATCAATGAATTATTCCTACATAATATGTTTTGTGAATTTCAATATGTTTTGTGAATTTCAGCCATATTGAAATTCACAACAATCACATAAAACAGGTAGAAAGCTTTAAGTATCTAGGTAGCCGAATAACACAGGACTCGAGATGTTCTCCGGACATAGTAGAGAGGATAGCAATCGCGAAACAAGCCTACAACCGCAAAAAACATCTATTTAAGGCAAAGATCAACATAAACATAAAAAAACAGCTCATCAAAACCTATATTTGGAGCATTGCCCTTTATGGCTGCGAAACGTGGACGCTGACTCAAAGAGACAGGGATAAGTTGGCAGCATTTGAAATGTGGTGCTGGAGGCGGATGATGAACATCAGTTGGACAGAGAAAAAATCCAACGAGGAAGTCCTACTAATGGTTGATGAAGAAAGGAGACTTCTGAATACTGTTGACAACAGAAGAGGCAAAATGGTTGGCCATTTGATAAGACACGACAACCTTTTTAAAACCATTCTAGAAGGAAAGATAGAAGGTAGAAGAAAACGCGGAAGGCCTAGATTGGCGTACATACAACAACTAAAGGAGAAAGTAGGAGTCGTGGCCTATCAAGATGTCAAACGGATTGCGGAAAACAGACAGGAGTGGCGATTGCTCCACCGACAAGGGACTGACCCTTAAATTAAGAAGAAGAAGAATATGTTTTGAAAACTGTGTAAAACTAGCTTCCAGTCGCGGTATCATCGTAATGGTTTTTTCGTTATCGCGATAAAAAATAGCCTTGAAATATCCCTTCTCAAGAATCAAAAATTACCCGTGGAAGTGTAACTAGCTGACGAATTCTGTTACTGTCATATTAACAATATTACTATGACTAAACAGTCTAACAAATAGTCCGTGCCGTGACGAATTAAGAATACAGAGTGTCACCACCCCTATTCATCCCGCGGGTGTCGTAAAAGGCAACTAAGGGATAAACTACGCAAGACCGCATCAATGCACATAGAAGGAAAACTTGAAACCAACCCTATACCAACCCGTCTGGCCAAAGTGGTATAGTAGGCCAATACCTCCTTTCTAAGGAGAGGCCTATGTCCAGCAGTGGACTGTTAAAGGCAGATGGTGAAGATGATGATATGTCATCGAGATCCACAACACTGAGTAATAGTTATTTATACCTGCCGCACAATTAATTTTAATAAGTTACTGTCAAAGAAAATAAGTTACTTGAAAAGTTTTAAAATTAATGAGAAAAGAAGACAGATAATTTGAATTACTCGTACTCACGAACTAAACCAATTAAATACGGCGATAAGTTAAGAAAGGTGACTAGTTATTAAAAGCAAAAGTGTCAACATTTAATATTTAAGTATTTGCAAATGTTAATAATGGCTACAATGAGTCGTACTTTCTACATATAAGATATCATTAAAACTTTTCAGTAACGTTTTTTTTGTCAATTAATCTGTAGAACAGACTTTCACGGAGTTCACATATAAATATAAGTTCTACGGTGTCTGGTAGGTGTATCACGAAACCTGGTCTAGTGGTGAGCGTATGCTGCTGCTGATTAACAGGCCCCGGGTTCGATTCCCGGGTCGGACCATATATTTGTGTGATCCACAAATATATGTTTCGGAGTCTAGTTGTTTTTAAGCTATTGTATAGCTTTTGTCCGCGGGTTTTGAGCGCTGCGACCGAATCAAGAAATTCCGTAACGAAAAAACCTAATACCCTTAAAAAGAAAACAGAATTTTCACATCTTACATATGATTCTAAACTCGCCAAAGGCAGACTTATGTAACAAGACTGCCAATCGAATATAAGTTAGTTTTTCACAGGCTCTTACAAACTATTAGAAATGATCATTTCATCATCATCATCATCATCAGCCATCTTACGCAGGTCGTCACTCCACCTCGCCTGTGGGCGTCCTAAACTACGTTTACCGAGACGCGGTCTCCACTCAAGAACTCTTCTGCCCCAACGGTCATCAGTTCTGCGGCTAATATGGCCAGCCCACTGCCACTTCAGCTTGCTAATCCGGTGGGCTATGTCGATGACCTTAGTTCTCTGACGGATCACCTCATTTCTGATACGATCTCTCAGAGAAACGCCGAGCATAGCCCTTTCCATAGCACGCTGAGCAACTTTAAGCTTATGGACCAACCGTACCGTAAGTGTCCAGTTCTCGGCTCCGTATGTCATGACAGGTAGGACGCACTGATTGAAAACTTTCGTTTTTAGGCATTGTGGGATCGACGATGAAAAGACTCGACGTAGCTTTCCAAATGATCATTTGTAAATGCTTAATTTAAAAATGAGTTCTGGATAATCACATATGTAGGCTACTTTTTATTCCGAAAATACGCGGGTAACACCGCGGGGCGCAGCTAGTATACACATATACTCGTTATCAATAAAACTGTCTTGTTGATTTAGTGGATAGCGCATGCGACTACTGATTAAAGAGATCTCGGGTTCAAATAGCGGGTCGGGCCAAAAAGTGCTTTTGGGTTTTTTCTTAAGAATTCCTAATAGCAGCCCGGAGTTTGGAAGTTTGGCGGCAATTGACGCCGATGCCCTCGGAGAGCACGTAAAGCCATCGGTCCCGGTTGTCTTGAAAATCTATGTCCTCAGACTTGCTGACAACTAGTTTAAACTTCGAATTTCAGTTTTCCTTTAGAGTTGCGAAGGGCCGATGCCAGTCGCTCCGTCGAAAAACTGATATTCAGGTAAAACCGGTTGAACTAGTAGATGACCCAAAATAATATTGGGAATAAGGTTAAGTAGAACATACTTGTTATTAATAAAAAAAAACTCTAATAAAACAAATGGCAACAAAAAACATATTGTACTGATTATTTATTGTTCAAAGCTATCACAGGCGTTAAGTATTTCTTTATTGGACTCTTGCGAAGAGATAAAAATGAAAAAAATACCATTAGAAATTCTAAATAAACACCCATAACTTTCTCATACTTAAATATTGTAGCCTCTCTCGTAGCGCGTGGACTGCCTACGCTTTTAAATTCTACGAAGCTTACAGGCACCCACATACATTGTTGTTTTGTTGTTTATTCATTGGAAGTGACGAGGTATATAGTTTATTTAATTTATACATATTGTCATAATATCCTACTAATATTATAAACGCGAAAGTTTGTGAGTAGGTATGTATGTGCGTATGTATGTTTGTTCCTCTTTCACGCAAAAACTACAGAACAGATTTGGATGAAACTTTACAGTAATAAAGCTTATATGTCAGAATAACACATTTTACTGCAATGATCGAGATACCCGGGCAAAAGCTAGGTGATTAAAGAAATACATAAATCGTAGATGTCAAAATGTATTACTGTTTATCTCCTGTCAAAACTTCACAAGTTGCTATGCTTCACACTTGCATAGCAACCATAATGATATACGAAAACGACGGGAACTCGTCGCTGAACTCGACCGGGTTCTGAACGTTATGTGTCAATGGGGTGATGAGAATCTGGTCGAGTTCAATGCCAAAAAACACAGGTTTGCGCACTCACCACCAAAAAGTCTCCATTACTTCCCCTTTCTACTTTCCAGAACACTCAGCTGCCACTACAGGATAAGCTCGGTATCCTGGGCATGGATATCTGCCGGGATCTCAACCGACGGGAGTACATCGAGAGCGTCACAAAGGCGGCCTCGCGGAAGCTCAGCGTACTAAACTAGGTGAGACGGTTCTTCTCGCCGGAGCATCTATGTCTTCTCTATAAGACCCAGGTTCGCTCCTGCGTGGAGTACTGTTCTCATCTATGCGATGGATGTGCTGATCGCAGTATTTGCTTGACGCTCTCGATCGGTTGCAGAGGCGAGCAGTTCGCATCATAGACAGTCCCGAAGCCACCGAGTTCCCGGAACCTTTGCAGTTGCGAAGAGATGTCGAATCTATGGCAGTCCTCTATCGCCTTTACCACGGTGAGTGTTCTGAAGAGCTCTTCCAACTCATCCCACTCTCTCTCTTCCTCTATAGAACAACACGATCTGGCCAGCGAAGTCACCCCTTCAGAGTGGAAGACATACACTGCAGAACTAAGCGGTTCGGGTCTTCCTTCTTGTGCCGAGCAGTTAAACACTGGAACTCATTACCAGCTCATGTGTTTCCTTCTTACTATGATCCCGGGTCCTTTAAGCGGGGCGTGAAAAAGCATCACGCTAGGCCGGGATAATGTGGTTCGCCATACTGCTTGCATTTGCAGTGAGTATGGCGACCCCCACTTGTGGATTTTACTCATGCTTTCCATCAGGCATAGGAAAGTCACCTTGGCAGGCGCTATATAAAAAAATACGCGGGTAACACCGCGGGGCGCAGCTAGTATTAAATAAATTTGAAAAAGCTATATGCCTACTTTTAGTTGAAATTATTTTCAGGGTTCCGTAGCTCATGACTCGAAACCCTTATAGATTCGTCATGTCCGTCCGTCCTCGACCTACCGCCCAAACGATGTATGAAAGAAAGATGAAACTATGCATGATTATGTATTGAAATTACGTAATACATATAAAAATACAAGCAAATTATATATGTGCAAAAGGCTTAAAACTATATTTTATGCCACATAATAACTATTTATCACTACTTATTTGACTGTGCCAACACAATTTTTTAAGATATTCTGACCTGCATTCAGTTAGTTAGTTAGTTATTCAGTTCAGAATATCTTAAAAAATTATGGATAGTCCCCTAAAAGCGTTTTCATGTAACTATAACGGTTAAGGTATCTAGCCTTACTGTCCCGTCTCAAAAATTCACCCTGCATAGGATGGCATACAATGTTCAGCACCCGGGTGCTCTTTGCGTGCTCTTTAGGCGACACCCAAAGAGCTTTATTTTTTAAGATATTCTGAACTTATAAATAACTAAATGCAGTTCAGAATATCTTAAAAAAATATGAATAGTCTCCTAAAAGCGTTTTCCTGCAACTATAACGGTGTTAAAATGTATCACTGTTTATCTCCTGTCAAAACTTCACAGTATGCTATGCATAACACACTTGCATAGCAACCATTATGATATTTTGAGTGAAGTACCTAGTATTGTGTGTTAAACATTATTTTAACTACTGGTGGTGATTTCCGCACAAAAAAAAGAAAAAGAAAAAGTGTAATTGAAATAGTCCGCATTCGGACAAGACTCGATCAAAATACCACTTCTATGTTGGCCGATAGTCATCTATCTATCTATTAATTTACAATTTTATATTGTGAGGACTTTACTGCACTAGTTACAATGTTTTCATCAGCGACAGCTGTATCTTAACCATGTGTAAATTTGGGGTATTATTATGTTGTGTCCGGGGTCGGGATGTTATCATTGTTTTAATTCTAGGCTTAGGTTAATCATGATTGGCTTGGACAGAGTAATAGCGGCTGGCATGCTTTGCATTGTCATCCACATGCTGAGTCCAAGACCGTTTTTTCTTAAGTTTATATTTTATTGTAATATATAATTATAAAAGACAAATAAAATTTTTCTTATTCTTTTTCTCTTTCCTGTGGAAGTATCAGAAATCCAGCACCCGTCATTCTTGACTAAAAGGTAGCAGCGTCTCGTCCTCTTAACGAGAGAGGCGCTGTCGCCGTCTTCATTGTACAAGGTGTACTTTGTATAGGATTCAAACCGCACACCCCTAGAAACTACACTCGGTTCCAAAAATAACGGGTCAGTCACATAAACCCGAATATCTCCCGAACTACGTATGCCATCCTAATGAAACGAAGACTGTTCAATTGAGAATTTAATTATACAGATAAAAAATAAAATAAAACTTAGTTACACCCACAATATTAATCTTAAATTAAAAAAAAACTAAAGTAGTCATATTTTTCTTAAGATTACATTTTTTTTATGATTGTTTTTTTGCTGTTTTTCATCACTGGAGGCTTCATCACGTGGAGGAAATACAAAGTATTAAATGAAGAAAGTGATGAAAAACAGCAAAAAAACAATCATAAAAAAATGTAATCTTAAGAAAAATATGACTACTTTAGTTTTTTTTTAATTTAAGATTAATATTACTACGCAAGACAACATCGATGCAAAGAGAAGGAAAACTTGAAACCAACCCTGTACCAACCCGTCTGGCCAGCGTGGTATAGTAGGCCAAAACCTCCTTTCTAAGGAGAGGCTTATGTCCAGCAGTGGACTGTTAGAGGCTGTTGATGATGATGATTGTGGGTGTAACTAAGTTTTATTTTATTTTTTATCTGTATAATTAAATTCTCAATTGAACAGTCTTCGTTTCATTAGGATGGCATACGTAGTTCGGGAGATATTCGGGTTTATGTGACTGACCCGTTATTGGTTTATGTGACTGACCCGTTATTTTTGGAACCGGCTATATTTGACATTATTTCTAATGAATTTATTTTCAACGTGTTAGTTTATCTTTATTATATATTATATAAAAAATACGCAAGCGCATCAAGCGATTAATCACACCTTTGAACGAATGTCTGTAACTGTTTTATTTAGTTTTGTCTGCTCACTTCAATATTATCATTTCATTTCGAAAAACGTTTTGCCGGCTGCTTCATTTGTCAAATAATATTTTTCAATGGAAACCTCTGAAAACGAAAAGGCACTCGTGACTAGTCATCACAAAATGTAACAACAAACGAACATCTTCACGTTATTCGCACTGGAATAGGAAAACTCGTATATTGTTGTTGATATTAATTATGGTACCAAGAAGTAATTACATAATCAAAGCGAAGATTTCCATTGGTACCCAAGATTTCTAATGCACTAAATTTTAACTAAACATAATATGACTTCAATGTCTCTGCAACTGTCAATTTTCAAGTGAGGTTTTATAAGCCTGACAATTATTTTACTATTAAAAATTGTTTTGTTTTGTTTGTATATCACGGACTATCATAGGCATGTGCGAAATGATTAATGTTCCTGCGTCATATATTAATAACAGTAAAATACGGAAATTATACAGAGACATTTTTGATCAGCACATTTCAGATATGTGCCGATTATCAAGCACGTAGGATTCCGGCTGTCATTTCCTTATTAATATTAAGACATGATTATTATCGCCTGGTAGCGATAGGTTTAGACTATATAACGTAGCTGTAAGTCGGTATCCCTAGCCACATATTACAATGTGTTATTGAGAGTAGTTCCTGCCCAATAAACCTTAGTCTCAAGATGTTCACGGTGGTTGTTATTTTCGTCAACATACAAGTTTGCTATAATTAACATTTACAACAAAACACCTCTAAGTAATAGAGAATATATTTAATTATATAGCTTTCATGATTACGTGATAATTTGTTTATATATAAGAGAGTTGAACATAGGGATCAACCCAAGTGGCTTACAATTGCGGAGGCCTATGTCCAGCAGTGGTGTCGGTGTTCAAACTTCAAAGCGAACACAATAAAATTGCTGGTCAAAATGACAAAGTTAGGCTTACATTGAATGGACTAATACACCAAGTTTTAGGTTAATTATGAATTGAAATGAATTTCAGCAAACGTTAACTTGTGGACATGACTCCATATCTATTGATATGATAAAATTAACCCTGCCAATCACCTTACCAGCTATAACAGATATTATCAATAACAGTATTAGATCTAGAAAATTCCCTAAAAATTGGAAAATTGCCAAAATAAAACCCATCCCTAAGAGTTCCAAAATAGAAGAACTGAAAGACTTGAGACCAATTAGTATTTTGCCAGTCATGTCTAAGATTGTTGAGAGATTGGTATGTACTCAGCTGACTGTGTATCTTGAAAATGAGGGTATTCTTCCGGACATACAGTCAGGGTTTCGCAGGGGATATGGAACTGCGACAGTACTTGCGAAAGTCAGTGATGACATCGTAGCGGCATCGGATGCTGGCATGTGCAGCGTTTTGGTACTGATAGACTTTTCGAGAGCCTTCGATTGTTTGAACGTACAGTTACTTCTAGAAAAGCTCTCATATTACGGAATTTCAGATGAATCACGAAAGTGGTTTCAATCTTTTTATACAACCGCAGTCAATACGTCGAAATAGAATCGGATCAAGGCGAGTTGCATAAGTCTGGGACCCTTCAAACAGACAGGGGTACGCCACAGGGCTCTGTCTTAAGTCCGATACTTTTCACCCTTTTCACCTCAGATCTCCCTAACTATGTCAAGCACTGCAAACTACATTTGTATGCTGATGACACTCAGTTGTACTTTTCATTTAAACCTGAACATACACAAAGATCAGTAGAATTAATAAACGAAGATCTGAATTCTATCTACAAATGGTCAAACAGAAACACGCTAATTTTAAACCCCAGTAAAACAAAATATATGCTATTGGGTACCAAGGTACAGTGTAACAAAGTGTCTGCACAGTCGTTTAGCATTAAGGTGGGTGGACAAGAAGTACAACGAGTTGATACTGCCGTGAACTTAGGGTTGGTAATGGATAGTGAACTTCGTTTTGCTGAACATATAAATTGCAAGATAAAAAGCGCTTTCTATAGATTAAAAACACTATATAATATTAGAAAGTACCTCTCTGAACCTGTTAGAAGGACACTAGTAGAATCAATTATATTATCGCAATTTAACTACTGTGGCACTGTCTATGGCCCTAGACTTTATAAAAAAACCAAAAAGGCCATACAAAGAGTTCAAAACGCATGCGCTCGTTTCTGTTACAGCATACCTAAACGATCTCACATTACACCCTATCTAAATGATGCCAACACCTTGAAAATGGAGGCTCGTAGAAAGATACATTTAACATGTCTGGTACATTAAATAGTACATAAAAAGATACCAAAATACCTATATGAAAAGTTAGAATGGGTAAAGGATGTGCAACTGAGAAATACTCGCAGAAGAGAGGCAAACCACTTGGTAATACCAGCACACAGAACCGTTCAATACAAGGGAGGCTTTAAGTATTCTGCTACAAAGATATGGAACGACTTACCACCACCTCTGCGTAAAAGCATGTCCCAAATAACTTTAAAAAATCATTTATGAACTAAATTTCTTACTCAACAGAAATTACTGTAGCAGAACTGTGTGTCCTTCGCGCGCCCGTCTTTGTATTGTTAAACATTGTGTATGTGTGTAAATGTCCGGCTGTCGTTTAAACTCTTGTTTTTTTTTTGTATTTTTATTTTCTTTAAAAATTGGGTAGTTAATTTTTTTTGTGTTGTAATTGTTGTAATTTAGTGTACTTAAATTGCATTACTTATTTATATTTTCGGTTTTGATTGATTTACTTAGATTTTATGTTGAAATGTTAAAAGATCAATGTGTTGCGTTTCATCTTGTGTGTTTCCTTATTTTGCAACTGTTACCGCAAATGTCAGGGGCCAGCTGAAAATCAGTGCTGTGCTTCAGTACAGCGTTAACTGAGCTGGTAGCCTTTACTACACAATGTAACTTAATATTTCCTAAACGATTGTATCTTGTATGTATATTTTATTTTGTAGTAAAAAATAAATGGTTTAAATGGTTTAACATTTGCGAATGTTGCATTATACTCGCTTGCCTGTAGCTTCAAGTTCGCTTTCTCGATATTTAATTCTGATTATCGAGCTTCGTGATGGTGATGGATTTAATGAAATACAAGTCGCGAGTTATGCTAATGCATCATGATATGTAAGTGCATCTACCTGTATGTATTGTGTTCCTCCAAACACTACACCGACCTTTGGATTTTTCAACGATCTTACTAATTTCCAAGAGCTACAGCTGCCGTTTCGGAACTAACTTATCGCCATATCGATCGAGAAGTATGTAGTGTTCGATAATAGTTTCACGGGACTTCAACCGAAGGGCCTACACTAGGCCCGACTAAGCACCGCTGTGTAAAACCTGACATCGAGTTGTTAAAAACCGTACTCTAGTTAATTTTAGAAGAGTAAACATAAATTAAAGTGTGTGTGATTACATATTTAAGTCCTTATAATAGACTTCTACTGAGAATTCGTTATTTTAGTATCTTTCGTTTATCATTAGAATAGTATTTTTTTATGGTGAAAGGTTTTCTAATTAGAGTTTCATTGTAAACAATCTAAAAATATATCTCGCTATTGCCCGCAGGGCAGCAGACACAATAACATCATTATCGAATTGTTTTAGAAAAAGATGTTTCATTTATAGAAACAAATAAAATTGTTGTTAAAAAGTTTGTTAATTAATGTTAATGAAATTATTTTCGATACTCCTTAGGACATACAGAATATTTGAGACGGGACAGTAAGGGTAGGTACCTTAACCGTTATAGTTACAGGAGAACGCTTTTAGGAGACTATCCACTATTTTTTAAGATATACTGAAATGCATTTACAGATTTTGGAAAAAATGTACAGCCAGCAAGAAATGGTAAATTAAACAAAAACTTTTTTTAATGCCAATCGATCCTGTTTCTTATAAGGATCAAAAGTCTCTACTGGACCGACTGAGGTTTGAGTGTTTTAGTAGTAATTAATATTTTTGTCTGTCCATCTATCTATCTTCTTATGCCCGCTATTGTATGCAACGAATATTGACAAAAATTACACAGATAACTGAAAGAAATAACTTATACTACTTTTTACCACACTTTTATTAGCTTGGGTTGTATGTATCTATGTATGTTTATATGTAATGGAATCTTTGAGCATAATTTTCACCTATTTCCAGAAGTTTGATTAATTTGAAACTTTGCACACCTATCAAGGACCGATGACAATGCAATAATTCAATAACAGTTTCCCAATATCCTTATTAGGACCGCCAGGATATTGCCCTAAGTTAACAGGAAAAACCCCATGCAACGTCAATACTATCACATGTCCACAAATAATTAATTGAAAAATCGAACTATAAAATCAAAAATAAATTATAAAAAACACGCTTTTATAGCTAACCAGATCAGCTCAATTCAGAGTAGAAATCGTGGGGTGCTTGATATATTAAATGTAACAATTAGTCTACTTGCAATGATCTATGCGCGGAGAGAATTAATTGCATTATTCTTCTAATAACTTAAATTTTATAATAATTTTATTTTGAAGTAATACGTTACGATTGATTGTTCAATCTTCTACAACTGTAATAATAACTCTGTAGCTAAAAAGTTTCGTCCATTGACGTTACCAGTTGTCGTAAAGGTTACAACAACAACAGTTTTCTGCAGGGTTATTTTCAATATAAAAACAGTGAAACTAAATAAAAATAATACATTTTCACGTTATCGATTTCACATTTGAATTCTTTCAACCGACTAAACATAAGAGGGTGCCCAATTCAACTGTTTTAACTCAACATCATTCTAGTACCTACCATTACCATTAGTACCATTCTAGTAGTTTATCCAGAATAATAATATTTTCACCTACTGTTCATGCCATTGATAGTCTAGACTAGTCCGACATCATAACATATTTATGCTCGACAGCTTCCATGATGTAACAATGTGATATATTTCAGGACCTTTTGTATATTTGGAACACAATAAAATTAGATCTCTAGTCTATAGGTACACATTAGCTCCACAACACTCACCTGAGTATCGTATAAATCTATTGTTTGTACGTTGAAGGGCCCGCCGGCCTGCCGACCCGCCGTGAACATTATATGTATAATTTATTTATTTATTTATTTATTTGGTTTACCAACATCTGTTTACACTTTTACATGAACAATAAATGAATGTACTTAAAATTGATTCAAATGTAACAAATAATAACAGGTAAACACCACATATCGAATAATAATGTGCTGAAGAGAAACATAGGTACTTTGTGCTTACAATAGCGATTAAAATTAACATTAAACTAAATTACTGGGTTGATACCAGAAAGAAAACAAAAAAAATATCAATTGAAAAAAAAAAAAATCAAAACAAAACAACAAACAAAGAGGTACACATAAGAGCAGTTCAATATGATAGATTTCCACATTACAAAGAAAAAGAATTCACCAACATGCAACAAACAATTTAACACTGTGATTCCACTTTTCCCTATTCTATTGTGGCAGCAGATTAAAGATTATCTCTTTTATTTTGGATTGTGAGTCATAATTGAGGTCTATACAGTCACTATAAGTATTTATAACTTTGCACATTCTCACATAAGGAGAATTTGCGCCCAACACCGTTCTTCTTAGTGGCGGGTAGAGAGGAGTGATAGAACCACGAGGTATTCTCGATGGGACGCGAAAATTAAATAAAGCTAGTAGAATTGAAGAGTCTATTTTATTTCTTAGAATTTTTATCGCAAACATTGCATCGTTAAGACATCTACGCTTATTAAGTGAACTCATTTCAAAGTATTTTAACCTACCGTGGTATGACTTAATCTTCTTAGCGATCCCCTGCGAAAACGCTAAGTGCCATAAGAATCGCTTCTGCACACGCTCCAGCCGCAATGTGTGAACTGCATAATGAGGTCTCCAGACCACACTACAATACTCTAGAATACTCCTGACATAGCTGTTGTATAAAATTATTTTTGTTTTAATGTTTCGAAATATCCTGCCATTTCTCAAAATAAAGCCCAACATTTGTGAGGCCCTTCTAACAATATTATTAAAGTGCGGAACAAACGTTAACTTTGAATCAAATATCACCCCCAAATCACGAATAACATCGACTGTGTCCAATTTATGTCCATTAATATAGTACGTTGACGGTAAAATATTATGTTTCCTCGTGTATTTGATGTGGTGACATTTATTGGAATTCAAGTGCATTCCATTTGATTTACACCATTCGACAAGTCTATTAAGATCACATTGGAGATCATTGACCTCCTCTTCTACTTCCACAACCTTAAGAAACTTTAGATCATCAGCAAACATGTAAATTTCTGAGTTGTGGAAGCAACGATAAACGTCATTGATGAAATAATTAAATAAGATGGGTCCCAGGTGAGATCCTTGTGGAACTCCAGAAGAAATCAAACGAGGAGTCGATTGGTACCCGTTCGCAACCACGTAAAAAAACCTATTTTTTAAGTACGAATTTACCCACTCTAAAAGAGATCCACAGACTCCATATGCACTTAGTTTGCTAATTAGTAATCTGTGTGGGACTTTGTCAAATGCTTTACTGAAATCCGTAAATATTACATCTACCTGTCCCCCAGAATCAACTACTTTTGACAACAACTCAGTATATGGAACCAAATTTGTGGATGTTGACCGAGATTGAACAAAACCATGCTGATGGTTTGTAAGGTGCGGCTTAAACTGATCCTGCATAATTGGACAAACTATCGATTCAAGGATTTTTGCGAACACAGACAAAATTGAGATAGGTCTATAGTTGGTGATCAAATCGTCATGTTGTGATTTAAAAACAGGTACAACTTTTGCCAGTTTCCATTTGCATGGAAATGAACCCGATGACAGAGATTTGTTGTAAATGATAAACAGAGGGCTCACCAGTTCTTCCGCACAATTGACAATGAAAATTGGTGGAATTCCATCCGGTCCTGCACCTTTTCTACAGTCTAAGCTTTTAAGTTTCTTGATCAAAAAATTGGATTCTATATTAATATTTGATAACCCCATACTGTTGTGACGCAGAGATTGCAGAGTGTCGGAATCTGATACTATTGTTGGATCAATGTCATCAACGTTGTATACGGAGGAGAAATAACTTGAGAACAACTCACATATCTCAGTTCCATCACTGGCTGTTGTAGTTTCATATGTCATGGTAGCTGGGTAAATACTTGAACCACCACGTTTTGATTTAACATGTGCCCAAAATAATTTAGGGTTACCCAAGATTTCATTTTCTATCTTTCTAATGTGTTCATTATAACATACAGTTGACAGTTTATTACAACTCTTCCTTAAGTATGACAACTCAATCTTATCCAATGGATTTTTATATTTTAAATAACGTCTTCGTATGTTGTTCTTAGATTTTATCATACTTATTAGGTCACGACTAAACCACGGGGGAAATTTATTGTTTTTTGGTTTGGTATTAGGCACATATTTTTTTATAGTTGTTGCAAGAATATTATAAAATTTATCTACCATGTCGTCCACACTATCACATAACAGCAAAATCTGTTTCCAGTCTTGTTGTCCTAAATATTCACGAATTAACTGATAATTAGCTTTATAAAAATTTGGTCTCGATATATTATTTTTGTAAGGAAGTTTGGCTTCTGCCTCCAATGAAATTGTTATATCTAGAGGTGGATGATATGGATCTACACGTGTTATTTCACTTTCACTCCTTGCCACGGTACACGATGAGCAAGTTGACAAGACGAGATCCAGAATACGATCTGATGAATTTTTAACAGTGTTGAATTGAATGAGATTGTTAACATGTACAAAATCAAGAAAGATCTCGCTAGTGACTGATAAACCCACGTTTTGGTCAGAGTTGGCAAGCATTGACCATTGTATTTGACTCAAATTAAAATCACCTATTAAAAATATATCAGAATCTTTTATTTGCTCAAATATGGAATTGCAGTGCTTTACAAATGTTTCCAAGAAAGGACGGCTAACTGGCGGAGGCAAGTAAACAGTACAGAGAGCCAGTCGACGCTCGGGCACAGTCCCAGGGAAATCTATAACTATCCAAAGGTCCTCGCAATTACTCTCAAAAATCTTGACTCGTTTGGTTTGAAATAGTTTTTTCACTGCTATTAAAACGCCACCGCCCTCTTTACCCGAGCATCGACTTAAACTTTCTCTATCCCTTCTGTAGACTATATATCGATCGTCGAATAGCTCCCCATCACTCACAGATCTGTTCAACCACGTCTCCGTAAGTACAATAATATCAAAATCATTACACGAGATTTTACAGTATACCTCATTTGTTTTCGTTCTTAAGCCGCGACAGTTTTGGTAATAGATATCTATACCTTTGAATTTTATAATTTATTTTTACGATTACATGCCAATTGATACAACAATGTTGAGGAATAAGAAAAAAATAAGAAAAAAATAATAATAGGGTTTTACTTCAGCTTGCCCAAGGAGTCCAAATTTCGCACAAGTATATGCTCGGAGTCTTCATTCTTCTTTACAAAAACTCTGCCATTCCTCACCCATACAAACTTGTACCCAAGCTCCCGAGCCTTGATACGGGCAGCTGCATGCAAAGATTTGTTGGAAGGAGACAAGTGTTCCATAACATAAATCAGATTTTTTTTGTTGTCTAGTTGAAGATGTGAGCTATTCAATTTATTGTCTTTGTTCCTTCTATTGAACTCAATCACAGATGCCAGAAAGTGATCACGGATTCTTGGAGATGCTAACTGCACCACTATGGATCGCGGGCGAGAATTATTTGAGTTTGATTTGGCTACGCGGGTACTGTGAAAGATATCGGCATCATTTATTTTATAACCCACCACATCTCCGAGCCGCTTAATAACGCTATAAAGATTTTCCTGTTTAGTTTCTGGTAGGCACTGCAATTCAAGATTGTTAGACCGTGTCTTCTGTTCAAGGTAATTCAACCTTTGATCCATGTCAGTTACAGTACCTTTTAGCTTATTGTTCTCGTCCACCAGATCCCTCATAGCAGTTCTCATATTTGAATGCTGACCCCGGAAATCCTCAAACTCCTGGCAGTGGAACGACCAAGACGCCTTTAATTCTGCTACTTCATTTATTATAGGTGCCAGTTCCTTCTTGACAATGCCAACAATACTGGAGTTAAGTTGCTGCATCATTGCCGCAAATTCCGTCTTAATCACATCCTGCACAATATTACGCACATCTTCGCCCGTCATAGAAACCAAGTCTGGAGGTGAGTTTAAGGCAGGTCTCTTACTGCCTCTAGTGGTAGCAACATTACGTATTGGAGTGCTGTCATTATGTTTCCGGCCATGACTCAAGCAACCCGGACATTTCCATTGCAAAATCGCATCAGAGTCGCTAGCTATTTCTGGGATCGAGAGGCATACGAAATGGTATGATTTAGTACATTGAATACAGTTAATATATGGATTCTCTCCCAGTTCCTCCCCATCCACATCTTTGTTAGGGCAACATCCCCAAGACTTTTCAATCAAAGACATTATGAAAAAATAAATAACTAATTTTTAGGAAATGTTACTTATTCCAACCAGCGGCGACGGCAGCTTTGTATTTATATACAAACAATAACACTCGTTCCAACGATGCACTCAACAAGGCCGTGAGAAAAAGGTCGTAAGCGCCGTGTAAACGGTGTCGCTTACGCGTTTCCGTAAGATTCTTATAAAAACCACTCAATATAGGCGGTTTATTTGGCGATTATTGCGATTTTTAGGCTTTATTCCTCTTCAAAACACCACTTATCACTACACCAGTCGTACGATACGCTAGTAGATCACTATTATTAGTAATTATTCGAAAAACTGCACCGAGCACTCGCTAAAAACACAAAATAACAATGTTAACTTTCGGAACTAATAAACAAGTTGTTTACTGCACGGTAGTTCAACAGTTTCTATAATAATAGTAACAGAGGTTCGCAGTAACCTCTGAAATTCATTTATAGAATTATTTTCGTAGAACATTCACATGTTCTCCAAACTACGCTTTTACATTTTAACTATTACATTATATTTATTACCTCAAAATGCGGTAATTGACGATGTGATGCTAGTTTAAACTTAGATTTAATTAAGTTTTAAATTTTCTTTCAAATATATCTTCTAATAGCACTGTTTTGTCTAGAATTTGAATATTGCATAACATTGCAGTTGGCTATAACACCTTACAATAAATTTACCTAAGAATTGGCGATAAGCAACAAAATGAAAATGATGTCATTAAACCGCGTTTAGTATTTGTAAGGAAACCAAAATAAGATAGATTAGAGACAAAACCTGGACAGGCTGTGGATATGATACATAATATGTAAAACTGTTTACGTAACATCCACTGTTTTACAACGAGTTTTAGAACTCAGCGAACCTCTAATTTAGTTGAAAATCACGCCATGATCCAAGAGTTATCGCTCAATTTATACTTATTATTTATTCTTACACATATTACAAAGAAATAATTTGCCGTATCACTATAATGCCGACATTAATCACAATTATTTACCTATATATATTTTATGTTAAAAATATCCATATAAGATTCCAGATTAGTCAGAGCTTGTAATTTGGCAACCAGACTGATTATATACATATTTATATATTTTCGACTGAAGTTTACCAAAACCTTATTTCTGAGGAGAAACGTATAGATATATAATCAAATAGTATAGACTGCCTTGTTGGTCTAGTGATGAAGAGGTCTCAGTTTCGATTCCCGGGTCCAGACCAAATATTTGTATGATCCACAAATTTTAATGTTTGTTTCGGAGTCTAGGTGTTTTTCTATGTTTAACATGTATGTATTCACAAAGAAGGGGTATGTTTATCTATTTATATCAGTTGTCTAGTACCCATAATACAAGCTCTGCTTAATTTGGGACTAGATGACGTTGTGTGCAAGATGTCCGAAATCATCATCATCATCAACAGCCTTTAACAGTCCACTGCTGGACATAGGCCTCTCCTTAGAGAGGAGGTTTTGGCCTACTATACCACGCTGGCCAGACGGGTTGGTAAAGGGTTTGTTTCAAGTTTTCCTTCTCTTGGCAGTGATGTTAGCTGCTTATTTTGTTCCTTTAGTCGCCTCTTACGACACCCATGGAATGAATAGGGGTGGTGACACTTTGTATTCTTAATCCGTCACCACACGGAACATGTCCGAAATATTAATTTATTATTTAAATATTTATTATAAGAAAATATCCAAGCAAAAACATTCTGCCACACGTGTTTTTTGATCATGTTTCTCTCTTTTAAAATCTGCTTAAGAATATCACATGACAAATTTTCTTTTGATTCTTGTTAATTAATATGAGCATATATTATTCATTTATGTACCTTACTTTGAATAATATAGTTTTGAAGTTCTATGATTACTAATAAATTAAATAAATCTTGATGTGTCTTTTTGATTAATGTTTCGATTAACGATATAATTTAAAATAATATTCCTGCAAATCTGAAAATGGAGAAGACATGCCATTTTTAACCGACTTCAAAAAAAAAAGGAGGAGGTTCTCAATTCGTCGCAATCTTTTGTTTTTTTTTATGTATGTTCAGCGATAATTTCGTCGTTTATGAACCGATTTCAAAAATTCTTTTTGCATTGGAATGGGCATAGTTTACAGGTGGTCCTATCGTCACCATATCGGGATCTGATGATGGGATCCCAAGGAAATCGAGGGAACTCCTCAAATATCATAGGCACAATTGTCGCGATTTGGGTACTCGGAATAATTTTTCATTGAGGTCGGTTCCTTTTTGTTAAAATTATAGATACCTACTGCCAAGAGAAACTTCACTAACGTCACAACGACATTTCACGACAAGCAAATATTCATGTGCTTTAGGCGGATGTCTGTTTAAAATCCACATGATTGTCTCTACTCACACTTGACTGCCACACGTCACGGGTCATGTCTACTCTTTGAGTTCATAATATCCCCACATCATAGACATTACTAGCATTTTTTTAACTTCCTGAATGTCTCCAGGTCATTGAAATTATTATATTTTTCCTTTCTTTATTTTCGTTCTTTTCTATATTCTTTTTTTTGTCCACAGCATGGGCATTGTTGACTCTGCGTCCTTAATGCCCCCACTTCATAGACATTTGGCATTTTTTTCCTTTTCCAGTGGTTCTAAGAATGGGCATTTATTTATGTTTAACCAGTGACTTTTTAAATACATATGTTTATTATACTAATAATAATAAACTTTATTTAAGTAAACATAGCATACATGTTAATTAACGGGTCACGAGTTCTTTACAACGCAATACCTAGTCAAGGAATTATGAATTATGGTTTTTACTTTACCACACAATTTACCATTCCTTACAACTAAATTCAAAATATATTAGACCAGGGTAGAAGCCTCTTAAAATAACAAAAAGTGAACATAAATTATAGTAGGTTGAAACCCATTGTAAAAGGAGGAGAATAGTACAAAAATTAAAGAAAAAATAAATTACGGGCGATCTGAGGTCGGGAAGGGGGAGAGGAGGGGGTTTTATGGGAAAAAAATGGCTTATCTCGATTTCCTGCAAAACTACAAGTCCTATGGAAAAAAGTTAAATGGCAAAGTTGTAGCTAATAAAAAGATCTACATCTTTTGCATTTACACTTTTTTCACATAACCTCAACTTCATTTTTTGGTCTTTTCTCAACTCAACTTGGTTTTTTGAATTTTATGTGAAAAATTCAAAAAACCAAGTTTTTGGTTTTTTATTTTTATCTTTTACAAATAAAATTATTTTTTAACGAAATTTTGTGAAAACTTAGCTTTTCATGTCCTGAATGTGTATATGCCTATTTATTATATTTATGGAAAAACAACTCAGTTATACTTTTACTGGTGTATCTTAGGGTACAGCGTTGTTTCTTTGTTTTAAGTAATCGTTTCACGTTTGTTAAAGGTAGGTAGAAACCCAAAGACAGAAATCAATCACAATTCACGCGAGCGAAAAAGGAAAATTAAATACATAGTTTGATGACATTTACTAAGCGCAAAAAATGTTGCCATCTTGATTATTACTAATGATATTGATTAAGCGATACAGATTATTATTATTATACATCAGATAGCGGTATCTATTTCTTTATCAAAATCATAACTTGTTTATAGTTAAATGCATACTTATAGTTAAATATATACTTCAATAATATACAGATCAAAGTGTCTTAGGACTAAGTAAGATTTAACAAGTTACAACTTAGGTACTAAAAATGATTTCTAAATAAAATAAATATAATCGATTAGTTCGATTACCAATATAAATATTGTCCTATAATGTTAATCTATTAATTGTAATTATTTTTAGCTGGTTACCTTTTATCAATTACACGTTTATTGTTCAGGACATGGACTTTAGAACATCTGTTTAAATATATATTTTGAATAATCTTCCTCATGCACCTCTAGTATTATCTATAAACTATGTTTTAATATACAATAATTATCCAACAACTAATTAATACTCTATTGTTCTGTCTACGAGTTCCAAAATTAGGCCGATAATGGGCATTGTTCTGTCAACTGAGCACCAGATATAAATACAAATTTTTACAAACGTCGCTATAGTACTTTTTACAGTAGTTCATGAAATCTTGTACGGCAACTAGCAGAAAGCATGCCTAGTATCACATCATGGCTTCAAGATAGTTAGCTAACAATCAATTATACCACCAACATCAAGTTTCTCTGTTTAAGCAAAACAATAATCTCAGCGCCTAACATTTGTCAGATACGTATGCATCGGTATCCATGAAATAAAACTTATGCCTTATCTTTAAAAAGATATGTACTGACATTAAATGTATATTTAAATAATTAAACTCACATGTACTTCTGTTAAGCTTTTTAATTAACTTAAAACTTTTATATGACCGGTTTCGCTGTATAACATTATGAAAGGTAACTGATTAATTAATACACATCTAAAACGTAACTATCCGTGCGGTGACGGATTAAGAATACAGAGTGTCACAAACCCTATTCATCCCGCGGGTGTCGTAAAAGGCGACTAATGGACAAACTACGCAAGACAACATCAATGCAAAGAGAAGGAAAACTTGGAACAAACCCTTTTTTTATTTTATTTTTTTACGTGTGGAAATCCCCGCGGACCGTCACCCCGTCGGGGGTTACGGCGGGGTGGTGTGTCGGACTCGAACCGACTAAAACCACACGGTGTGACCCTCTCTGCGCCTTTGTATTGGAAGGAGTCCAGGGAGGGGATTTCCTTCTAGACTCCAACCAACGCCTGCCCGCACTGTTGCGGGCACCAACTCTTCTCTCGACTATCTAATTGGGCAACGTCCGGTCACACGCGGACGTCACCCCCTCGCGGTTGGCCACTACTGGGGACGGACGGGAAACCCGTCCCGCCCATCCGCGGCCACTCTCAGGGCGGCATGAGACGCAGGTATGCGCGCCTCCGCCGCCCGGGGCGCCGGCGGCGGATCGGGTCCGATTGGATGGCATCCTCCCGGGCCTTCTCCGCCACCTACTTCTGCAAGATTACGTCCTCGCAGAAGGTTGCGACCGCGGTAAAACAACTGTCGCTCCCTCGAGAGATCCCCTCCGATGACTGCAGTGAGGGCCCGGCGCTGCGTCGCCCAAGCGGGGCAGACCGCCAGCGTGTGCTGGGCCGTGTCCTCACTGCAGTCGCAGTGGTGGCAGGCGGGACTCGGTTCCCTCCTAGCGACCGAGTGCAGGTACTTTCCGAAGCAACCGTGCCCGGAAAGTACCTGCGTCAGCCGGAAGGAAAGGGTCCCGTGCTGCCGCCCTGCCCACTCTTCGATGACCGGCTGGAGAGCCTCCACGGTGGCGAGGCCAGCGCGTGGGGTCTCCAGCCGGATCGACCATCTCAGCGTGATGGCTCGGCGAGCGTCTTCGCGCCACTCGCGCACGTCCTCGGGCGGAGGGCGAAATCCGCTCTCCGCCCGGAAGTCAGCCACTCGCCGATAAACTTCGGCGAGTACTTCCGCCTCCAAATCCCACGGGGGTGTTCCGGCCAAGGCACACGCCGCCTCTGTGGACACCGTGCGGTATCCACGTATGGCTCTGACCGCCAGTATCCGCTGGGGGCGCCAGAGGCGCGCCCTGTTCTGGGCGGTCAGAGCCGCCGCCCACACCGGTGCACCGTAAAGTGCCATCGACCGGACGACCCCCGTGTACAGCCGCCTAGTGGGGACACTGGCCCCGCCCAAATTGGGCAAAAGTCGCCCTAGGGCGGAGGCAGTGCCCACCAACTTAGGGCCAAGCTGTCGGAAGTGCTCGTCGAAGAGCCACCTACCGTCGAGGACCAGACCCAGGTACCTCATCTGGGCCCGGACCGGTACGAGGACCGAGTTGACCTCGATCGAGGCGCCGGCGGGCGGACCACGACGGGGCCCATGGAATAGTAGGGCCTCCGTCTTGTCCAGGGCCACCCGCAGACCCAGCGCCTCGATGCGCCCGACCACCAGGGAGACTCCTGTGGTGGCCAGGCGCGCCGCCTCCTCAAAGTTCGCCCCCCGGGCCGTGACTAGGGTGTCGTCTGCGTAGCAGATTACACCCAGCCCGGGGGGGAGACGCCCTCGTAGGGCCCAGTCGTATCCCATGTTCCACAGGAGTGGTCCTAGGACAGACCCCTGTGGAACACCGCACGACATGGTCCTGCGTCTCAAGGCGCCATCTCGGTCCTCGTACTCGACGGTACGCTCCTCTAAATAGTCTGCCACCAGCCGCCCCAGGTACCCTGGCACTCCGTGGTATTGGAGTGCGGCCCTGATGCATCCGAATGGCAGACTATTGAAGGCGTTGGCGATGTCCAATGACACCGCCAACACCACCCCGCCGCAGCTCACCGCCTCTTCGGTCACGGCCCTCAGGCGCAGGATCGCGTCGACCGTCGAACGCCCTTCTCGGAAACCGAATTGGGCGTCCGACAGGTCGGGGCCCACCTCGCAGAGGTGCCGGACGATGCGGGCAGAGAGAACCCTCTCGAACAACTTACCCGCCTCGTCCAGCAACACGATGGGCCTGTAGGCCGCGACCGAATCGGCAGGCCGTCCATGCTTTTGGATCAAAACCAGCTTCCCGCACTTCCAACGCTCAGGGAAGCGTCCGGACGCCAGGCTAGCGTCCAACACTCCCCTGAGGTGGTCCGACATGTAGTCGAGGGCTCGGGCCATCACTCGGGCTGGAACCCCGTCCGGCCCGGGGGCGGTGTTCTTGGACCGAATCCGTAGAACAGCCGCCCCTACCTCAGATTCCCTGCCAGGCGGAACATCACCCACGCTGTCCCGACGACGACCACGACGGGCCATCGACGGGGGCGTGTGTTCCGCCTGCTGCGGGAATAGGCCCTCGACCACTTCCTGCAGGAAGCTGGGCTGGAGAGTCTCCGTAAGGGGGGGGCCCGGTGTGCGGAGCTTTTGGCGCACCGCACGGTAGGGCCGACCCCAGGGGTCACGCTCGAGACTCTCCAGCATCTCCTCTCTAGACGCGTCTTTGGCGCGGCAGATGGCCAGCCTCAGAGTTTCCCGAGCTGCTCGGTACTCCTCGTGAAGCCGGTCCACCTCCTCACCGTCCCCGCGGTGACGTCGCCGACTCCGGGTAACACTTGGAACAAACCCTATACCAACCCGTCTGGCCAGCGTAGTATAGTAGGCCAAAACCTTCTTTCTAAGGATAGGCCTATGTCCAGCAGTGGACTGTTGAAGGCTGTTGATGATGATGATGATAAAACCTAACAATTGTGGGTACAAAGAAATAATAAAAATAAGAAAAACTTTATTTGTCTTCTGTATAGTTTACAGTTGATAGACTAATACTTAAAAACAGTACAAAGACAAAACGGTCTTGGACTCAGCATGTGGACGTACTTTTCAAGGCCCGGGCCTTGAAAAATACGTTATGCCATACTTCAATACTCCGAGCTGTTATTTAAGATTTCCTGTAAGAAAACCACTTTTGGCCACACAAGAGATTGGAACCCGAGACTTATGATCAGCGGTGTCATTCACTAACGACTAGATCAACGAGGCACTCAATATAAATAGTGGTGAGTTGATGCAAAAAAACTCCCTAAAAATAATTGTTTTAAAAAATTTAACATACACGCTTTTAAACTAAAAAGTAGAAAATAATTTTAATGTAAAAAGCGTGGGGCGACGATATTGAAATATTTTCAGAAAGCACTCCACGCTTTGTTACATTAAAATTATTTTCTACTTTTTAGTTTAAAAGCGTGTTTGTTTAGATTTTAAATCTATTAATTTTTTTCTATACTAAAAAAGACTATTTTGTTTAATCTTTTTTTTTCAAATTAGTGTATTGTTATCGGTGATCGATGAATCTACAAAGTTTGAACGAAATTCGGACGTTTAAAGTGGGTCAAAATTGCACCCAAAGGAGTCGGTTACAAACATACGAACAAATAGGTGAAGCTAATAAAAAGCGTGTAAAAATTGAGAAATTGTAGTTTTTTTAATTATACTAACACTACTTATTTACTGAACATCTAGCACAATACAACATTAAATCAAATAAACTATGTTATAAAAGCAAAATTAAATTAAACGAATACAACCAAGAAATGCAAATATAAAAATGTTAAAAAAATAAATCTATAAAATGTGAAATAAAATTTATTTATGAAATTAAAATATCTATGATACTAATTAGATATTATTTAGATACAATTATAAAAAAATACTTTATTGTGTATAGTACAATTTCCCCATTTTCCGGGAGAATTTATTGAACCAACACACCATTATTTGCGTGTAGCCATAGGTGTTAGGTTTTAGATGTCTATTCATTAAAGTAATCAGCTACCCTTTATAATGCTATAAGGTGCACAACCCCATCTACACATAATACGTGGTCAGCTTCAGGGTTGCATCTGGAGTGGATGATCTTCCTCTACCGGTATCTGTCCAGCGCGTCTCTCACAACCGAGTA
Source organism: Phragmatobia fuliginosa (assembly GCA_932526445.1). Classification (NCBI taxonomy): domain Eukaryota; kingdom Metazoa; phylum Arthropoda; class Insecta; order Lepidoptera; family Erebidae; genus Phragmatobia; species Phragmatobia fuliginosa. Next base: position 15,975,945 of record OW052057.1, read on the forward strand.
GAATTTAGAAGTCGACGAGTCCTTGATCGGTCCATCTTGTCGGTGAACGACCGCGCGATCTTTTGCCTACATACAAATATGAAAACTAATACTATAAAAATGTAGACAATCACAAAGGTATACTTTTTAATTTTTCCACTCTATTTGTGATCTGTTCTAGGTCAACAAAATTATGAAAGATATTTAGATGAAAGCCAATTTACATAAAATATTTAATAAACTAAACTTAAAATTGATTATTATGAATTTTCTCAGTACAGGGCCCGTATTAAAGTTTATTGAAATTGCTCACAAAGAACACAAAAATAAAATTCAAGGACAGTTCGCAAAAGATCCAATATCTGTAAATATTTTGGGACAAAGTGAGGTCAAATAAATAAACAGAATATTGTACACAATGGTCGATATCTCTCAGATGAAGTTTGTGCAGCGCAGTTTGCAAATTTTTTTGAGTTGGTTTACAGTACACAGCGACCTCAACTTGACGCACGGGCAGTAGGAGTGGAGGTGGGAGCGAGCAGCGCACGAGTGCATAAAGAGACTTTAAGTCTTCAACATGTAAATAAATATAATAAATAAATATTTTGGACATCTTACACACAACATCCCAAAGTAAGCAAAAATTGTGTTATGGGTGCTAAACAATTGATATAAATACATAAACATACTTTTTTTGTAAATACATACATATTATACATAGAAAAACACAGACTCCGAAACGAATTTTTGTGGATTACACAAATATTTGGTCTGACCCGGGAATCGAACCCGAGACCTCTTGATTAGCAGCCGCATACGCTAACCACTAGACCAATAAGGCAGTAAATGATACACTTAAGTCTCAAAGTATTCTTCTGGCCCAAACGGTATACCGGCTTTTCTGTTTAGAGACTATAACAGAACCATTAATTCATATTTTCCATGTCAGTCTAACACAACAACGTTCCCAGTTAGGTGGAAGATACACGAGTGATCCCAGTACCAAAAGGTAAGACAGGTCTAGATGTCAGCGATTACAGACCTGTGGCAGTGTTGTCAACACCAGCTAAGGTATTCGAGTCGGCTATCCAACGTAGCATGCAAAGACAGGTGAGTACACGGTTGTCGGACGCGCAGCACGGGTTCCGGCCGGGACGTAGTACTGTCATAAATCTACTTAATTTTACGGTGAAGGTGGTGCAAGTGAAGCATATGACTTGCCTTGCCTTGGTTTTATGCTAAGACCGTCTCAAGGTTTTACGAGCATCACAACACTGAAGGTCTTATATGATGCAATAGTTCGCAGTCACCTAAAACATAGTGCTGTCATTTGGGATCCGCGTTAAGCAAAATGCAGTGATATGTTATAACGGGTTCAGAATAACTTTACAAGATACCTTTATTACCCCGCGCTGTTTATGCTGGGTATGGTCGGCTGCAACGAGCTTAGTGAGTGAATACACACTTGCTGAGTATGTAGTGACATTACTAAGTGGTATAGATCATAATGATGGGGTACTGGGCAACCTGAACCTGTGCATGCCTGACCGGTATGTGGGGAGGCGCCAATGTCCGCACTTATTAGCGGTACCAGTATCCGGGACTAATTTACTACAGAAAGCACCTCTTACGCGAACTATTAATCTTATCAACGAAGTTTACAAAAGCTAGATATTTTTTCGTGTCAATTAAGTGTACTCGCAGTGTCTTTTAATTATTCTATGAACTAATAGAATTGCAACATTTTTATTTTGTTTTAGTTATATTCTCTTTATTTGATAATAATTACATATAAATTGCGGGTACAGGGACCAAGAAACTGGTGGTTAGGGCTCCAAAGACAGGAACCTCCTCTCTAAACGTGCCGTGCTAAGGACGACTGCCTTCTGCATTAGACCCTTGATCCAGCCATCTAACGTGAGCCTCTTAAGGTGTTGATCGAGGCTCCTGGCTATCAAACCATGAGCAGAAACAACTATCGGAACAATGATCGCCGAATCCACATTTCACGTATCGACAATCTCGTGAGAAACTAAATTTATACCTAAATTCACTGTTCGGAACACAAATGATTATAATAAGTGAAAAATTGGCCAAGTGCGAGTCGGACTCGCCCATGAAGGGTTCCGTATCAGCAAGTAGCATCATATAAAAGTTCTTGTAGTTCGTTGTAACTTATATCGATGTTTTTATACTAGTGTATTGATTGGATGAAAGGTAAATTGCGTGTTACGATTTATGACGTATAAAAAAAAACTACTCACTAGATCTCGTTCAAATCAATTTTCGTTGGTAGTTTGCATGGTAATATACAACATTATTATTTTTTAGTTTTATCACTCTCTTATTTTAGAAGTTAGAGGGGGGGTGACACACATTTTTCTACTTTGGAAGTGTCTCTCGCGCAAACTATTCAGTTTAGAAAAAAATGATGTTAGAAACCTCAACATCATTTTTGAACACCTATCCATAGATATATATGTAGGTTTGATACAAAAAGGTTTGATGAAAAAAAAAATTTGAGTTTTAGTTTCAAGTATGGGGACCCCCCCAATGTATTGTTTTTTTTCTATTTTTATGTAAAAATCTTAATGCGGTTCACAGAATACATCGACTGACCAAATTTCAACAGTATATCTCTTATAGTTTCGGAAATAATTGGCTGTGACATACGGACGGACAGACAGACAGACAGACAGACAGACTTGACGAATCTATAAGGGTTCCGTTTTTTGCCATTTGGCTACGGAACCCTAAAAATAATTATTATTTTTAATATATGGATTGTTTGTCTTTATTTTGTTTCGTTATTGTAAATGAAATGTATGCTTCTTAAACACTTGTAAAATGAGTAGTAAGAGATAATAGATATGGTTTGGAATGTTGTAGTTCTACACAACGGTTAAGATTGAAAGAAAAATGCGTTCACGATAATAACTGTTTGCGGTTTCAGTGGACTGTAAATTTTGGTATGCGGGGTTTACAAAATGGCGGTCGGGTATTGGCTACCACGATCTATGCGGTTTTGTGGCTAAGCTGACTGACGATTCGCGACATAAAGGGACACGAACTGCCCTCAGGAACATGAGAACAGGGACAGGCAGTTCAAAATAGATAAAGGGACTAACCTCTCAATGGCGCCTTCTCGCGTTGGGCCTGCCGGCTGCTTGGCCCAAGTCACTAGGCTTGTCACTGTCCGTAACGACACACCTTCCACGACGGTTTGAGGCGAAGAACGAAAGCACTTCTGTAAATGCGGTATGCGGGAGCTCGCGAACACGTTAGCTCAACCTGAATGCGTTTGCGTCTTGACACGGCCTATTCGCACGGAGATCAGCCGGGTTCTCACGGTCAAATGTCAACTACACCTGACATTTGACATAACAACACGACGTTTCGTATTGGTCGGCCATTCTTCTTGCGAGGTACCAGGAAGGACAGTGGCTAGGATTGGCGCGTTCATCAATCAGCTTAGCGTGACAATTAACAAAAGGCCAAAATGGCGCATCCATTCCCCCCGGCTTGAAGGAATTGATTCCTTCAAAGATTAAAGAAAGCGCGAACAATTACTAGGTAAGCGAAAAACTCTATGTTGATGCGATGCGAAAAAATATGAGCCCACGATATGAGCGATACTAAATGCGTACTATAGGAGCTCAACTATATGAGCGTAAAATATATCCTAAACTAAACTAAAATATATATATAACCTAACCTAAGACGCTATTCGCGATAATACTTATTGGCTAGGTAAAGGGCACAGACGTACAACCGGGCGCAAATACGATCCGGTAGCAGTCCTAACTCTTGCGATACGAACCACTCCATCAGTGGCCGGAAACACTTCTTCAATAACCCCTAAAGGCCAGTGAAGAGGCGGCGCGTTTTCCGTATTTATAATAACGACGGTCCCTACGGTTATCGGGCTATGCGGTGTATTCTATTTATTCCGAGACTGCAAAGTATGCAAGTATTCTGCTCGCCATCGTCTCCAAAAGGATTGCACTAATCCATCCAGTAAGTCATGTCGAGACCGAATATTAAGCTTGTCATCTTCGATGTCGCGCGCGGGTAAGTAACGTAAGGGTGTCGTATTTAGAAAGTGTGCGGGCGTTAATGCAAGATCCTCTGAAGGATCGCTAGAGATGGTGCGGCATAAGAGACGTGTACTCGTGACTGCCTCAATTTGAGCCAGAACGGTGGTCATCTCTTCAAACGATAAGATTTGCTCACCGATAACGCGGAATCTGAGTCTTAAGACTCTCAATGTTAGCCTCCCAGTTACCTCCAAAGTGCCCAGCGGCGGGCGTGTTTAGTAACCAGGTTATGAGATTCTCAGCTAATGTGTGAGCATACTCACTAGTGAAGTCTTTGGACTTTAGAAGCCCATAAAATTCCGAAAGTGTGCGTTTAGCGTGTGCGAGTGCGTGTGCGAGTGTGTATGCTAGTGTGTGTGCAAGTGCGAGTGCGAGTGCGCGTGCGAATGCGGATGCGAGTGCGAATGCGAGTGTGTGTGCGAGTGCGAGTGCGAATGCGCGTACGAGTGCGAATGCGAGTACGAACTTGAGTGCGAGTTCGAATGCGAATGCGAGTATGAGTGCGAATGCGAATGCGTGTGTGTGCGAGTGTGTGTGCGCGTGTGTAGGCGAATGCGAGTGCGAATGCGAAAGCGTGCGTGTGCGAGTGTGAGTGAGTGTGCGAGTGCGTGTGCGCGTGCGAATGCGAGTGCAAATGCGTGCACGAGTGCGTGTACGAGTGCGAGTGCGAATGCGAACGCGAGTGCGCGTGTGAGTGCGTGTGCGAACGCGAATGCGAGTGCGCGTGCGAAAGCGTGCGTGTGCGAGTGTGAGTGCGTGTGCGAATGCGAATGCGAGGGCGCGTGCGAATGCGAATGCGAATGCGAGTGCGTGTGCGAGTGCGAATGCGAGTTCGAATGCGAGTTCGAACGAGCTATAATAGCTCAGAGAGTGTATGTGAAATATGTGTACGCGGTGCGTGAAACGGACTCGACGTGAGACCGAAACATACGCGATTAAATTCACAAACCTCAAGCGGTTTATCAGGCGAAACCCGATATAATATGCGTTGAAATCGGCGATCATATTCGCAAACTTCAATGTTTAGATACATTAGCCGAACGTCGGCTGAAAGTGCGATTGGAAATAAGCGGATATTAACAATTATATTGAACAAATTGCTTTGTAAGTTCTGCCCGTTATGTCAACTTTGCGGGGGCACAACCTACAATAACATAACCCAACACGGTCTCTAACGCGTGGGGTGCGGTGAGTGTGGAATTACCCTGAACATTGGACCCTAACATAAGATGTGGAAAAATAGAGGCGCCGATCAAAATGTCAATATCAGCCGGCTTGTGATATGAATCATCAGCTAAAGGCAGATTTTCAAATTTAACAAGCTTCGGCGTATCAACAGTGACAGTCGGTAAGCGTTCAGTGATTTTATCGACTACTAGTGACTCCATATCAAATTTAACATTTTTATTAAAGCGCGAATAAAATTTTAATTGTACAGAACCCAGTGTCGTTTTAGTAGAGCCCCCAATTCCCTTCACTATAGACGCGGACGGTCTTTGGTTCCAGTTTAATCCTAAGCGGTTACAGCAATGGCGCGTTACAAAATTACTCTGAGACGCACTGTCTAGCAGAGCACGGAAACTATGTTCCTTGCCATGCCTATTTTTAATTATAATCCGTGCGGTGGCGAGCAAAACCGTAGTTACGGGTGAGTGCGACACAAATTTATTGTTGCCTGATAATGAGCACAATGCAACATCATCAGCGTTGCGGGTTTCATAGGATGACGGAGCGGGCTCCGGACCCTGCTGCCGTCCCCCTCCAACGTCACTGCAAGCGCGCGGTGGCGAGGGGGTGCGCGACGCGACTACTGCATGAGATGCAGTATGTTTATTTTCAAAATGTAACATCGTGTGATGTTTTTGTTGACAGGTTTTACAACGCGAATTTGACCTACAATTAGATGCATAATGATGTTTACTTAAACAATTTATACAGCATTTCTGCGATTTAATAAATTTAAAGCGGTCATTTGGTGTCAATTTTTGAAATGATTGACATTGATACAAATGTATATGATGCGATTTGCATAGCGGACAAACAGTTTGGTACGATTGAGTTTGAGCGGTATTAACGTACGTATTTGTTGACTTGTACTGTGGTGCGGGCGGCGACATTGGCGTCGTGTTGGCTACGCGGGTACGCGGTTCGATTCCCGATGTGCGTTGTATGATTTTTGCCTGATCGCGGACGAATGAAACTAAACTATCGAAAGACGGAATTTCAGAACCTCGACTTTCCAACTCAAATGCGCGAGCGGTTTCATGATCTAACTTTTTTAACGCTAAATATAAAAATAATAAATCGGAGAGGTCGTTGACCTTAAGATTTTTAAGCGCCGCGACTGACGATGCGAATTTATCTATAAACATCTCGAGGCCCACTACACTGGGAGCACTCAAAGGTTTAAGTTCGAACAGCTGATCCAAATAGGAGCATGACAGCGCGCGTTTATCTTCATACCTATTTATTAAAGTATCTAAAATAACTTTATAATTTTCGGCACACGGCGTAATGCCTGCGAAAACAGTTTGAACCTTACTGTTTAATTTACCTAATAAGTAATGTAATCTTTCTGAGTCGGTCAACTTCGGGTTCTCATGAACGGTGTTTTTATAAGCCGCGTAAAACAACGGCCAAGTCTTAATATCACCACTAAAGTGGGGTAGTTCTATTGGCGGCAGTCTAGGCCTGTCACATGTGTTGTGTTCCAGGCGAGGCTCGTTTACGGCAATAAGTTTTGCCGCGCGTTTAATTCGACCGTAAAGATGATCGAAGGACAGTAATGGTTGGTAGTTAATCGTATATTTAGAATTCAACCTTAACTCAATCGTATTAATTTGATCTAAGATTAACTCAAAATCTATGCGTAATTTATCTAAAGTCTCGAGTTCACACAAAAAATTTTCCCTTTCAAACTCACTGGAAAGATTCTCGCATCCATCTGCAATAGATTGTATGCGTGAGAACATAAGATCTCTTTTTGCGTGTAGAAGCGCTAACTTACTATCGTCCGGCATGACGATAAGTAACAGCTGTTATCAATATAACAAACGAATATTAAGTTAATATTAGTAATAGATACTTATTTTTATTTTATTGTATATGCGACTAACAGATAACTTGCAAACTTATACAGCTATGTAGTTACGCTCTATGCGATGCGAGAAATATATAATTATAATGAATTATAACCAACAAGTTAGTAATAAGGTATCCGAATAATACCTACCTACTTTAACGTATTTACTAAGTTGCAAGTCTGTGCAATATTAACGAAGATCGGGTACGACCGATATTTATTTTTATTGTAGTACCTACGAATTTTGATATATTAAGAAAAAAGTTCTAGAAATGTAATTTCTATTGAAAGCTGCAAGAAACAAACAATGCGTATATGATATGCGATATATAACTAGCCTACGATATATATTAGTAGCTATTGCGGTAATCTTAACCATTGGTAGTGTATCTTTTCCGTTGCGGTTAAAGCGAAAATATAAGTAGGTGCTAGCTAATCTAACAAATGTTTTATCCGGTACGATAGGACCATAAATAATGGTTTGGAATGTTGTAGTTCTACACAACGGTTAAGATTGAAAGAAAAATGCGTTCACGATAATAACTGTTTGCGGTTTCAGTGGACTGTAAATTTTGGTATGCGGGGTTTACAAAATGGCGGTCGGGTATTGGCTACCACGATCTATGCGGTTTTGTGGCTAAGCTGACTGACGATTCGCGACATAAAGGGACACGAACTGCCCTCAGGAACATGAGAACAGGGACAGGCAGTTCAAAATAGATAAAGGGACTAACCTCTCAATGGCGCCTTCTCGCGTTGGGCCTGCCGGCTGCTTGGCCCAAGTCACTAGGCTTGTCACTGTCCGTAACGACACACCTTCCACGACGGTTTGAGGCGAAGAACGAAAGCACTTCTGTAAATGCGGTATGCGGGAGCTCGCGAACACGTTAGCTCAACCTGAATGCGTTTGCGTCTTGACACGGCCTATTCGCACGGAGATCAGCCGGGTTCTCACGGTCAAATGTCAACTACACCTGACATTTGACATAACAACACGACGTTTCGTATTGGTCGGCCATTCTTCTTGCGAGGTACCAGGAAGGACAGTGGCTAGGATTGGCGCGTTCATCAATCAGCTTAGCGTGACAATTAACAAAAGGCCAAAATGGCGCATCCAAGATATTTAAGCCAGCCTCTCTAATATTTTTGATCTAGTTGTAACGATAGTGAAGGTGATGTAACAGAAAAATATTAAATAAAATAGAAAGTGCTTTATCAGTTTTAATTCCCTTGAGAGTGTAGAAATATGTATTATTTTAAACGACCGTAACATTTTGTAAAGTAAACAGAGTTTTTTTGTTTTTTTTTTCAGAACTTAAGGGCCCGCAGGCTTGAGTATACGGTGTGAATTTCATCTCGATACTTTTACGCATCTGAGACAAAGAGTCTGACAGACCGATAAACAACAAAGTGATCTTATAAGGATTCCGGGTTTATTTTCTTTTGAGGTACATAATTCTAAAATTAACTATTCGATTCTTCTGTTTTATGGTTCCTTATCTCTAAATTAAACTAAATCCATCATCTACCCTCAACCAAAATCAAAATGTAGAATATCTATTACCTACCTATTAACTACCTTAACAACTGAGACTATCGGGCTACTGAGATTATTGGACAATTTTGGACATCTTACTTACACACAACATCATCTAGTCCCAAAGTAAGCAGAGCTTGTGTTATGGGTACTAAACAACTGATATAAATACATAAACATACTTTTTTTTGTAAATACATACATATTATACATAGAAAAACACCCAGACTCCGAAACAAATATTTGTGGATCACACAAATATTTGGTCTGACCCGGGAATCGAACCCGAGACCTCTTGATCAGCAGCCACATACGCTAACCACTAGACCAACAAGGCAGTCAAGTGTGATCCTTTTGAGCGTTTGCAGTTAGCTTGTGCCTTTTGAGAGGTTCGCATCTAGCACTCATACAAATCTCAAGAACACTATAATATACACATACACAAATACTCTACTGTACATACACAGGGGTTCTGGTTTCCAGCTTCATTTTAAAATGTTTTTTCTTTCTATTTCCCTTTTTAGATCTATTCTTATTTAAGTATACTTTTATTTAAATACAGGGACCATACATAAGTTGCTTTCTATAAATTCGTTGCTGCAAGAGGGCCCTGGTGACCTGTAATTACAGGCTTATTATACCTACTTCAGGCACCAGTCTCTGATAACTGAGGCTGTCGCCACGCTATTTTGTTCATTAGCATTAGAAATATTTGTAAGAGTGAATAAATGGATTTATTTTATTTATTTAACGACATGTAATGGACAAACAGACATCTACTTTACAACATGCGAAACATTACATTTACGTATGCAACGAATCGCCATAAGCACGTGCTGATTTTTTATGACTATATCGAAAAGTTTGTGAGTTGGCTATATGCACGGAACGTAGCATTGAAAGGCAGGCGCGCGTAGCCCGCTCCAGCCGGCGGAGTCTGGGGCCGTAGTAGTTCTCGATCGGCTCGCGAGACAACAGCTCCACTCAGTTCTTTCAAACTTTCATCTCTGAACTTTTGAGACGTGTCTCTAGTTCACTTTGCTCTATCATTCTTCATTTATTTTAATTATGTGTGCCGAACAGAGAATTTAGTTTCTTTCAATTTGAAAACACAGAGTTTTTGTAAGATTTTATTTGCGTTTAAAATGTATATTTAATATAACGTTTAATTAATTTTTAACCAATGAATAAAGTAAACAATCTGTCGCTGTGAGTGCGTCGTGTCCTTTGTGTTTAAACATTTTACATGATTACGGTATAATCATTAGATGTTGGACAGGTTGAATTGTTAATTGTTGAACATAGGTTTGCAGCTAGAGTGTGTGTTGTGGTTACAGACGGATCTCTAAGAGTGGTGTACTCCGAGACTTCATAGACTGACCGGTGCCGTTTACAAGTTTAACTTTATTGACATTATTGTTACGGGAACATGCAAGCTTCTACATTGGTATGTATTTGTTTAATATATCGTACTAACAATTCTGTAAAATTACTTTAAAATTAAACCGGCTATTATTAATAAAAACATAAATTGAAAAGTTAAACATAAAAATAATGTGTTTTTCAAGTCTTATATTAGGTATATGATCTATATCGCGGAAGACGATATGTAACGGATACAAAAATACCTAGGTTTAAAACAATAATTTGTAGATGAAACTAGGTGTTTTCGCCTATGGGGGTCGGGGGTCGATCCGACAATGGTAAAGCGTCATAAGCTAAGCGAGCTCTTCAAAATTTCTCATCGCTTTTCATAAAAAATAAGTAAAATCATTACATCGTTAGAAATCAAACACTTTCGTAAATATTGTTATTCGTTATATATAATATAAGGCAACCCAAAATATTATTGGAAATAATACCAGGAAGAAGAGGAACGCAAATTTGTGCTTAGCCTATTAATAGAAATAAACATACTTCAAGACACAAGCAGTTCTAATTAATCGAACCTATTGAGTTGCTAACCTTGCGAAACAGAAGTCTATGTCTACCATTAGTCTAATAAAGGCTACTGATAATTCTGCTTTTAATTACTAATATATTAAAATATTATCTCCTCCTAGGACTGCATTTATACAAGTTTCTCAGACGATCCTCGGCTTCGAATGTGTTACACTATTTTTAAATATTTAATGAACTATAACATCATATAAATGCAGTCAAGATCAAAAAAATACCAGTAATATTTAACAATTTTATATATTTTTTCTGATTGTTTGAACTGTGTGTAATTTTGTGAGTATTACATTAATAAATTGTTTTAGTTGCTAGATGTACGTGGCCTAACTCGTATTGATATTTATCTATTTTTAATAAAAAAAATCTGTTGATTCCATTTGTCTGTTTAGGCTATTTCCAACTATAATCACACTAGAAAAAGCTTACGATCAGCAGTGGATTATTAAAAGCTTTTGATAAAACTATAACTTTTGACTGCCTTGTTGGTCTAGTGGTTAGCGTATGCGGCTGCTGATGAAGAGGTCTCGGGTTCGATTCCCGGGTCAGACCAAATATTTGTGAAATCAACAAATATCCGTTTCGGAGTCTGAGTGTTTTCCTATGTATAATATGTATGTATTAACAAAAAAAAGTGTGTTTATGTATTTATATCAGTTGTTTAACACGAGCTCTGCTTAGTTTGGGACTAGATGATGTTGTGTAAGATGTCCATAATATTTATTTATTTATATATTTTTATATCTATGCTAAGATTACATCCTATTTGATCCGTTCAGCCGGGTAGAATAATAAACGTTTGTTTCTCAACTCTTTTATTTATTACAGTACTATATAGTAAATATGTTTGCTTTTAAATAATAGTTTTTATGACTGTTTTGCTAGATTGTTTAAATACATTTTTATTTAATACTAGCTGACCCGCCAGACTTCGTTCAGCCTCAATCGATAAATAGAAGATCTACACTTGTGTATAAAACAAACTTAAAACAAACAAAAGGAATACATAATTAATAAAAACATGCAATTCATTTTTATATATACACCTGTTAAACCTTCTCTGGACTTCCACAAGTAATACAAGACCAAAATTAGACAAATCGGTCCGGCCGTTCTTGAGCGAGTTTTAGCGAGACTAACGAACAGCAATTCATTTTTATATATATAGATAAAATATAAAATCTGTAATATATCTATATATATAATATAGTTAAATAATGAGAATTCCGCGATAGTAGATTACAGTTAACGTTCGACCGACAGCCTCCTGCCCGAGGCCTTGGATCCTCCCTCTTAACGTAAGCAACGGGTGTTCGTGGGCGCTTTTTGCAGTAACCAATGTGCTGAAACAGATAATCAGCACAATGATAGGCGATATTTACTTTTCACGTCCTAACAATAATTACTTCAAACACTAATTTTTCGTTACAATTTTTGACACTATTTCTGAACTGTTAAACCAATTTTTGTCTATACAGATTTGATTTAAAACTTGATTATGTCTATCTGTGACTCTCTTAACATGGTTACATATCCAACAGATATTGATTGTGCCTTCGCGGTTTCGCTCTTGATTTACAGCCGATAGTTATTTTTGAATCAGTTCGCCTAAATTGTACTCAGGTCAGTAGGTCCACAAGATTGGGGGATATATCCACAAAAATGGTAACTGGATAATTGAAAGGACCGCTATTAATAATTTCAAATCGTCACTTGTTTTATTTTTCGTTTATATTAAAATATAATTTACGTATAATAATATTGAAACTGTAGGTATGCGTTAGTTTTTTCTTTGGAGTCCACTGGTAACTGCTACGATAAGGCTGTCGTTGAAGTGTGTAGTTTTTTTTTCATTGCATACCTATTGATTATTGAGATACTATTCTATCAATGTATGTAAGTGTACGATGCCTTTAATTAAAACGAACTAAATTAGTCTGAGTCCATCTAAGTAACATCGAACTAACAACGAATACGTTGTTAGTGCAAAGCTAAGCTTGTAAGGTAATATTAAAAATCGGCCAAGTGCGTGTCAGGCCACTCACAGAAAGGATTCCTCAGTCACCTATAATTTTTAGTTTTAGAATGTTTAGTTTTAGTTTAGTTTTAAAATCGTATCCCATAGATAATTGTTATGTTTACGTATTAATACGTTAATTTTGTATGATGTTTTCCAAGTGAGCGCCTTTTACAAGTTAAACCTCTATAACTCCTGAACTAACAAAGTCATCTAATCCGTTATACGAACGCCATCACGATTTTTTTCCCAGATTTTTTGAGCTAGCCGTTTAGCTTTTAGAGGGGAGGGGGCTCTGTTTTTACAAAAAAGTGCCCTTTAAAGTGAAATATCTCTCAAACGGATACCTAAAAGAAACCCTTTATTGTTTTTAAAAGACCTATCTAATGATATCTCACACGATGGAGCAGCCGCGAGAAAAAAATATCACCTCCACTTTACGTGTAGGGCAGGTACCCCAAATAAAAATATTTTTCATAATTTTGTTGTAGCACTTTGTCGACGTACTTACAACACATATTCATGCAAAGTTTCATCTTTCCAGCACTTACCGTTTGGACGGTAAGTCGAGGACGGACGGACATGACGAATCTATAAGGGTTCCGAGTCATAAACTTCGGAACCCTAAAAATGACATAAATTTTCTACTAAAAGAATCGAGACCAGTAATTTCTAGGCTAGAAATATATTTTTAATTAGAGGTAATCCCGGCAGAAGCGGAGTGAAATAAGTCGTGCATTTTTTTATTACATGATTAAAGTATCTAGGGATTTCAAGTTTAATGATTTTAAAGTTCCTCTTATATAAATTTGGAAGGTATGCTATTACACAAGTATCTAAGACAATAAAAGTGTGTGAGTAATAGAAGCATTGTTAATTATGTATTACTTTTTTCTTTATATATGCATCTCTGTGAACGAATATGTCGTAGGGATCTTTATCAACATACATACATAGCTGACACGAGCAACACCCAGGCTATCAACACTTCATAGAACGCATAAAGAGTTGTATGGCTTTAGAATAGAACTTGTTGTAAGTTTTTTAGCGCAGGAGGATGCTGCGACGTGAGCGCTCAAATGACACAGAGCAGAAAGTTTTATTTAACTCGAAAAAATGCGTTGTATAATTATATATTCATTGTTTTTCAAAGCGTTCTCCGTTACCTTTTGAACACTTTTCCATTCACAGGGTTGAGTGTATGTTTTATACGCGCTTAAAATTGTTGATTTTTGGGAGATCGAGCAAATATATAGTGGTGTACCAACACCAGATCTTCATAAATTTTGTCATAAAAAGAAACACGACCACTGTGAAACTTCAATCAAAACACAGTACTCAAATGTGATATTTTCCTGCCAAAAGCATTTTCAAAATCTAACATGCAAAGAGGAATATGATAATTGTATAAATAGTTCAAGTGAATATTTATCCCTACTAATATTATAAATGCGAAAGTAACTCTGTCTGTTCGGCTTTCACGCCTAAACCACTGAAGCGATTTTGATGAAATTTGGTATGAAGATAGAAAACTGAACTGAACTTGAGAAAGGACATAGGCTACTTTTCACCGCGATAACCGACATACATGTGGGGGGAACCGCGGGCGAAAGCTAGTTAAATATATTTACGTATTACTCTTTACATGAAAGTGATTGTAATTTTAATTTCTGTTTCAAATTTAAGTCCTCTCATTGAGTTTTAGTTTTATGTGATTATATATTCTTATCCATTATTAATTACTCAGACAGACATTCGTCATGCAGTCGCCTAAAAATCCGATGGTAAAAGTAATATAAGCCAATGGCTTCAAAAATGAATAGTGGCTGCACGAGTATGGTACCCAAATATAATGAATTAATTATTAAAAGTTTGGTCCACAGCGATAGGAGAAGATTTTTCACTCACAGACCTTAAATATTTTAAAGAATTTGAAATTGCCATTAATTGGCTGTAAATAAAAAGAGCGATACTGCGACAGACTTTAAGAAAACTTTCCTGTTTTCTAGAAGTTTATAAGTAGATCTTTAGACAAAATATTTTGTTTAGTTATTATTGTATAGACTGCTTCGAATGATCGTAAAAATATATTAAATTATTATTTAAAAGAAATTGATATCGGTGATTATTCTGCGGAATAGTATCCAACATTCATTCAAACTCCAGCATTGAAGTTTGTTTATAATGGTGAGGAGATGGTGAAGAGAATTACTTAGTGAGCAGTCGAGACTGTAAATAAAAACACTTAGATATCAAACTAACACGTCATCCATTTGTGCCGTTTTTAATGAATACTATTTTTCAGAGAATCCTACCTTTGAGGGTTTTACTTTACTGATATTAAATATTTTCGGACCCTTACACAAAACGTCATCTAGTCCCAAACTAAGCAGAGCTTGTATTATGGGTAGGTACTAATCGACTGAAACATAAACATACTTTTTTTTTAAAATACATACATATTATACATAGAAAATACCCAGACTCCGAAACAAATATTTGTGTGACCCTCAAATATCTGGTCCGACCGGGAATCGAACCCGAGACCTCTTGATCAGCAACCGCATACACTACACCACTAGACCAACAAGGCAGTCCTTCTGTGATAAGTGAGAGAAAGTACACTTAAAAATAGAATGGGGTTCGAACCTGTAACCTAACGGCGTACGAGTAGCTGTTACGCTACTGAATCTTATTATTGTATAAATATTATAAAGTGATTTTTTAAGAAAAGTATAATTTCATCATCCTATTTAACTGTCGTTGTTCCAGAAATAACATTCATTGCTCTTGTGCCTCCCCTCTCTCCTCTTCCCCATAATTCTTCTTCTAAAGGGGGTATTTACCAACCCACGTATCAAAATTCGAACTTAGTTTCTAAAATAAATTTCAAGTAGCTAATGGAAAAATATTTAATTTTCTTTTTCAATATTTTTTCAACTAATACGACGACTGATAACGAAGTTTTAATTGCTTGGAGTATAGCGAATCATAGACATAATCGTATATGAACTGAAAAAAAAAACTCGTTATAAATGTCGCATCTGTATAAGTTCACGAGCTCACTAACATTTCATTTTAAAATACTCATCGCGATAGAATTTTTTAATAAAAGCACTTTTCTTCAATGCAATGTTATTTCAATACAAATCGTAAAACAAAATTTCAAATACAAACACGAGCTTACTTAAATGGTTGTCATGGCGACGGGATGATTGTCTGCGGACGATCACCTGGGCAGTGAGGTGGAATACACCTACGTATGATTTCTACATAACAAGTACGTATGGAGATCGATTGGGGTCGAACTTTCTCGTTGAAATTCATTATTGTCTTGTCCTTTTTGAATGTCATCTTTTATTTTATAATTTGAACTGTTATTATAAATAAACGTTTGCGCTACGATGCATTAAAACATAGTGTACCATCTTTTTTTAAAGACAACTGTTGAATTGAATGATACATCCTGTGTTGCGAAAGGCTTTAGAAACATACACGAAACGGACACAAAGAACAACTAGACTAAGAACAGTACTTTGTGTGATCCATAAAATGATCTCCCAAATGGAAATTGTACCCACAACAATTGGTTCCGTAGAGAGCGGCGTAGCAGCAACCGTGCAATAACATTTACTTATTTTATTAAAACTTCCTGCATTACATTTGCATGAGGCGGACTTAATGCTATATGGTATTTTCTACCAGCCAACCTTTGGATGGTACAGTGAAGGACATGGTTCGCGTGTCTTCTCGAAAAGAAGAAACAATACCACATATTACTTAAAAGATTACCCTTTTACACTTCTCCTACATGTAAAAAAAGTATTATAAATAAACCACGCTTCTATAAACCTGAATATAAGGCAGAACTAGTTCAAATCGCATATTTTAGTTTTGGTCCATTTGAGAGATATGACATTGTGCTGCTAAAAGGAGTCTGGCATCAATAAATAATTTTGCAAGAATATACTGGTCAAGTGCGTGTCAAGCCATAGTTTAGGGTTCGCTAGTCACCTATAAATGCACATGGATTTAAATCCAAGTTCAATAGATAATTCTTATGATTTGCTTTATAATATTCTACAAGTTTACATATTATTCCGGTACTGTGATACAAAGAAAGGTTATTTAAGAATTTAGGTGTCTATAACTCCTAAATACTCCTAAATTACCAAAGTTATAGAAGCCGTTATATTTTTGTTTAAAGTTTATCACATGGACGACCATGAATATTTTCAGGTTTTTCGAGCCAGATATTTAGGTTTTAGACGTGGAAGATTGGAAGGACGATCTGTTTTAACAAAACATTAATATGCTTTAATTTTCAATATATTGTAAACGAATCCCTAAATCAAAAAAAACGTCTGAGGAATCTCACAATATTTTTAAATTACTAAACGATACCTCGCAGACTTGAGGATGTAGACGCGAGAAAAAAAACATTCCCGCTTTACGTGTAGGGGATCCAAAGTTTCATATTTCCAGCACGGAATGGACGAAAAAGAGCGGAATATTAAGCGTTGACAAACCAAACAGAAGCGACACAAAGATACTTCTTATCAATTACAATTCCATTATTTCTGGAACAACCTAAGATTTCCATTCTTCTCTAATTAGGTTATTGAAAAAGCTTACACTCAACGTTTAAGATTCTTGTAAAATATTTGCGAGGCTTTTGAAACTACTGTTGTTTTAGGTGAACAAATAAATATATATGGCTATAATGGGTTAATAAAAATGATTTCTGTTTATCTTATCTAAAATAGTTATATAGTATGATAATATAATGATTAAGACTCCTTTAGCTTATCTTATGATTTGATGATGTAAACCACCGGTAGACCTTGGCTGGTAGCGTTTGGGCAGATTGTAGTTAGTGGCGACTGTCTTATTTAGAAAACGGGAGGATGATTGTATATATCTCTTGTTATTAAAGAGCGTTTTAAGTTTAAGTTTTAACTATTTCCTTGATGATGTTTATTGTACATATTTTTAACGCAAAGGTAAAGTCCCATTTAAATGGGACCCTATTACTAAGTCTGCTGTCTGTCCATCCGTCACCAAGCTGAAACTCATGACACGTGACATACAGTTGAAATGTTCACAGATGTATTTGTGTTGCAGATTTAGCAACAAAAAATAAAAGCATAATTAAATAAACATAAAAAAAATCTTCCGTACAACATACATACGTGGAATTGCCTTTTTCGATATTAATTACGGCAACAGCTAGAAATGTATAGATAATGGTACGGTACGTCCGCGCTAAGCTACGCTACGGTTGACAACGCATACTTGGCCGACTTTTTTTCCGTCTATATACGTAATAATGTTCAAAAGAATTTTCATTTTATATAAGCTCATTAGTATTATACGAACGAATAATGCAGCTGTTAAATATCACATTTCGTTTTATCGAGTTGCATGTACTTCATTGCATGGACTCAAAATACTTCAGGTGCAATCGCTGGTGGAAATATATATGTTCATTGTAACCATTCCGACCTATATTTCGACGAAATACTCTACTACTGGTGTTATTAAATATTACTTTGAAAGGAAATAAATACTTCTTCCTAGCCTTATTCCCAAGTTTATTTAGGTTCAGCTACCAGTTCAACCGGTTTTACCTGAATTTCAGTTTTTCCACGGAGCGACTGGCATCGAACCTCCTCCACCCTATGGAAGAACTGAAATCTGAAAATTTAACTAGTTGTCAGTATATTTGAGGGCACTGACTTTGCAATAACGATTGCCATAGATGTTCATGACAACCGTTGTTAGAGCTGTTAGCTTCCGAGCACTGATGACTCAAGATAAATAAAACAACCGTTTGATGCGAGTACAAATTTTAATATATTTCTTTGGAAGGTCATACACTAACGGAGACTCTTAACACCGCGACACACCCGAAAGGCACACCGCCATCTATCGAGCGTGTCGTCAACAGAAGTGTACAACATTCGATTGAACATCCCGCCCACCATGGACAGAATGTCCGTAAGTGATGTGTAACAAAAAATATAATGTGTAACCGCCCACCATGACGGAATTCATAACTATTATACATTACAATTTAGGATGGGCGTTACAGTTTACTTATAGTGGACTGTAAAAGAACAAGTACAATTCGTTCAAACTATATTTACAAAAACAAAAAAAACAATCTAATTAAGTTGTAACAGGCAGTACTATGAGCTTAGAAACGGGTCTTTTGATAATAGATCCCTTACAACGTAGTGACACAACTCTCGTGACCTTGTCCGAACCAACGTGCTTTTCCATTATAAGACCGTAGAGCCAACGTGCAGGAGGCAAGTCATCCTCCATTACCAAAACCACATCGCCTATGTTAGGCTCTAAAGTTTGATGAGACCACTTGTGACGATGGTGAAACTGGACAAGATACTCACGAGACCATCGACGCCAAAAATCTTGAACCATATGCTGAGTGAAATGCCATCGCCTCAAGGTACTGACGTTTGAACTTTCGAAGTTTGACTCAGGTGGAAGTACGATCGGTTCTCCCACTAGAAAATGACCCGGAGTTAATGGGTATGGATCATCGGGACTACCACTAAAAGCAGAGAGCGGCCGCGAATTTAGGCATGCCTCTATTTGAGCGAGAACTGTTGTTAGTTCCTCAAAAGTAAGAGTGCTGGCACCTACGACTCTTCTGAGGTGATGTTTTGTGGACTTCACTCCAGCCTCCCAAAGTCCTCCGAAATTTGGAGAATGGGGTGGAATGAAGTGCCAATTCGTTCCGTTTGTTGCTAGCCAGTCAGCGATGTCCGAAGCTACGCCTGACCTTTCCTGGTTAAACAAAGCCTTCAACTCTTTGTTGGCTCCGACGAAAGTGGTGCCGTTGTCACTCCACATTTCACTACAGTGGCCCCGTCTCGACGTAAAGCGTTTAAAGGCTGCTATGAATGCTTGCGACGTCATGTCACTTACAACCTCTAAATGAATAGCACGGGTAGCCATGCAAATAAATAAACAAATATAGCCTTTTGTGGAGTGATAACCGCGCCCCTTTGTGGGCCTTACGTTAATCGGACCTGCATAGTCCACACCACTCTTAGAAAAGGGTCGGCTAGCATTAACCCTAGCTGACGGCAACTGGCCCATTAACGGCGGTATTACTCGCGCCGAGTAACGCATACAGGTGACACACTTCCGCACATGTTGTCGAACGACACTCTTTGCATTGATGATCCAGTACTTAGATCTTAAGAAATTAAGGACCAATTGTGGTCCGCCATGCAGAGTGCGTTCATGAGCATCTGTTATTAAAAGGTCTGTCAAGTGCGACTTGTGAGGCAATATAATTGGGTGTTTCATGGTGTCTTCAATGTCAGCCCTCTGTAACCTCCCGCCAACTCTCATGATATGATCTTGGTCTATATAAGGATTTAACTGGGCGAGTTTACTCCTCTCATCTAACTTTCCTGTCTTTGTTAAAGAATCTATTTCTCGAGAAAAATATTCACCTTGACATATTTTGATGCATACTGACAAACTTGCATTGATTTCGGCAAACGTTAAACAAAGAGATGAATGAATTTGATTATACTTTGATTTTAAAAATCTTCTACAATATGCTATCACTCTTGTTAGCCTGCTTAAAGATGAAAACCTTGATATTATGTTACTTTCTTCGCTAGTATTAGTTAGCACATTACATGACACTTTTAATTTCCTTTCCTCTAAACTAGTTTTATTTATATAACCTTTATTATAATTGATTACTCTATCCCTAAGCCAGCCAGGTCCTCTTAACCACAGATCAAGATCTGCGCATGCAGAAGGATTCACACCTCGCGATGCGCAATCAGCGGGGTTGTCCCTTGATTGAACGTGCGACCATTGATTTCCGTCCATGACGGTGAGAATTTCGGCAACTCTGTTGCCGACAAATGTTTTCCAACGGCTGGGGTGGCTTCCCAACCAAGCGAGAACCACTGATGAGTCAGTCCAGGCATGAATGTTCTTCCTCTCAATTCCCAAGGTGTCCGAAACTTCACAGAGAAGTTTTGATAGTAGCAACGCGCCACACAACTCCAAACGAGGTATTGAAACCTGTTTGACGGGGGCCACCTTGGTTTTTGACGCCACAAGACTGACGAAAACTGTGCCGTTGGAATCTATGGACCGCGTATATACCACGGCTGCATATGCTTCATTAGAGGCATCGCAAAAGCCTTGCAGTTCAACATGTTGGTCATGTTTGCTTGTGTGAATCCACCTGGGGAGATGGAAACCGACCAAGCTATTAAGCTCGTGTCTGTAATTCAGCCAATCTGTCAGTAGGTGATCAGGCAACTCGTCATCCCATTCGATACCCGAGAGCCATAAGCGTTGTATGAACACTTTGGCTGTTATTATCGCTGGAGCAAGCCAACCGAGAGGATCGAACAAGCGGGCGATGTCAGATACCACCCTACGCTTTGTCACTGGAGTCTCCAGCGGAGGAAGGTGAACAGTGTATTGAAATTCATCCGTATCTCTATTCCAAGTTAAACCTAAAATTTTCATAACATTATCAATTTTGAAATTTATTGTATCATGACTCCTATCTGCTCTATCTTTTATTTTTGTTAATAATTCGTCACTACTACTGGACCACTTCTGAAGCTGGAAACCTCCACGCGCCAGTAACTCATTCATCTGACTATATATTTCTTCACCTTCTACGACAGATTCACAACCGGACAAGAAATCGTCTACATAAAAATCCCTAAGGACACGATCCTTAACTAATTGATAGTTCGTTCCTTCATCATGAGCTAATTGTATTAAAGTACGCACCGCCAAATAAGGAGCTGAAGATACACCAAAGGTGACACGCAGCAGACGTAGATGTTGCAACTCAGAATCTGAGTTGTCGCGCCATAAAAAACGTTGGTAGTCTACGTCGTCTGAGGCTACCTTCACTTGCCGGTACATCTTGATAACGTCTGCCACCAAAGTTATCGGATGACAGCGCCATCTCATGATTAAATGACGTAAGTCGGATTGTAAGGTTGGGCCAACCATCAGTTCGTTATTCAACGATACCCCGTTACTACCTGAACAAGAGGCATCGAAGACGACCCTGACCTTAGTAGTACTTTTATCACCGCGTACTACGGCGTGATGTGGTAAATAAAACGCTTCGCGTTTCAATTGTGCTTGGGGGACAACTTCGGCGTGTCCCAAAGAAACATACTCATGAATAACTTTGGAGTACTGCTGTCTTAGCTCAGGATTGCTTGACAATTTCCTTTCCAGCATGTGGAACCGTTTTCGGGCAATATCTTCCGATCCCCCGTAAACGCAGTTAGGACGATCAGCTTTAAACGGGAGCTTGACGATATATCGTCCTGTTGGATCTCTTTTGGTAGTGTTAGAATATATGTCCTCACACGTTTGCTCTTCTTCGGTCAAGATAACCTTATGAGCAGAAGACTCGGATTCCAACTCCCAAAACTGTCTTAAAAGCCCGTTAACATCTAAGCTTGCGTTGCAACATACTGGTTGAGTCCTGAGCGGTGTGTGGATCTCGCCAGACAAGATCCACCCTAACCTGGTCCGTTGGGCCACTGGAGTACCAGGTGGACCCTTGACCAAGCCGTCCACTAGAACTTCACCGACCACGCGGGTGCTTAACAGAAGATCAATCTTACCCGGCGTGTCAAAGAATGGATCTGCAAGTTCTAGGGATGAAATTGACGGCAGCACGTTGACAATCTTCCTTTCAGGAAGATGTGATGTGAGTCTGTTCAATACAAATGCATCGACATACAAGACAAATGTAGGATCTAGGCGTGACTGCAATTTAAACCTCACAACCCATTTAGAAGGCATCGAAACCCCCTCATCATCGCCTAATCGCAATATGTCAGTCTGCGCGGGTGTCTTCTTCAAACCGAGCAACTGGACTGCGGCCTCCGTAATAAAAGAGACCTGAGAGCCCTGATCCATCAGAGCTCTTAAAACAACAACGGAACCAGTTCTCGACTCAATGTTGACCAAGGCTGTAGCAAGCAAACCTTGGTTGTATACATCCGCGAAACAACAAATAGTGGTAGACTCGCATTGATTAGAAGAGGTAGCCGCTGCAGCAACTACCACTTCCGATTCCGCTGAACCATCTAATGGCTCAGTGGCATTGACGGTTGGTTTTGTATGAAGTAATGTGTGGTGTCTCTTTTTGCAAAGATGGCATCTGGTTGGCTGACGGCAAGAATATACGGTGTGGTTAGTTCCTAAACAATTATAACATAATTTATTGATTCGAACAAAGTCGCGGCGAGCGTCATAGTCTTTTTTTGCAAACTGTTTGCAGTGACACAATTTATGATCTCCGGAACACAGAATACACGTTAGAGAAGCGATATGAAATGATTTAACATTGCTATTTGCATTACTAGTTTGAGTCTTGTATTGGTTACTGGGCTTAGTGCCTAAAAATTCTAGTGAACGAAATCTCGATTCTAAAAAGGTTTTGAACTCAGTAAATGTGGGTAAATTATCGTCAACACTGATTTTTGATTCCCACAGTTTTCGAGATTCGGTATCTAATTTTTCACAAATTAAAAATATTACAATAGCATCCCAAGAACTTACATTAATGCCTAAAGTACTCAAACCATGCAAACAATCAACTGTCGTATCTAACAGATTTTTAATAGAAGTTGAAGACTCCTTTACAATGACTGGTTGTTTAACAAATCGCTTTAACATGCAGTGAGATAAGAATTTTTTGTTGTCATATCGTTTACACAAAACAGCCCAAGATTCACTATAATTAGCAGCAGTTACTGGTGTATGTCGCAGTAGCTGTTCTGCTTCTCCAGACAAATGAGTCTTCAAATAGTGAAGACGTTGTACATTATCTAATGAGTCGTTATTGTGTATAAGACTCAAAAATAAATCTCTGAATGTCGTCCACTCAGTATATAATCCAGAAAATGTGGGTAGACTGATCTTTGGTAATCTGACTATCGACGATACTTTTGTTTGTTGATTTTGTGGCGATATATTAATTGTAGTATTAGCACTCATTAGTTCTTTAAGTTCTGTTTTATATAATATGTACAACTCCTCTGTGTTGTCGTAAACCTCATTCGAGAAATACGCGTTGTCTAAATCTAACTCGGTCGCCTTTTCAATAATATTTCTATGTGTTATTACAAATTGTTTCCACTGTTCTTCCAATGATTCTAATCTTGTTTGTAAATATGTTTGTGAAATACGATCCTTTGGCGATTTTTTAAAATTGATTCTAGCTTTTTCAATTACAGTTTTATTATTTAATTGTAGTTTAAATAACGACTTCATTGTAAATATTTTTGAATATACACAACTCTAAACTAAACAAATCAAAGGTTCTCAAGTAAACGTATAAAAATACAATCTACAATAATTTTCTAAGTTACAAGCAATATAAAATGAGTACAGTGAAACGATTCTAAGATATAAGAACTACGAGGGTATAAAAATTTAAATTTTTAGAAGTGTTTTTATCACTTTTAAAACCGGGGTGAAATCGGGCATGGATTCCCCGTCTGAACCAATTTTGCTTAACTATTCTAAGTCTAAACTACTTAACACTACAATGAAATACAACTAAAATATTACAAGTCCCAAAATATTTCACCACACTAAAGATAGTTTTTCTATGTTCGAATTTGTCACTGATTTCTTGCAAGATAAATATTCTAAGTTAATAAATGTTCACTACTTACAGTTTTGTTCTGTCAAACCTCTTTGCACATAACTGCCGATATGTTACGTCACTTTCCCTGACGTCACAAGCTCCAACAACAGCCAAGTAGAAATTCCAAATATTCTAATGCCATCCACCGACTCAACTCCGAAGATAGTATGGTGGCGCCCTCAGCTGGATGCACCTCGCAACTCCGTGCGACGACTTCTGACACCCCTGATCCTTAGCGCCACGACTGTATGCCGCTCAATGTGTTCTTGTGTTGTCACACTCAGACTCTTACCGTTGACTACTATCAGCGCGATAGCAGCATAGCAGGGAAGCCAACGGAACTAGAACTATGCGCTGGGGATTTACTGATCTTCAATAAACCCGTCCGGCTCCGGAGGACCAAAAAATGTTAGAGCTGTTAGCTTCCGAGCACTGATGACTCAAGATAAATAAAACAACCGTTTGATGCGAGTACAAATTTTAATATATTTCTTTGGAAGGTCATACACTAACGGAGACTCTTAACACCGCGACACACCCGAAAGGCACACCGCCATCTATCGAGCGTGTCGTCAACAGAAGTGTACAACATTCGATTGAACAACCGTTCACTGACTGCTTTACGTGCTATCCGAGGCACGGGCGTGAATCACCGCCAAACTTCCAAACTCCGGGCTACTATTAGGAATTTCCTAAGAAAAATCGAAAGACACTTTTTGATCCGCCCCGAGACCTCTTGATTAGCAGTCACATACGCTAACCACTAGACCAACGAGGCAGTAATTTATATATAAATAACATTTATTTTAAATTCTGAAATGTTTTCTATCTTGTCAATGTTGTAATTGTTCGACAGTGGTGGTGGTGGGTGGGAAAGTCCTGATCTCTTTTCAAACGTAGAATCTCAGACAAAAAAGGTGTGTAGGTTTGGTCTGATATTGTTTACAAAGGTATTTCTAATGTGCCTTTTCATCGAATTTATCATAGCAGAAATGTTGTTTTGACGCGAATATTTGTACTAACATAGAAAACATCGTTCCAACAAATCGTAACTTTCCAGTTATATATTTAACTCATTGTATTCTCTAAAAAATTCCTTGAAATACTTTTAGATATAATTTGTATTACTTCTTTATCTAAACTTTATATTTTCTTAAAATTTATTACTCTCTTAACTTTATTATAATTATTAATGCTATGTACTTCTTGTACATATGACATGAAGCACTATCATCATCCAGTAATATTCCCCAGAGTTAGAGTTAAGCGATGAAAGTGTAACAAATTGATTGAATTATTTTCGCATCCACACTAACTTGACTGTGGCAGTGCATAGCTGTCCCTTCCCCCGCCTGTCCCGCACCGCGCTTCCTCATCATAATAGATGCTACATTCAGTATTCGTATTCACGTAGCAATATTTAAACTATTTGTCTATATGTCTTAGTGTATAAAATAAAGCTCATCCACATTAAGTGAATAATTTAATAAATACTCTTAAATGTGTATTCCAAAAATCAATTTTGCTTATGGCTCATTGTATCATTTGGCTTCAACATTAGAGGTAGATAGATGCTGTCATAGACTATTATTATTTAAAACTATTTAAGACGAATAAATCTAATGTACATTGTTGTCACGTAACTCCAATTACTCGACTTACGACCACCACACAGCATGGATAAATAACAGTAAATCATAATAAATTGTAGGCTATGTGTAATGCTGATGTATAAACTACATCATCGTAAATTTTGGTCTTAATCCGTTCAGTAGTTTTTACTTAAAAGACTAAAAACGTTCAAACATACATCCTCACAAACTTTCCCATCTATTGTAATAGTATGAATAGTAGGATAAATAAACTTAATAAATAGAATTAAAGAAAAGAACCCACTTAAAACAAATATTGTAAAAAATGAACTTAAAATAAAAATATATGAAATGATATGAAATGAATAGAGTAATCATAATTTGTAAATAGGTACCTAAATGATTAAATCAAAATCAAAATTTTGGTATTGCCCATGTTGACGACAAAATTGTAAGAATTTGGCAAAAAATAGAGAAGGTCGTCTTTCGGTGGTCTCAAAATGTTCTTATTTGGTGATCTAATGCAGCTAACTCTAATGCGAATATACCATATATTTGATAGACTAGGAATAGATGATCCCAGCAACACATTTGTAGCGTCTATTATCTTTAATAGAGCTAAATTTCACTATCAGGCAAAAAATCCATAACATATTAAATTCTATAAAAATAGATAGTATGTAGACCTAATACTTTATTTAACTAATATCCAGAAAGTAACTTCAAATAGTTTTAGAGAGTTCTCCATTAAAAAAGTTCTACGTAGTTATCCAACCAATGACTAGGTCACAAACACAATTCAACCCTTCTTGAATAATTTTGGAAGAAAAAGAAACAAAATAACAAAAAATTCAGCCCAATATCAAATGATTGAGGGAATAAAAAAATGTTTAAATGAATTGTTTAATCAATAAAATAGGAGGTCTTCCTAAAGAAAAGACAGACAAAGTCACAGAGCTTCTGTTTCAATAAGGATTTAATTTAATGAATACTTATTTCTTGAAGTTTTCTTAGAATGTCATTGTACCCCTGACATCGGAAGGGTTTGCTAAGCTTTACAATTTAGTTGCTATATCAACAATAGAAATAAGAAGTGAATGTTGAGTACTATCCTTATTTCTAGTGTTGATACTAAAATTTCACTGAACTTTGTATTTAAATGAATATCTTTTATTACGTACACTAAGTTTCCTTAGATGTATTGAGATGCAACTGTCATCGATTTCTTTAAACTTATCCGTCTGTGTCTGTCTATAGCTGAATAATTAAAAAAAAATTGCACAAATACCTCTCTGTTGCAGCACATAGACGCTCTGAATATCAGCAGCATTCCTCACATATCATATGAAATCATATATATGCTCCAATTTTACTAAGGCAAAACTTTATAATTTCATTTTATTTTACGATTGAAGGTTATGATTACTTATGATTTTAGATTATTGCAGTATAAAAACTTAGTGCGAAATTAGACGTTAAAAGTTTTCACAAATAGAACAAGTAAATCAATGTAAATTGAAACAGTACATATAACGTGTTTTTCAACAACAACTTTCTATTTCAATTGGGTCAACACCAACAGCATGACAGTTTTGAAATTAGTTTTTGACACTTTCGTAGTCGATTCTATGTCATTTGTTACAATGAATTCAATTTCGCTCAAAAATAGCATTAAAATATTTAAAATCTACTGAATATGGTGGTTCTGTTAGAGTTACATTTCGTAAAACTCGTGATATTTTCGGACAACATAATCTTCCTTCTGAGACAACTATTAAGAAATTGGTCTATAAGTTAGAGTCGACAGGCTCGGTTCAAAGTGTACCAACACTTGTCTGCGTGTTTGACCGAGTTGTTCAACTGAAAACATCACAGCAGTAAGCTAAAGTGTTAGAGAAGATCCAAATTTATCTATTTCTTGTCCTTCTCAACCTTTGGGGTTATCCAAAACCACCATATATATTATTTTTATTGTTATAATGGAATAAGCGTTTGTCTTCCATCTCACCTGATGGAAAGTGTAGATGAAGACGAAGATGGTACACGCCCATCCAAAAGAAATCTGTTTAAGTATGTTCAAGGCGTCGGCCTGTAATCAGTGATCAATGACCTCTCTCTTTCATTTCTCAACTAACCATTCTCACCCACTTATTGTGATCCCGAGTTGCGTGTCCGGACCTTTAATCAAAACGTAATTTTTTGCTCAACGAATAATCTGTTTCTCCCGAGTCTTTCTCATAACTTTGACTACAAAATGCCTCGTACTTTGTGCAAGCAGTGCTGCTATGGAATGAACTGCTATTTGAATTTTGACCGATTTTTCCGTCAATTGTAAATCGAATTTTAATTTTTTTTTGCAACCGAAATACTCACTAGGTGGTCCCATTATCACCATGTCAGGATCTAATAATGGAATCCAAAGGAAATCGATGGAAACTCTCAAAATGTATAGACCCGTATTATGTTAGCCATGATGGTGAGCTGATGATGGAAGACACGAATCCTTAACGGTTAGAAGTTTTAGGATGATTCTTTAAACATCATATTTATGTTTCTTACCTTGAGTCGTATTCTTTGAAGTTATTGAAGTTAGAAGTTGAAGGATCATTCTTTCACTTCCATACACGTAATTATAAACTTTGAGTTGTAAGCTTTCAAATTATTCAGGTGAACTAACGGTGACAGAAAGAATAACAGTTAGGAGTACTTAAATACGTAATGATTAATTACATGTGATATAAAGTCACACTAGACTCTCAGGAGTTTATGTATCAGCAAAACGAAATTGAAGATTAGTAGAACCATTCTTTGTTCAACTTCCTTGTACCCTACTGCTGACACAGGCACTACGACAACTAACCCGTTGATCATTTCTTTTGCATGTATTAACTCGGCTGATTCTATTAGTTCAGGTTAAGTTGCTGGTTATTTACTGCCTCGATGACGGAGTGGTGGTGTATCCACGACTGTCGTGCTTGAGGTCCCTGGTTCAAATTTAGAATCTGATCAAATATTGGTATGATCTACACGATTTTGAAGTACAACTTCAAAAAAACTTCAACCGGCTTCTCCCTGAAAAGAAACACAAAAGCATAAAATAAATTGACTTTGATTTGGCTTTCTTCAATTACATTTTGTTATTTTTTTTTTACCTAATTATCTATTAAGTTAGATAAAGTAATTACTGTTTTATTTATTTATTTAAACTGCACATGTTGTACAAAGGCGGACTTAATGCCATAAGGCATTTTCTCCCAGTCAACCTTCAGGCAATGTAGAATTAGAAATGCAACAAAGTTAACAGTGAGGAAATTACGAGATAAACCTAAATAATACAATACAGTTGTAATGTGGGCTAGGAAACCAGTTTATTTTATGCTTTTCAGTGTTACTATTCAGAGAGTTTCCGTTTTTTTGAAGTCTGTTCATTGTAGTTACTATTAAATTTAGTTTAACAGAACAGGGACAAAAATGAAACAAAGAATAATAGAGGTTAGGTATGTTATCTAACATAGACACAAGCTAGACGTTATGTGTGTTAAATAACTTGTGTACAACATATGAAACTACAAGAAAACTCGGCGGGCGGTCTGTCTGGTCAATGCGTCTGGTTAAATATTTGTGATTTGCAAGTCTCCATATCAAATCTTGTTTGATCATAATAATTTAATCAGATTTCATTAACTTCTGTTCAGCTTCTTTAAATGAAGAAAGAAGACAAAAGAGAAACTCAGCAAGAATGTAAAATATTGTTTTAAGAATAAGTAAATAAATAAATGTTATAACATTTTCACTGCATATTGCATAATTTCTTTTTCATGAATATAAAAATAAATATTTTTTCTATTATAATCCTGATAATTACTATTTGTAAGTTTAACCCTTAATCCTTAATCGTTTTAGTAAAATTTGTTTGAAATGCTCTAATTATTTTGTTAATATTGCAATGCTTGAAAAAAGCACAAATTTTTCGGTACTTATGCCATGACTGTAAGAGCCAAAATAATTTGAATTTGAATTTAAATTTCTTAGCTTTTTAGAGACCATAAAATAACTGAAAAAATCAACCCTTTACAGTTTACTGTTTAGTAACATAAAGCTTTATTTAGTAAAGTAGTAGTTTACAGTTTACTGAAAAATATACGTCTATTATACTTATACTAGACATTATCAAGTTCCTATCGAACTGCCGCACTTCTACGATGTGCACTATAATTCCCACTGTCAAAGAGAGGGAATAAAAACAACTAATTTTGTCATAAAATATGTATTTTACTTTAAAAAGTACGTACTTAACACGCGCAGAAAGGGTTCCGTACAATTATTTATACATTTTTAGCGTCGATCTATTGTTGTTATTAATATAGAACAAATACATTTTGTATTGCGTTTGTATGAGAGCTCCAGTTATATATTTACTTCATTCTGTTTTAAATATTTGATGCTATAGCGACAACGAAAAATAAATAAATCATTTTAAAAAAAATCAAGCAGGCTATCACGTTGCTTATGATACAAATGGACGGACGGACAGATAGACCTGAATTTGCTCTTTATAATTTTTGGTTTGGGTAAAAATATTCAAATTCCAACAACTCTTTTATAAATAAATAAATATTTCGGACAACTTACACGCAACATCATCTGGTCCCAAAATAAGCAGAGCTTGTATTATGGGTACTAAACAACTGATACAAATACATAAACATACTTTTTTTTTTGTAAATACATACATATTATTCATAGAAAACACCCAGACTCTGAAGCAAATAGTTATAAATCACACAAATATTTGGTCTGACCCGGGAATCGCACCCGAGACCTCTTGATCTGCAGCCGCATACGCTAACCACTAGATCAACAAGGCAGTCTATCACAATATACATTGTAAATAAAAAAACTATTTTTGTTATAATATGATAATTTATTTATTTATTACTACATTACAATCTCAATATTCAATCATCCGCTGTTTTTAAAGTCGGTCTACTTGCAAAACTAAAAATTTAAAAACCTTTGTACATCATCATCATTATCAGCCTATCGCAGTCCACTGCTGGACAGAGACCTCTCCCATTGCACACCACTCTGATCAATTTTGGGCTTCTCGCATCCAGCTCCTGCCAGCCATCTTACGCAGGTCGTCACTCCACCCCGCCTGCGGGCGTCTTACACTACGTTTGTCGAGGGGCGGTCTCCACTCCAGAACTCTTCTACCCCAACGGCCATCAGTTCTGCGGCTAATATGGCCAGCCCACTGCCACTTCAGCTTGCTAATCGTTACGTGTTACGTCACAAAAGAAAATAGAACACAGCCAGCCCGTGTACTCTTCAGTGTACCACAATATACTTACTCTTTTAAACGAGTCTGCGGAATGGTCATCATATTTAAATCTCAGATTTCATGCCACAGCCAGATGTTTCCATCTCGTCACTGTGTTGCAAATGTAGAAGGACGCCGCGACGGAGAAAATAAACCATACGAGCAATACAAAACACTGTTTAAATTTAAATTATATTACAATAAGTTTATTAAAATCTTAGTATCCTTGAACACAACATCAATAACCTTGCATTTGACCCTTGTCAACAATTGTAGCATTGGCAAATCTTTAATGCGACGAAACAATAACGGTCTAGCGAATGATATTTTTTTTGAAACATAGTAACTGAAGTATCTAGAATACTTCAGATATGTTTCAAAAAACTTCACGTTAAAGTTGAACGATTGTTAAAGAGATCGTTCTTTATTAAAGCTATCAAGCACTTGTATTGCTAAGCTAAACTATTGAACAAATACTAGTTATAAAGGAGTTTTAAAGGAGTTTTATATAATCATCCTCATCATCATCATCATCAACAGCCTTTAACAGTCCACTGCTGGACATAGGCCTCTCCTTAGAAAGGAGGTTTTGGCCTACTATACTCGTACCACCTATTTTCACGACAAAAAGACTTCATGTCTATATCCAGCTATGACGAGATTTAAGACGTCGATGTATTTTGAATTTCAATAAGCTCTATTTCCATTTCGTTCCACCTCATGGACCTACATACATTACGAGATCTCATATTAAATGGGTTTCCCTTTCTTAGACAGGTAAATACGAAACGTCTGTGCCTGTTCCTTTACTTTGGGATGTTTTTTTTTCTCCCGTCTACCCCATAGTGTGGGGTATTATTAGATAGGTCTTTTAAAAACATTAAGAGTTTCTTACAATTATTTTTCTATTTACGTATCTGTTTGCGAGTTATCCATCTTTAAAGCGCAATTTTTTGCAAAAACATGGCGTGCCCCCCCTCTAAAAGCCATACGCCTGGCTCGAAAAAACTGAAAAAAATCATGAAAGTGGTCTATAATAAACTTTCAAGGAAAACTACAGCAGTTTTGATAACTTTTTTAATTTCAGGAGTTATAGGGTCCTAAATTGTAAAACGCACTCACTGAGCTCACTGTTCCACTATAAGAGATATATTAATAATTAGAATTCTCAGGAAATCAGTATTTTAAGATAATTTCAGTATAATTTTCTTTGTAGTATGGTAATTCTACAGCGACAAGGTTGCATTTGAAATCACTGACAGACCTTTGCTACTTTGTTATGCTTAAGAAACTCACTATCGGACCAGACTTACAAAACATTTACATGAAGGTCTAAGTCAAATCACACTAAAAATAGGTTAAGATTGGTATCGATCAATACAGGAACGCATTCTACTATCACCCGAAAAAAAGCTTATGTGTGTTATTCTGATATATGTAAGTTATATTATTGTGAAGTTCCATCAAAATCCATTCAGTAGTTACAAAGAGCAACATACATAAATACTCACAAACTGTCGCGTTTATAATATTGGTAGGATATGAACGAGGTATCGTCGTTCGTAGAATGGTCGTAATATTTTATCTAAATCCATGTTCCAATTTGTTTTTTCACGAGAACTAATATATTATACAAAAAATAAAAATCAATTAAAGAGTTTAAAATATTTGCTTATGTCACCGAAAGGATTATGTAACAGAACCGATAACATTTAAAGTTTTCCTTCTAAAGTAAGCATAATTTTCAGACATATTCAGTCCAACTATAGACAGCACACAAAGGGTAATTTCACTTTACATTCTGTTCCTATCCATTGTGCGGCGTCGTTCTGTGATCATTTACGATGTATGATGTAGGTATATAGATTCTGAAGATAAAAGCATCGTCAGAGCATGTCACGGTTTTATCAAATTGTTACTTATTGATGCTCTAAGTAGTGTTATCCGTTTACAGCAAGTCGCGAATGATGCAACATGACACGCGATTTCGATACCGCGATCGAATGCAACAAGTAGCTAAAAAGCGATGCAGCATCGATGCAATCGTAAAATCGCCGATCACCGATGCTAAAAGTAGCTAGTGTGCTGTGGCCCTTACAACTGACTCAGCTTCTCTCCTATTTTCAGTTATTTAATAATAATAAAGAATAAAGAATATCGGATACTCAACAACAAAAAGGTACATGGTAGCAATCCCGCAGATTTCTATCCTAATGTTACTGATCATTAAAGTTTAAAATAATATATTCCCTTATTACATTCAAATATATACATATTTACATTTAAATTTTTCTTACTGTTCCAAAACACGTTGTGTCTTTTGGAACAGTGATATAACGGATTTTTCAACAAGAACTTTGTTTTCTAAAACAAAATAAAATAAAGAATTCATATGAAGATGATACAAATTTTATTGTATTACGAAGAGAAAACTTCGTTAATTATGAATGAAATATAATATCTGACAAATGTCCACCACGAGCAGGCTGACAGGTGTCGATTCTTTCATCTAAGTTTATAAACACTTTTTGGCTAAATAAATATAGCCTGAACTGAGCCTATATATAACATAAATTGTATTGTTGTTCACAGAAGGTTACGAAGATGACCACAGCTTACGTCCCACTAAAGATAGTTTTGACACCCGTGCCAGAGGAGCTGCCAGTCCAGGTTGGAGCTGCCCAACTAGCAGCTTCTTTGTCAAACTTGCCAGGTGAGTCCTCTTTTTTTATTTTACACACATTGAACGAAGTCATCCGTACAGGAACTAAGCATATAAATATGGATACAGTTCCAACTCTCCAACAGACATGAGATGCATGTCAGTTTGTTCGTTCCTACGAAAACAGCCAGCCCACTTGTAAAATCAGCGGAGTTTTCATACACATTTTCATAAAACGGTCTTCATGAGTCATAGTCCTTCTAGGTCTTCTTGCCTAGGTCAATCGCTGATAAATTCTACTGGTATTAAACAAGCAAGAGTCGGTGAAACATTGGAGTTATAGTTTATTATATACGAGTATTTATTGTTAAATATACTATTGCATTATCATGGTGATTCACGCCCGTGCCTCGGAGAGCACGTAAAGCCGTCGGTCCTGGTTGTCATGAACACCTATGGCAATCGCTATTTGGAAGGCAGTCCCTCAAATATACTAACAACTAGTTCAACATTTGAATTTCAGTTCTCCCCTTAGGGTAGCGGAGTTCCAATGCCAAACGCTTCGTGTAAAAACTGAAATTCAGGTAAAACCGGTTAACTAGTAAGACGACCCCGAATAATATTGGGAATAGAGGCTAGGAAGAAGAAGAAGAATGCTATTGCATTATTACACGTGGAAAAGGTCAACACAGCTTACTCACAGTCACATAATGCATCGTATGAAATAAAAATAAATAATTTCTACTACACTTCCAAAAAAATATTGAAAGCTCTGAATTTTAGTGATGTTTATTTAGATCATGGCCAGGTGTTAGCTTAGTGGTTTAAGCCGTCGCCACGCTGCTCTCTACTGCGTTAAGTGTTGTGGGTTCAAATCCTACACGGAAAAGCGGCCAAGTGCGAGTCGGACTCGCCCATGAAGGGTTCCGTATCAGCAAGTAACATCATATAAAAGTTCTTGTAGTTCGTTATAACTTTGATCGATGTTTTTATAATAGTGTATTGATTAAATGAAAGGTAAATTGCGGTTTACGATTTGTGACGTATTACAAAAAAACCACTTACTAGATCTCTTTCAAACCAATTTTCGTTGGTAGTTTGCATGGTAATGTACAACATATATTTTATTTAGTTTTATTACTCTCTTATTTTAGAAGTTACAGCCCCCCCCCCCTCCCCCCCGCACACATTTTTCCACTTTGGAAGTGTCTCTCGCGCAAACTACTCAGTTTAGAAAAAAATGATATTAGAAACCTTAACATAATTTTTCCACACCTACCACACCCACAGGTATCTATGGATAGATGTGCAAAAATGATGTATATTGTATTGTATATTTGTAAAGTCCCCCGTGACACAGGAATATATTCCTAATGTGGCACACATATCTATACTCAAATGTACCAGGATTGCTCTTTTTAAATTGGATAAAGTGTCAGAAAATTTATAAGTATTTTGCCGTAATCAAAACAGTTACCTTGTCATAGTACTAGACTAATACACTTATATTAACAACAGGATCGGATGATGGCGTCCAGAATACTGTGAGACCGCCAATCACTGATTGTGAGTACTTTTTAAACTTTTTTATTCATCAGAGGTTACTCGACATCCTTTGAAATCACTCATTTAAAAATATATCTCATTTGTAAAAGAAGATTTAAGACTACTATAGGCTACTATAGTCTACTAGGGGCTTTCGACATTCACCCCAAGAATCGTGGAGGTTCTACAATCGGTCATCCATGATTGGGCGGGACAACAGCAGGGAAGGAAGGGGTCCCGCCTTTCCTTCCCAACGTTGCAGGTCCTTTCCGGGGACGGTGGCTTTCGGTCGTTAGGAGGGAATCATCGGAGGAGATCTCTCACTATCAGCCGTCATCTGCACCATGGCCGGTAGCGACAGTGGATCTAGCTAGTTTGAAACCTTCTGCGAAGACGTTAACTCGCAGAAAGAGGCGGCGGAAAAGATCCGAGTTGGGCCCTGATATCGTTACAACAGCAGTTCCTGGAGGCCTCCAACCTGGGCCGAAGAGTGGTTTCAGTAGCTTTGTCCTGCGTGGTTTGCTTAGCCGCATCTCATATGTATGAGTAGAGTGAATGAGTAGAGCATTCATTTAAAACGGCATATGACACTGAAAACATCAGACTGAGTCTAGCGGTGTTGCTTGCGGTTGGTTTTTAGAATGCGGGTACGGCTGTGGTACTTCTTGTAACACCAGCTACCTTCCAGTGATAGTCCCGTGAACTCGGAACAAACAGACAGACAGGTAGGTAGGTTTTTGTTGTTGGTAACGTATATGCTTTTAGTTTAATGAAAAAAAATCTAATTTGAAATTACAGATTAGCTATAAATAGTCTGCCACTAGCCGTATCAGATACTCTCACTCCATGTTACAGGAGTACTGTCTTGATGCAGCTAATTGGCAGACTATTGAATGTATTGGCGATGTCCAACACCGCTAACAGCACCCTGTCACAGCTGCCTCTTCGAACACAGCTCTCAGGCGCAGCATGTCATCGACCGTTGAAATAGTTTACTCAACTGGTCTAGCAACACGATGGGCATTTAGGCCGCGACCAAGTCGGCAGGGCGTCTGGACTTCCTCAATAGGACCGGATTCCCGTTCTTCCAGCATTTAGGAAAGCATTCGGACGCCAAGTTTTTAAGAACATTCATTATTACTTTGGTTAATGACTCCTCTTAAAATACTTGCCCCACAATAAAGAAAATAATACACTTTTTTACAGTCTGCGTAGTTTTAGCAGCAGGAACACAAGAGGGAATTGTAGTGAAGCCGAAAAAAACTGTATTCTACCCATCAAACGGTCAGGGTGAGTAGTATTGAATTGTTTCCACAGACATAATACTCTACACCCGCCAAACCCAAAACTAAGACAATTTATGTACCTCATCGACTGTTTTCTAGAGTTCGGTAAGCTAGCTAGCCTTAATTATTACCAAGATTCCTGAGGATCGGCTACTCGTTCAACCGGCTTTACCCGTATCCGTTTTTACACAGAACGACTGGCATTTGATCTCCGCAAACCTGAGGGCCAACTGAATTCGAAGGTTTAACTAGTTATCCGTATATTTGAGGGCTTTGACTGTTCTATACTCGTTAACACCATGGATGGTCATGACAACCTGGACCGACGGGTTAACTTATTTTCCGAAACAGGGGTGTGAAACAGCCATTTTTCTATCTCTCGGCTGCTATTACGAATTACCTGTAATAAAAACCCAACAATGGCGAAATTACAACTTGGCTTGGTCTTGACAGTTCCCAACTGGCATTGGGTCAGCGTGGGGACGTATGGCCCTAACCCACTCTTGATGGAGGACTCGAGCCCAACATTGGGACATTATGGATTGTTGATGAATAGTCTGTGATAAGTGGGTGCTGTCACTGTGCCATCACCTTATCATAGTTTTAAGCCAACAATTCGATAGTAGAATAATCTTATTTTTCAACACAGGATCACAATTAATACGAGTGAAGGTGAAGCCATCCAGCCATGTAGTTATGGCACCCAACTATGGTGAGTAAATTTCGTTATTTTCACATATAGCGTGGTCAATATTTAATTATATTTGAAACTTATCCATGGATCGCAATGATAAATGTGTTTTGAAGGTCTTTCTACACACACTAAAAAACACACATCTTATTTATCTAGAAACTGACGACACACTACAACCGTACACGCTATTTGTTCATATCAAAGAGCATGCAAGAAGAAACGGAAGAATATCTAAAAAAATGTTTTACAAAATGAGAACTCAAAATGACTACTCATTATGATGAAAAGCACGTAAAAGACAAACTGCCTTGGGAGCCCAGTAGCAGTGTATACGACTGCTGTGATTGAGGTCTCGGGTTCAAAACCTAGGTCAAATGTGTCTATGATCCTCAGATATTTATTTTCGAGTTTGGGTGTATAATCGTACAAAACGCCCAAAATTATTAAATGTTATTATAATTTGTACATTAAAAAAAATTATAAAATAATATGCTATCAGTCAATCTACCTTTTGTTGTACAAGCTCTGCTTGAATTTAAACAGAAATACAATCTACGAGTACTGACCTCCAGTCTCATTGTAAATTCTCGAAGTGAGAGAAAAGAGAGCTATACACTTTATATTAAGCCACTAAACCCAATTCTTGATGAAGTCATGCTTGTTTAAATGACAGGGCAACAACATACTTGCCTGGAGAAACCCATATCTTCAGTCTCCCCAATAGACCTGAATGGTGAGTTAATATTTAATTACTTCAAAGCTTTGGTTTGACTACAGAGCAAAAAATCTTTTGTAGAGATACCAGCGTCTTACTTTAAAGTTATTCTTACACACATTTCACAACATCTTCGATTTCAAACCAAGTTTATCACGTACACTTAAATACTTACTTTAATAACACAAGTAAAAGACATTAATACTTGCAAATATTCATGCACTGCGTGTGTGGGACTCCCGGAGGAACCGGTTTACCCAACCCGCGGCGGCTTACCCATTTGCAGCTGGGAGGAACACCAGGAACGCATCAGCGGCTTCTAAACGATTTGACCTTGTTGTGAAAAAAAAAACGTTCTAATACTCGTAATGAGTAATATTTGAAACTCTGAACACCTAGCACTCTGCAGACAGAGTGCTAGGTGTTCAGAGTGCGATAGACGTCGGGACTCTTGGTCTCCTATGTATCACTGCTCGGAATGCTCCTCTCTCACGCTATTGGTTAGCCTTTAAGGCATGCGTGTAAACGTTAAAACTTGTCTATTTTGAACACCTATTTCCTGATAAATTCAACTTAGCTTTCTCCACAGGGATGATAGTTGGAACCGCGGAGGAACTGCTACAGCTTATAAGCCCTATTGGTAAGTAGTATTAAGTTATGTGTTTTTATTTTTATCTTTTCTTCCTTACGAATATAGTATGATAGTGCTATGAAGATCTAGTGTACGGACTAATGCTCACAGCTCGTTGCAGTCACCTGCTATACATAGGCCTATCCCAAATCTCACAACAGAGCCCGCTCTGTTGCTTTCCGTATCCCGTCTCATCGGCGACCGAACGCAAGTGGTAAGGTACTACGCTCACCAAGACGCGGCCTCCATTTTAACATGGTACATTTTAAGTTTACCAAAGCTTAAGTATATTTTTTTAAAGTATTGCTAAATTAAATTATGTAAAACTTCCTAGTTATTAGACCATGACCACCAGACTTTTAATGATTAAAAAATTTCAGTTCTGTGTGCAATTCTTTTGGAGTTACAAGTCTTGTATCTCCTTTTAATTTCAGTTTCCATCTTGACATGTTTCGATAACAGTAATTACATCTCTAAATAATAAATGGTATCTGCGTAACGGGTCAAATTTGGTGTCTTAAAGTTTCGTCATGTCCGTCGGTCCGTCTGTCGTTCTTCGACTTACCATTCTAGTTAGTGCTTGGAAAATGTAATTTGGTATAAGTGTGTTTTTAACACGTTGACAAAGAGCTAAATTAAGAAAAAAAAGTTATTTGGTAGTAAACCTCCCTTACAAGTAAAGTGGTGTCCTATATTCATTTTGTTAGATATCCTTAGAATGTTTCAAGTTTAAGGTAAGTTTTTCTTCACTTGTATTATATTTTATACATTTGTTATGTAATGACGACGAACTTGCATACGCATACCATCTGTCTTCTCTAGATCGTAACTATACTGTATTAATTATGTTATACTTACGAATGAATTTATGTTTCCATTTTGCAGTTTCACCTCCCACCCCGATACCAGAGAATGCAAGTAAGTTCAATAAACTTTTAGTACTCGAGTGAGTACTGATTCGATGGTTTGGGTACATAAATATACATACAGTGCTTTTTTGTGAGATTATTCAATGATGTAGTTTGCTGCCATCTTTGTTTCCGTTTTTTTTTTGCTGATTAAATTTCTAGTCTCTACTGAATAGTTACTTAAAATGTCACGACGTTACTGTATTTAAAATTGAGTGTCAGTTACAAATGTGAACATTTTCTGAGCTGAACTTCAGATTGATAGTAGTTTTGACATAAAACTTTCCCAATCATTGAATTGCTAGCATCGAGCGGGTATCTCTCAGCATATATTTATTTATTTATTATTAACTTAATGGTCATAGTGATCGAGTTCATCTCAAATTAGCTTTCTATATTTAAAAAGTCAGATGTTCTTGCAGAAAAATAATTTATAATCTATATTTAGTGGGTCAGTAGGTGACGTTACATTGTAAGTTTCCAATTACGCATAACAATGCTTTCCTTTGTGATGTAGGAAGTCTAGACACCAAGTATGTATTTGGCGTTAATATCGCAGATTTTTGTAGGAGATATCGGTATGGTTTAGATTTTAAAGAATACCTTGGCTTCTTGATGAAACTCCTATGGCATACCTTTTGTCCATAACACACACAGCAACAACCTGTATCTCAAATTATTTGTGCTTGAATCTCACGTAATGATAAATGTTTTATTTTATTATAATTGCGCTACCACCTCTGACTCCGTTATCCAGATGTAAAAATACGTTTCCAATATAAGACATATGTACAATAATATATTCTATGTTTGTAACAACTTGTAGCTCATTCTCAAGGCTTAAAAGTCCATTAGAATTTAAGTCCTAATTCTTAGTTGGTATAATAGTTTATTTAATCGTTCATCATCATCGTTCGATGAACGGAGATAGGTTTGTTTTTTTTACCCTAGCAATATTACATGAAATATCTTAAAAATACCATTTCAAATACATATATATATATACAATATGTTACCTTTATTTTACTTATACATAAATCGCTAAAAATCGTACAAAATATATCGGAACAAATACGGATATATGTATGTATAAAAGTTAACTCGTCTGCTTAAAAAAGTAGAAAGTCTCAAATAATTATTATAGAAACAAAAAAGCCGACTACTTAAAAGTAATGAACTGAAAAGAGAAAAATAAGTATCACAATATCTATATAAAATTGAACTCTTGCATTGTTTTCTAAGCTTACTATACACTATATGGTACGGGGAAAGTATTATCAACTAAAACTACTTTTGTCACTGCATGCAACACTCTGAAGCGTTTAGTAACTTTAAAAACAATGCATTAGTTTGTCAATTGTATACAGATATTGTCACAATTATTTAACTAATGTTAGTTTCATCCCCAGTTGTCACGGAGCAGGTGGCCAGAATCAAGGAGGACCTGCAGAAGCCTCCATCGGAATTTGTTCCAAACTATACCGGTGAGGGGTACTCATTTAGTTTTGCCACACATATTTTTCTAATTTCATTCCAACATTAATATGTTTGAATGAACTTTAAGAAATATGTGTAATATTGTATATCTATATTGAATGGGAGTATAAAATCGAGATGTATTTTTTAAGGTAAGGTTTGTTTAAGACAATTTTTCGTTCAATACACTTAGAAACATCGATTTAAATTTAGTGTTAAAAAGTTTATTTCTGTTTGCTGTCCCTAAAAATTAGTATAAGTTTGTGGTAACTTGATGTCTTCTACTTCTACTAATTATACTTACCTTTGGTAATCAAAACAAAGTATAAATAATTTACACTGGTGCTGCCGGCCTTTGAGATAAGGGTTACCGAATACGTTCGGTTCGGTTCATTTGTTATTTAATGACCACGAACTTACATACGAATATACGTGGCGATATGCGCTATTCGTTAGAGCTATCTGCCCAACAATCCTATATGTCGTAACTATATACAATGAATATGTTTCCTTTTTGCAGTACCGCTTCTTGAGCAGAATTCAGGCGATGGAGGTAAGTGCAATAAAACTATTATAGTAGTCAAGTGAAACAACATTTCAATTTTATGTACAATACCCATTCGATAATAGTTATATAACTATGGAATGCATCTGTGCAGTCAATTTATTAGTTATAAGACTAGTTTCTCAGACTATCACTTCAACCAAACAAACACTCTTCAGACGTATAAGATTAGCATAGTCATAAATGGAATTGTTCAAGGTGTTGTGGAAACCTTGAATTTGATCGAGAGGACGCATTAAATTTATTTCTCTGTAATATTCCATTGTCATTCCAATGACATTACAATGTCACCATGACACCTATTATTCGAATCAGTTTTGATTTGAATTGAGATCGTTTTTTATTTTTTTTGGAAGACGGTCCC
The DNA here is from genome assembly GCA_932526445.1 of Phragmatobia fuliginosa. Taxonomy (NCBI): domain Eukaryota; kingdom Metazoa; phylum Arthropoda; class Insecta; order Lepidoptera; family Erebidae; genus Phragmatobia; species Phragmatobia fuliginosa. The sequence goes on from OW052057.1 coordinate 16,018,075, forward strand.
CATTTCATCTCATCCACATTTATTATCATTAAATTCAGTACTACAATGATGACTGGAAGACTAAAATTGAAGACGTTAATTACTTGACTTTGGCAGAAATAGCTAATAGCTAATTTCATCAAAAGAAGTAGACGTACATTAATCTTTGTAATGTTCCATTTGATGCTTTCAATAATCGGATTGCAGATTGCAAAACAAATTACATTAATAGCTTATTTCGTCATGTGAGCTTCATATCATAAGCTTAATGAATCATTTTACTAATTGCAGGTACAGCCCTTTCAATAAATTGAATCGCATTCGAATCGCATCGAACATTTACTTATTTTATGCATTGTGCATCTATTGTTTAATTTGATTTAGTATTTCTTGCGTATTAAATTTTACTTGTTCATGTCTTCTTCAAAAAAAACTAAAAGAAAGGTATGGTATTGATTTTTATTCCCATAAGGAACTTACTCGTGCCTTTACTAAAAGATTTAAAAAAATAATCGGAGTCGAGTGGTTCTCAAGTATTGTCCTTAGCAATATATTTGGCAATTCACCTGTAATTTGTAGAATATTACACAGAAGACTGTCTGAGTGCCGGTGTTACCGCGGTTATCGTTGTATCGCGACTAAAACTGTGGAGAAAAGCTAGTACAAGAAATAATCTTGAATTACTACATATATCATCTGCGGGTGAAAGTACCATCAACATCGGTTCTGCTGTCCCTGAGATTAGTTGGAAAAAACAGGCAAATATATCTTTTAATTTCTTGCTTTAAGAAAGTAATGTGTAGACGTAGTTTAATAAAAAGAAAACATTCAATTTTACAAACATACGTTTCAATTTTGTTATTTGTGTTGTTCTTAGATGTGTATATTAACGGGCAGCACTGTAATGATTGTAATTCGATACTTTGTTTACTAAAGCCTTATCTTTTATATCCATTGTTGACATATGATCTCCTAATTAGCCCTGGAGCCTTCAAACAATCACGTGTCTTTCTTTGTAAATAATAATAACGCAGGGAATGTTATTTTAACCCCGAAGTTTCAGTCGGTGGTGGACATAGGTAAGTTTTGAGATTTCGATGCCTAATGTAATCTAGAATGCTATTATACCAACATGTCCGACGGTTGTCGACGTGGTCAGTGTGGTTTCTTTCGAACCTTTTTTCTAAGGACGACGATGGTGGTATGATCACCCATATGGCTCTTTGTTATTGCTATTATTTACGAGGATCAGCTCACGAGGTTTTAATACCAATAACCTACACGAAAAAAGGTTCTCGTCGATGCAAGACTGACGCTTGACTAATGACGTAGGTACTTATATTTGGTTTAGTTGGTATCCAATATATAATATATTCAAAATGTGTTCATTATACAAATAAAATATTTATAGATAAATAGATAGAAAAAAAACTTTTTATCCGTACACCGTTTTATAGCTTGATAATACAGAACAGAAATTACATTTAATGTACAAAGGGCGGCCTTATTGCTAAAATCAATCTCTTTCAAGCAACCTTGGGATGGAATAAAATGTTTTGAAAAGACAGTAGTTGATGGTGTAATGAGTTTTGAAAAATTATAATTCGCTCATGAATATAACTTAGAAATGCATATAATTATATCTCCATACATGTACAAATAGATACATACATATACATACAAACATACATACCAACGATATACATACATATACATTATACTAAACATATAAATAACTATTAATTATATTACAATATGATAACAAAAACATTCACATAATATCCAAATTGTTGACTGATCCAGTTATGCATAATAAAGTTCCTGAATCATTTTTTTAAAGCTATTTATTGTTTGTGCCTTCCTAATGTTCGTCGGTGGTGCATTCCACAAGCGTACAGCTTCAACTGTAAAAGACTGGCCATAAAATTTAGTGGTCTGCAGAGGCATCTTCAGTCTCAAATCTTCAGATGAAATTAGACATTTGTCATATTGTGTGTCATTAAGGATCTTGAAACGTTCTTTGAGGTACAAGGGGGCTCTAGGATTAAACTAGATGATAAATATATATACCTACATAGTAAGGATATGTATGGATGTGTATGTAATGATATAATTCTATTTAAATATCTTTTATTTATTTTCAGTTTGTAAACCAATTGCTATAGTTTCAGAACTTTTTTTTTGTTAACCGACTAGAAATGGTGGAGGTTCTCAAGTCAACGCAATTATTTTATGTATAACTAGCATAAAATTTTATAGAGTAGTCCGATTTTGGTAATTAAATAAATAAATAAATAAATATTTTGGACATCTGACACACAACATCGTCTAGTCCCAAGATAAGCAGAGCTTGTGTTATGGGTACTAGACAACTGATATAAATACATAAACATACATTTTTTTTTTGTAAATACATACATATTATACATAGAAAACACCCAGACTCCGAAACAAATATTTGTGAATCACACAAATAATATTTGTTCCGACCCGGGCATCGAACCCGAGACCTCTTGATCAGCAGCCGCATACGCTAACCACTAGACCAACGAGGCAGTCAACGTAATTCTTTGGTATTGGAAAGGTAGTACATAATGAGAGATTCATAGTCACAAAAAATATGATAATAATTTTTTTTTACAAAAAATTCAACCGCTCAACAAATTAAACTGCAAAAATAATAAACTTTTTAATTTAACGTCAATAACTAACTTCATAAAGTAATGAAACGATTTCTAAGAATATTTTTTTGTAAATTGTAAAATTGAGTCGGCGTCAAACATTCAATGTACAAAGATCACTAAATTACCTTAAATTTAACGAAATAATCAAATCTAAATAACAATACAACATAAAAATAGGTAATTAAAAAACTAAGATGTCATAGAATAAGGTATTTTTAAATCGTTAAAACTTGTTTTGGAGTTCTTAAGCATTTTTTGAACTTGTTATAATATCAATTAAAAGTTTGAACTGTATTCTTGAACATTTGCTTTTAACTGAAATAAACAAAACTAAGTTAGAAATAAGTTACGTTTAGTTTAAATAGGTGTTTAGTAAAATAAGATTTTTAAATCTACAGGCTCAATATTTTATATAGAAGCTCAGTCTGAAGCAAAGTATTTTTAACAGTTTATTTATTTGGTAGTCAACAAGTCCCTTCACCAAACAAAATTGAAGGGTTTTTTGAGGACTTCTTCAACTTCAACTTTTGGTTGTACAATATTTTGTGAATAGTCGTAAGCTGAAATACATGCAGTTAGAAACAACACCACACTAGTCTGGCATATCAGCATCGTTATATTTACCTCACATTTAATAAAATGACTAAAACAATGTAACCAAAAATTGTTAAAACTATGTTAGAAAATATTGAAAGTTTCTTGTCTGTTCTCCATAGGATCTAGGACTTGGAACAGACACTTAACTTCACGACTGACTATTGACTATAACTTGACGTTTCAAAAGTGCCGTTGTATTGGTGTATTTGAAATAAAAATGGTTTGTTTGATTTGATTACACACGTGAAATATCTCGACAATCGAGACGGTTAAAATCTTGTTGATTATTTATTTAATACTAATAATTCAGACACGCATTTTTCCAATTCTCGATTTGTTACCTCGTGAACAGCTCGACATTAAGTTCAACTTCTCAACTCTATTGAACCATCAGTTAGAATAACCTAGTACTTAGAGCTGATACAATAATAAACAAATGTAATGTGTTCATTGCTTTCAGGAATTGAGCCCGATCTAGAAAACTGGTCTGATGAAATATTACACGATTCGGTAATCACGCTCATTGATAGCAGCAATGCCAGAAAAGAAGCTGCGCAGGAAACACAGCTTAAGCTTAGCCAGCAGCCACCAGCGATGGTAACACCAACATCAGCAATGGTTGCACCATCCTCAGCAATGGTTGCACCATCCTCAGCAATGGTTGCACGGGTTACACCATCCTCAGCAATGGTTGCACCATCCTCAGCAATGGTAGCACCAACAACAGGAACGGAAGTACTACAACGCGTAACGATAGCACCACCAACAACAGTGGTAGCACAGCTACCAGCAACGGTAGCACCAAAACCAGAAACGGTAGCATCACCACCAGCACCTGCCCCAATGCAAACTTCAAGACCAACACGTACCAGTCCGCGGCTCCATGGAACTACAAAGTGCGTACACGTAATTATATTCCTTACCTCCTACTTATGTATTCGTCATGTCTGTCTGTCCGTCCGTATGTCACAGCCACTTTTTTCCGAAACTATAAGAGCTACACTGTTGAAACTTGATCAGTAGATGTATTCTGAGAACCGCATTAATTTTTTTTATACAAAAATAGAAAAAAAGCAATAAATTTTGGGGGTCCCCATACTTAGAACTGGAACTCAAAAAATTTTTTTTGTCAAAACCATACATAAGGTATGTATGTATAGGTCTTCAAAAATGTTGTTTCTAACATCATTTTTTTCTAAACAGAATAGTTTGCGCGAGAGAAACTTCCAAAGTGGTAAAATGTGTGTGTGTCCCCTGTAACTTCTTAAATAAGAGAATGATAAAACTAAAAAAAATATATGATGTACATTAACCATGCAAACTTCCAACGAAAATTGGTTTGAACGCGATCTAGTAAGAAGTTTTTTTTTTAAGACGTCGTACGTAATCATAAACTGCAATTAACATTTCTTTCAATCGAAACACTATTATTAAATCATTGATGAAAGTTACAACGAACTACAAAAACTTTTATATGTTTTATTCTGATATATAAGTTCCACCTAAATCCGTTCAGTAGTTTTTTGCGTGAAAGAGCAACAAACATACATACTCACAAACTTTATAATATTAGTAGGATGTAACATGTATATTTTTACAAAAAAGAAATATGTTTTAATGAACATTGTACAAGCTCTGCTTAATTTGGGACTATATGACGTTGTGTATCAGAGGTCCGAAGAATGTATTAGGAATACTATATATCAGTTGTCTGGTTACCATAACACAGGCTCCACATAATTCTATAGCAGATATCATGTATGACATGTGTCAGCATCTTATAAATTTAACTTTCTTTATTCAATTATTCTGCTTATTAAATCATCTTCCTAGCCTTTATTCCTAAGCTTATTTGGGGTCGGCTACTAGTTCAAACGGTTTTACGTGAATTTCAATTTTTCCATGGCGCGACTGGCATCGGATCTGTATTCTGTCTCATTCGCAAGGCGCTGTTCATGCTCAGAGGAAGTCTCTCCAAGTCTGCGTACTGTAGCCGCTCGAGTCTGGGATGTATGTCTAGACAGTTGAGATTTTGGAAAATGGAACAGTTGTTCTAAATAGTTTTATTTTTATTATGGAAATAAAGCATATAAGAAAGATGAACTTACCATAATTGCAAAAAACTAAACGGTTTGACAGCTCGTTTTTGGTGAGAGTCGCCAAAGTTTGGAACGACCTGCCTGGGTCTATTTTTCCTGATGAGTTGAACTCTGGAGCCTTTAAGAGTAGAGTGAACAGGTTTCTTTTGGATGCGCGAACTTTCCAACAGGTGAGATGGAAGACAAACGCCTATTCCATTACAACATTAAAAATACTTATAACTTAAATTAATCTACATGAAGCAAATGAAGCAAACTAACTGAACTGTGGTGCTAATTTCAAAACACGTATGAACAGCTTCTCGCTTATTCATAAGCATATTGATTTAAATTATTTTATTATTATTAAAAATTAAATTTACTATACTAATATTACAAGCGCCTCCAATAAGTTGTTTAACGTAACAAGGAATAGTTTAGGGATTTTCTTCTTTTGTTCATTCTTCTTCCTAGCTTATTCTCAATGTGATTTGGGGTCGGCTACTAGTTCACCCGGTTTTTCCTGAATATCAGTTTTTCCACGGAGCGACTGGCATCGGATCTCCGCAACCCTAAGGGAGAACTGAAATTTGAAGGTTGAACTAGTTTTCAGTCCATTTGAGGGCACTGACTTCCCAATAATACTTTTCTTCATTAGGCTTAATTATTATTCTAACTGTATGACTAAAGTACTGAATGTCGTTACTACTAATCTCAGTTTCTAACCTTTATTGCCCATTTCCAACACAGTTTGAATACAAATATCAAAATTACATGGACAGTCAAAATATTTATTTATTAATTATTATTTATATTTTCTTCTAGTTCACGATTGGATGCCTACCGCTTCGCAATACCAAAAGTTACAAGACGTATACGCCGTATGTGTTTCTTAAAACTTGTAAATTGTTGTATTCTAGTCTGAACTGTGTTTCATTTGTAGCACATATTCTAATATACTTTTCACACTTCTTACCTCTGTTTTGTCCTTAAAAGAGAATTAAAAGCACGAGAAATATCTCGTATTTTTTAAATTCTTTTTCAGTTCCTGCATCTCTGTTGCTTTATATCTTATATCATAATAATATAACCAACCATTTCATTTTGTTTTAATTCGTTCACAATGTATTGATGTCTTGTTTAATTCAGAATTAAATTTCAGTCACTCGTTGTTGTATGTAATTTGTCTCGACTACTACTAAATATGATACAGAACAATTATAGATTAGTTACTAAGTTAGTGCTCCTTGTGATCAATAGATGGCACTGACATGGATCTGTATGACCAATTCTATTCATAAAAATCTTGGAGAAACTGTACACTTGGTTTTCCGCAGATTCCACCTCGGCATGCATGGATATCCACTTTAAACGGTATCTTTGTGTATAATAAATATTGTTATAGTTTGTCTGTGTGTTGTGTCCGTTGTTAATTTCTTTACTTTAAAGTTTTTGGCAAGATACTTCATGTAATGCAATGAACATGTTAAGGAAGAAATAATGAGATTAAATGATATAACATAATGATGTAATGCCGGTATAATGTGACGTAAATACGGAGAACCCGCTGTTCATTGCCACAACTTAAGTTGCCTACCCTCTTCCTTTGGAGTTATTTCTATATTAATATATTACACATAATCGCAGAAACAAATATTTGCAGATCATGTGAATATTTGGTCCGACACGAGAATCGATTCCGAGACCTTAAGTACACCAGTCGCATACGCTACCACTTCCCCCCTAAAACAGTCAAATGATATATAATTAGTAACATTTTATAGGGAACAAACCAGTACCAACGGCAGAAGCAATGATGGAGGCGCTGGAGAGCAACGAAGCCGCAGTAGATGGCACGCCGCGGTACAACGGCGACCACGACGCTTTCGATACACTGCAGGCACTGGCCGAGGTAAACATATATAATTAAAACTCATTGCATACTCATTTCATAAATTGTTATTAATTTAGTAAATATAGTAATAGCATTCCTATTTGAAAACAAAAACATTCTTTAAAAAAAACAGTATCACATCACATTGACTGAATTGTTGGTCTAGTGGTTAGTGTATGCGGCTGCTGATCAAGAGGTCTCGGGTTCGATTCCCGGGTCAGACCAAATATTTGTGTGATCCACAAATATTTGTTTCGGAGTCTGGGTGTTTTTCTATATATACATATTATTATGTATGTATTTACAAAAAAAAAAAAAGTATGTTTATGTATTAATATCAGTTGTTTAGTACCCATAACACAAGCTCTGCTTACTTTGGGACTAGATGATGTTGTGTGTCAGATGTCCAAAATATTTGTTTGTTGTTTATTATTTGTTTACATCAGATTCTTTGTGAGTTTCTAAAATTATCAGATTCTTTCGACCGAGATTATGATTAAAAAGAAAAGACAATTCCCACTTTATGAATATACTTCCTGTGCGCTTAACTTGATTGTCAATAATATTATGTCTTTTTACTTAAGATAGATATCATTGCAAAATATATTATTAATTTAGGAACTGTCCGTGCTAAATGTCCCTTGGCTTAATGGTAAGCAAATACATGGCAAGTTGAAAAAACTATCCTAGCCGGGTATCCATGTATAAATAAACGTTTTAAATACAAGTGTTTCGAGGACATGTAGGCCGTTCATGTTTCTTCAAATTTATTTCTAGTCAATCTTGTTTAGAATTTGATAAATATTTTACAGAGAGGGGACTTCTACATAGACTTGATCAAGTGCCCAGTACCGCGTTGCAACAAGAGAGGACCGCCGACTGGCCTCGAGAACCACTATTTATTGGTAATTTATACCTCTTAAAGAAACATAGGAAAAGTTCAATTGAGAACGTCCACTTTTTATATGAAATCGGTTAAAAATAAAACAGACATTTTCAGAAAGTCATGTAGCTTTACATTCTCGACTTGTCGGAAAACCAGTGCCCTCTGAAGGGAAAGAAGAAAGTTGACATTATAGTTGGCACTTTTTTGTTTTACTTCGTGTAAAACAAAAAAGATGGCGCTAAATTAAGGGAATTTTAATTACTGGCATTGATCAGATGCCAATAAGCATAACCACTATTAGGAAGACTAATTACGTTCTTTATCATAAATAAACTATAGGGAACTAGCCAATCAATGGTTACAGTTGTTACAATGCACCTCTCTCATTGCTCCATTGTTCAGTATACATTAATTTGTTAACATGTATATTACTACAAATACTGACTCTGTATCTATCTTTATCGGACTGCTTCTGAATGGAGCTTAGCGAGATGTCACAACACGGGTTGCACTTTTTTATATCAGTTTAGGTTTAAATGTGGTATGCAATATTTTTAGAGTTCCGAAGTTCATGACTCGGAACCCTTATAGATTTTGTCATGTCCGTCTGTCCGTCCTTCCAAGCGGTAAATGCTAGAAAGATGAAACTTTGCATGAAACAGTTGTAACTACGTCGACAACGTGTTACAATAAAACTATGAAAAATAATTTTATTGGGGGTACCTCCCCTACACGTAAAGTGGGGATGATTTTTTATTCTCGCGGCTACCCCATGGTGTGGGATATAATTAGATAGGTCTTTTAAAAACAATAAAGGGTTTCCAAGACGATTTTATGATTTAGGTATCCGTTTGAACTTTGAAGGAAAACTATAACGGATTAGATGAGTTTGTTAGTTCAGGAGTTATAGAGGCTTAAGTTGTAAAATAAACGTCATAAAAAATTAACGTATTAATACGTAAACATAACAATTATCTATTGGATACGATTTTAAATCCACGTAACATTATGGGTGAATGAGGAACCCTTTCCTGTGCGTGGCCTGACACGCACTTGGCCGATTTTTATATTATATTTTCAATTTGGTGTTGATAATATTAACGATATGTGACATTTACTCGCTAAAATCAATTTAATGACTTTAAATATTTTGTTACAGAACCACGCCAATAAAGTCTTTATCACCGAAAACTAAAAAATATCTTCGTTTTCAAACACTTGTGTAAGTATGTACTATATGATGTTTCTTATCATGTAGATGATGTTTAGATTTATGAGGTAGTAGAGAACCCTGGTCTTTGATATGTTATACAAAACTAAATCAGGGATTTGTCAAACATTTAACCAACTATAAACAATCTGGAGTCCACCTTTGCCTGTTTTTGCCAGAGCAACAGATTGTCAATAATACCATGAACTGATTAATTGTTAAAAGTCCTTCGATTATAGTAATAGTAATTTGAATTTCTAAGAGGTCTTGTACTATTGCGTACAAAATAGGTAACACATTCATTAAAATCTTAGATAAATATGGTTACTAAATAGAACACATCGGCTACGCGAAACCGACGGAATTTCTACGGATCGACTGCCAATCAAACTTGTTTTTTTTGTGACAAGCTTGTGCCATCACAACGGTTGGGTATTAGCGAAACGGTCAGGGGTTTTGGAAGTCAGTACATTGACATGAAATTGAATTGAATGACTATTGACCGTTTTGCTACTGTCAGAAATTTATTTTAAAGAATTTTTGTGTATATTTTGTTTTTATGTATGTATATTATAATATATATGCATTTAACTTGTCACAAAGCTTTCGCCGAAGTTTTACTGCCGAGCGATTCTGTGAGGAATGTTTTAGGTCAGTAGTGTTTAAAATATCAGGTAGCTTCTTTCACTGATCGCACACTGTTCGCGACAATTTAATAATGTTTATTGTTAGTTGCTAGCGAGACACAATTTACATATTTTTAAAACAAAATTTTTGTTTAAATATCATCATCAACAACCCATAACGTTCCACTGCTGGGCACAGGTCTGCTCTAGAGAGGGTTAAGGCCATACGTCCCCACGCTGGCCGAGTGCGGGTTGGGTTGATTTGTTTAGATATATTTATAGATTAATGAAGAACGACAGTGCGAACTAACACGACATTATATGTATATTTATAATATAGTATATTTTATTTTGTATTCTCTAGTTCTGTGCGTGTCCATCTCTGTTTGCGAATTATTTTAAATAATAGTTATCTAACTCGTGGCGTTAGGTTCCGCTGTAGCAAACGGTCGTTGCAATAAAAGATAATTGTAAAATTTTAGTTAAATCGCTTGAGAACTATTTGGTTTTTTGAAGCCTGCTTGAAATCAAAACAACATTTTGATTTAATGATTTATTTTAAATGTAAAGATGGATTAATATAAGAGTTAATATAAAGGCTGATGACGTGATTTTCAATACCTTGACAAATCATTTCTGTGATATGATTGTGCTGTGGGATATAATTACTGGATGTACCTAACCCAGTTGGGGCTAACCAGAAAATTTGAATGGGCTGTGATTTGAGAAATTTGAATGTTGGCGTGTTTTCATATTTCGATAAGAAATCATAAATTATGTTCATTTTATTATTATTGCTCTCTATTTAACTATGTAGACCCTTTTGGATCGTACTCTGATGTAAAAATAAAGAATTAAAAAACCGTATACCCTTTTAGTATTTTGTAGGAAGGTGGGTGTGACTAAAGATTGATTATTGTTAACACAATCTCTCAGTCCCGACTATTCACTTACAATGAGCATTCTAGGGAATGTAAGCTTACACAAAGTAAACGGGCTCACGCTTTATTTCATGTAAGTTTAGCTTGCGGACGCTCCAGCGAATTTAACTTAAAACTTTGTCTGCGTTGTTTACACTATGTTCCAATTATTAAACTATGAGCCTCCGAATTACCGCTTCTAAAACAGCAGTATTTGCTTAAAACATTTAAACTATATGACGCGATCATATTTACAAGTTAGATCTCGACTCCAATACTTAAAAAAACAGTTTACCTCCGAGGACCTCCCAACTATCACTGACAATCTTCACACATCGATACATCCATTAAGCCGACATAGTTTGGGTCAGCATCACCACAATACCTGCATTCATAGACAGTCTGGTCCCCCTTCCCCTCCTGAATTCGACTCATGCAGAGGCAGAGTAGAGGCATCCCTTTGGCAGGCATTAAATAAAAAAAATCCCCGAATTAAACCAGTAGCATTCCTTTTCCAAACCCATTCAGCAGTAATTAGTGCTCGTATTAATTTAGCTACAAGACTCAATTATTCATTTATTATGTCAAAAATCTCAAACCACTTCCATTTAATAAAAAACAGTTTAGAAATGATATTATCTGACGCCCACCTTTATCTAATGAACGAATCTAATCTAATGAATTCTCTAAAGATGTCTAGACTTCAGTATTTTTAATGAGTGTAAAATACACTACAGTCACATTATTAATACTTCTCAACAGGTTCTACTTAGTAATACAATACACAACAGTATGTATTAAGTACATATTAAGTTTAATAAATATTGAGCGGAACGCCAACAAACTGTTAGAACAGTTTGGCGATTATAGACATTGTAAACAATGTAACTTATAAAAAAAAAAAAATTGTTATAACTAAATTTGTAGTATGTAGTTGTAGATGTGTTTAACATATGGTATACGGTACTTAGGTAATGATATAGTTTAATTAATGTTTATGATTGTCTATATAGCATTTCTTTATTCTTCTAAATATCTATTAGTTGTTTGTTTCTTGTCTGTATTTAATTAATAGTAGTGTAAAATCGTTTTATAGTAGTGATCTCGTAAAAGTAGTTTTAGATGTGAAATTTATTAAATGTTTCAAATAATAAATGTATTAGTAGTTCAGTCAGAGTTTTTATTTCTTACCACATCATCATCAACAAGCCATTATGTCCCACTGCTGGTGAATATGACCAGGCGTGAACCACAATAAAACACTAGAACACTGTACTAAATGTTTATTTGGTGTAGAATCATGAATCGTCCACGTACAAATGTTCCTCGAGGTTATATACTCGTGTCGGAGACAAACATTAGCGCGATTTAGAAAATGGGGATAACGCCATCTATCGACGCTAGACTAAAAGTATTTACAACAAATTAATTGATACTTAGACAGCTGCGCTCGAGTCTCCTCTCAAAAGAGGGTTAAGGCCATACGTCCCCACGATGACCAAGTGCGGGTTGGGGCAAGTTGGGTAGCAAAACACGTGGTGGCTTGCTCTAATCTTGCTGTTGTATGTTTTAAAGCCGCCCGAAGGCCTCCAACTAAGCTTTACTACTGTTATCTTATGATAACAACAGGGACCGACTGCTTAACGTGACCTCCATATCAGGGAAACGCTCATTACATATATTGCCACACACGGTTACCCATCTAGGTCCGACCGCGCCGTCGTTGCTCTCTTATATCTTAAACTATGTTTGTGGTTACTCCTCTGCTCCTAAGGATGATAATATAACGTTTCTATGATGTACTCCAAGCCGATTACGGCCTCGACTGCCAGCCTCAACGGAGACCAGCCAACTACGCAGAAAATATTACAGTGCGCGAGTGTGTGCGCAAACACAAGAGCACTCTCTGTTCCTTGACTTTCGTAATCCGCAGGACAGACCCTTTACATTCTCTCTGAGACACGGGATTCACAATTGATACTTAAATAGTATTGGTTATGCATTACTGGACTTAAATGTCGTCAGTGTACTGTTAGATAGTCCTTTTCAGCACTTAAAAAAAAAAAACACAGCACTGAAATTTTACGACTATTTATTTACTGAAAGTTTTTACTCACACAGAATTTCTACTTAAACTTAAAACTTATACGCGACTTGGATTATACGGCGCGGATAGCCCTAGCGAAGGGCAGAGTAGACCCGGAGTGTATCCTTAGCTTTCACTGATAGCCAGCCGGCAGGCAAGAACCAGGTCCGTAGCTGGGGAGCAGTTTAGCTAGAGAATAACCAACTGAACTGATTTAGTAAAGTCTTACGTATTTATAGTATAATTATTGCTGATTTATAATATCATATTTAGGTAAACCAGCAATAATTGCAAGTCAGCATTTTACTCTAACAAATAGTGATGTGACAGTGAAAATAGGGATGTAACATCTCCCCCCTTTAAAACGGAACATACGGAATAGAAGAAGTATGTGAGTATAATCCAAGTAACGATATAGAAATTAACATGATTAAGAAAGAAGAGAACATTTAATTAAGCAATAAGACTTATAGAATATAATATTAATACAGTGGAAATTAGATTATACATTTAAGTTTTACAATAACTCAAGGTTTCGCCTTGGTGAACTTATATTAGAATCAGTACTTTCTGTATCATAATTTGTATTGGCCATTTCAATACTAGACCTTGCACGAATATTTGTATGAGGTTTAGTCATACAAGTATTGACAATTTTAATACAACAGGATGTACTGTTTCTTCGATTATTACAACAGAGACATTTATACAATTTATAAGAAAAATATACAAATACAGAGACAGATAATAGGGTAGTAATTATACTAAAATAATAGCTATACTTAATATGGTAAGGTTGATTTTCTATTTTAGTTAATTCGTCTTCATTTTGATTTAATTTATATGAAGCATATTGCAACGAATCAAGATTTACATGAGATAGTTTAATAGGAGTCAAATATGGTAATGTTTGATTTACAGCAGCTTTTGAACAACAATCATCTTCTATAATATTAAAATTTGGATTAGGAACATAGAATTTAGTTTCGAATTCTTGAGACGGAACAAACTGTAGTAGCTTATGATAAGCTTTACAATATTTAGGTAAGTCTAAGATACCTGTCCCAACAATATTATAGTCATTCATTTTGATTTAATTTATATGAAGCATATTGCAACGAATCAAGATTTACATGAGATAGTTTAATAGGAGTCAAATATGGTAATGTTTGATTTACAGTAGCTTTTGAACAACAATCATCTTCTATAATATTAAAATTTGGATTAGGAACATAGAATTTAGTTTCGAATTCTTGAGACGGAACAAACTGTAGTAGCTTATGATAAGCTTTACAATATTTAGGTAAGTCTAAGATACCTGTCCCAACAATATTATAGTCATTCATTTTACCATCACAAGTTATGGATATCTTAGATATATCTGATTGAACATATATCCATCTATTATTACTAAGTTTTTGCCATAAATCTATTTCACCTAATATAATCTTATAATTACAAGATTCTGGGATTCCTTTCACGTGTTCAGTTAAAATAGTCACTTCACAAATAGGATTTCCGGCACTATATTGTATATTTCCTAGTTTACACAAATAGTAATTATTATTTATCACTTTGCACTCACTTAAGTCTTGTAACGCGGAATATGTTAATCTATCTTGTGTCATAGCTAGATATTTTGCGGATGGATTTATTAATGCAAAAGTATTTGGATTTTGAATATCGTGTGGAGTTGGCAAAGCATATATGTGATATAAATTATAATCTACGAAAGTAACTAGAGGAATTCTAATGGCAAATATTAGTTTATTTTCGTTGATAAATGAAGATATTTCTGCGACATCTATTATTGTATGAATATTCTCAAGAGATAAATGTAAAGGCAAACTAGAAAGGATATCATTACTTTTTGAATTCAGTTCATTATACAACTGTATTGGACTTAGCACTGATGGATGAACTATATTCTGTTTCCCAAATAGAATAGCATCGATTAGATCTTCAAGGTTAAAATTAAGAATCATTAATGAACTTTCTAAGGCACTAAAAGTCATTGATAAGTGTGATATTATTTCTAACTTATTGGCATTAGTTGAAACAGTGTCTAAAATTTTGCCTAAATTTTGTATATTGCTATTGAGAATATTTTCGTTTTCGTTAAGTTTGGCAATAGTATTATTAAAAGATGAAATGGTAGAAGTTATTAAGTGAATATTTTCTTTCATAATTGAAGCTAGGTGTCTTTGATCGTCTTGAACCGCATTAATAGCATCAGTAAAAGCCTTAGCGTCATCTTCGTCTAAAGAACCAAATAGTTGTTTTAAGATTGGACCACCTATACCAATCCAGGCAGACCTTTTAACTTTGTGAGTAGTATTAGAATTAGTTAAATGGGATAAAGAGATATAATTATTTTGAACATTGATAAAAAGACTTTCTAAAGGACTTAGGATATTCCAGCAATCAGTTTTGACTTTAGTAGATTGATGTGTATTACAGATTAGTTTAAATTTTTCTAGAATTCTTTGTAATGTTTCTATATGAGGCTGTATATAAGATAGATCAGAATATGTAACTATCTTCCAATGGTTATTATAATATTTCAATGTACCTATCGGATCGTAGAAAAGACCTGGACTATTAACTATCGGTGTACTCATGTTTGATCCTGCGAGGAGTCCTGGCGCGACGGCCCTGGAAGGGAATTATCATGGGCTAGTTTAATTTCATCAAAATGATGTCTAACATGTTTACGATTAATTAAAAGGGTAACGTTATTATTATTATGTACTTTAATAATTCTATATGGGCCTTTCCAAATGCTAGAAAGGGCTTTACGTAATCTATGATGTTGCTTTAAATATACCATATCTCCGACATTATAAGTAATATTTCTAGTATTTTTATCATAATAATTTTTGGAATTCTCTTTACTACGGCGGATATTCTCTCTGGCTATGTTTCTAGTATTTATAAGCTTTTGTTTCAAAGTTTTTATATAATCAGGGTATGTGACTGTTGGTTCGATATCATAGATAGAACTTGGCATGTTTGGTTTACAGCCAAATAGTAATTCATGTGGTGTAAAGTTAGTAGAAGAGTGAACAGATGAATTGTAAGATACAAGAGCAGTTGGGAGATATTTATGCCAATCATCTTGATTGTCATTCACGTAAGATTTCAAATATTCTTTCAATGTGGCGTGACTTCTTTCAAGTGCGCCATTAGTTTGGGGGTGATAGGGAGTAGAAAAAAGATGTTTTATTTTGAAAAGAGAAGTAATTTGTTTGTATACTTCGGCAATAAAATGAACTCCTTGGTCGGATAAAAGAGTTTTAGGAATACCGAAATGAGAAATAAATTTTATCAAACAGTCAGCTGTTTGTTCAGCTGTCGAATTAGTAATAGGGTAAGCCATGGAGTATTTTGTTAAATCGTCCTGAAACGTTACGATGTATTTGTATTTTTCCAGACCTGATTCTGGCAAAGGGCCAACAATATCAGTTGCTATTCTTTGGAGAGGTTCCTGGCATGTAGAAGTTATCTCCATAGGAGCTTTATTGCAAGCACGTAAAGCTTTATTTTGTTGGCACTGTGGACATTGTCTAACATATGATTCAATATCATTCTTCATACCTTTCCAGTAAAAAGAATCTTTGAGTTTGTTATACAAACGTGTGGAACCAATATGTCCACCAATAGGAGAGTCATGATTATCTTTTAAAATCGTAGGAATTTCGTTAGGCTTAGGATAAATGAGTTTATTGTGGTAGATATTAATTTTGATATGTGTGTTATGAAAAATAAAAGATATGATTTCGTAAATTATAATAAATTCTAGTTTATCAAATGGATTGGAAAAGTCAGACATAGAAATTTCTTTTACATCAGGATGAAATATAATTAATTCATTTCGGAGGCAATTTAACACCTTAAATAATTCTCTATAAGTACAAGAATCATAGTGATGAATTTTAGTAAACATGTGGATGTATAATTTATTATTAATATTAGTGTACTTTAGTGAATATAGTTCTTTCTCGGAGCTTATAAAAGATTCTTTATCATCTAGGAGGTTAACAATTTCTTCACAGTAAGGATTAGATGAGTCTAGATCAATTGAAGTAGGATAAGCGATTGTAGAGCAGGATGTTTTTAACAGACTTTGGTTAAACTCACGGATTTCAGTACTAAATACCATTGGATTAGAACGAGATCGAAGAAAGTTGCCATATGTAATGTCGTTAGTAAGATCGATATCATTGACAGGACATATTATAGGAGGGCGAGATAGTGCATCAGCGTTAAGGTTAGTTTTGCCAGATTTATAAACAATTTCATAATCATATTCTTCTAACTTAAGTCTCCATCGAACTAATTTACTGCTAGGGTCTTTGCAATTAAATAACCAAACAAGAGGACGATGATCAGTCACAATTTTAAATTTGCGTCCATAAAGATAGGGTCGGAAGGTTTTCACACCAAATAAACTAGCTAAAAGTTCCTTTTCTGTAGTGCTATAATTGCCTTCGGCTCTATTGAGGGTTCGAGAGGCATATGCGATTGGAAGATCTTTGCCAATTTCTCCTTGTGAAAGTATTGCACCTAAAGCATAGTTAGAAGCGTCAGTAGTAAGGATAAATTCCTTAGAAAAATCAGGATATTGAAGAATAGGAGCACTAGTTAACATTGATTTAAGAGTATTAAAAGCAGTTTCTTGATCTTGAGTCCAATTGAAAGAAGTATCTTTACGAAGTAGTGAAGTTAGGGGTTTAGTAATTTTTGAGAAATCTTTTATGAATTTTCGATAATATCCTATTAGCCCGAGAAATGATTTTATTTCCTTTGGATTTCTGGGTGTAGGGTACTTGGATACGGCCTTGACTTTATCAGGATTTGGAGAGACACCTTTATCAGTGATGATATGACCAAGATACGCAACTTCTCGTCGTAGGAATTCGCATTTATCTGGTTGTAATTTCAGATTGTGCTTTCTGAGAGCATCGAAGACTAATTTAAGTTTTTCTATGTGTGAAGAGAGGCAGTGGGAGTATATAATTACGTCATCAAGGTAAATGAAGCAGTGGAGACCTTGAAGACCAGCGAGAACTGTATTCATAAGTCTTTGAAATGTGGCTGGCGCATTTTTTAAACCAAAAGGCATCCTAGTGTACTCAAAATGACCATTAGGAACAGAAAAACCTGTTTTAGGGGCATCTTCTGGATCCATGCGAATTTGATGGAAACCTGACACCAGGTCCAATGTAGTAAAATACTTGCTATGACCTAACTGATCCAGGATGTCAGTGATATTAGGAATATGATAAGCGTCTCCGACAGTAACGTCGTTTAATTTCCTATAATCTACGACTATACGCCATTTCTTTTGACCAGAAGCGTCTTGTTTTTTAGGAACTACCCAAATGGGAGAAGACCAGGGGGAATTTGAAGGTTTGATTATATTTTGATCGAGCATCTTTTGTATCTGTTTATTAACTTCTTCTTTATGACATTCAGGATATCTATAAGTTTTGACGTGAATCGGTTGTGAGTTAGTAGTTTTAATTTTGTGTTCCAAGGCACTAGTAGAAGTAAGAGTGTCTCCTTCTAAATAAAACAGATCGGAATATGCAGAGCACAAATCAAATAAGGCTTTTGATTCTTCAGAATTAAGATGTGAAGTTCGTATTTGTTTCTTAACTTCATAGGATCTATTTGATATAGTATTTTGATTGAAGGAATTAGAAAGATTTAGAGTGTTAATATTATGCAGATAATCATCTAATAAGTCACAAGGGTTTAGTACTACGCAAAGAGATTTTATTTTGACATCTTCAGTATTAGTGTTAAGAACTGATACAGTGACATGATTGTTTTGTTTAAGTGTAACGAGACAACTAGATAAAAACACACCTTTTTGAATTTCAGACTTATCGATATATCCAGTAGTTACTTCGGGATTTAGAACATAGCATTCTACGATCATTTCCGAACGTGCAGGAATAGTATATTCTGGTTTGGAAAAATGAATTTGTAAAACATGATCGTTTATGTTTAAAGTCTTATTCCTATAATCTATTTTTGAATCATGAGATTTGAGATAATCGTTACCTATAATGCCATCAAATTCTACGTCGACACAATCTGGTATTAAATGAAATTTGCCGAAAATAACGTCATTATTTGGAAATATAAAATCTAATTGAAAGTGACCAAGACTTTTTAAGTATTCCGTATTTTTGTCGATTCCTTTAAACTGAACAATTTCTGAAACTAATTTTGGTTGAATTTGCATCGAGGATTGTTTTATTAGTGATACACCTGCACCGGAATCAACTAAAAGAACTAGTAATTTATCAGAGTATTTAGATTTAATATACACATGAGGCAAATGTATTTTATTGTTATAATTAATTTCAAATAAATTAGAATACGAATCAGAAACGTTATTTAAATTGTTATTATTTGATGGGCAATTGTTATTTTCATTGTATGACATGGTAAGTAACATAGATTTATTGTACTTAGGAGATTTAGTAGAAGTATTTGAAATAGTAGATTTGGTAGACTTATTAGACATAGGAGTAGAGTATTGATTGGATTTGGTAGATTTAATATTAGATTCAGTGGATTTATTAGATTTAGTAGACATTGTATTCGATTTAGAGGATTTTGTAGATTTTGTATTAGATACAGTGGATTTCCTAGGCTTAGTATTAGATTCAGTGGATTTAGTAGACTTGGCATTAGATTCAGTGGATTTAGTATTCGATTCAGTGGATATAGTAGATTTAGTATTAGATTCATTGGATTTAGTATTAGATTCAGTGGATTTAGTATTAGATTCAGTGGATATAGTAGATTTAGTATTAGATTCAGAGGATTTAGTATTGGATTCAGAGGATTTAGTATTAGATTCAGTGGATTTAGTATTAGATTCAGTGGATTTAGTATTAGATTCAGTGGATTTAGTATTGAGAAATTGTCTCGAAAAGACATCAAAAGCGTCGGTTTGAGTTGAAGATTCCGTACGACGCGTAACCGGAACCTTATTTAGTTTAAATGTTCATCTGGATCAGAGTTCGGATTATCAAATTTATTATCAAAATCGCTTATTGGTGTGAGATTATGTACTTGTTTTTTAAAATGACTAGTAGAGTTATTACTTTGACGCGAGTTGTTAAACTGACGTTTACGACATTGAGATATATCATGACCAATATTTTTACAATATCTACAGAAGGTATTATTTTGCGAGTTTGAAGATATAGAAGGTTGAGCCGTATTTGGGATTTCATTCTGAAAATTGTTAATGTGACGTTGGCGATTTAAAAAACATGTTTTTTCTGAATGACCTATCTTTCCACAAATTTTACACTTTGGTCTATGTTCAGAAGATCTAGTAGATTGCATATAATTTTGTAATTTTTCTTCTTGAATAGCAAGATTAATAGCTTCCTGTAAAGAGGTAGGATTACGACACCTTACTATATTTGATATGTGGCTAGGTAAGCCCAGTAAAAAGGTATGTAGCGCCAAGTCTTCCGTACTGGCGATTCTACCTCTTAATTCACCAGGGTCCCTAGTGGAATGTGTAATGTCCGTCTGTAAACGAGTGAGATATGTTTCTATTCGTAAACTATACTGTGTGACAGACTCGTTTGACTTTTGTTTGCAACTTTGTAAGTCTAGGAGTAAGTGATCCCTATGTTTGGTTTCACCAAATGTGGATTTTAAAAACTGTTTCAGCTCAGACCAGGTTTCAAAAATTTTAAGAGAGCAGGCAGACTCAGCCTTGCCTTCTAGTTGGGAAATAATGTATTTGAATAAAATGCTCTGTTGCGATGCAGTAGCTAGGTTTAAGGCATTTTCACAATTCCTAATAAATGGTGATAATTTATTCCTATCGCCATCGAATGGCTTAATAAATTTTGTAAGGATAGAAAAATTTAACTCCTCTACGCCTACAGTCTGTAAACTTGAACACGACTGAACGCTTTTCTTTTCAAGTTTACTACTTTCGTTAACCATTTTAAAGAATGAATTTAATTAATTACGCGAAACGGAGAAGGAAATTAAGAGTATAATATAAGTATATTATTAAGAATCCACACGCAAAATAATGCAAATGACAAAAAATAAATCAACATAAATCGAATAAACAACACTCACAGTATTATTAGTAGATACAGCGATGTCATGGAAACAGCGGCAGGTCGGTGACGTCGGTGTCGGGTGACGGTGCGGCGATGCGGCGGAAGCGATGGAATGTGCAGCGTTTGCAGTTGGTACGGGTCAACGCTCAAACCAAGTGTCGCGATGTATTTTTTTTGTAGAAAATTGTTTATTCGTGTAGCCAATAACTCGGTGCTGGGCAGAAAACCCTCACGCACAATGGAGCGATGCTGACACGTTGTATGCGATGACTAGGGTTGACGGCGGCCTCTTACAGCGTCAGGAAGACAGGCAGGGACAGCAGGTGGCCAACTTACTAGTTCAGGATCGCGAGTCTGGACCAATTTCTGTGTGGAGCTGGTCGTCGTCAGGAGTAGGCGACCCGAGGGACTTCAGAAATCCCTTTTCTTCTGACACCAAATGTTAGATAGTCCTTTTCAGCACTTAAAAAAAAAAACACAGCACTGAAATTTTACGACTATTTATTTACTGAAAGTTTTTACTCACACAGAATTTCTACTTAAACTTAAAACTTATACGCGACTTGGATTATACGGCGCGGATAGCCCTAGCGAAGGGCAGAGTAGACCCGGAGTGTATCCTTAGCTTTCACTGATAGCCAGCCGGCAGGCAAGAACCAGGTCCGTAGCTGGGGAGCAGTTTAGCTAGAGAATAACCAACTGAACTGATTTAGTAAAGTCTTACGTATTTATAGTATAATTATTGCTGATTTATAATATCATATTTAGGTAAACCAGCAATAATTGCAAGTCAGCATTTTACTCTAACAAATAGTGATGTGACAGTGAAAATAGGGATGTAACAGTACGTTCGAACTGGGTTGGTGCTAGAAAGGTGAAATATTCGTATATATGTGTTGTAATTCCTCGTTGGTCTAGTGGTTAGCGTATGTGACTGCTGATCAAGAGGTCTCGGGTTCGATTCCCGAGTCGGACCAAATGTTTGTGGGATGCGCAAGTATTTGTTTCGGAGTTTGGGTGTTTTCTATGTATGTATTTACAAAAAAAAAACATATGTATGTATTTATATGTATGTATTTACAAAAAAAAAGCATTATTAGTTAAAGTATTATTAAGTAAAGTTTATGTATTAATACCAGTTGTCTATTTACCCATAATACAACCTCTGCTTAGTTTGGGGACTAGATGGCGTTGTATGGAAAATGACCGAAATATAAAAAAAAAAACTTATTACCTATATGTGTAATAATTATAATTGCTTATGTTGATAACAAATGTCATGCAATAGCTTTAGCACTTAGCCTATTTTTACTTATTAGTCTGACAAAGTATTAAAGGCTATAAATTAACTTATTAAATCATAAAATGTAAGTCAATTAATCTAAAACAAAAAAGTAATAAGTAAATATCTAATTTAAAGGAAAATAAATTATTAATAAATATTATTAAAATTATTATTAAAATAAATATATGTAATATAAAAACAAACAAAGAGATAAAACAGCTGTCGGAAATATTAACAGTCACAAAGTATAACATTCAGATTACCATACGACACTGGTGAGACAAGTCAGTAGAGGGTTTGTTTTTAATTATCTGGAAAGTTTCGAACGTGACCCCTGGGCGCCCTTATCCTCACGCGACAAAAGCTCCGCGCCTCCGTCACTTCTAGGGCGTCTCTCTTCCATGCTGGGTGTAATTTGATGACACAGTGGTTATGCTTATGGGTGGACCTAGATAAGCCGTAGTCCCTCTTATTGTATGGGCCTCGTCGTGGTAGCGACGTATCTATTACCATTGTTACTACAATGAGGATTCGGCTCAACAGTTATGCCAACAGAATTATGTCCGGTGCGGGCACGCGTTCGGACTCGCGTGTTAATATTAGCAGCTCAAAAACCCTTTCTTTTTCTTGCACAGAGATACACACTGTGTTTTTAGTCGGTCCGATTTCAACATAACAACCCGCCGCAAATAATGTCACGATATGGGTTTGTTTCAAGTTCTTGGAGTATTTATATTTGCAGCTATTAGCCGTTGCAGTTAGGCGGCTAGTACGACTCACGGGACGACTGTGGGTGGTTACACTTCGTTTACTTAACCCCTCACCATACGGACTATACTTACAATATACTATTTATAATTATGCTCCGACACAAGATAGGAGTGTTATTAGTTCAACGTAGGGATCTACGTGTATTTATCTATGGCGTCAAAGATTTAAAAGAAATGATTCTAATTATTTATTTTGTCAAAAGCAGACTTCATCGAGTGTTTATTCTAGTGAGGGGAAGACCTGCATAAGAATGTGTTAAAGTTTTATCAGTTTTAGTAAAGTTCTATATTTGAAAAGCCGGAACGAGTCGGTAATATATAATTAATAAATGGTGTTACTAATGCAGTACGTCGTAATACTAAAATATATTAAAAAAAACTTGAAAACTGAACAAAGAACAAGCTATTTTTTGCATAAAAATAATCTTATTTCATATAAAATATTGAAATTTCACCGTAAAATAATAAAAAGAGACATCACGAACACACACATGAAAAGGTAATTAGTTCAGCACCGTACATTCCACGTTCAATATACAAACGCCTCTAATACTATTTTGTTATTTTGTGTCTGTGAATGCAATTGATATTACAAACCGTTCACCAACAGTAAGTCACGGAGCAAATACACAGAGGAGAGGGTTTAATAGACAGAGGTCGATAATTTTTGAAAACAAAAAAAAATAGTAGGATGAATATAAATATGAAAAGAAAAATAATTTAAGTTCGGGAAGGTAAGAGGAGGAGGTTTAAAGGGTAAAAAACGGTTTATATCGATTTCCGGCAAAACTACAAGTCCTATGGCAAAAAGTTAAATGGCAAAGTTGTAGGTAATAAACAGATCTACAACTCTACGTTTACACTTATTTCACATACCCCTAAAATTTTATGTGAAAAATTCAAAACAGCTGATACGAAATAGCAGGTATGTAGAAAGACCCAGACCCGCCCAGCCCACTTCTCTATAAAGAAAAATAACTTTTAATGGCCAAAAGTTTTTCGTAAGTCACTCAGGTATTAAATTATCTTAAAATAGTGATAAATAGGCATATACGCATATAATTTAAAGAAGATTCTACAACTTTCTCAAAATATTGTAGACGTTTTATTAAATATTAACTTTATTAACTTATTTGTTTGGTAATTAAAGTAGTATATTGGGATTGTTATATTTTTGTTTATCAATTTAACATGTAATCTTACGTTTTTCGAGTAATTAAAGTGTAAATTTGAATAAATATCTCAATAACGATTTAATGAAATCGATTTCTAGTTTTTTTAATTTTTTACATTTTCTGAGAACTTTAACTGTGGTAATAAATAATATATTTCTTTACACTATCGGAATGTAGAGATTTCATCAAACAAAGAGCACCCTAATTAATGGAAAAAAAGTTGATATTTTGGCGGGTGAATTTTTTACCCGTTATGTCAGAAATCCCCACGGATGCCACACGTTGGTGGCTATGTCGGACTCGAACCGACTAAAACCGCACGCCGTCTCGTA
Organism: Phragmatobia fuliginosa; assembly: GCA_932526445.1. Lineage (NCBI taxonomy): Eukaryota > Metazoa > Arthropoda > Insecta > Lepidoptera > Erebidae > Phragmatobia > Phragmatobia fuliginosa. The sequence goes on from OW052057.1 coordinate 16,042,714, forward strand.
TACTATGAGTCGTCGAACCAGGTATACCCTCGAAAGGAAGTCCCTGGAACCCCGACGCACCTCGGGCCACTGGTAGATGGCCCCCTTCTGTGTGGGGGCACCACTCAAAAATTACACGGCACGGCATCCACCCGGCCTGCTTCTGCTAGGGTGACAGATGGCCTAATCTGCCACCCCCAGGCCTGCGCTTATGGAGGACGGAGATCATTTAACGATCTCCGGCGCCCGAGTTGCCTGCGGTACCTGGCCCGTTCTCGGGCCTGGCGGACCGGAAGAGTTCTAAACCTCTCCCGGTCTCGCTCCGCCATCTCTTTCGCAAGCATGACTTGCTCACAGAAAGAGACGGCGGAGTTCCACGCGCTCTCGCTCCGTATCATTGCCACAATCATGTTATGGAGCGAGAGACTCCTCACCCCGATGGCCGCCACGAGGTCACGTCTCGGCTCTTCCCACGCCGGACATTCTACCAGCGTGTGAAGTGCCGTGTCCACAGTCTGGCCACCGCAGTGGTGGCACTCAGGCGTTGGCTCTTTGCGGATCAGACACAGATGATCTCCGAGGCACCCCTTTCCAGTGATCATCTGTGTCATCCGGTATGAGAGGCTGCCATGATGCCTCTCGAGCCAATCCTCCATAACGGGTCTTACCGCCGCAATAACGGCGTGCCCACGTTGTGTCAGATACCTGAACTACAAAACAAAATAGAGATAAGGTGTAAACAGTTTTGCTAAATAAAGAGGAGGAAGCGAATTGTTACGCATTGTTTCATACACACATATCATTAGGGCATATCCTATCTGTATATGCTCCACGCACAAAGTAGCCTGGGGCTTTCAATTTTACATCGTCGGTATGTTGCAAATTAAAATGTCAGTAAGCTGTCAGTGCATTGCTAACCATCTGTTTCACGTAAAGCAGGGTGCATCCTACTAATATTTAATATTATAAACGCGAAAGTTTGTGAGTATGTGTGTATGTATGTTTGTTGCTCTTTCACGCAAAATCTACTGAACGGAATTGGATGAAACTTTACAGCAATATAGCTTAAATATCAGAATAACACTAGGCTACTTTTTACTGCAATAATCGAGATAAGCGGGCGAAAGCTACGTTATTATAAAATACATTAAATCGTAAATGTCAAAATGTATCACTGTTTATCTCCTGTCAAAACTTCACAGGTTACTATGCATAACACACTTGCATAGCAACCATAATGATATACGCGGGTAACACCGCGGGGTGCAGCTAGTGTGATAATAAATTTAAGGCATACGTACATTTTGGTAATGAACTGTAAGCTTGTAATGCTTATCATTTTAAATAGTTAAATAGTAAATAATAAATAATAATAAATAAATATTTCGGACATTTATCACACAACATCGTCTAGTCTCAAACTAAGCAGAGCTTGTAAAGGCTACTAAACAACTTATATAATTACATATACATACTTTTTCTTTTGTAAATTCATACATATTATACATAGAAAACACCCAGACTTCGAAACAAATATTTGTGGATCACACAAATATTTTGGTAAGACCCGGGAATCGAAACCGAGACCTCTTGATCAGCAGCCGCATTACGCTAACCGCTAGACCAACCAGACAGTCAATAAAAATAAATAATAAATAGTAATGTCAGGTTGAACATCTTGCATGTCAAGATTTGAATTTTAATCCATGATAGTACATAAAATATTTTCAGATTTAAGTCGGTCAAATTATGAACGATATCGTATCGTATAAATAAATAAATATTTCGGACATCCTACATACAACGTCATCTAGACTATTAGATCAATTAACCTGCGTCATCACCTTCATCATCAGCCTTAAATATTCAACTGTTGGGTAAAAGATGGAGATTTATCTTCTATACCACGCTGGCCAGACGATTCAGTAAAGGGTTTCATTCAAGTTTTCCTTCTTTGCAGTGATTACGTTCTTGCGTAGTCTCCTCCCTTAATTTACTCTTGCGACACCCGCGACCGACGTGTCGTGTGGTGAAGGATAAAGTATACAGAGTGTCACCACCCCTATTCATCCCGCGGGTGTCGTAAAAGGCGACTAAGGGATAAACTATGCAAGACAACATCAATGCAAAGAGAAGGAAAACTTGAAACCAACCCGTCTGGCCAGCGTGGTATAGTAGGCCAAAACCTCCTTTCTAAGGAGAGGCCTATGTCCAGTAGTGGACTGTTGAAGGCTGTTGATGTTAATGACACCCGTGGGATGAAGGGGACCAGTGACACCCAGAACAGGAATAGTGACACTCCGTATTCTAAAAAAGAGAGCGCGATAAACGTGAAACAAAGCAGAAAAAAACTAAGTGCAGCACTTAAGCCTCATGAGTTAGAAAGAGACAATTATTAAGAACAAATTAAAATATGAAATACTAGCTTTCCACCAGCGGCTTCGCCCGCGTAGCATTTGTTTATATCGTGCGACACAATAAGGGTAGATTAAACAATCTTACATGATTTTATGTTTGATAATAAGGAAATTCGACACAAACTTTCGTCCCCTATTTCAAACCTTTCTACCTTTATTTTCGCTATAAAAAGTATCCTATGTCCTTTCGCAAGTACAGTTCTATCTTCATACCAAATTTCATCAAAATCGGTTTAGTGGTTTAGGCGTGAAAGCGTAACAGACAAACAGAGTTACTTTCGCATTTATAATCCCTACTAATATTATAAAACTTAAAACTAATATTATAAATGCGAAAGTAACTCTGTCTGTCTATCTGTCTGTTACGCTTTCACGCCTCAACTACTAAACCGAGTTTGATGAAATTTGGTATGAATATAGAACTGAACTTGGGAAAGGACATAGGCTACTTTTTACTGCAATTATCGAGATATAAAGGCCAAAGCTATGTGATTATAAAAATACATAAATCGTAGATGTCAAAATATATCACTGTTTATCTCCTGTCAAAACTTCACAGGTTGCTAGGCATAACACACTTGCATGGCAACCATAATAATGATAGTTTGTAAATGACATATAGACCAGTAGACCAGAGTAGATAATTTTTGAAAAGAAATAAAATTATAGGAGGATGAAACCTATTGGAAAAGGAGGAGAGTATTATAAAAATGAAAGGAAAAATAATTTACGGGCGATCTGAGGTCGGGAAGGGGTAGGGGGGTAGGTTTTCGGGTCCTTTAAGCGAGGCGTGAAAAAACATCTCACTAAGCCGCCATAGTGTAGGCCGCCATACATTATTGTCTACATTCGTAGCAAGTATGGTAGCCCCGACTCTTGGATTCAGCTCATGCTTTCCATCAGGCAGGGTAGAGTCACTTTGGATGGCTAAATATATAAAACAAAGGGTAAAAAAGGGTTTATCTCGATTTCCGGCAAAACTACAAGTACTATGGAAAAAAGTTAAATGGCAAAGTTGTAGGTAATTTAAAGATTTACCATTTTTTAGGGTTCCGAAGTTTATGACTTCGAACCCTAATAGATTCGTCATATCCGTCTGTCCATCCGTCCGTCCGTCCTATACTTAAAGTCCAAACGGTAAGTGCTAGAAAGATGAAACTTTGCATGAATATGTATTGTAATTTTGTCGACAAAGTGCTACAATAAAATTATGAAAAATATTTTTATTTACGGCCTGGCCACGAGTTTTGGTCTTAGCGAAAAGCGGAGCGGCGCCGGTGAGGTGAGTGAGCGCATAGTTGCAGCGGCGACGGTGGACGTATTTAGGTAGTCGAAACGTGTTAAAAATCATGGCGTTATAAAAATTATCCCCTGTCTGTTTAGAAACATTTTTTTTTTTTAATATGATAGAATGAGTGCACGAACTAAATAAAGATCGGTATTTAGATGGTGGATTTAGTGACCTATACGAAGGTCCTACCTATAAGAAGTAACTGATGTTTCCAAGTGTTTTGCTAAGTAGGTACTTACAGAGAGAAAAAACTTTAAAAACTTGTCAACTACTTACATTGCGTATAAGACATACTAGTAGTTTCGTGTGTAGTTATATCTACAGACAAAACTACTGATATGTAAACTGTTTTGCTAATTAGGTACCTACTGACAGAGAAAAAAATTAACTTTTAAAACTTGTCAACTATCCACCTACATTACGTAAACATACCAGTAGTTTTGTCAACATATCAGTGGCTTCGTTTGGTAGGTACCTAGGTTCTATGTTTTTGTGTTATCAATTTAAATTAAACGTAAGTACCATTATATTCCGGAAAACATTGTTTAATTTCTTGCCACAACCTTTTTATATTTATGTTGGGGATATTTTGACATCCATATAGGCGGTCTATTTAAATTTCTGTTATAAAAGCCTCGGTATCCATTACCGCCATAAAATCGTCTAAATTTTTTTGTTTTTATTTAACGCCGCTGAGTCCGTCACTCTTGCACCGCTGTCCACGCCGCTCTGTTTCGTGGCGTCGCACATACGAACTTGTGCCTTTGTTCCCGCCGCTCTCCATACCGCCCGCCACTGTAGCAATTCGCTCGGCAAAAACCGCTAGCTTTTTCGCTATGAGCGGCGACTCGTGGCGTGCCTCGTACATTTCTATACTTTTGATATGACCGCTCGGCGTTTCGCTTTTCGCTGCCGCTCACAGCGGAAAGGTCGTGAATGGGCCGTTAGGGTACCTCCCCTACACGTAAAGTGGGGATGTTTTATTTTCTCGCGGCTACCCAACCATGTAGGGTATCATTATTTTTTAGGTCTTTTAAAAACAATAAAGGAAGAAAAAAAAGAAATTTCACTTTAAAGGCCACTTTTTTGTAAAAACAGGGCGTCCTCCCCCTCTTAAAGCTAAACGGCCTACTCAAAAAGTCTGGAAAAATTTGTGATAGTGGTCCATGTAATAAACTTAAAATGACAACTATAATGAATTAGATGACTTTGTTAGTTCAGGAGTGGTAGAGGCTTAACTTCTACAATGTGCTTACTTGGAAAACGTCATACATAATTAACGCATTAATAGGTAAACTTCACAATTATCCATTGGATACATGTTCTAATCCACGTACCATTATGGGTGACTGAGGAACCCTTTCCTGTGCGTGGCCTGACACGCACTTGGCCGATTTTTTATTTACACTTTTTTTCACATAACCTCAAATTTTATGTGAAAAATCCAATAAACCAAGATTTTGGTTTTTTATTGTAGTTTAGTGAAAAATTACCTTTTTATGCCCCGAATACACTGTAATTTATTTGATTTGAAATGTTTATTTTTTAACCCTATTTTGACTTCATATCGAAAATTCACCCGTCAAAATATCTATCAAAAAATTGGGGTGTTTTCTGTTTGATGAAATCTCTACTTTCCGAAGGTGTAATCCCTACTAATATTATAAATGCGAAAGTAACTCTGTCTGTCTGCCTGTTACGCTTTCACGCCTTAACCACTGAACCGTTTTTTGATGAAATTTGGTATGAAGATAGAATTGAACTTCCATAGAAAGGACATAGGATACTTTTTATTGCGAAAATAAAGGTAGAAGGGTTTGAAATAGGGGACGAAAGTTAGTGTCGAAGTTCCATAATATCAAACATAAAATCATGTAAGATTGTTTAATCTACCCTTACCGTGTCGAGGGATATAAACGAATTTCACGCGGGCGAAGCCGCGGGCGGAAAGCTAGTATTAAATAATAATATTATAGTAGGGATTACACCATCGGAAAGTAGAGATTTCATCAAACAGAAAACACTCAATTTTTTGAAAAAAGTAGATATTTTGACGGGTGAATTTTCGATATGAAGTCAAAATAGGGTAAAAAAAATATATTTCAAATCAAATAAATTACAGTGTATTCGAGACAGAAAAAGTTAAGTTTTCACTAAACGTCATTTGTAAAAGATAAAATTAAAAAACCAAAAATTTGGTTTTTTGAATTTTTCACATATAATTTGAGGTTATGTGAAAAAAAGTGTAAATAAAAAATCGGCTAAGTGGGTGTCAGGCCACGCACAGGAAAGGGTTCCTCAGTCACCCATAATGGCACGTGGATTAGAAATTGTATCCAATGGATAATTGTTAAGTTTTCGTATTAATGCGTTAATTTTGTATGACGTTTTCCAAGTAAGGCATCTAATTCGTTATAGTTTTCATTTAAAGTTCATTAAATGGACCACTTTCACGAATTTTTCCAGATTTTTGAGCGAGCCGTTTAGCTTTTAGAAGGGGGGGGGGGAATTTCTCGCAAACGGATACCTAAATAAATAAAAAATGTTTTTAAAAGACCTATATAATGATACACCACATGATGGGGTAGCCGCTAGAGAAAAAACATCCCCACTTTAAGTGTAGGGGAGGTGCCCTTACTAAAAATATTTTTCATAATTTTATTGTAGCACTTTATCGACGTAAAAATTACAACACATGTTCATGCAAAGTTTCATCTTTCTAGCACTTACCGTTTGGACGGTAAGTTGAGGACGGACGGACGGACGGACGGACAGACGGACATGACGAATCTATAAATGCTCGAAGTCATAAACTTCGGAACCCTAAAAAGTTGTAGATCTTTTAATTACCTACAACTTTGCCATTTAACTTTTTTCGTTAGGACTTTTAGTTTTGCCGGAAATTGAGATAAACCGTTTTTAACCATTTGTTTTATATATTTAGCCACCCAAAGTGACTCTACCCTGCCTGATGAAAAGCATGAGCTGAATCTAAGAGTCGGGGCTACCACACTTGCTGCGAATGCAGACAATAATGTATGGCGGCCCACACTATGGCGGCTTAGTGAGATGCTTTTTCACGCCCCGCTTAAAGGACCCGAAAACCTCCCCCCCTACCCCTTCCTGACTTCAGATCGCCCGTAAATTATTTTTATTTTTTCCTTTCATTTTTATAATATTCTCCTCCTTTTCCAATAGGTTTCATCCTACTATAATTTTATTTGTTTTCAAAATTTATCTACCTTTGTCTACTGGTATATATGTCATTTACAAACTATCATTATGGTTGCCATGCAAGTGTGTTATGCCTAGCAACCTGTGAAGTTTTGACAGGAGGTAAAGGAGTGATACATTTTGACATCTGCGATTCATGTATTTTTATAATCACATAGCTTTGGCCTTTGTATCTCGATTATTGCAGTAAAAAGTAGCCTATGTCCTTTCCCAAGTTCAGTTCTATCTTCATACCAAATTTCATCAAAATCGGTTCAGTGGTTTAGGCGTGAAAGCGTAACAGACAGACAGACAGACAGACAGAGTTACTTTCGCATTTATAATATTAGTAGGGATTGATTATGTTTCATTGTCCGTTGTCGTTATCATAAACAGAAAAGAAACACTTAACACTAGATTTAATTACCACCCAAGGGAGGGACAGCGGCCATATTGGTAAGTAACGTCATATTGACTGTACACATCAAGGGTCGGGTCGTGGAACTCTTTATGAACCCACGCCCAAAGAGAACATAACAACTAGGTTTTATTGATGCAAATATTCGCCCATGGATCGGCCCGAGCTCGTAACTTATACCGGCGACTATACCTCCACAAACATAAATTGCGCACGGTAACCTACAGAGATTATGTTTCGAAATAATGCCTAAATTCCTGACCATTAATTAGTTGTTACGTTTTTTGTAGTTTAAAAACATTGAAGCTCGTTTAATAGAATAAATTTCGTAGTAAATCATTGTGCGCCTATGCTCAAAATTCCTTTTTTTTAAATAATCAAAATGTAGGCACACAGCCATTGACTCACTGAAACAATGACATTGAAGTCATTGTTTCAGAGTGCTAGACATGCGCTCTTGTACTAAACTGTACTGTCCTGCCTGTGCCAACCGCCTAAACATGGGACTTTCTACCAACCTCGTGTCTTTGTATTAATGTCCCTACTTCGCCCAAGCGAGAATATTTTTTTAAATAATCAAAATGTAGGCACACAGCCATTGACTCACTGAAACAATGACATTGAAGTCATTGTTTCAGAGTGCTAGACATGCGCTCTTGTACTAAACTGTACTGTCCTGCCTGTGCCAACCGCCTAAACATGGGACTTTCTACCAACCTCGTGTCTTTGTATTAATGTCCCTACTTCGCCCAAGCGAGAATATTTTTTTAAATAATCAAAATGTAGGCACACAGCCATTGACTCACTGAAACAATGACATTGAAGTCATTGTTTCAGAGTGCTAGACATGCGCTCTTGTACTAAACTGTACTGTCCTGCCTTTTTTTTTTTTTTTTTTTTTCCGTCGGGGGTTACGGCGGGGTGGTGTGTCGGACTCGAACCGACTAAAACCACACGGTGTGACCCTCTCTGCGCCTTTGTATTGGAAGGAGTCCAGGGAGGGGATTTCCTTCTGGACTCCAACCGGCGCCTGCCCGCACTGTTGCGGGCACCACCTCCATCGTGTACTCTCTAATTGGGCAACGTCCGGTCACACGCGGACGCCGCCCCCTCGCGGTTGGCCTCTACTGCGGACGGACGGGAAACCCGTCCCGCCCATCCGCGGCCACTCTCAGGGCGGCATGAGACGCAGGTATGCGCGCCTCCGCCGCCCGGGGCGCCGGCGGCGGATCGGGTCCGAGTGGATATCGTCCTCCCGGGCCTTCTCCGCCACCTCCTTCTGCAAGATTACATCCTCGCAGAAGGTTGCGACCGCGGTAAAACAACTGTCGCTGCCGGCCATCGATCTTATGACGGCCGGCAGCGAGAGATCCCCTCCGATGACTGCAGTGAGGACCCGGCGCTGCGCCGCCCAAGCGGGGCAGACCGCCAGCGTGTGCTGGGCCGTGTCCTCACTGGAGTCGCAGTGGTGGCAGGCGGGACTCGGTTCCCTCCTAGCGACCGAGTGCAGGTACTTTCCGAAGCAACCGTGCCCGGAAAGTACCTGCGTCAGCCGGAAGGAAAGGGTCCCATGCTGCCGCCCTGCCCACTCCGCGATGACCGGCTGAAGAGCCTCCACGGCGGCGAAGCCAGCGGGTGGGGTCTCCAGCCGGAACGACCATCTCTGCATGGTGGCTCGGCGAGCGGCTTCGCGCCACTCGCGCACGTCATCGGGCGGAGGGCGAAAGCCGTTCTCCGCCCGGAAGTCAGCCACTCGCCGATAAACTTCGGCGAGCACTTCCGCCTCCAAATCCCACGGGGGTGTTCCGGCCAAGGCGCACGCCGCCTCGGTAGATACGGTGCGGTATCCGCGTATGGCTCTGACCGCCAATACCCTCTGGGGGCGCCAGAGGCGCGCCCTATTCTGGGCGGACAGAGCCGCCGCCCACACCGGTGCACCATACAGTGCCATCGACCGGACAACCCCCGTGTACAGCTGCCTAGTGGGGACACTGGCCCCGCCCAAATTGGGCAGAAGTCGCCCTAGGGCGGAGGCAGTGCCCACCAGCTTAGGACCAAGCTGTCGGAAGTGCTCGTCGAAGAGCCACCTACCGTCGAGGACCAGACCCAGGTACCTCATCTGGGCCCGGACCGGTACGAGGACCGAGTTGACCACAATGGAGGCGCCGGCGGGCGGACCGCGACGGGGCCCATGAAATAATAGGGCCTCCGTCTTGTCCAGGGCCACCCGCAGACCCAGCGCCTCGATGCGCCCGACCACCCGGGAGACTCCTGTGGTGGCCAGGCGCGCCGCCTCCTCAAAGTTTGACCCCCGGGCCGTGACTAGGGTGTCGTCTGCGTAGCAGATTACACCCAGCCCGGGGGGGAGACGCCCTCGTAGGGCCCAGTCGTATCCCATGTTCCACAGGAGTGGTCCTAGGACAGACCCCTGTGGAACACCGCACGACATGGCCCTACGTCTCAAGGCGCCACCTCGGTCCTCGTACTCGACGGTACGCTCCTCTAAGTAGTCTGCCACCAGCCGCCTCAGGTACCCTGGCACTCCGTGGTATTGGAGTGCGGCCCTGATGCAGCCGAATGGCAGACTATTGAAGGCGTTGGCGATGTCCAATGACACCGCCAACAGCACTCCACCGCCTCTCACCGCCTCTTCGGTCACGGCCCTCAGGCGCAGGATCGCGTCGACCGTCGAACGCCCTTCTCGGAAACCGAATTGGGCGTCCGACAGGTCGGGCCCCACCTCGCTGAGGTGCCGGACGATGCGGACAGAGAGAACCCTCTCAAACAACTTGCCCGCCTCGTCCAGCAACACGATGGGCCTGTAGGCCGCGACCGAATCGGCAGGCCGTCCATGCTTCTGGATCAGTACCAGCTTCCCGCACTTCCAACGCTCAGGGAAGTGTCCAGACGCCAGGCTAGCGTCCAACACTCCCCTGAGGTGGTCCGACATGTAGTCGAGGGCACGGGCCATCACTCGGGCTGGAACCCCGTCCGGCCCGGGGGCGGTGTTCTTGGACCGAATCCGTAGAACAGCCGCCCCTACCTCCGATTCCCTGACAGGCGGCACATCACCCACGCTGTCCCGACGACGACCACGACGGGCCATCGACGGGGGTGTGTGTTCCGCCTGCTGTGGGAATAGGCCCTCGACCACTTCCTGCAGGAAGCTGGGCTGGAGAGTCTCCGTAAGGGGGGGGCCCTGTGTGCGGAGCTTTTGTCGCACCGCACGGTAAGGCCGACCCCAGGGGTCACGCTCGAGACTCTCCAGCATCTCCACTCTGGACGCGTCTTTGGCGCGGCAGATGGCCAGCCTCAGAGTTTCCCGAGCTGCTCGGTACTCCTCGTGAAGCCGGTCCACCTCCTCACCGCCTCCGCGGTGACGTCGCCGACTCCGGGTGTGGGACCTCCGGGCACGTACGCAGGCCGCACGGAGGTCCGCCAACTCCTGGGACCACCAGTAGACCTCCTTCCGAGGAGGCCGACGGCCACGAACGCGGGGCATGGCCGCATCGCAGATGAGCGTTAACGCATCGGCGAAGCGACCAGCCCCCACGTCGACCTCCTCGGTCGGGGCCTGCGGAGACAGCCAAGAGCAAACAATGGCCGCCTCCTCTAGTAGGTCCCTGTCCAGCTTGGCGACAGCCCACCGCGGAAAACGGGAGGGACGCCGCGTCGCGTGACCCCTACTGGCGTCCTGGGACCGGGAGAGCTCGAATCGGATATAAAGGTGATCCGAGAGCGTCTCGACCTCATCCAGGACACTCCAGTTCCTTACTCGTGCGGCAACTGCAGGGGTAGCGAACGAAAGGTCCACTATCGACCCCCCCTGCTGTCGCACGCACGTGTTGGTGGCGCCCCTGTTCAGCAAACAGAGGCCCACCGACGCCGCCCATTCCTCGACGGCTTCGCCCCTGGCGTCCGTCGCCGGGGAACCCCACGCAATGGACTTTGCATTGAAGTCCCCCAGCACGAGGACGTGCCCAGACACCAATCGCCGTATCGAGGTCTCCAAGTTGTTGAGGAAGACCTCGAAGTCGCTCAGACTCCGGTTGGGGGAGAAATATACACCATAAATGGTGATTCCCCCCCATTCGACGGCAACATATCCGGTACCCTTGTCTCTTAGTGACAAGGGCGGGGAATGAGCCGCCGTGGAGCTGACGACTGCCACGGAGCCGTCCCAGTCACCCATCCAGTTTGGACGGGGAGGGACTACATAGGGCTCCGCGACTACGGCAACACCTATCGACCACTGTGCCATGGTTTGCATGAACAGATCCTGCGCCGCGGCACAGTGGTTGAGGTTCGTCTGGACCAGGAGGTTGGAGACTTGATCCATTACTGGATCGTCTCTACAACCCCCTCCATGGGCGACGACGTCGTCGCCTGATTGACGTCGGAGGCAGCCTGGGTCGCCGGGCTAGCCTCCGGCGTCTGCCGAGAAGCGCGGGGAGGCTTGCAGCCCCCCTGCCCCATCTGGTGATTGGCGGGCTTTTTGGCCGCCGCACACATCGGGCAGTGAGGGGCGGCAGAGCACTCTGCCGCCTTGTGCCCGGTTCGACCGCAGCGGAAACAAAGCTCGCTGCAGTCGAAACAGCTCTCGCACTTGGTGCGAGTGTGTCCCGCGACGAGGCACTTGTAGCACCTCATCGGCCTCGCGGCCAGAACCGTGATTCTGGCATTCACAAAGCCGACAAGGATGCTACCGGCGTCGGCCAACACTTTGGCCGACGCCACGGGACAGCTTACCCACACCGAGCCGAGGCCTCCCGGGCCCGGACGGACGGTGCCGACCCGGATGGTGCCCGCGGTGCAGCCAGTCTTCTCCATGACTGCATCGCGGACATCCTCCGACGTGATGGAGTCGTCCAGACCCGAAATGCGCAGTTCAGCGCACTTGGTGGGCCTGGCGATCTTAACACCGTCCTGAGCGGCAAAAACTTCCCGCAGCCTCTCGGCGAAAGTATCGGCCGTCTTGGCGCCCTCAGCCCCCGGGAACTCGAATACTCGAGCTCCCGTCTGGGCGCGGCGCAGCCTCATCCCCGCGGCCCCAAATTCCGAGGCGAGACCGGGACGGGCCTCCTTAAAGAGGGCCGCATACGTTAGACCCCCGCTGGCCGCCTCCGGCGACACGGTAACAACTACCGCCGCGGTTTTTGGCGGCTGCAGCTTCCGCGGCCTCTTCTTAGGGGCCGCCGCCGGAGACGGCGGGGCTTGGGCTGCGCCTTGGGCGGCCTTCCTCGCCCGCTTTCGCTGCCGCTGCCCCCGCCTCTTGGAGGACCCCACGACCTGCCAATCCTCGTTAGAGGGGGCTGGTCCCGAGGAACCCGTCGGAGGCGCCGGAGCGGGAAGCGGGGGGAAGTCCGCTCCACTTGGGGGTGCCGTTTGAGGCCCCTTCTTTTCCGGCGCTTTGGCCGGTGCCTTGGCCGGCGCTTTGGCCGGTACCTTGGCCGGCGCCTGGGCCGGTTTCGCGGCCCCCTTCTTCGGCCCCTTTTGATTTTGGGGGGGGGCCGGGGCCGACGTCGCCGCCGCGTAGGTCACGCGCGTTCCTACCAGAGGAAGCGCGGACGGAGCGGCAGCCTGGGGGCGCTGCGACGCGAGCGGGGGGCGGACAACCGGCGCGGGTGGAAGCCTCGCCTCCAGGCCGGCCAGTCGCCCGTCCAACATCCGCGTCATAGCGTCGAGCGCCTGACGCAGCATGGCGTCAGGGAACTCGCCGCCAGCAGGGGCCTCCGGCCGAGACGGCGCAGGCGGGGCCGGGACTTCTACCCGAGACGGGCTGGGCGGGGTCAGAACCTCTGCCCCAGACGGCCGGCCGGACGGCCCGGGCGGGGCCGGTACCTCTGCCCTAGACAGCCCGGGGGGGGGCGGGGCCTCCGGCTGAGACAGCCCGTGCGGGGCCGGGGCCTCCGGCTGAGCACGCTGAGCCCGGAATTGGGCGAATTGCGCACTCAGCTCAGCCATCTGGGCTATCAGGCGGGTGTTGGCCTCGTCGAGGCGCGCCATGTCCCCGCACAGCTTCCCCACAACCTCCGACAGGGCGGAGGAGGAGTCCTTTAGGGCCTTCACAAATACGCCCTTTAGGTTGACCGACTTGATGGCCACCTTGTTAATGATGGCCACCGCGGCACTCGCCCTCTCCTGCACGGACACGGGGGCTTGGGGGGGTTCTCCCTCCACCGGCTCCCGAACCTTAAGCAGGAGAGTGGCGATCTCCTCCTCCGCTGCGACTTGATACTCCAGTCGCCTCCTCCTATAGGCCTCCGATTCCGAGAATACGGAGTCCGTCTGTAGCGAGACAGGGGCCTGCGAACCGTCGGTGCCGAAGCGCTTCGGGACCGGCGTCTCTGCCTCGCTGTCCAGATCCTCGGAGTGCAGACGCTTCAGGCTATCGCCCGCCCGCATCTCCGTCTCCATCGGCTCCGGGCGCGCACCATCGCTCCTGCCCGCCACCGCCGACTTGGAGCGTATGCGCTCCGAGGATCTTCCTCCTCTTCCTCTTCGGCTCCCAGCAGTCCGTTTGACTACTGGGAGCCCCACCGAGGTGGGCGGCCCGAGTGCCACCACCGCCTCCTTGGACACTAGGTCCACTATCGAAGAAGAGCTTCCCTTGAGGATGCCCTTCCTCTCTTTCCCTGCATTTGTTTTATCCGTCGTGCGTTCCTTGTCCATTTTCCTTGCCGTTATGTCGTTAGAGTTTCCAGTCCGTATTTTTAATTTTGCGTTATCAATATCCATAATAATCCCACGAGTGGGGGAGAAATAAAAGTCGACCCGGGCAGAGATCCCCCAATACCCGGGCAAGCGAAAATTTTTAACCCAGCCGAGGGGACCGCAGGTACCTCGGCTTGGGGTGCGCTTACGACTGAACTTCCCATCAGCCATGCATCCCCTGGCCACGCACCAGAACTTGGGATTCGGGGTAATTTTTTAGAGAGGTTTTCTTCCTCGCGGTCCGGGCGGTTAAGCCAAGACCCACGTCCCCGATCAAAGCCGCGAGACTTGACCACAGCACTTCTCTCGGGATTACGCTATGCCGACGGTGGCAAGAGGACTACGTCCCCCTGCCTGCTCGGTGGTAGTGTGAGTACACGCCGAGCCCGCCATCCTTTCTCCACCGCTATCAGCGGGAGAAACTCCGACCCATGAAGGGTCCCGCCTTCGGTTTTTTAACGAGGTTTCCTCCTCCATGCTCCGAGGAGCGAAGAGCCAGCAGGGCATCCGGCAGACATGCCCACCCCGCTGGCCGGGCCTTGCCCGTGAGCCGATGATATGGCTTCCTCTCCAGCTAGAATATTAGCCGCTGGCGATAATCCTCTCCTCCAGATAACGCGGAGGAAATGAGGAGGAACAGTGCTATCGCCAGCGCCCAGGGTGCACCACGTGGAGGTTTTCTAGCCAGCAGCACCCCTCTAGCCAGCAGCACCCCGTACTGTCCTGCCTGTGCCAACCGCCTAAACATGGGACTTTCTACCAACCTCGTGTCTTTGTATTAATGTCCCTACTTCGCCCAAGCGAGAATATTTTTTTAAAGAATCAAAATGTAGGCACACAGCCATTGACTCACTGAAACAATGACATTGAAGTCATTGTTTCAGAGTGCTAGACATGCGCTCTTGTACTAAACTGTACTGTCCTGCCTGTGCCAACCGCCTAAACATGGGACTTTCTACCAACCTCGTGTCTTTGTATTAATGTCCCTACTTCGCCCAAGCGAGAATATTTTTTTAAATAATCAAAATGTAGGCACACAGCCATTGACTCACTGAAACAATGACATTGAAGTCATTGTTTCAGAGTGCTAGACATGCGCTCTTGTACTAGACTGTACTGTCCTGCCTGTGCCAACCGCCTAAACATGGGACTTTCTACCAACCTCGTGTCTTTGTATTAATGTCCCTACTTCGCCCAAGCGAGAATATTTTTTTAAAGAATCAAAATGTAGGCACACAGCCATTGACTCACTGAAACAATGACATTGAAGTCATTGTTTCAGAGTGCTAGACATGCGCTCTTGTACTAAACTGTACTGTCCTGCCTGTGCCAACCGCCTAAACATGGGACTTTCTACCAACCTCGTGTCTTTGTATTAATGTCCCTACTTCGCCCAAGCGAGAATATTTTTTTAAAGAATCAAAATGTAGGCACACAGCCATTGACTCACTGAAACAATGACATTGAAGTCATTGTTTCAGAGTGCTAGACATGCGCTCTTGTACTAGACTGTACTGTCCTGCCTGTGCCAACCGCCTAAACATGGGACTTTCTACCAACCTCGTGTCTTTGTATTAATGTCCCTACTTCGCCCAAGCGAGAATATTTTTTTAAAGAATCAAAATGTAGGCACACAGCCATTGACTCACTGAAACAATGACATTGAAGTCATTGTTTCAGAGTGCTAGACATGCGCTCTTGTACTAAACTGTACTGTCCTGCCTGTGCCAACCGCCTAAACATGGGACTTTCTACCAACCTCGTGTCTTTGTATTAATGTCCCTACTTCGCCCAAGCGAGAATATTTTTTTTTGACTTAGCTGGTATTTATATAATAGTCCGTAGTGTCTCCATATCGCGATACAGAAAATCGATACAACGCAATCTATCGAGCTTAAACGAAACTATAATACATTTTTTATATTGAATAAATTATGCGTCGACTTCACAAACATCCTTGAAACGGACATATAGAACAATCGGACTTTAGATAATAATAATAGTCCTTCATCTCTGTAATTATAAATCACTGTTAAATAATTATTACTGGTAGATTAATCATGAAGGAAACCTTCAAAAACAACTCTTAAATCAGTATTGAGCTGAATATAGATTTAGCTGTTTGAAATGACCAGTTGTTTCTGTCTTAAGTAATGTGCAGTTTCTTTAAACGATATTTGCATTACTTTTACAAATGGCGTAACTGATTCCACCCTACATTTATGCAATTAACTAATATAGTATGCTATTAAGCAAGTACTTACACTGCGTCATGTCTCTACAATGAAGTCTAAATGCAGTTGTAAATGGAACATTGTCATAAGATTGCATGTTATACAAAGTACCTACTACATAATTTACTCATGACAATCACAGTTCAGTAGAATGCATAGTTTGCTAACAAATATTTTGTTTTCATTTCTCCGTTTACTTGGTAGCTTTTTTACGTTACTGGTCCATCATTGGGTACTGTTTTACCTTATTTTTTCAGCCTTAATCCTCTTTGAAAATATTATACTTTTAAAATATCAGTTTATTTTTAACTTCGCCTAAAAAATAAAATATTTTCACTGCCGAACTGATGAATTTTAAAACCTAAAGTTTCTTGCGCTAGCTAACTAACTCGCTCATCTCCCACGCAAACTAATGAAATTTTGTTAAAAATTGTGCAATTAATAACATGGAATTTATGTTCTCGATAGTCGGCACTTAGTGGAACTTGTTAAATTACATTACTAAATTAAACTCTTTTGTAAACTTAAAACATTTTACCTGACTCTTGTCACCTTATAGCATTGCCAAAGGTTTTGATTAAATAGTGGAATAGAAGTCCAAGTGAGTTTAATTTCAAGAATGCAATTAATATTTTCTTTTACGAACGAAAGGTAGTTTTCACTAGTAAAGAAGAATATAAACGCTCTAACTCGAGTTTCACGTGAGACAAGAATGTCTAATAAAGCTAAAGGCGAGATCTAGAAAACTGCTGTCAGAATAGCTGTGTTATACGATACAGAGTACTGAGCTACAAAGAAAGACGACGAACAGAAAATCCATTTAAACGTAATAAAGGTGTTAAGATGGGCATCAGGTGTAATTCGAATAAATAAACTGAAATACGAATACAACAGAGGAAGTTCCTTACTAATATTATAAACGCGAAAGTTTGTGAGTATGTATGTATGTTTGTTGCTCTTTACTTTATAGTAATATAACTTATATATCAGAATAGCATATACACTATTTTTTATTAAAAATTAAACTAATAAATGGTTACGATCCTGGGATTGGCTTAAAATTTATAATCATATGACCTGGATTTGCTCCCCCCCACCCATTTTCTACCTACTGAAATTAATCTGTAACTTGTTATTTACACGTGTTTCATCTTTGAATTTGAGTTATATTTAAACAATTTAGGGAGTACACCCTTTCTTAAACATTTCTATTTGAAGTAATTGAATAGGAATTGTCTAATATACTGGCTATATAGCACTGGTCATCTAATTTAGATAAATAAATATATGTACGAGAATTTAACAGCTATTTCGCCCTATAACTCGGTCACCCAGGAACTATACTGGCATATTAATAAGATGTATTCTACTTTAGAGGTAGAATACGATTTGAAATGATTTAGTATTAGTGCTTTACTCTTTAGAAAAGAAAGACATTTATTAAACATAATAAATGTCTTTCTTTTTTTCTTTTTTAAAAAAATGCTTCCGTATTAGAAATATATTTTTTTGTGCTGCCGGGGACTTTACGAACATACATGAAACGGACACAAAGAACACCCAGACTCAGAACAACAAATTGTGAATCACACAAAGTGTTATCGCAAGTGGGATTTGAACCCACGAGACTTGGCGCCGTAGAAACCGCTAAGTGTCGTGTCGTTATCTAAATCACTACATAGTATTTGGTCTTTACCTATAAAATTGCCTTTCTTCAGTACTGGTCATTTCAAGAAAAAAAAACAATTGTAATGGCTCTGTATTCCAAATTCAAATTAATTTTGTTTTAAACCATGACATTCTATTTACAAACTCAGTCTTTTGCTTTTTGATTAGCATTACATTTTCATGTATTTTCGTTACATTTGAACATTTTTCGTCTTAATGGATACTTTAAAAATTCGTGTAATTATGGAATATGAGTCCGGTCTTAGCACCAACGCGACTCAAACGGCACTTAACAACAAAAACGTTTACGGAGAGAACTGTACAAACGAACGCACTTCATTGGTTTTCCCAGTTCCGTTCTGGAAATTTTGACTTGAAAAAAGCTCGTGGTCGTCCGGAGACTTTGGTTAACAATAATGAATTAAAGGCGATTGTGGAAGCTGACGAAACTCAATCTACAGCTGAGCTAGCAGCAGATTTTAATGTATGCATCAAAACAATATTGATCCATTTGCGACAAATTGACAAGGTAAAAAAGCTTGATAGATGGGTGCCCCACGACCTTAACGATCGCCAGCGCAACGTACGCGTCGAGACCTGCCTTGCACTGCTCAACAGGCAAAGAAATGAAGGAATTTTGAAACGAATTGTTACGTGCGACGAAAAATGGATTCTGTTCGACAGTCGAAAGCGCTCAGCAAGTTGGTTAGACCCTGGTTCAGCACCAAACATGATCCCTAAAAAGGTGATGGTCACTGTTTGGTGGTCTAGTGCGGGTGTGAATCACCATAGCTTTTTACAAAACAGCATGAGCATTAATGCAGATGCGTACTGTGAAGAACTGGAGAGAATGATAGAGAAGCTTGCACATCTGCAACCAGCTTTGGTCAATCGGTCATCCCCACTGCTCCTTCACGACTACGCGCGACCCCATACTGCATAACAGACAGTCTCTAAGCTGCAAGAGCTGGGGTTGGAAGCTCTCCCTCATCCGCCATACTCACCAGACCTTGCACCTACCGACTATTACTTTTTCCAAAATTTAGACAACTTTTTAGTGGGTAAAAAATTCAATTCTCGAGAGGCAGTACAAAATTCCTTTGAAGATTTTGTTGCCTCCCGTCCAGCTGATTTTTACAAGAAGGGCATCAATAAACTGCCAATGCGTTGGCAAAGATGCGTCGATTGCATGGGTGATTACTTCGAATAACAGAAATAAAAATAGTTTGAAAAAATAAGTACTTTCACTTATTGCATTCAAAACGGCAATTTCATAGGTAAAGACCTAATATAAAACAAAGTCGCTTTCTCTGTACCTTTGTATGCTTAAAAAGCTTTAAAACTAGTAAACGGATTTTGATGCCCTTTTCTTTAATAGATAGAGTGATTCAAGAGGAAGGTTTAATGTTTTGACTGCCTTGTTGGTCTAGTGGTTAGCGTATGCGGCTGCTGATCAAGAGGTCTCGGGTTCGATTCCCGGGTCAGACCAAATATTTGTGGGATCCACAAATATTTGTTTCGGAGTCTGGGTGTTTTTCTATGTATAATATGTATGTATTTACAAAAAAAAAGTATGTTTATGTATTTATATCAGTTGTTTAGTACCCATAACACAAGCTCTGCTTACTTTGGGACTAGATGATGTTGTGTGTAAGTTGTCCAAATAATACATGCATAATATAGTAGATAATAATTTTAGAGGTTTCTAATGTGATGTTTTTACGCTTACATTGCAAACGCTGGCTGTACCTTATGAGATAGATCAAAATAATGTACTACAGTATTGTACATTAAAAAGTCTACAAAAAAGTCCGCGACGGTATATATCTCTTAGGGATAAGCCACAATAACCATTTTTTTTTTACGAAAAATAATGGCTAATTTACGAAGAGATTTTAAGCAATACAGTATTAATCCTTATCTAATTAAATACCTTAAGTACATTGTGTATTTAATATAGATTAATATGGCCCTTTACAGTATGTAATTTAAATTAATACTTTTGAAGATATTACAGATTTAAAATGCAGGAACAAAACGATTTTGGCTGTACCTGCCGGGGCCCGTTAGTTGCCGCTGCAGTCGATTTGTCACTATCAGTTATTAACTATAACTAAAAACAATACTTTATTATGAATTAATATTCTAAGGCGGTACGAAGTTCGCCGGGTCAGCTAGTAAACTATAAACAAAAAACACAAATATTTATATTCAAATTCAAAAAAAATACCAATAATTAATACAAAAGTTGCCCAATATTACATTAAAATAATATGTATAGGTAATAGTATCCCCCTATGCACCTACACTGATGGCATCGTTGCTCCATTGGTGTTTTTGTGGGGCCACAACCAAAGCTCTCTATTGGTTTCGCTGATAAGATAATCAATGACGTATTACACGCGTTATCATCACAATTCGTATTGTTGAGTAGTATGTTAAAATGTGTTATTGAAGACAGAGGTTAGTTCATGTAATCCCAATAAGGGCTCTTTATCTGAAGGCCAAGGTATGTTTTTGGCCTTCAGATAAAGGGCCCTTAACAGTTTGAAGCTTTGCATCCCCCTTAGACATAAAATTGAAGTTTTATTCTCGTAGCCTTTCATTGTATTCAATAGTTTTAATTGATATTCAGTGACTTTGTTTAGTTTTTTATTAAACATTTGGAGTCGTTTAATTTTCTTAATGAAAAACTTCTTATGATCTCCTGACGTGGAAATTATGTTGAAATTTTTCTTGTTGTTTAAAAATTTCTATCTCTGATATTGACTAGTAAGTATTTAGTAGACTAGACTATTTGATTTAAGACTTTACTTATATTTTAGTTCAGCTCTAGGCAGCTTCCCAGTTTGGACATTGAACTTGACGCTGTGGAGCTGCATTGCTCCTTTTTTTGTCCACCTACCCTTAAAACTATCCAATATGATAACATATTTCCAATGCAAGCGTTAACATGACAACCGTATATCAAAGAAATGCATTAGGGAGAGGGTGGCGTATATCATAGCCGCAAGCAAGTTGGGGTCTTGAGGACCGGCGTCAGCTAGCTAAAGGCTAGCATCGTGCGACGGCGCGGTTGGCGCCATTGGGGTAAAAACCCGGTCAGTCTTACACACGTCACTCGTCGACGAACCATTGTAGCGACTTCACGCGAATTCTTAAACATTCGCCCTCCTTAGAAATCATTCCGTCTGTTATTAAACATACAATTATTTTCTTAGACGAATATTTTGAGTATAGTAAAAAGAACTTTATATTACATTTGCTTCTGTAAATTGAGGCAAGGTTAAGTAATGTAGTTACATAATGTTAGTGTGTGCATCTTCAATCATAAGTTGTTGACTGTTAATTTTGAAGAATTTGCGGAGTGCATCAGAGGTAAGCTTAGAATTAAAGTGGAATATGATTTTAACAATATGTTTATGATCTGTGCGACAGGTAATAGCGTCATTGCCCTTTTTTGCGCATGCGTGTTGCTATTTCAAAGAACACCCCACTTCACGTAACTATAGATAAACGTTGTTTTGAAGTTGGCAAATCTAAACATTTACTTAGTGGCTCTTCGTGATTGACTCCAGTGGTTAAACAATACATGTGTAATGGTATGTCATGAATACTGGACCGAATTCTGGTAGATTATCCAAATAGTAAATCAAAAAAAAATATGTGAGAAGGTGCATTATTCTCTATAAAATAATGTAATATTATTTTATTTCGTTTTTGAAGTGTATTTGTTTTTTTAAATTACTGTTCCTTTTATTAAGGTTCCGTAGCTTATAAATAAATAAATATTTCGAAAGTCTTACACACATTTAGGGGTACTAGACAACTGATATAAATACATAAACATTTTTTTTTGTAAATACATACATATTATACATAGAAAACACCTAGACTGCGACACAAATATTTGCGGATCACACAAACATTTGGTCCGACCCAGGAATCGAATCCGAGACCTCGTAATCAACTAACTACTAGACCAACAAGGCAAGTGACTAGGAACCGTCCAAACGGTTAGTGCTAGAATGATGAAACTTTACATAAATATGTGTTTTTATTATTGTTATCGACAAAGTGCTAAAATAAAATCACTAAAAAATATTTAACCTCCTCTACACGTAAAGTGGGGATGATGATAACTTAGTAAAGAATAAATGACTTGAATTTTAAATTTGATATTCTCTAAAAGCTAAGCGGATGGCTCAAAAATCTGAAAAATCATGATGAAAGTCCTTATTTTGCATTTTAAATCCCTACTAATATTATCAATGCGAAAGTAACTCTGACTACCTGTTACGCTTTCACGCCTAAACCATAGAATCGATTTTCATGAAATTTGGTATGAAGCTAGAATTGAACTTGGAAAAGGACATAGGCTACTTTTTACCGTGATAACCGACATACACGCGGGCGGAGCCGCGGGCGAAAGCTAGTTAAAACTATAGCGGCTTCGATAACTTTTCAGTTCATAAGTTAGAAGGACCTAACTAAATGCAATCACTTGGAAAACTTTGTACAAAAAATAAATAAATAATAAGTAAAAATAACAATTACCTATTTGGCACTATTTGAATTTCACGTGCCATTGGGGGTGTCTACTGAACCCTATTGTATGCGTGCCTGGACATGCGGTTGGCCGATTTTTTTAAATATTGATTGTCATATAAAATCTTTCATCATCATCATCATCATCATCAGCCTATCGCAGGCCACTGGGGAATAAGGGAGTTATGTTTTGGGGATTAAGTTTTTAAAAATTACATCATCCATATGTGATATTTGACTATTTTGACACTGCTGCAACCTGGAGCGAAAATGTTTAAAAACGGCCTCACAAGTATTTCGTGAAATGTTTTGCATTTCCTCTCGAATATTTTCCTTTAAATCCTGTAGGGGCTTTAGGTTGCAGTTGAAAACTTTGCTTTTAAGGTATCCCTAAAGAAACAAATCCATTGAGGTTAAGTCCGGGCTACGAGGTAGCCAGTTAATGGCACCTCTTTTAAGTATCACTTTTTGTCCTAAAATTTCGCGAACAGCACTTATTGAGTCGTCGGAAGTGTGGCATGTTGCCCCATTACATTAAGACCATCGAAACCCTGTAGCACTGGTGAAAAATAGTTCCGTAGCAAGAAAGTGTACCGCTTTGTATTCACTGTTACCAATAATACCTCTTGCTGACAAAGCTATCCATACAGTAATCTTAGGTGAATGCATAGGTCTTTAATGCTTCAATTTCAGATTAGTGTCACTCCAATTCCTGTAATTTTGCCAATTCACATTAAGATGATAGTGTGCCTCGTCTGAGAAAAATATGTTGGTAAAGCTGGTAAACCTCTCTAACATTTCATTTGCAAATTGAGCCTGTGAGCGCAATTTTGAGATTTTAAGTCCTGTACCATTTGAATTTTGTACGGATTTAAATGTGAATCTTTGTGAAGAATACGAATCAAAGATTTTCTGTGCACGCCTTAGGCGTTAGACCGCTTCCAAGTAGAGAGTCCAGCATTTTCACGAATAGATGCTCGTACACGCTCGACGTTCTTGGGATCTCTTGATGTTCTAGGTCGGCCGGATCGTGGTTGATTCATTGTTGAACATGTCTACTCGAACTTCTGTACCCATTTTCTAATCGGTGGAGCAGTAACAATAATTTTTACACCGAATTTTATAATGAACGCAAAATTTTGCCCCTCTGCTCCATCGTGCCGTCGCTGCTTGTCGCAGCTACCGATTCAAATTTAAATGAACTTTTGGTCCATACACATAGAAAACATTCAGACTCCGAAACAAATATTTGTGGATCACACAAACATTTGGTCCGACCCGGGAATCGAACCCGAGAGCTCTTGATTTGCAGCCACATTAGCAACCATTAGACCAACAAGGCAGTCTAACAAAGTCTAACAGTCTAGGTAATAAAGAAAGTTGACGGATGAGAGATCATGTAGGGAACTAAAATACTAATATTAATATGAAGGTGTGGAGGGACTACGATAGACAAGGTGAAGAATAACTACTTTAGAGAAAACTTAAAAGTAGATTAAAAATTGTGATGCACACACATTTTAAACAGGATAGTAGTAGAGCGAGATGAACACGATGTAGTAAATAAAAAAAAATTTTAATATAAATAAAAAAAAAGCAGAGCTTGTACTAAACAACTGATATAAATACATAAACATACTTTTTTTGTAAGTACATACATATCACTCGTACTCGGAAAAGTTTTTCTTTGAAGTCGGTTTCTTTTTGTTAAAATTTTTACGTAGTTATCATTAGATGAAACATGTTTTATAGTGTAACCAGCTGACCAGGGGAACTTCGCACCGCCCAATTTTAAATCCTAGAACTTGATTGCAGCGCTACCTACCGCTGTAAATCTAAACCATTCTCGAACCCACTGTTCAACACACAAAAAAATTAATTAAATCGGTCCAGCCGTTTCGGAGGAGTTTCATTACAAGCACCGTGACACGAGAAGAGTTTGTTTGTGTGGTTGATCGCGGATTGTGAGATTAGTCTCAGGAACTACTGATCCGATTTGAAATATTATTTGATTGTTTGATACCCCATTTATCGAGGAAGAACCGATAGGAGTACCAATGAAGAGTGTTTTAAAATCGGGTTTTTTTCCTCTTGAGAGCTTCCGCTGCGTGCGCTGCATAAATGGTTCAAGTTTCACAAAAATAATGGAGGACAGAATTGTTCCCTTTTAAAAGTTCGCGACAGAATATCTTTTAAGGTTGGCTCACTATAGTCCTTTTTTAAGAGAAACAAATTGTTTCCGCGTTATAATATTACGGACATCTTTATTTATATAAAGATAATAAACAACACGTAGATAAATGAAGTAGCGACATACTGTGGCGGCCTAGTGACATACAACCACAGCCCGGAAATCTTAATAAAAACTGTGCCCGGATCTCTCCTATTTAATGGCAGTATTGCACACCGCATGGTTTTAGTCGGTTCGATTCCGACACACTCAAACGTGCGACGTCTCTGATGCACAACCATCTCTCCTGCAGTTTGACTTGTATACTATAAATTTAAATGGGAAACTATATTTTTTATAGAAATTTATAAGTAATATAATATTCGTCTTTAAAATGATAAAAATACGGAATAGAAATTTACAATACGGTACTATTCGATAGCATTGGTAAGTCGCGTAGAAAAATATAGGAAGAAACAATTGAATACGTCACGACCGTCAAAAATTTATTATTTCTTTGTGCCAAACAAAGTAAGTGGTAACTAAAATATATAAAAAATTCGTCCGTACCCGTTATTTATAATTAATAGCTGTCTTCTCTAGTAACGCCTGGTAACAACTATAACAAAAGCGCAGTTGGAGCGTATTGCGACTGCTGTGCTTGAGGTCTCGGGTTTGATTCCCTGGTCGGACCAAATGTCTATGCGATCCGCAAATATTTGTTACGGAGTCTGGGTGTTTACTATCTATAAGATGTATATACTAGATAGACCAAAAGTTCGTTTCAATTTGAATCGGTAGCTGCGACGATCAGCGACGGTGGGGTGGGGCGGAGGGATACGAAGCGTAAAAGCATCATTTAGTGATAAACAACGTCCGTTCTGTGCGCGCGAGTTTACAATTACATCCGTAAGATTTACATTTACATCCATACAAAATTCTAATGGTACTGGAATTAAAGCCTCAACATTGCGTTCACAGACTCCGATTGGCAAACGAAATATTAGAGAGGTTTTTATCATTCACATTTACAGTTTTTATTTCACATAACTAATTTATCTTAAATCATCATTTGAAATGTAAACGAACTTTTGGTCCACCCTGTATTAACTAAAAAAATTGTATTTATGTATTTATATGAATTGTCCAGTGCCCATAATTATTTATATTTATTTTATATTATTATTTATATCCATATACTAGTTGGCGTAGTGTGTAAGATGTCAGAATAATTTTGTAAATAAATAAATTTATTTATTTTTATTTATTGAATTAAAAATACAACTTAAGTTAAGGTAGCTCTTTTGTACTTGACAGCAATATACTTTACTTTCTTCTGTTATTTATTAGATGAAATAAATCAGGCCTTGCCATACTTGTACCTCTACTCTTTGTGCCACTAAGTGGAGGAGAATTTTATAAGACCATGATTTATTATAGTTCTTAGATTAGTGAACTGGATCCGTCATGAACACGACAATATTGAGAAAGTCATAATCATAGTAAATATCTTCAAGTTTATACAATGAAGTATCTAAGAATTTACAAAAAGATCTATATATTTGCAAATAAAAGTATAATTCCAAGTTTCATATGACATGTAATAATGTATTTCCAATACAAATTATCTACAGATCCATTCCTAGATTCTGTTGAAGTAATGTTTGTTGCCACCATTCTAAAAAAAAATATTTACTTTTAGAAACCAAATGGAACCTGTAAAAAGTTTGTTAATTAATTGATACTTACAGAAGCTTGCGCTGATGCGAATGCACCGCTGTGTACGTATTTTCACACTCCTGTAAAAATTCAAAAATAAAATCAACTGTTTAACAAACTAAGTTTGTTTCGTTGGTAACTGTTTCGCGTTTTAACTACACAACTTGACACGAAATACGAAAAAATAACAAAAACCATCATCACATTGGGGCTAGAAAAACAACAGGTGAAGCCACAGACTTATACCCGTTTCTAAAAAGAACGATTTAATTAATATCTCAGTAAAGAGTAAAGCCGTAAAGTCACAATCGTATAGGAAGCTCACTCATTTGGCTCTAGCACTTCGACTGTTATATGCCCTTTTACGTCAGAATTCCTCGTCAAAGTTTATTGTAATTGAAGTAGATGGGAGGGCGAGTAGCGGTGCGCAGTAATCGGTCGGTGTTGGATGCGTTTAGTTAGTGTGTGTTCAGTCGGCGCTCGCGCAACACCTGACCTGGCCCCGATTAAGCCCTTTACGTCACGATTAGCAGCTCTATTCAGTTCATCGCATCGTGTACGTATTGTTTCTGATTATAAACTATGGTTTTTTAAATATTTTTACAAACCGTATTATAGACTGAATGTTTATTTAATAATTCGAGGTCAGTATAAAACAGTACGGGATTGTATGTCAACAGAAGTTGAAACGTCACATCGATGTTCTTCGGTTTACGTGCGTTTTCAGAAATAGAACTTCATGGCTTTGTTGTGTATTGGTTCTAAAAATGTGGTATATCAAGTTGAGTAATTTTGCGTATTATTCTAATGTTGTCGATGTCTAAATAAGTCAAATTTTAACATTTCATGCTTGCGCATACCGGTATACCTGTATTTATTATATTGCTATGCGGTCTAAATATTCTATGCTGCTATTATAAATAGTATAGTATATTTGAAAATTTATGACTCTAGAAAAAGGATGATATACCTGAGCTTGACGTCACAAACATCTACCTTATGTAAGCCTCGATTTATTGACTGTAGCCATAGGATTACTTATTTGTAACAATTATAGATTATATTAGCAAGTGATAACTCGATTGGATAGAAGTGTGCATTCCACTACTGTGCTTTTCCTGAACGAAAACAAAAGTAGTGATTTCCTGTTGATATTAATTTTTCATTCAATGTGCCAGTGTTGTTGAGGTAGTTCTTGTTAAAATAAATATTCAAGTAATCACAACTCACAACAGAAGCTAATATAAACTATTGTACAGTATTATGTTGTCAATTCGCTTTAATCAGACCACTCCTGTGGTGCGAATGTCGAATAATCGCTTGATGAACAGTGCTAATGGATTACTTCACTTTCAATCTACTAACTAAACTAAAACGTATTATGGGAATAACCGTAAGAATCCCTTTCCATTACAGGAAGCTTGAGTTTCATACATTTTTAGGTTAAAATTCTAAACCTTTATGATATCACTTAGACGTCAATATATGACCTTATTGTCGAGTTTAGGCAGTGTTTTTTCCGTCTAAAAGCTTAATAGTACACTTTAATAATTGACTGTGACTTATTTCAGTGTGTATATAAATATTTAAAGATACAAAATTTAAAACACACGAGATTGGGGAAAAAGCCTTAATTTTGTCTTATTAGCAATTTGTTTGTGAATAAAATTATGAAATAACCTAGAGATGTTTAACTTTTTAGCAACAAATTAAGCCGCCAAAAAAACAGTAAGAAAATAAAACTATTAAAACTTTACCTTTTTATTACTAATTAAATATCACAACTGCTGAAACGGTTTTCTTATGCCTGAAATACACGACCTTTGTTTTGGTTGCGTGCATACAAGAAACCCCTAGTTACAATGCACGGAAAACATGTATGACAATTCCATGAGCATAACGTGATGACCTGGACTACGTTGTCATCCGGATGACGTTGATTTGTCAATATCCTTTAGTTTGTAGCTCCGCGACATATATCGGTTATGCAAGAGCATTTCATGAGTTATACAAGCCGTATGTATTCTCGTTTTGTACGAGATAATTGAAAGCCTAGCTTATCTCGATTATTGCAGTAAAAAGTAGCCTATGTGTTATTCTGATGTATAAGCTATATTACTGTAAAGTTTCATTCAAATCCGTTCAGTAGTTAGTGTGTGAAAAAGCAACAAACATACATACATACTCACAAACTTTCGCGTCTATAATATTAGTAAGGTAAAATGTAACAGAATAATTATACACGTTTGTTTGACATTAGGATTAGTAAGGTAACACAAAACTTTTAGGACAAAATGATGAAATTACCTAAAGATGTATAAACAAAAAGTTAAGCCGCCAAAAAAATGTTACTGCAGAAAATAAAACTATCAATATTTTACCTAAATTATTAAGTTTGGGAGCTAATGTAACCTGTATACCTAAACAAAATAATTTTGTGTCGGCACCAAAAAATGAAAGACCACATGTAATTAAATTACCTACATTTTAAAGTAAAATGTAAATCAAATTAATAAACAGGGCGATGCGCCAATTTTTTCATAAAAATATTTATTTTATAAGTTTTTGTAATTTATTCCAATATAGTTACTTCATATAGACAATGGTTTTTTTTGTAATACCAACCTTATTTTAGCTAGAAACTTTTCGAACATCCTACTTTCAGTACATCTAATTAAAAAATACCGTACGATCAGTGAATCATCCCTTATTTTCCTACCCTTAAGGCTTGATCTATTTTCCAAATATAAATCATCTACTGTTTTCCTACCCTTAGGATCCAATCCTAAGGGTAGGAAAACAGTAGATGATTTTTTTCCAAATTTATGTGTGACCAACTTTGCAGTATACTATCTTAAAAACAAATAATCATCAAAATAGGACAATCATAAAAAATAAATAGACGCGTCGAATTGAGAACCTTTCTTCGTTTTTATCGTCGGTTAAAAAGATGTGCGAATGAAGATTTTATATTTATTTATTAGTGCAGAAGCTGATGATATATGTCTCTTAATTTAAATCTTACTTACTTAAATAATAAATAAATAAATGTTTCAAACATCTAACGCATAATGCCGACTATTATCAAACTTATATACTTTTCTTTTGTAAGTACATATATAGGTACATATATGTACACATAAAAACCTCTCAAACTGTGAAACAAATATTTGTAGATTATACAGACATTTGGTTCGACCCAGTACTTGCACCCGAAACCTCAATCGCAGCAGCCGCATACATACCACTACGCGTATGAGTGAGCACTGTGAGCATGGACTCTAAAGCCGGTGCGATACAGTCAATAATACTGACTCTTTCAGTATTGATTACTCCTTAAAGGAAATAAATTAAAATGATTTTCTACTCCAAAACGTTGCTTTAATATTGTTGGCAGGTGCAGTGACAACTAAATATATGAATTTAGCTTCTAGAATAGTTGTAATGTGTGTAACTAAAACAGGTCAATGATGTCTTCCTACGGACACTTTGTATGTAATCATGTCGCATTAAACTCTAGTGGCCCACGCGGTCTTGATACTATTAACTGTATGAGAACGTGTGAGCGGCACTAAATAGGGAAGTACTCTACCTATAAAATAATCGAGAAATAAAAAAAAATATGATTTCCTCAAACATAAAAAAGTAATGCGATGGATTGAAAGTATTTTCGAAAACCGTTAAGAAAAATTTATCTACTTCTAATTTAATTTAGATTTTTCTATGTGCTATTGCTATTTGTTTATTTTCCACTCATTAGGAACACTTCATAAGATATTTATATAGTTTATAACACAATTTAAGCATGAAACAGTAGAGGAAAGGTATTACTTGAATATATTTATATACAACTTCTTGTTTTTAAATGTAGCAGTAACATAATTAGGTGTGTTTTCTATTAAATATGTAATAATTATTTAACATATCTGATAACTTTATAATTAGCATTGCTATACAACGTGGCAGAGATGCCAGTCTTTTGGGAACCCTTAAGCGATGATGCGGGGTAATTATTTGACGCTTGTATATTAGGTATCCAAGACGTAACACTGCAGTTGTTCTAGTTTTATTATAATTTGAAGACATATTGAAGACAAGTCATGTATATAATAACTAGTCATTACTATTTTACTACGAGATAATTAATATTTTCACACTAAAAGTATCTACTGTTAACTATTTAAACCGGACACCATTAATCGTTCAAAAACCTAAATCCTCACTTAACCTAAGTTAACGTATTAGTAATATTGCGATTGTATAAAAGCCTAAAAGTATCTAATACTATAACTTAAGGATCATATGTTTAAGATAGCTTTAATTACACTTTATACAAAGTCAACATCCACTTACTTGTAGACGACGCTGTTATTGATCCGACCGCAGTCCTATGCATTTTGTACTCATTCGTGAAAATATGCCGCAATATTAAAATACTAAAGTTGAAGCAAAACTTTAACCCTTTTAAATGGATTATGGCACATAAGTAGGTTGGTAATTCTTTCATAGAGATCAAGGTGTATTTTTTAAAATATGTGACCGAGCATTGTGTGTCGACGGCAACCTTGAGTTTACAATGATACTGAATATTATCATTGGGATCGAATGTCAAACTGTCTACAATACGAGGATAAAATTAGCATATATATTGTATAAAAAAGTAGCTGTAAGATCTTTTTGTTTTTGTTGTGAGAGATCACGAAAACAAACATCCCCAGAATTGAAATGAGACAAAAAAAACCTTCAATGTTTCCACAAACTCTTTTCAATCGGTAATCAAGTTGATGGAACTCAGTTAATTCCGTAGAATTGACAAGTAATTCTAGAAATATCTGTAAAACATCTCATCATCATCATCATCATCAATAGCCAGTAACAGTCCACTACTGGACATAGGCCTCTCCTTAAAAAAACATCTCCACAATGCAATAATTTTAAAACTCAGTAGACTTTTCTGGATCGACATATCGATCGATATTAATTGACCGGATTCAGATAAGTGAAAAACGACGCATCTGTTGGTATGATCATACACTACTCGTTGAGATTATAATAATTCAAGTTGTCCTAAAAAGCTGAAGGATATTTCATATATATTGAATTGAGTATTCTTTAAAAGTATGTTACTTAAAGCAACGTGTTATAGGTAATTTTTAGGGTTCCGTAGTTCATGACTCGTAAACCTTATAGTTTCGTCATGTTCGTCCGTCCTCGACCTACCGCCCAAACGGTTGGTGCTAGAAAGCTGAAACTTTGCATGAATATGTGTTGTAATTACGTCGAAAAAGTGCTACATTAAAATTAAAAATAAAGAAATACGAAGTAAACATAACAATAATCTATTGGACACGATATTAAATCCACCTTCCATTATGGGTGACTACGGAACCCTATTCTATGCGTGGTCTGATGCACACTTGGCTGATTATTTAATAAACGAATGGAAAGGAAATAATGTAAACAAAAGTTTTTTTTTTATTGTTGTAATGGAATAGGCGTTTGTCTTCCATCTCACCTGATGGAAAGTGTAGATGAAGACATAAAGAAATTTAGTTTATTTACTTGATAAGCTATCAAATAACATAATTTTCATGTCTCATTAAAAGCCTATCCACTGCTGGATTTCTACACACAACAGCATTTAGTCCCAAAATAAGCAGATCTTGTACTATGGGTACTAAACAACTGATAAAAATACATAAACATACTTTTTTTATAAATACATACATATTATACATAGAAAACATCCAAACTCCGAAACAAATATTTGCGGATCACACAAACATTTGGTGCGACCCGGGAATCGAACCCGAAACCTCTTGATCAGCAGTCTCATACCCCAACCACGAGACCAACGAGGCAGTCGCGACATTACCATCGCGGAGTGTAGTTTCTGTTCTGAATTCCTTAATTAGTTACGGATTTTAAAGAGTTCCTAGAGGTACTAGACCACTGATATGCATTTTTTTTGTTATTATACATAGATAATACCCAAACACCGAAACAAATTTAGAGATCATCATCTTCCGAGCCTTTATTCCCAGGTTTATATGGGGTCGGCTACTAGTTTAACCGGTTTTACCTGAATTTCAGTTTTTCCACGGAGAGACTGGCATCGGACCTCCGCAACCCTAAGTGAGAACTGCAATTCGAAGATTGAACTTGTTGTCAGTATATTTGAGGGCACTGACTTCCCAATAACGATTGCCATAGATGTTGATGACAACCGGGACAGACGGCGTGAATCACCGCCAAACTTCCAAACTCCGGGCTGCTATTAGGAATTTCCTAAGAAAATCCCAAAAACACTTTTTGGCCCGACCCGGAATTTGAACCCGAGACTTCTTAATTAGCATACGCTAACCACTAGACCAACGAGGCAGTTACATATATTTAGAGATAATACTAGTTCGACCCGGAATGCGAAAACTAGACCTCAATCATACCAGTAGCATATGCTAGTCAAATGGTTATTTATTGTTTTCTAGTATATGGTTCAGCCTACTTATAGAAGAGGGGACGCCACGTTTGATTCGGTCGGTCTAGAAAAGTAAAATGGATCTAATAGTTTTGAACAATGATCGTTTGTATCCGCTTCTGTTCTAGAACTAGACACTGTAAACCTAGAAATAGGCTGTAAATTTAACTATAAATAACAACAACGGTGAGCAAATGAAAAAATCTACAATAAAACTCATAATATCTGCGATAATAGTAATAGCATCTACGATAACAGTAATTATCTGGATGTAATTTATCTACGAGTGTAATGCACAGGTATTTGAACATATTATAGTAGGATTATCCACGGTCTGCACATACTGACGTTTGTGGGATGATGGTCTACTGTTCACACTTCTATTTAAACTATGCATACTTTAACTAAGTATGCATAGTTTAATGAGAAGTGTGCACCCTTTATGATAACGATTTCATAGATTGTTATTAGAAATTCTACAAATAAGATAAAATTATGATTTCTCACTCAAAACATTATCATATCCTGGTGTCATATGGTGCCATATATCAAATGGTCTGAAATCGAAAAGTCAAAAGCATGTTTTTTTTGTTCGAGCTCTGAAAGCGAAACCATGTTGCTTATGACCAGAAGAAAATTTCATATTCCACATTTGAGAGATGCATATTTTATTTGTGCGTAGGGAAACTTTCTCGTATCGACATCCACTGCATTTTTTAAATTGATGCTCACAAAATAAATCTTAACGAAAGGCGAGCGTATTGTTTTGAATTTATATTGCGTTCGTTGCTTTGTCTATTTCCGTAATTCTGGATGCATCTGTTTAGGAAAATGCGTTGTAAAATAATTCTAGTTATTAGAATTGAAAAGTAATTCCTGACAATTATGCAGTACAATAAACAGTACGAGTAAATGCACGTCTAAACGCATAGGGTGGCCGACCGGACTGATACACCGGTGTCATAGAAAACCTTAATCCATCGATTTTTACTGACGATATTGGAGCCTAAAAGTCTTCCTTCATTTTTGTACCCCAAGGTGTCAACGTGTTTATTACTCTTAGGTTTGAGATGTCCCTAGATGAAGATGAGGTCTCGTCTGCTCGCTTGCATCTATGTAATATTAAAAAGATGTTTACAATTTTTTTTTTGTTTAAACAGTTCCTCAATGGAGGACACAAAAACAGAGACGGTGAGTCTGCAGCCGGTGGGAGACAGCTCCGAAGAACCTCTCAAGTAAGCCTTTCTATTTGTGATTCTAGCCTTATCTTCTACTCTCTTACAGTCTCAGTCATATTTAAATGAGTTTAATAGGCTGCACTCGTATAAGTTACGGCTGCTATCTCTGAAAGTTGGAAACCAGGTCTAAACGTGCATATTCCCCGGATTCTAGAGTTCGAAACCTGGACACGTCAACAGTTTTTATTTATTTATTCTATTCTCTTGAATAAGTCTTACATCGTATGTTTCTCGAAACATAAATTATACCCTGTTGGAGATCTTACCTGAGGAATGGCAGCCCTATATACATCAACCTGCAAACTGCCATGGTCATTTCAGATTTATTTATAAGGCGTAATTATATATTTTAATGAGCCAGTTTTGCTTAAGCGCTTTTCTTCTCGCCATAAATGCAAAGAACAGGAATAATGGATTTCTGTTTGTAGATATAGTGGCAAGGTTGTTTGATGAAATATAATCTTACTTTTTTGTAAGTGAGAAATACAATGTTTTAAATAGAAACAAGTCGAAGAAAAGCTATAAGTGAGCTTACAATAAAAGAGTCATACACTATTTTACCATTTATTTTACAAACGTATCAGACTAATTATTTTGCTTGTAGAGATGGAGTGTTGGAGGACTACGACCCTCATCTTCACCGGCAACTCCCGAAGCCAACCAAGTAAGTAATTTTCTTGATCGTTCACGATTTAAACTAAGTGGGAAAAATACACTGGCTGTTAAAAAATACTCCTAGATTGCGACTTGAATGACGGATGAGTTAGTTGTTTACGAGGGGCGTTCATATTAAAAAGTTTTGATTACAAATTGTTCTGTTACTTTTGGATTATGTTTATCGTTACTGCCTCGTTGGTCTAGTGGTTAGCGTATGCGGCTGCAGATCAAGAGGTCTCGGGTTCGATTCCCGGGCCGGACCAAATATTATTTGTGTGATTCACAAATATTTGTTACGGAGTCTGGGTGTTTCCTATGTATAATATGTATGTATTTACAAAAAAAAAAAATATGTTTATGTATTTATATCAGTTGTCTAGTACCCCATAACACAAGCTCTGCTTATCTTGGGACTAGATGATGTTGTGTGTCAGATGTCCAAAATATTTATTTATTTATTTATTTATGTATCGTTGTTATATAGCGTTGAAGCCCAAAATCGATCAAAGTGCTGTGCAATGGGAGAGGCCTATGTCCAGCAGTGGACTGAGATAGGCTTATGATGATGATATAGCGTTGATATAAATTTGTTTCTATTCACCTTTATTGCAGTTCGAAGCTATTAAATTTAAATTATATTAAATACAAGCTGAGTCCCGTTAATAGCAGTTCAATAACTGGAATTATTGTAAATAGCGAATAACGCCGCGGAGCGAAGCTAGTCTAAAAAATCGGCCAAGTGCGTGATAGGCCACGCACATAAAGGGTTCCTCAATCACCCATAATGGATTTAAAATCGTATCCAATAGATAATTGTTATGTTTACGTATTAATGCGTTAATTTTGTCTGGCGTTCTCCAAGTGAATGTTTACAAGTTAAGCCTCTATAAGTCCTGAACTAA
This sequence comes from Phragmatobia fuliginosa, assembly GCA_932526445.1. Taxonomy (NCBI): domain Eukaryota; kingdom Metazoa; phylum Arthropoda; class Insecta; order Lepidoptera; family Erebidae; genus Phragmatobia; species Phragmatobia fuliginosa. Next base: position 16,078,360 of record OW052057.1, read on the forward strand.
CAAAGTCATCTAATCCGTTATAGTTTTCCTTCAAAGTTTATTATGTGGACCACTATCACGAATTTTTCCAGATTTTTTGATCCAGCCATTTAGCTTTTAGAGGGGGGGGGATGCCCTGTTTTTACATATTCTTCATAATTTTATTGTAGCACTTTGTCGACGTACTTACAACACATATTCATGCAAAGTTTCATCTTTCTAACACTTGCCGTTCGGACGGTAAGTCGAGGACTGACGGACGGACATGACGAATCTATAAGGGTTCGGAGTCATGAACTTCGTAACCCTAAAAAACAGCTTAAGTTACTACTTAGGTCACCAGCTTTCTGCTAGTATAATACCCGTTAAAATCAATCCGAGATTAGCCGGAACAAACAAATAGACATGACATACAGACAGACATACAAAAAGCTTAAAATAATGCATTTTAGTTGTAAGTACCGTTTCTACTTTGCTATGCATTCAGTAAAACTGGTAATTTAACATTAGAAACAGACACTCCGATTTTATTTATTACACGCTTTTATTTTTTTTATAGGTATCGTTTACCTAAAGAAAATTTAAACATTTTTAAAAGTATTTTACTATCTGTACTTATTTTCTGCAACAATAATAGTGATCTGTCTCTAGAGCTGCATGTCTTTTGGGTGAGATGCTGATGATATGACTTCTTCTAAATAGAAGTACATGAAATGAACATTGTTAAATAGTCAGTAAATAATAGGTTATTAATATACAGGTTATTATTGTATAGGTAAGATAGACGAGGAGGCTATCAATATTAAATACGTCTTCTCAGTAAAAGCGATATTCTTTGGGTAGGTCTAGAGAACGGAGTAAGTTGTATCTGGTTGTATCTGACTGTATATTGTTACATGAACAATATACCGTCATATATCAATATACAATAATATATACAAATTATTCCAATGGTATACATAAACAATACAAATTATATACATATATTTTTTGTTTTAGTTTTTAACCAACATTGTACATAAATTATTTTATATATAATTATATACATGTATCTACATATGTACCCTTGTACGTTTATACAATTATTATATTTTACAAAATTAGTAATTCACCACCACCCGTATTTATCCTTACGTCATTCATACGCAATATAACATCAAAGCAAAAAGAAAGAAAACTTGAAATAAATCCTATTTCAGTTCGTATGGCAAGCGTGGTAATACCACCTGGCACGCAAAAAAATTTTCTTGTGATGTGAAAATGTAATATGGCCGTATAACCCTATAAATCAGTTTCTGAACTTTATCTTGTTTCTTTCAGGTTCCGCAGTTCATGACTCGGGACCTTTATAGATTTATCATGGCTGCCCGTCAAAATTGATGGTGGTAGAAAGACGAAAATTTGCATCGCTATGTGTATTTATCATGTCGACAAAGTGCTAAAATTACATTACAAATATATTTTTATAAGGGTACCTCTGTTACACATTAAATTTGGGATGATTTTTTTCTTGTGTTAGATAAGTGTGTTGAGTATGATTAGACAGATCCCTTATAAAAACATTGAGAGCTTGGTAAAACGATTTTTTATTGAGGTATCCGTTTGCGAGTTACTAAACTATGAAGGGCACATTTTGAAAAAAGGTAGCGTCCTGTTCTCTAATAGCTGGCTCGAAAAATCTGAAAAAAATCTCGGTGGTCGATAAACTTAAAGGAAAACTATAATGACTTCTATTACTTTCCTACTTCAGGAGTTATAGGGTTGGACCCTATAACTTGTAAAGTACACTTGGAAAACTCAGTACAATAATAAGTAAACAATAATTATCTATTGTACACCTTTTTTAATTCACATTATGGGTGACTAGTTAGTACTTTTGTAAAAATATATATTTTAAAAATAAGTTGGAAAAATAATCCGAAATGATAGTTTGAAGCCATGGTTTCGCTAATTGTCTTTGCTCGAGATACACCTTGTACCTATAAGATTTATTAGTAGCGATTAGTCCCCCGAGTGCGAGGGTTAGCGGGGGCGTTACATCGCCTGCTTCACAATTTCGGTAGACCATGGGAAGAAGTTTGCTACCTCTAAATGAGCGTAGTACCATCCATGGTCCTCTATGGGTTGCCCTTCTGGTCTGCAGACCTGGCGGGTTCCTCCCGCTGTCCATCTCAACTCAGTAGCATGCAGTGGCTGATGGCCCTACGATAATATCCTAATTTTTTATGTACGGATTTATATATTTTATTCTTATAAAACAAAATACTGCACTGCAGTAATACAAAAGTATAGACAATTATAGTAAAATTTATATTAAAGAATAAAATAGACTAATAAATGTGTCTTTTAGACGGTCGTAACCGTCGTGCGGGTCGTATTTCGACCGTTTTCAATAGGCTTCAGGTTTTTTTAGAATAAATAATAGACTGAAATGTTTTTGGTAAATGAATTGGTTATACTTATGTTTATTTATGGGAGATGCTGATGATGGTGATGTTTAAATTTTAACTAGTATTTTAGTTAGATGCTTTAGTAAGAAACTTTATTTCAGTTACGATATTGAACTTTATGTTTCCTAAAATATTTGGGTTAAGACAAAATGTTTTTTCAGCAACTGGGAGACGCTGGTGCATTTACTGAAATGTAGTCTTGGAACCGGTATTCTAGCAATGCCTCAGGCTTTTGCCCGTGCGGGCTTGGTGACGGGAGTCATTGCAACAGTCGTGGTCGGCGCCTTGGTGACCCATTGTCTCCACGTACTGGTAAGACCGCAGTTCTTGATACTTTACTTCATTGATATATGTAAATCATAATTGTCACAGGCTGCCGACCAATTCTTCAGCTTTACGTTATACTGACTCAACGTAAAGAAATTTTCCTTTTCAATGTGTAGTGCTACGAATTTTGTTCATGTTTAAGACCTTAAGAATTTGCTGCTTTAAATATATATATATCATACGATAGAACATGGTGTTATAGGATACACACACTATACAGTTTAATTATTGACTTTAAATTAATGAATTGACAGTCTTGTTGGTCTAGTGGTTAGCGTATGCGGCTGCTGATCAAGAAGTCTCGAGTTCGATTCCCGGGTCGGACCAAATATTTGTGTAAATGCCAAATATTTGTTTTTTTTGTATGTATAATATGTATGTATTTACAAAAGAAAAAGTATGTTTATGTAATTATATCAATCAGTGTCTAATACCCATAATACAAGCTCTGCTTAGTTTGGGACTAAATGATGTTGTGTGTAAGATGTCCGAAATATTTATTTATTATTTATTTATTCATTATAAAATTTCCATACCTCGGTACTGTGCTGCAGTTGATAAATCGAAATTCAGAATCGAGAAATCAAAGTTCAGAATCGAGATACTATAACACTATGTTCTACTGTATGACATATATTTATATATAGGTTGTTGTGCTCCTAGTAATTAAGTTCATAGCTAGAATGTTGTTTCATCACCCAGGTACAGTCACAGTATGCGGCGTGCAAACGATTACGGGTACCTCTGCTGACCTACCCAGAATCAATGAGCACAGCCTTAGAAATGGGTCCTCAATCACTCCATAGACTCGCCCATCCGTTTGCTATAGCTGTCGATATATTTCTTGTTGTCTACCAACTTGGAATATGTTGCGTCTACATTGTATTCATCGCTGATAATATCAAAAAGGTTAGTGCTCTTTTCAATTTTGTGTTAAACCTTAGCTTTACGCATACCGTTAACCCGGATACAATAAAAATAACGGACACACTAAAAAGAACAGTTGGTCTGTCTCGTTGGTCTAGTGAGTACGGTTTGCGACTGCTGATCAAGAGGTCTCAAGTTCGATTCCCGGGTCGGACCAAATGTATGTGTGATCCGCATAATTTGTTTCGGAGTTTGGGTGTTTTCTATATATATAATATGTATATATATATATATATATGTATGTATGTAATTACAAAAAAAGTATGTTAATGTATTTATATCAGTTGTCTAGTTACCCATAATACAAGCTCTGCCTAGTTTGGGGACTAGATGGCGTTGTGTGTAAAATGTCATAAACGTTCTAAAAAATATTTAAGTAACTCTCACTCAACTCCCCGAAATAACTCTCATATTAAGCATTTTATACCTATGTAATGTCATTTTAGTCAACAGTGCTAATTAAATATTATTATTAACTACACTGTGACATTAAATGGCGTACCACGTGCCCGTACCTACAAAGTGTATTCACATGTTCCGTGTAATGTCGCGTTTCAAATTGCGATGAGACTGATAAAATGATTCCGATCAGCGCGGGGTTCACTGTGACTATATTTAGATATGCACGGATCGATGCCGGCGTCAGCAAAAACATCGCTGTCTGGTCTGTGCTGCGTATTAATTATCTTACCCTGCAGGCTTCTTAAACACCCTTAAAATTTTAATAACCCATACGACCGTGATTTTAATATGAAAACAGTAAATTAGCTATGGACATTATTCGAATACCTGAAAAACTGAGTGAAGAGGGTTTTATTGCTACTAGTGGACGCCTACTGGTCGAAATTCAATCATTTTAGGGTTCCGTTTTTCATGACTCGGAATCCTTATGTCATGTCCGTATGTCTGTCCGTCCATCCGTCCATCCTCGACTTATCGTCCAAACAGTTAGTGCTAGAAAGATGAAACTTTGTATGGATATGTGTTTCTATCAATGAGACAAAGTGCTACAATAAAAGCATGAAAACTATTTTTATTGGGAGTACCTTTAAAGGACATTGTTTTGCAATAACAGGGGTCTCTCCCCTCTAAAAGCTAAACTGCGGGCTGACATGCAGACTGCCTGAAGGCTTTCAATTATTAACCTTCACGACTGTTATCTTATGATGACATACAAGACCGACTGCTTAACATAACGTCCGAATTATGGAATCATAACATATCATGTCCAAACGGTCACCCATCTAGGTCCGACCGTGCCGTAGTTACTTACCCTCGGTGATTGTTTCCAATCACCTAAGGCCAGGTTATGAGCACTTCAGGTATCAATACTTAAGTTTACGTGTTGTGTGATGGACAATCGCTTGTTCGAGCAAGGATTGAAGTGATCGCGTGATAGGTGCTGCCAATCGCCTAACGCCTCTTGGCTTTGAGCGCTCTATCATACTAAAGACTAGCTAAGCCCCGCGGTGTTACGCGGTGACATAGGTAATTTAACCATAGTAATAAATTCGAAAATAGCCCTGTCTGTCTGTTAGCTGTCACGACTAAGCCGCAGCACGATTTCAAATGAATAATACAAACGCGAAAAACTTTGAAGATAAATTAATGTTTCACACTCTTTCACACTAAATGTGTTAAACGTAATGAAAATGATCTGTACAGTAACAGAGACTGTGTATCAGAAAAATATATAGGATTTTTAATCGCTTTAAGTGACAAATACATATCCATATTTAGATAAATTAAAATTAAGATAAAATTCTAAATTATTTTTCTTTTCTTTATAAAATATAACTAAATTAAATCTTTTTTTTAGATGATTGACCCCCATTACGTGATAGCTGTGGAGTTCCACATGTTGATCATTCTGATTCCGCTGATTGCGTTCAACCTGATTCCAAGTTTGAAGCTCCTGGCGCCGTTTTCAGCAGTGGCCAATGTCCTCACATTTTTGGGCTTGGGTATAATCATCTACTACATGATTGCTTACAAGAAAGCATCAGAATCTGACCCACTGGACCTGTGGGGCTCACCGTCCACGTTTCCCTTATTTTTTGGAACCATATTGTTTGCCTTGACTGCTGTTGGTGTGGTGAGTGATTACGATATGTATTTCAATTCCAGTTTATTGTGAGTGAAAGATATACATTACTTAGTTTTAGAATTATTATTTAGCACTAATGTTTTACTGTCTGAGTTCATCTTCCTAGCCTATATTACCAAGTTTATTACGGGTCGGCTACTAGTTCAACCGCTTTTACCTGAATAACAGTTTTTCCAAGGAGCGACTGGCAACGGACCTCCGCAACCCTAAGGGAGAACTGAAATTCGAAGATTGAACTAGTTGTCAGTATATTGGAGGGCACTGATTTCCCAATAACGATTGCCATATATGTTCATGACAACTGGGACCGACGGCTTTACGTGCTCTCCGAGGCACGGGCGTGAATCGCCGCCAATGTTCCAAACTCCGTCTGAGTTATTAAAGTAAATTTGTATTCAACTTATGTAAATGTTAAATTTAATGTATTGCTGTTAAATTATCAGAATCAATCTTTATTTACAAAATATACGTTTTTAACTGCTTTGTATTGTAAACTGAACCATTGCTAAATTGTTAATTTAGGTGTTGTTTCACAAGTATTCACGTACAAAGTACTAAATAGCATATTCGTGTCTATAGAATTAATCTATATGCCCTTATGTCTCGAGATATAAATATTTTTTTTATAATAAAACTATTTGTGCAAAAATCCCACTCGTGTTGGAAGGAATGACGTATTTTCCTGCGATTCATGCGATGAAACAATGAACGCCAATGTCAGTTAAAACTCATAACAGAATATCAAATACATACTGAACATTGTTGACTCATCGCAAAATTGTAGGTGTATTGTACTGAAATTAATTCAATGTTGCCAATGCAATAATCCGCCAAGCGATTGTGCATTAGCTGTCGGTGAGAATCTGTTGTGAGCACGACATGATTTGTTCCAGGTGATTGCTTTAGAGAACAATATGAAGAACCCTAAAGCCTTCGGGAAGCCTTGCGGCGTGCTCAACACTGGCATGACAATTATCGTGTTATTGTATGTCACCGTCGGAGCCCTCGGCTATGTGTACTGTGTGTCGGAGTGCAGCGATTCCATCACCCTCGACCTACCACACGGACCGTGAGTACATAAGCGACCAGCAATTAATAAATCTGTCATCTCTGTATCTAGGTATACATATGCCATATTGGATTCGATATTGAAATCTGCTTTTGATAAGCATACATCAAAGCGACAACTTTCACTGTTAGTAGAGCCGTTGGACATGTGCAACCGGAGGGGTGAGATTGCTATTCGGGTCTTCGATTCCACTCACTGTTCGATCCCCAGCGTTAGCGACGGAGGCGATTATTATTTTGACAACATTATATAATATACACATTTGTACATTTTTTACTATCTTCTCCATTGTATTCGTTTCACCTGCACAGGGATAAGTAATGAATGTGTTTTATGTTGACTTTTCGTACCAGTTAATGTTTGATATTTATTAATTCCTCCTATAAAACAGAAAAGCCTATGTCCAGTTCTACGCTGGTATCGGCTATAGACGACAATAACACAATAACATCTATTAAATAGTTTGTCTAGTAGATACTTATTCTACAAGATAGTAGGTAACTAGGTACATCTAAAATAACACGTTGTTTGAAATTGTACAAGTAATCGTATGTATTATATAATACTAAATCTTTATGTTTCCTAAAAATAAGGTTGATAATAAAAGAAAATATGAGAACAGCTCAAATTTCGGATATTATCAAAGCCGATCCAATGCGTATATTTATAAACTGCACTTAACGTAAGTGTTATAGTAACGATGCACTTTGAGCCTAGTTACTATCCCTCACTTGACTGTCAGTAATAGTGCGTATACGGTGATAGTAAAACAAAGAAAATCATTTACGTATGTGTACAATAGCACAGATCTATGTTGATACCTACGTATTTTAAACGTGGGAGAGCCGAGCGGAATGATACCATGGCTTATGAGCTCTTTAAAGCTATATAAAGCTATTATCTTATTGCTTTTAATCGAATGAGTGAGGTTATCGGACACCAAAACCCCGTCTTTCCCTAATTATGAGAAGGGGACACGAAGGACGGTAATGTATTAAACAATACATTACCGTCCTTCGTGTCCAAGAGTAAACACTCTTAATATATAGGTGTCAACGGGCGATATATACTTACCATCAAGTAACGCTTTCTATAATTGTCTTCCTTTTCATACTAATATTATATTTTTAAAAGTAACTCAATCCATCTATCTGTTACCACTGCAATGCTTAACTCCTGCACCGATTCCAATATAATTTAACAAGTAGATACCTATTTTTATTTTTGAGGAAGGGCATGGGAGAACATGTAAACAAAAAACCTAAAAATTTAAGAACAGCTTAAAACAAAAGCAATATACATGAAGGGTAGTATTCAATAGCACCCTTTTCACAGCATTTGACAATTGTTAATTGTTGCCTATGTAAATTGCACACAAAACCACACATTCAATGGTACCTTTTTTTTTTTTTTGTTGTGTGTTTTTTTGTTGTTGTGTTTAATGTGTGAAAAATCATCATGGACCGTCACCCCACCGGGGGTTACGGCGGGGTGGTGTGTCGGACTTGAACCGACTAAAAGCACACAGTGTGCCCTCTCCGCGCTTCTCCGTTTAGGAGGAGGAGAAGTCCAGGGTGGGATCTCCTTCTGAACTTCTCCAGCGCCTGCGGGCACCGTCTCGGATGACGACCCTCTCTTAGGCGGCGTCCGGCACACACCGACGCCGCCCCCTCGCGGCTGGCCACATAGTGCGGGTGGAGGGAAAACCCGTCATTCAATGGTACCTACTCTAACTAATGCACTTCAATGCGTTAAATTCCATTATTAGTTGTCAATCACTGCTCATATTCCATTCAATGGAGACAATTATACATATTTGTCGATTCATAATTATGTACTTGGTAGCTGCCCTCATGAGTCGTCACACGTCGTAGTTATAATTGAATGAACATCCTGCGCGTGACATTACGAGTATGTGGCAAGCGGTCACATCCTTACTAATATTATAAACGCGAAAGTTTGTGAGTATGAATGATGTGTGTTTGTTGCTCTTTCACGCAAAAACTACTTTACGGATTTGGATGAAACTTTACAGTAATATAGCTAATATATCAGAATAACACATAGGCTACTGTTTACTGCAATAATCGAGATACACGGGTGGAGCTGCGGGCGAAAGCTAGTCTGTTTATATGCCGTCTCACAGATTAAATGAATGTAGCGACTGTCTTATTGATTGTGTAACTTTCATTTACGAGAGTGACCGACCGACAATAGAGAATTAATGTCATCTAAAAATAACCACATAATTGTATTTGTACACTTCATTGGATTATATATTAAATGTTTAGACATAGATATTTGATGATAACTACCTCGAGAGAGGGTCGTCGTGCAGAGACGGTGCCCGCTTCAGGAGCGGGCAGGCGCTGGGAGGAGTCCAGAAGGAGATCTGACCCTGCACTTCTCCTCCTCCTAAACGGAGAAGCGCGGAGAGGGCACACTGTGTGGTTTTTAGTCGGTTCAAGTCAGACACACCACCCCGCTGTAACCCCCGGTGCGGTGACGGTCCATGACGATTTTCCAAACGAAAAAAAAAGGATAGCGTATGCGACTGCTAATCAAGAGGTCTCGGGTTCAAATCCCGGGTCGGGCCAAAATGTTTTTGAGTTTTTCTTAGGAAATTCATAATAGCAGCCCGGAGTTTGAAAGTTTGACGGTGATTCACGCCCGTGCCTCGGATAGCACGTAAAGCCGTCGGTCCCTGTTGTCATGAACATCTATTACAATCTTTATTGGGGGTGTCAGTTCCCCTTAAATCCGGTCAGGTCCGATGCCAGTCGCTCCGTGGAAAAACTGATATTCAGGTAAAACCGGTTGAACTAGTAGCCGACCCCAAATAAACTTGGGAATAATGGCTAGGAAGAAGAAGAATTAACGTGACCTCCGAATCAAGGAAACGCTCATTACATATAATGCCACAAACGGTCACCCATCTAGGTCCGACCGCGCCATCATTGCTTACCCTTGGTGATTGTTTCCAATCACCTAACGCCACTCGGCTGTGAATGATTAAAAGCAATTCTCCTATAAGGGTTATATATAGGAGACTGTCTCAACTATAAATATTTAATTTACTGAATAAATTTAACTAACTTTTCACTATAATAATGTTCCTCTGAACTTTCATAAGAACCCTCAACTGACAATATTATACAACAAAAAATAAATAACCAATTTTTTCTAGACGTTTACGTGTCGGTGTCATGTCAAGGCTCATGATATGAGATCAGTAAAAAGACATTTCTTATTTTGTGTAAAATTAAAAAAAAAATGTTTATTCAACTTAAAGTAAAATATGTTGTAGTAAAAAATAGCCTATGTAGATGGCGTTGAATTAGCTATATATTTTTTTAATTTTTCGTAAAAAAACATTCATAAAAGGTATCCAATGTTACTAATAATACCTCCAAGAATACGTGTACAAAGTTTCATGATGATCGATTGAGTATTTTTCTCGTGAAAGCGTAATAAACAAACTTACATTCACATTTATAATATTAGTACGTATTAGGTATAGCTTAGTGTGTTATTTATTCTCAGATTGGCTACAAGTGTATTGGCAATGTTCGCTGTAGCAATTTTCATCAGCTACGGACTGCACTGCTACGTGCCCGTAGAGGTTGTTTGGCGCGGCTACCTCCTGCCCCGGCTACAGCGGTCGGGCGCCCCACCCAGCAGACTGCGCGTGGCAGAATACGGACTCAGGATTGCACTGTGTTTGATTACTTGTAAGTTATTCTGTCGAGAATATTAGGCTTTATGAATTTTTCAACAAATAGGAAAATCAATAGGCCACCAAGTGTAGTAGTTTACGAGTATAGTACAACAGTTATTGATTACTGTTTTATATTTTAGTGAGTGTACGAAAGTGTGTGCATTTGTAACATAGACACGACCAGGTACTTTTACCAGTATTTAAAATCTTACCATAGAATAGAATAGAATAATCTTTATTGTACACCAGTTGAATCGCGGCCTTATCGCTTCCAGGTAACTCTGGGATGGATACAGCTGAATCCAAGTTTAATTATATTATTTGAGGATTTCTGCATTGAATACAAGTTTTGTTGATTTTAAATGATGATTAATGATGGAACTCTGCCCTATTCGATGATGATTCTAATATTTCTCCATACTAGTCGTTGCTACTTTCTATTTTTGGAGCTAAATTAAACGACTTGTAAGTGGCTTCAGTTGTGAAATCATGTCAGTTAAGTTTACCTATCTGCCGATAGTTGAAGAAGCTCACATAAAGGTACCAAATTGGATATAAATAAAAGTTAAGCATTAGGTAATTATAGAAATACTCGTAGGATATGACTTAAACGATTGGATTAAGGAGTGAAAATGTTGATTTTATATTTACATATTCTGTTTGTCTTATATTCCAGTTGTCCTGGCTGTAGCGATACCTCGTCTGGGGCTATTCATCTCACTATTCGGCGCGCTGTGCCTGTCAGCATTAGGCATCTGCTTCCCAGCCTTGATGGAAATGTGCGTCTCATTCCCGGACAAGTTCGGACCAGGCCGGATCCGACTGCTCAAGGACACCTTTCTGTTTATCGTGGGAATTGTGGGACTGGTCGTCGGCACTTATACAGCATTGGATAGCATCGTTCGGTCCTTCATGCCGGCGGCACAGAAAGCAATAGAAGTTCACGCTTAGTTGAGTGCAGCATTATTCACCTAGAACGCTTCGCTACTGTGATCAACAATTGATTTGTGTTCAAGGTTTCTGTGATGGTCCGCAGTGCAAATTTAGTTTAAGAACAAATTATTCATTACAATCTTCTATAGCCTGGCTTTTGAAGTACAAGCGATGCTTCTTACCAATGGAATAATGTTAGATTGCGAAATAAATATCTCAATAGGTACATTATAAATTCGTATATGCATGAAAATGAAATATTCCCGTTAATTAAGAATTTGATTTGATTTGATTTAATAAAGTGATATTAGTTTCAATTATTCAAATAAAATTGTATTGGGCTGAATATATCCTAAACGAATTTTTTAAATAGTGTGTAACTTTACTGAAACGTCTTTCGGCTTTTCTGTACATTGGGAAACTTTTATTGTTCATTTAATTGAAATTAATTTAAAAATAATTCTACTATATGTCGTGTGTTTGTAACTTTGTGTCAATTGTCGGCTGAACTGAACATGACCAAGATAGTTGTTTTATATTAAACGTTTATTGTTGCTAAAGAGTTTAATGAAATCACTGTTTCTTTTTGTTTAATTATATCAGATGCTATGTTGTATTATGAAATAAATACGTTTGTTACTTGTTTAAGTGCAAATTTAAGATACGAGCTTG